>JBAMJR010000011.1:2827500-3510000 GCA_038501785.1 Myoxocephalus aenaeus
ACACGGCATAAGGTAGGGTGACCAGACGTCCTCTTTTTCCCAGACATGTCCTCTTTTCGAGACCTAAAAAAAGCGTCCGGCAGGGATTCCAAAAACGTCCGGGATTTTGCTACGTTCGGGAAAATAGTTATTACCCCCTTACAAGTTTTGGAAATGGTATCTCCCTCACATTCCACCTTCTTGCGCAAGCTCTGACTGAAAAGAGAGAACTGTCATTGGTCGACCGATCTCAACGTAAATGTAAGTTCACGGCATGCTACACACTACTGCTACCCCCCCCCCCCCCGCGACGAAGTGTCCTCCTCCTCTCTCTCTCTCCTCCACCCCCCGGAACGAAGCGTCCTCTTTTTCACAAACTCAAATCTGGTCACCCTACATAAGGCTTCATAACAGGAGTCCACAAACCAATGGCTGACGTCACGATGACTACGCCAGCGAAAGCGGTGCGAATTTTCGCAACGCTATTTCGCAACGCTATTTCGCAACGCTTTTTCGCCTGAGTTTAGTCGCTTGACTTTATGTGGTTAATTCGCGTCATTCGCTTTTTCACGGTGGAAAGGGGGCGCGGCTTTTCCGTGGCTTAACTCCATGAAAAAACATTTTCCGCCATTCACCATTGAAATGCTTTATACTTGCTGTGGAAGTCCCACAAACGTCGGAACATCAAACGCCCCCCCCGTGTCTGGGTTCATAATATTATCCGTAGTCGCACACAGCTCCGACTCCTCCAGGACGAGCGTCTGAATGAAGCCGCTTCCAGCGCTCCTTCAGGCGGACCCGTAGTGACGGCAGAATGGCGGTGACGACGGGCGGAGCTTCTCAACACTGGTTGGCTTTCGCAACTCAGCGTCAGGCGAATTTTTCGCCAGAGTTGAAATATTTAAAAAAGCGAAAAAGCGTTGCGGAAAAGCGAAGTTTTTCGCCTCATTCGCGCCGCCCGGCGGAAAATTCGCTTTTTCACAACCTTTCACGTCTGTGCATTGACTTTGCATGTAATCTACTCGTGTGAATAATTCACAACTCTTTTGGTGTGAACACACCATTAGGCTCAGCTGCGGAGGGGAGTGTCTCGGGTGAACAGGTGCCGGGAAGAGGCCTAATTGGCCTCAGCTGAAACTGATCTGGTGTTTTGTGTCTCGTCCCTATAATAAACTCACTAGGGATGGAGGCGAGAGAGAGGAGAGCAAGGGACACAGTCTGCCAGAGCTTGCAGCGCACAATAAAAGCATTCATAAAACGATACCGTGAGTGTGCTCGTATCATTGGTGCCGGGGGAACTCGGGAAGTAACAGGAGCTTGTTACACTCAGTGATGACACAAAATAAAAAAACTCAATTTACTGCTCTCAATAAAGTAAAGTGTAAGTGTGAGAGGCTGCAAGCAATTGAAATGCAATAGCAATGGCTTTGAACATTAACACTATGAATTGTGGGTAATTCACTTGGGCAAAGTCTGCAGCAATACGGATTTACAGAAAGTGTTATTAAAGGGCTCAAAATGTCTTCGAGAGAGCCCTCAAACACGATTTGACAGCGGCAGAGCCCTAAACTCCCACAGACTTTGTGGGAATGTACCTCAAAGTCTGTGTGCAGATTGAGATCGGGCCAAAGTGGGAACAGGTGAGCATGTGGATGAGGGAGTTAGGTGACTGGAGCAGGTAGTCTGAGGTCATCTGGTGGACAGGTAGAGAACGACAATGAACACGTTTGGCTGGAGAGAATGGGAGTGAATTTGGATATAACGCTGTCTGTGGAACTGTGTTATTAGTAGTTGCTAAACGCAACAGAGTGTTTAACTCAAACCAAACGCTGGAAACTGAATAGTCCGTTTCCTCTCAGGCCAAAACAACTCACAGCATTTTGTCAGTCAGCTTGCATCTCTTGACTCGGGAGAAAAGCCAAAACATCGAGATTACATTCGGTCATTTAAATGTTTCTGACTTTGATCCTTGTTTCGGTGGATACAAGCTTTCTGTTGAATGCTGGTGATTTAAATTCTGTTTGTGTCTCTCTTTTTTCTCTCCATATGTCCCGTTCATCAACATGGAAGAGAAGACAAGGTTAAGGGCAGAGCGGGCAGGTCACCATCATACTGTGTTGAAACGGGCCCGAGGGAGAGTCAGTGAAAAAGGCTTGACAAACATTACTTGATCAATACCCAGTGTGGGATGGATAGAGTGCAATGCTACTAGCTTGGAACTGTTCGACAAAATATCAAGAATATGCATACACGATGCTGCAGTTGTTTGAAAGGGTTGTCAGTAATCAATCTTGTATGTCAAGGTAGAAGAAAAACAAAGTTTATTAAAACTTCTCCTCCACTGCTCAAGCCATTCTTTTTTTTACAGCAAAGATAAAAAGCTAATCATGTAGAATAAAATCAGAGCTGCCTACTGTAGCTTTTGTCAAGGGGCATGTCGGTGGCGTTCACTTGACTGCGCTACACTTGCTTAGCTCCCCACAGACAGCCTCTGCCACAGCGCTCAGACGGTCCATCAGTTTGCGGACACTGATGATATCTCTCGGCCCCGATGTGACTCCTCAGTGTCACTTTTACAGACCCATGGGTGGGCGGCGAGTCAGTTTAAAAGCCGGATCGATGACGACTTGCACAGCAGCGCCGGGCAATATGGAGGGGCCTGAGCACTCTCACCTTTTAACCCTGTCACGGCGTAATGAAAGCGTTCCAGGAGGGGAAAGTAGGATATATAGAGACAGAGCGACAGAAAGAAACAACATTTTAGAGGCTTGATGTGAAGGAATGACAGGTCGCAGATGGATAAAGAAGCCCTTCGCCCTCCACTCATCTGCCAGAACAAACACTCACTCCATCCGTCACTCAGCCGGTGCACAAACGGCCCTGAGATAATGCGGAGACGTTGACGCTTCTTGGAGATGAATGATAGTAGAATGACAGAGTAGCAGGAAGAGAGGTTGAAAGATGAAAATGAAAATATGTTATTGTTATTTTTGACTTTTAGGGGGCCTAAATAAACTGAAAAACAACACTGACATGGTATAACCTTTTAAAGTTAATTTGGCAAACAGCTGCTTGTTTACACATCAAAAACAAGTCAAATAGTTTCTCTCTTTTCACTTTGTATTTTTGTCTTCACCAGCTCCTGTTAGCTATAGTTTACTGCTGGTGCATGGTACAATGGGTTTATCGAAGCTAAGCTGGAAGACACTATAATGCACCGTAGATGTGCATTCTTCTAGCATACACTTAGTCATTCCCTCCTAGAACGGTTGTTATTGGCAATTTTAAGTGAAATAATATAATAATATGAACAATATCAATCATTTCCCAAAGACAAACATGTGCCTAAAAAGCTCTTACAAGATAGAGAAATAGATAGATAGCAAGTAATGCAAGGCATGACAAATTCAAGTTAATTCAAACTATCAAAAACTATTGTTTCTTTCAGATCACATGTGGCAAGTAAACATATTTTTTTCAACCCTTGTAAAAATAAAGAAATAGGTCGCACTCTTTCTTTTTTAACTGTAGCAGTCAATATGTTGATTCCTCAATGGAAGTTCTCTAATTGAAACTATCTGGAGCTCCTTGCCTTTCATCAAGGTACTTCACAATCCCAAATTGCAATTTGAATCCCACCCCTATCTTGACACGCAAATAAGCAGGAGTACATATTTGGCATCCTGGATTCATGGAATAAAGAATTAATTTCTTATTATAGTGAATCAACGCTGAGGAGGCTGACTGTGCTTAATTAAGGAGTCTGTGTTGGAGAAAAAAACATAAATTGACATCCTCCAGAGTGTTTTGTCTTTCTCTGTAGAGACTAATCAACATAAACTGCACAAAAGCAAGTAAACAGCTGCCAGAATATTACAGCATTTCATTCAAAACTGTACTATAATGAGGGAACATTCATGAATGGAAATGCGTAGGATTTTAACTTTGAATTAGTTGTCGGGCTCTGTTTGCACACAGAAAGAGGAAAGAATGAGACTAATAACACTGCATGGGGAACGACGTAAACAAAGCAAAGACAAACTCAAGTTAGCAGACAGAGAAAAGCAGCACAGAGAGAATGTGAAAGACCAGAATTTAAAGTTTATTTTTATTTTTTAAGTGTAGTAGGAGTGAATCATACTTCCCCTCAGCGTTAATATGTCCATGTAGTCACTATTGATAATCAGCAGAAAGTCCTTGCAAAAGCCATCCATTTAGATTTTTAACCAATCTCTCCATGGGCCATGGAGTTGCAAAGGAGCATTCAGGTGGCCAAGAACTTTTGAACTGATCTTAATTATGGAGACACAGACAGCATAGAGCAACGAAATGAGATGATTGTGAGGAATGCAGATGGTGTGCATTCACTGCTTCCATTGAATCACTATTACAGCACAGAATAGGTTCAAAACCTATATTTGAAAAATTAATTAAACTGGAGACTACTAGATTTTCAGAGAAGACTCATTAACAGTTCATGCAGGGGAGATGACTGACCCTGTGTGTGTGACTCGTATTAAACATTTCACTTCGTGTTCAATGAGATTACGAATGACTGCTCTGTGCACTTTTCTGTCTAAAAAGCTTAAGGACCCCTGAATTTTGAATATACATGCAGGAGTTTTCCATTTCCACAGATTGTTACACATGACAGTTCCCACATTGCTACAGTTTGTCACCCCGGATGTCGACTGGATGCAGCTGTGTTACAGATGTGCCACAGCTCCGCCACATCTGTCACACTTCCGTGATGTCATTTAGAAACCAACTAAAATCATACCTGTTTACACTGGCCTTTAGTTAAATACATGCTCTATGGCCTGCTTTTTATCGGTTTCTATTTATTTATTGTGTATTTTACTGCACCATCTTTTAATGTGTATTTTATTGTGCTTTCTTAACTGGTGAAATGTTTTGGCCCCTGTTATGGTCAATTTGGTTTAATTTATGTTTTGTTTTTGTTTTTCTCGACTCCTGTACAGCACTTTGTGACCTTTGTCTGTGATAAGTGCAATATAAATACACTTTACTTAGTTACTTCCAATGTCTAAGTGGGAAGCTTTTCAGGTGTAGTGTGTCTAAAGTAGACACACTACACACTACACTTTTTTTTTAAGTGCTGGCCCTTTTCCAATGACGGCTTTTCAGATGGTTCTGTGCACGCCATCTGGCGGGCCAGGTTATGTAAAGATAGCATGGAGGAGAAAATAGCAGCGTGTGAGAGGCCCTGCTCACACATTTGGTGGACATCGCCACGCTGCGTTAAATGGCAGGAGGATCCACCTAGATACTTTGTGTCTTCATGATTCTATACTTTGTGCAGGTGGATCATACGCAAATTTTCTTTTTAATCACCCCAAAATTACATGATGCAGAATGACGTCAAATGGAAGTTAAAACAAGTAGTCCTGCGTCATTGGATTTATGTCACTCATCATCTGTCAGTATGAGAAGGGACAGTTGGCTACAGGGGTTATGAACACAACAGAATATCCATGCTGTTTTTTCACAAGGATAATCCGCTGGAAGATTACACGGCAGTTTGAAAGATGATTCTAACAGGAGGGGAGATTATAACTTGAAACAAACCCTATCGGTTAGCATCGTAAACTGAAATAAATCTCAAAGGACAGAGAGAAAATTAATTTCAGATGACCTGTTTGGTTTACATTTGTGCACAGACCACAGAGCTGCACAGTAGCGAGGGATTGGAAGAGATGGATGGAAACCCCTGGGCAATACACATCTGTATGGCACTGCCTGCATCAATTTGACTGAGAAACGTGGATCAAATTGTATGTGTCATGGGCCAACAGACTAACAATATGCATGCACTTGGTTGGAGATATACGGCGCACACACACACACACACCAAGTAATATGCATTTATGTCTGCATACACTTGGGGATGCAGTTCAAATGTCACGTCATAAAAAAAGCACACACACACACACACACACACACACACACACACACACACACACGGGAACACTCATACCACACACACACGGGAACACTCATACCACACAAGCTCTCACTTGCTCACATGCAACTCTATGCGGTCACATAATGACTCACTCACACACTCATGCATAGGAGCCAGACTTTGAACTCCCAAAGGACTAAAGCTACAGGCCAAATGTGTTTAGCGACTCCTTTTACTCAGACGCCTTTCCGCGTGATATGGCGGCTAATGCGATATAATTAAGACTGCGCGGCACAGACACGTTTTGAGGGCTGACACACAACTAGAGGGCAAAACGTCCCTTTATTCTGAGCGCAGAGAGATGATGAGGGGACTGGAAATGGATGCAGAGCAGCTCGGAATATGTTGTCGATGCAAATCAGCAGTGGAAGTATGCATGAGTGTGCAGGGGAAAGTATAATGTATAGGAGCCCGAGTGCCTGCTTCACATAGATAAAGAAAGATATTTAATGCACTATTTAGCCAAGCTCCTTTTTGCTTTGTAGAAACCTCATAACACCAAGCTGTTACTGTGCTGCTCAGGAGACTCGATAGTTTCTGACTCCAATGTATGCCAGCACTTATAATTGATTAACCGATTAGTTGATCGACAGAAACTTAATCGTCTACAGTTTGGAAAATTTGCTTTTTGCAGCACCCAATGTGAAAGTTTTTTTTAACTTTTTCTCTTGTTTATAATACATGTTGTACTTTTTTTTTTATATATAGTATTTGTTAGTCAAAGTACTGTAAGCTAATCAAAGATATTACTTTGTAAAACGTAAACTTGATATATGCACAATTGTATGATGATGTTGTATGATGTTTATGTAGGCTATGTGTGTGTGCGTGTGTGTGTATGCATGACATTACAGACAAATAAATTGCAAGGTGTTTTCAATTCTAAACTATAATGTGGTGGTAAATGCAACACTGGAGATACAAGGTTTCAGCTGCAAACAGACATAGCCCATTTGGAGGCTTTAACCTTAGTTTGCCATAGCATACAACTCTCCTTTTCAAAATCATGAAGAATAGGATGCAGTGCTGTGCAGAGAGATATGAGGTTGTACAAGTGCCCAAATAGAGATAAATATAAACCTGGGTATAGCACTGCTGTAATCTCTCCTTCATACTCGAAGGCCTCTCATCTGTGTTGGCAACATGTTGAGGATACCCATCAAGGTACTCGTGACCTTCCTTTTCCTCCAGATCAGAGGGCATAACAATCTTAGTGTTTATTTTAAAATATCACAGCGTTTTGGAGCGGTAGCTCAAGAACTCTTAAACTGCATTTTCATATTTTCCCATTCAACACATGTTAAAAAACAAATATAAGCAATATTTTCACAAGTTATTTTGTGATTCCCTTCAAATGGTTTCATATAACTCATTTGTTGTCATATCTGTGACCCAAGTTCAAGTGTACGTTTACAAATATTTAAGTAAAGTACGTTAAAGATCACCTTCACAGATAATATAAATCATTCTTTCCTTGTCATCTACATGTTTATCTACATCCATCTTGATTGAACAGACATTTAATGCAACACTAAGTTTAAATGAATATGATAGGTACCACTATGAGTCAATGGCGATACAAGTTTCTTTTCCAGATCTCATTTTATAGCATTACTAACATATAAATTAAAAAGAAATAGCCCAAGTAAAGTGTGTATGAATCACACAGCTCCCGGCCATTAGATGAAAGCACTGGATGTTGCATGTCGAATTTTGTGAGAAATATTTTTTATTCATAAATATTGAGTTTTACTTCCATGCAAATGATAACATATGTTAATTCAAGACATTTTTTTATTCCTTCTTCGAGGTTTGGGTTAGCAGACAGTCACTATCTTCAAAAGCAAGACAGAAGAGAGGGTATATGTAAATAAGTCCACCCGATGTAATATATCCAGGCCACTGTTTGGTTTTCGTCCTTTACCCATCCCTCCATCTTTTATATCATTCCTCTCCTGCACCATCTTCATCCTCTAACTTTATCCATCCCCAACGACTTTCCCTGATTTCCTTCATCCATAATTTCTTCATTCCATTTATCTTTTTTTCCTTCTACTCTTTTGATGACTCCCTAAATGTGTATCCCTTTTCAACCAATACACTTATCCTCCTATTCTGCATCTATCAGCTCATCTCCTACATCCCCACATCATTCTGCATCCACCCATCCTTCCCTCCATTCCACATGGCCCTATTATCATTTCAAAGAGGGAGAGTGGGCTCATCCACCGAGCAGCCTTTCCTTGAAATAACAAGAGGATTTTAAATCAGGCTTTCCTTGAACGGTCAACAAGGGACTAGCTGGTTTATCATGACAGATGCACATATGATGGTCCCAGCAAGCTGTCCAGTAAGACCAGCAGTATATCAAGTCCACACATTCAGAAAGAAAAGATGTTACTTGCAGGACCAATGCTTTTTTTCATATGGGCTTCCTATGGGTGATGCATTATTCTTGGGGAAATTGTATACTGCATCCGTTGACAATCATTCTTTATATTTCTATGTTTCTGGACAGTTTTTTGTTACAAACACAGCTGCGGCTATGTGGGAACAAGTGCCTGTCAGTCTCAACTAAATTCAACTGATCATCAAATTTAAGCTCAGCAACGCAGGTGTTTTCACTTGTTCACCTGAGCAGAGGGCTAATCAGCCACATGAAATGAAAACACCTGTGAGCGTGTCCAAGGTGATGTTGTGCTCCGTGTAGAGAACTGGAGGATTTTTTATGAAAATGTGTCTGCTACATGTCGTAGTCGTCTAGTTCAAGAAGTTGAATCATGAGTTGTTTTGGTAATTAAGCATTTTCTGTTGGCCATCGACTGAAGGATGACATGTCTGACAGTCTACATTAAAGGGAACCCAGATTACTGCAAAATACATCACAATTTATAGACTTTCTAGAAGGTCAGCATCCAGGACTATTTTTGAACAGCTAACTTTAGTTGTTATGCATTGACACAAGTGACACATTTCTTATGATCTGACCCCACCATTGACAGGACATGTTTTTTCTCACTCGGTTATTATTATTTTTTATTTATTTTGGTAAACCATTCATCCATATCAACCTACTCTGTCTGTGGATCACACTTCTAGGACAAAAGGAGGATGCAATGTGACAGCCACTGGATGCTTGGTGAATAGAAACGAACACATTTGAGGACATTCCAGCCGGCAACCTCCGGTTCTGGAAAGTGAAACCAATGTGGAAGTGTCTTAAACCTGCATTGTCTCTACTGGTCATCAGTGGGCGACTCCTCTGGTTGCATAAAGAAGTCAGATTGTATGGAAGTCAATGCTAAAATGACCCTACCTCTCACTTGATTTATTCACAAGGCTCGGCCACCTTGTGATTGACAGGTTGCAACCCCTACCAGAGATGTATACAGCGTCTCTACGCCAATCCTCCACGGTCCAAATATGGTCACTTCTGTTTGCTGGTTGCAAAAAACAAGAAGGCCACAGCCAAACTTCCTAAATCAAAGTTTTAAAATCGCTATGCACAGACCAATAGGTGACGTCACGACGACTTTGTCCACTTCTTCTATACAGTCTATGGGGCGTGTGCTGAAACAACTGATTCTCTGTTATTGACCAGTATAATTCCTGCTATAGTAAAGAATAGATAGCTTGGGTGAGTGTTGAGAGGGAGGGAGTTTTCTGGCAGAAAAGTATAGACCCACATCATCTTAAGTGAAAAAAAACACAGTTCCTCCACATAATCATAAGCACAAATACACTGCTGGGTGTTCATTCACACACATAAATCCAAGTTTATGACCCAAGACCCTGACAGCTTCAGAGGCTGTGTGTTTGCCTTTCTGCTTTGAGTCGGACTACTGCTCAAAGCATGGCAGTGTTTCCGAAGCACAAAGAAATGCATTAACAAGGACACAGATGCTAAACATATATGCCTGCAACCTAATCTTCTGAGATTCATATGGAACAATTCTGCCTTAGTGATGTCCATTCAATGGTCCTTTCAGCAGCAAAAGGAAAAGCTGTGGAGGTCACATTGGTGAATGGCTATCTCTCACACACACACACACACACACACACACACACACACACACACACACACACACACAGTACATATATAGATGTAGACACATTTGCATTGTTTGCTTGCGTGACCCCTTTTCCTCAGTAAATGATGGTGTTGATCTTGACAGCATGAGTGTGTGACTGACATATGTAGTTGGGGCCCTGAGGTTAGCGTGATGGCCTCGTCTCTCGTCACATCTTTGTTGTCCCCTGCAGCATGCTGTTCGTATGTGTTTGCATGTGTGAAATGCCCCAGTGTCATTTTTTTATAGACTGGGGAATGTGACTATACCCTCATTTTGTTTCAGAGAAGAAGCACAAAGGGTTTAGAGACATCGGTAGCATCCAATGACGGGAGGCAGAATTATATTGGCAATATAATCTTTTTTTGCTGGTTTTAATTGATTTTTTTTTCTGTTGACTTCACAACAATGTGGGATGGGTTGTTTAGGTAAAAGAAAGACTCTGCTTCAACCAAACAGTCACTCACATACATACATACATACATACATACATACACACGGCTGGGCAGGTATAGGTCGATGCGTAAACAAGATTGTGATCTTTGCATGTCACATCAGAGTGACAGCCACAAAGGACACGCCGGCACTGTCTGCACTCGTCAGCGACTGACATTTAACTGAAGTGCAGACGGTTTGGGATGAACCCTAACGACACTTCACACACACGCCACACCTTTCGCAAACTCACACACACACACACACACACACACACACACACACACACACACACACACACACACACACACACACACTGTCCTCCGATGCCTCTTTTCACAGACACTTTCGCTCTTCTCTCCCTCAATACCTTCCACCGCTATACAAACCTTTTTGTTTTCTGCTCCCCAACCCTCACCTCTCACAATAGGATGCATCTTCACTTTTCCTTCCTTTTTATTATTCCTATGTATTATTCCTTTTGCCTATCCATCTGATCACACATCTCTGCTTGCGGTGCAACAGTGGTGTGGCAGTATGGGAGAGAAGTTACTGTGCCAACTTCCAAGCTCTCTCAGAGAAACCTACACCATTGTTAGCTCGTTTGTGCTCTACTCTAGGATGAAAAACACGATTCATCTAAAAATACCTCAACACTAAAATGTCATGCCTCTCACATACATCTGATACTGATACTGATACTTCATGCCACTAGATATAGAGTTTAATCCGTCTCTTAAACCCAAGCAAATCCACACTTAACGTCCTACTCATGAAATGGTTTTGTTGACTAGCATCTTCTGCCCATTGTTAAAAACCTGATCACATATTAGGATAAGTCAAGGTGGGTGGGACTGTTTCATGAACACTTTGACACATCAAAGTGACAACAACATAACCTCCCCATTGCCTTAGTGCAAACCATAATAATGCCCAAACTAATTATTCTAATTATTCAAATACTCCACCACAGAACAAGGCTTCTTAGCCCTTCTTTTTGTAGACCTTTTGCTATTAAATCCCTAATTGAAATCATACTGAAGCTTTGCTTATGAAAATGTGCAGAGCTGGAAATGTGAACAAAGTGCACCTTTACACAGACGACTTCCCACTTCATGTCTTTGATGTGTGTGTGTTTTATAAATGCTATAATGAAATAGAACGAATTCAAGCCTTTCTTTTTTGCAAAGCTATAACGGGCCATTGCTATTTCTCACTTTCAAACACATTTTTGGGCAGCCAGCATTCATACAGTGACCACCAGCTTGCTTTCTTTTCTTTGTCATCGCTTCTTCTCCTTCTGATCTGTGGAAATAGTGACATAGTGACATATGGACTTATTAGTTTATTCCTGGATAAAATGTAGAACATAAATTGGGCTTCTATCAATGTTCTTTTTGTTCTGCAAGATTGTTCTTCAAATGTGTATATTTTTGGAATTAATTTGTATTTTCACTTTATTCACCCAGTTAAAACAGAAATATAGTTCTGCCTACACAGAGATTAGAAATGTAGCTTCAATTAACTTGGTCAAAGTCCCTCATTTGCCAATGAATGACAAAGTGGACAAGACAAAGGTGTAGGAATTCCCTTTGTAAGAACACAGCTCAAAATAGATTAGGACACATGGGACTCTTACTCCTCATCGATTTGTTGGACACTCTGACTTCATTGCCTTTGCTTTTCCAAGGAATACCTTGCCAACATGTATCTTGAAGTGATCTTCATAGCTTACAGGTGGAAAAATCAAAACACGACATCTCTCCTCCATGGAGCACCCGGAGAGATGTACTTTTTGTAACTCCTCTAATTACATCTCCACTGCAGCAATATTTGAAGTAAAAGAGGCCCCAGTATGAATAAAATGAGTTTGCCTTTGCTTCTCTGATTGCCAGAAGGCTGATTGTACTAAAGTGGGAAGATGAAACACCACCCTCCTACTCTCAGTGGATAAGAGATCTGATGGTGTTTGTGCAGTTACTGATGATCAGATTTACTTAGACGGGTTCCACTGACATATTTTATACAAATTGGCAACCATACATCACCATTTGCAGAATCTATAGGTTCATGTGATTTTATTTTGAAGAGCAGCAAAATAACAGACTTTCATGAAAAATGGGTATTGTGCTAATAGTGTTAGATCACACTATTATTATTTTCTGTTTCCTTCACATTTTAAATAGCTTTTACTTTTTCTTTATTTGCTTTCCCAATAAAATAACACATCCTAAGTGTAGTGTGTTATGGCAGCGATGTGGAGAATCGAGGTGGGTAGACAAGGGGAGAATCCTGTCATTCATACGATAACATGAAATTCAATGTCATCAACTAGACACACATTTCTATTTTGATGTATTTCAGCATCAACAAAAACATAAACAACTGTAATGGTGAGGTATCTCAAAGCAATCAAATCCTGTCACATAGAAGACCATGTTGCTCCTGGCAATCTTAGTCACACAGTGAAGGATATACTGTACCTATAATCTGTCAAACACAAATTAGCATTTAAATAAAGTTTTACAGCAAAGGGTAAGAGATATTAGAGGTGATATATGGGTTTTTTCTTTATCAGCATACAGCAGGAGAGGTGGGTTCCTGTTCATCTGTCTCATGTTGTGTGTCTGAGGTTTGTTTTCGTAACTTACATGGATCTTTATTCTGTTTAGTTCCACTGAGATCAATGAATCCTTTTTCAAGGAAGACCTGGCAGCGACAGCAGCAACACAGTAAAACACATTTCAAGAGAGGGTAAGAGCACTAACAAATGCTTCTGCAGGTTTTGTTTTATCCTTTAAAGATATCTGAACACCTGTTGCCAAGCCTTTTATGTGAGTAATCTAACATTGCCCTCTGAGTAGTTTAAGTGCACAGATCCCTTTGAACATAATAAATCAGCGTGGACAGTTTAATGGCACTAGGAGTAAAAAGGTGATACAAAAATAAGTGGTAATGAAGTGATCTTTGCGTAGCTTTATGGAAGGTGATACGAGATCAATTATTTACACAACCCTGTTCTCTTTTCTGGAATATAAATACCAAGAAATCATCCCTTACCATCTCCCTTTCGAGTGACTACGAGTAGAAAGGTTTTGCCACATATTTTATAGATCTGTATGAATATGAAGGAGAGATGGAGTAAAGCACATAACTAACTAGAAATGAAAAGAAGGAGGCTCAGGACTGAGCTGTAGAGCACCCTATATGATCCTTATTTGAAATTATATATCCACCACTACTGTCTGATGTGACTGATCTTCTCTATCTCATTTTATTGCTCCATCTGCTCTGGCCTCTCAGGATATGTACACGACACTACGGGTTCATCTCTAGCCTCAACAAGTCCTACATCGGCTTAATTAAGCTTTGGCAAATCTGTGCCCCGCAGCTCACAATCCTCTGTTTCTCTGCCTGTGTCAGACACTACAGCACATCTTAAGTAATTAAATTAAATTAAAAGAAGAGTGAATAAAAACCATTATAAATGTAAAGATAATATGTTTGAATACAATTTCACAAAATTCACTGGACTAAAAACATTAGGTTGCCAAACACAACAAAGATACAAACACTATTGACAATGCATATATCCAAATTAAGAAAATAATCAACTTTCTACACTGTATACTGCCACATTTAGTCTCTCAGGGTGGTCCCATTTTGTATTTGCAGTGTGGTAATAGTTCTGTTTCACTGAGAGCACTGTGATATCGAAACCTGACCAAATGTGTCTTCTTTAGGTTGTTACGTTGCTAACCTAATTTGGTTCCTCTGACATAATGAAAGCTAAACCCACATCTTACCACCATGACATGACCATTTCCATGGACAGATGGTGTCAGGATTTTCCTTTCCAGTGAGTGTGACACTGGAATGACATGCAGGGTGTGGGCTTAGACATAGGGTAGTGGGCTTGGAACAAACCCAAATGTTTGCTTTTACTGTTGGGGGATTTCACTGAAACGCTTGAGGAGATTCAGCAGATTTGATAGAAGAGGGAGAGTTAAAGGACATACAATTTGGTGTTATATGCATGCTTTTCAACTCTCAAAAGGAAGTCGGAGACCAAAAATGTAAACAGCCACCACTACAAAATTCACATGCAGTGTGGTTGTGCAACAGAGAGAAACATGGAGAGAGAGAGAGAGAGAGAGAGAGAGAGAGAGAGAGAGAGAGATGTTTTGCAGAATCAAAGAGAATCAGAGAGTGAATTGGGTTTAAAACATCTTATTTTCCTGCTCTTTCTTCTGTGTGAGATTTCATTAGAATACCTTTCACATTTTCCCATTATTCATGAAAGACATTTATCCGCTAATATTTGCATTTTCTTTGGTGCTAGTTTGTAAAGTGAACACTCGATCATGCAGATAAACTGTGTGCTCAGTAATATCATAACACACCAGTTACTTTCCTCATGATCATACACACTGGGCTCTTTCTGTAGCTTGTTACTTACATGTGCTTCACTTTCGCTGGATGTAAACTTTCATCCGGACTATTACCAATTATGCTAATTCTGATATTCTACTTGACAACCGTCACCAGTGCAGATGCAGTGTGCTGCAATCCACCCCGTGGCTGAAGTTGTATGGAATCTGCTCCATTGTCATGAAGACAAATGAGGACGGCGGTGGCCACAGAGCACATCGTGTTGCTCCCTTAATTAAGATGTTTGCTCACAGCAGCACACTCCCAACAAACTATTGCGAACACAGCTGTAACAATCAATGATTACTCACGCTAAGTGAATTATTAGACTTACTTACTCAAAAACTGGATTTTGGACATATTAGATTGCATTGATAAAACCCACTGTTCCAGCGTGTGGGCAGGTCTAATCCTCGATAATGTGTTGAGAAAGCGACACCCCTAACATTGTGCTCTCTGTAGAAATCCTCTGCTCCAGCTCCTTTCCTCGTGTTTCTCTCTCTCTCTTTCTCCGCCTTTTCCCTTGACTGTAGATAAATCAACTGTGCACTCATATTGTGATGAATAATGTATTCATGTATATGATATCAAACCATAGGACACTGCAAGGAAACATCACTTATGCATGATACTTAACCCTCTGAATTCTGAGGGAATGTTTAGGCCTGCAGAAGCCAGCATTCACTTGCTGTCGGGGTGTGACGACCCATCATGCCGGGATCAATCTTTAGCAAAGTTCCCCACTGCGGGACTAATAAAGGATTATTTTTATTTTATCCTAGTCACAAAGACAAAATGTGAGCATTGTTCATTTCTGCAAACCACGGATACATTGAACGTCGTTACGTTATTATTCTAACACAACTAAGTAGTTTTGTTGCCTAAACCTAACCAATCGTTTCACCATGCTAACCTCGCCTCTTTTGGCTGCTGGGCTGGCTGCTTGCCTCTGTTTTATGTTGTAGATGCAGTAGGTGTGGTCAGGTTGTTGGTTACCTGCGCATGGTGGTCCCAGTCCTATCAGAACACATCCCACCTGTTCCATGGCGCAAAGAGAAAGGGGAAACTCTTCTCCCTGCGTAACACGCTGCCCCTCCTTGTCTTCGTTTTTCCTTTTACCATTTTAACACTTCATTCGCTATTCTTTCATTCACGCATGCGACTCAAGATGATTGCAATTTTGTGACAAAATTCAACATCTAAATGATGAATAATATGAAGGAAGAAAACCTTCCTTGCCTCTTACTTTGACCCCGAGGACTACAAGCTACTGTTTGCTGCCACATCTCTGACCACCAGTTTAAAGAAGAACTAGTCATGGAGACTACTAAACCTGTCAAATAAAGTTGCATCATGTCAAGTCTGAGTAAATAACTTTGGGCTTGAACACAAACATTATTTTACAGAAATTCCGCATCACTAATTGAGAAGGGTGGAATTTGAAAGACATTCAGCAAACAATGAGATTTAAGAAAAATACTTTTGAGAATGACCCATACTTGGGTGAGGAGTGAGAAGAAGATGTTAACAAAAACAAAAACAAACTGAAAGAGAGGGGGGATGGAGGGACAGAGAGAAACAGAGAGATGTAATTAGATTCCTGAGAGCCAGGAGGGTATATCCATTTCCCTTGTCACCAGACAGTCACACTGTTCTGGCCAATGAGAAACCGACACATGCTAATTGCCAGTTAGGGAGCCTGTCAGTCATCTGGAAATGCCGCCTGAACCTAATTTGCATAATTTCTCATATACGGCACTGGATAACACTCAACGGCCCAAGTGAAGGTTGAGTTTTCGTTGTCACATTTGACTTTGTTGGACAGCGATTACCCTCCAATCCCAGTAACCTCGCTGGAAAAATTCTCATCTTCTTGTGTCTCGTTTGCATTTGTACCCGCATGAGTGAATATGCATGTTTGTGTGTCAAAGTGTGTGCACCCTAGTGACTCGTAGCTGGTAATTGAGAGAAGGGGGCTAATAACAATGGTGTCAGTCAGGCCTGAGTGGACTCTATTATTAGTGCCTTGTTACACTAAATGCTGGGACACACACACACACACACACACACACACACACACACACACACACACACACCCCTTTCTAGGATGTTTTTTTTTTGTTGTGAAAGGTAGTGCAGGAAGGATGAAGGGAGGAGGAAGTGAACAAACTGAGTGAGCAAATTGACTCGTGACATGTTGTGTTTGTGTGTGTGTGGTGAAACGCGTCTAGTGTGACTGGTTGCACTTGCAGTACTTGTTTTCAAATTATGTTGTTGTATGGGTATGTAACAGATGCTAATGTGCCTTGTCCTTTTTTTTTTATGTAATTGCATCAAAAGCATCCGCCCCCATACCTCCCTGCCTGCCTATCAAATAATGTCATCTCATTCTTCCCTCGTGACCTCCAAACTGCCGCCATAACAAGTGTTTATTTCGACATCTAACTGTGATGGGTGAACCCTCATTACATAAAGTAGAATGAACCAATCTGAAACTAAATGGACTTTGGAGGAGGGTGAAGCACAGCCATAAGTGCATTCACAGCTAACTGGTCAAATTAAGATTTATTTCTGCTTCCAGTCAAATTTGCATTTAAAACATAAACACAGACAGAGGAGGATGAGAAAGACATTTAAATAATTTATATATCCAGTGCCTCAGTTTACTCAATAGTTATATACTGTTGCCTTATACTTATATGATTGCTATGTGGAGGTGAGTGTGGTGGTATAACAGGCTGTTCATTAAGATCAATGTTGGTGGGCTATTGCTCTCATCAAGAGGCACATTGTACACGTCTTTGTATTAAAGCGCTATATACTGTATATAATTGTATAGTCGTCTTGGCCTGCCTGCCGATCCATGGAGGAAATTAAAAAAGACAACTATTATACATAGCGCTTTAATACAAAGAGGTGTACAATTTGCCTCTTGATGATATATATAATTAAGAAACAGGCCTGAAAAGAGTTGTTAAGTTTTTTTTAAACGTTTTTGTTTTGCACTGTCTTCTCTTTTCATCTCTGCTGCAGATCACACTAGTTGTTTGAAGCATTATGATATTTAATGATATTTCTGTTTGTTTCTTTGTACGTTCCTCCAGTTCTTCTCACGTGACTGGGTTTTATGTCTACTGTGACACCAAACCTTGCCTTCAGCTATCCACAGCTGATGGTGGTACAAATAAGTTGTACACCCCAAGTGATTCACAGGGTTTGAGGCATACACACTTTTTAAAGCTTTTCCACCAGCATACATGCCAGTGCTAACTCAAGTGCACATCCAAGGGACCAGGTTGTGGCTACATGATAGTATTTATCCTCAAGTCAACTCCTTGCTCAAATCACTTGTTGTTGAGGTTTGGCTGGCACAGTGATGACAATCTTCGGATGTTTCTTATTGTCATGACCTTTGAGGTTAAAGAGTTGGAACAGTGGATATTTCTGGTTGTGTACCAGTTTATTGGCATAATACATGTTTTAAATGGTTTAATGGTAAATATTTGCTTCCAGCACAGCCACTTATTGACTGAAAAACCTGGATAGACCTAATAGATTGACACATGTATGTGCTGTATATATACGTGTAATTTGTATGCTGCATGTAATATACAGCATATATCCATTGATCAATAGCATCTACACGGCATTGTTGCAGGTTATTGATTTCCCTTCACCTGCTCAGGCTTCACAACCATTGAGCTCTTTGTATCTGCCAGTTTGATTGGTTGTGTTTTCATCTTTGACACTGACTTGTCTCTACCATCATGATAAACACAATAAATCATGGTGTACCATGCCTTTGGCAGCAGTGGTAGATGGAGTCAGCTGAACAGACAGAACCCATCTTCAGCACCAAAATAAGGATTTAAATGTGTAGATTATGGAGATAAAATATGAGTACACTAAAGGCTTCTTTTGGAAGTGCTGTCATTACAAGCACGCTGGACGTAAATGTCCTGGGGAATATAAGAGTCAGGAGTCTTTATTTACTATCCTTCATGCTTCTCTCAGTAACTCAACTTTTTTTTAAACTAATTTGTCTGGGAGACTTGTTTGAGAGTCTAAGTAGCGTGTTCTGCGTGCGTTTGGACTTTGTGTCCGTGAGATCCCGTCTAGGGTGCTGCGTTGAACATGACTTCCCCCTGAAGTGGAAAATGAGTCACATTGGACAAACATGCAACCCGGTATACAGAGTCATGGATTTTCCTGCAGCTTTTGGTCTTTTATTTATGCATTTTTTCTTCGCCCTGCTTTTTCATACACACACACAAACACAGACATGCAATTACACTGAATTTTACCCTCCTCTGCATTTTCCTTATCCCTCTCTTTTGTCCCTATTTTCCATATCTATTTTGTCTACCCCTACCACCTTTTCCTCAAACCATCCCTCTTCTATCATTTGCTACACTAATAATGAAATATTTTCAACATTTCTATAGTTATAATAATATAAAAATAAATGAAAAATGTAACAAATGTCTTATTTAAGGTATAACAATTAATGTAAAAGGCACATTTATACTGGGACATTTAGTTTAAAAGATCCATGGACCAATATGTCACAATACAAGTCAATATACTTTTTAATGCTGATCAGTGCCAATTAAAATGTTTGATTTCATAATAAAGTTAAGTTTGAGGACTTGTAAAAGATATCCCGATGTTTTGTCTTATATTGTGTTCTCCTAAAGCCTCTGAAAATAGCATTACATCAAACACATTTAAATCTGCAATGAAAATGCGTGTAGTATCACTACATATAACAATCAATGATTCATTTAGGTCATTTTTATCAGAGTTTAACTCTCAATAACTGAGTTTATCTGCTTCACTAGGCCTGTAGGTGTGGTTTGATCAGATGGACAGTGACCAACCCCAACCCAAGAATCAGATTTAGACTTAACATTTAAATTTGATTGTGTGATTTGGCTAAACTCTGATTGCAATAACCACAACTTTTAACTTTTACTCCATGTAGGACCACAGTGCGTATAGTAAGAAAGTAATGTAGAAAATAGTTTTTTAGGCCTTTTAAAGATTTGTCAAGGCCTAACCCGGATAATCCCAATTAAACCACTGTGGTAGTCAGTTCCCTCCAGAGCCAGAGAGGACATAATACTATGTTTTCACAGGCTGAGTAGAACTCCTGATTAAACCAGTAAACTGACCATGATGTGAAAAAGGATTTCCCATTAATATATACATTAACTGATTTAGCAACATATGATACAATCTAAATCCATTTAGAGGGATATATAATTATGTTTTGCAGTGTCACTTTATCCACACCAGCAGCTGCTATATAACCAAAGCCACTGCTTCTTTAACCCATCTGGCTCCAAATCATCTCACATCTCTACTCCATGCACCTGTTTACTCTTCCTCTCACCATCCATTCACGCTAATTACCCTCCACTCCATCCTTCACTATTACTCATTTCATTCGGTTGTTCCCTCCTTTTCTTGCCGGTTCCCTTCTCTCTAATGGTATTTATTAGTGCACTGCAGTTCTTGTCTTATCCATATTTCAGCGGTGCCAACTTGTTTGAGTTATTAGCAGGCCATTGCAGCCTCCTCCTCGAGCTGTTCAACCACCAGCCTCAGCCTCGAGCCCATTCATCTCTCCATTCTTATCATTTTCTCTCCCTGTGGATTTCCCCTACACTCCCTCAATGTTATAACTCTTGCCTTATGTTCATTGTCTATTTTCCTTTGCACATTAAAGATGAAACAACAAGCTTGTGATGGAATCAAGACTATATATCAATTGGCCCAATATATTTGCTGAGGCAACACTAGCACATACATGTATCATATCACTTTCACACGTAAGACTAACACACTGTTAGCCTGTACATGTATTTACATGTAGTTTCTCAAACAAACACTGTCAACTTTACAAAACAGTCAAGTTTAAACAGTATTAACACTATATTATAAAACACAGTTGTAATCATATACAATTATTTATTTTATATGAAATATAAAGTGATGATATACTGTATGATGAGAATATTCATGAGATGCATTTTTTTTTTTAAATAAAAATCACAACACCATAAACTGATGAAGGACAAGTTATATTTTGTTATCAATCATTCATTAACTCTTAATACACCAGTTATGGACGCTTCAAAAAGATAATTAATTTAACAACATTATCGTGTATAACTATAATAATATCTATTAAATGTTATATCTTATAAATGTGAAAACTCGCCAGTGGCATTGTCTTGATGATGAAAGAGTGTTGAACAGTCAAAATGGCTATGCAACATAATGGATCACACACACACACACACACACACACACACACACACACACACACACACACACACACACACACACACACACACACACACACACACACACACTGACATTGCATGTCACTAATAATAGCCAGCCCTGTCTCTCCTGATGAGGACTGGCCCACCCTTCCTGCTGTGTTCCTGATAGAATAAGCCACATCTATCAACTATAATAATCTCCCTCAACAGAGCTGTAAAACTTTATTTAAATGCTAATGTCTGTATGACAGATTAGCAGACGCAGGTGCAATACATTCTCTACTGTTTGACTTGGCCCACAGCAGGGATGTATTCACACAGTAAAGAGTCACTCTACAGCAGCAGCGTGGTTGTCTGCCGCTTCATTTTAATGCAATGACTTTAAATGTGTTGTGTGATGGTCTATTACTGCTGGAGAGAGCATTTCATTTAACCCATACCTTCTTTGAGGAGGTCAGCTTCTGCTACAAAACCGCGGGAATTCAGTGTGTCTCCAGGCTGTGAGCCAGTTTATTATCTACATAAATACACCTGCATGGCTTCACAAAAGCCCAAACTGTGAGCGGGATTATTGCCAAATTGTTTTGATTCATAAATAAATACAGAATTAAGTGATGAATAAGGGATGAGTCTATCTCCTCTGGTTGAAATAACTGATGGGTACACGTGTGTGTACTACACGCATCATAATGATCTCTTTAAATGAGAGTAAGCAAGTTTAGAATATAAATCTAGCATCAAAAACCGATGACAAACAAAGAGTGTTTGATCACTCCTAAGGCAGTCTAAGAGTCTTAAATGTTCAATAAAGCTCACCTCAACTACTTCAAACATTATGAAATCATTATTATTATTCTCTATATTCGCCAGAATCGGGATCATCCCACATGATCCCACACTTAGCAAGAGATTTTGATGTCTTTGAAACCAGGATCCATCAAAGGGCCCCCATGCAGCTGCCGAGCACAGCACCCCGAGGTGAGGGTTTTTCTGCCAGGCGGGGCACACTGAGGCCAGCATAGGAGGGCAGAAGTGACGGGGTTAAAAGCAGTGGTGCCGTGACTGTTTTGTGTTATTCCTCTGTCGGTGCCTCCATCTGCTGCTTGTACACAATCGCCTCTGTTTATGGTTTTAGTTGAGTTATAAGAATCCACCAAAGTTGACATATATAAATGAATGTATATAAATAAGTTGAATAAGATCTCACTTGGTTCGAGACTGCCTGCCATTCTCAAGTGATTATACAAAAATAATACTGATTATAAAACTCTTATTTGTATTTATATTCTTATTTTACAAACCTACTATGAAGAGCATTATTTGTTATTAATTGTATGTTATACTATGTCTTAATATGTCAGGATTACAGACTTTTTGTTGTCTCTGTTGTTCGGTGTTTCAATTGTGTCTACATTATGTTGATTGTTGATTGTTTACTGTAATTAATTAAATGAAATGTCTATGACTTAGAACAAATCTTTTTTCATGACGCATTTCATGAATCAGATGTAACAGATATGTTGGACTTACACTGAAGAACACAACATATATTCCTGAATCTTAACCAAGTGGTTAATATTGGAGCCATGACAAAAAAGATTCCCTCCTTAAAGAAGTACGGACTTTTACCTAAACCATAATCTTTTTTTTTTTGTATATTCCACATTCTTTATTTTCATTGCATTATACTGTTTCCTGCATGCAAATTATGGATGCAAAGAATTGCTCATGAAGGTATATTGCCAGAGATGTCGTTGGTTTGATGCATGAGCTGCTAAATCAACTTACAAAAAAAAAGGAAAACATTAGCCAGACTACTATATTGTTGACATGAACAAAGAAAACATTTAAAATTTCAGTTGGACGTAACATCTCTGGACAAAGAAAGAGACTCAAGATGTGATGTAAAAAGCAACTTAATACTGAAATGAAGCATTGCAGCTGAGGTGTATCTGTTCATGTCACAGGGAGACTGCTGTGTTGTTTTGGTTCAGTTGACACCTATTGTATTTATTACTTCATTTCTTTTGAAGTTGGCAGAATCCTAGCGGCTCCGGATGAGTCCCGTCTGTAGTTGTCTTCAAAGTAAAGAGCTGTGATGTCCAATCCTCTTTGTCTTACACCATATGTATTCCATTTCTTCTCACATTCTCCTGCTCACACACTGGAGCCAGAAAACATGTTGTTTTTCAACTGTCAAAAGAAAGATGTTCAGGTGAGGCGTAAATTAACGTCTTATAGTTTCCATTTCTTCAGTGCTTACTTTCTCTCTCACACTCTCTCTCTCTCTCTCTCTCTCTCTCTCTTGCTGACTCTTCCATATGGAGGATGGCGTGGCATCATTATCCAAGGGGAAGCAGCCATCCAGTCAGAGAAATTAATAATTAGGACCCAATAAAGTGGAAAAGAATATTTCTGTATGCTAATGAGTTTTCCAGCAGCCACCGAAGATGCTGATTAGGTGTGCTTTCTCCATCAAATATTACGACATTATTATTATTTATTCCATTTATGTAGAACTCCATTTATTCCTTCCATCACAGGATTTATCGGGGCCACAGTGCGGGGCTAGCGCCTTTGGTGGTTTAAAAAAAGAAGAAAAAAAGTGACAGACGAGGATAGAAAGCTAATTTGATTCATGAGTAGATTTAATGGAAGAAACAGTGAAGCGTGAGAGCATCTATAATGTACCCCGAGCGACTGTTCTCCACACATTCTTTCCAGCTGTCACAGGCAGTCGACAGAGAGCGGAGACGAGAAAAGATACCTTCCGATCTGAGAGAAGCAGCGAGGGCAGACGGTGAAAGTAATGCAGCTTGTGCAGGGAAACCCTCCTTCTGCCTCCCTCCAACGCACATATCATGATCAAACACAGGGAGGTGAAGAGAAGGCTCACCATTAGCATACACTCATCTGCACAGCCTCTCTCTTCCCACTACCTGCTTTCTTGCTTGTGAAAAAATACTGAAAGCCAAATGTCAATTAATATTCCCTAATAAGTATCTGAAGACACTTTCAGAAGAGAGATACACGAAGGCCATCTGTTTGTGAATAACTTTGATGTTTTAGACCGTGTTTTTGTTTTAAATCTTGCAGAGCCGGGGTTATCGTTATTAGATTTTCTGTACTTTCTGTAGTTTGTGCATCCCGCCAGAATAAAATGACATTAGAGGCCATTTATTACGGCTCCCCGGTGCAAACAGTCATCCAAGAATAATCTCACATTTTGTCATAATGATGTGATTTGCATTGCAAAGCATCTGTCAGAGGCCTCTGCTGAATCTGCCAGGGACCAAATCAACTCCACCGTAAGCAAAACCCGCTGAGTTCCTGAGTAAGAAAAAAACTTACAAGTACTGGGAAATTCAGATTTGCTATTTTAAGCAAATGCATGAGGTATCTACTTTTCAGACCTTGTCATAATTCTATTTAAGTAATATTTTAAGGAATTGATATTTCAAATATTTATCTCGATTGCTTTAAAAGTGGACACGTCTCTTGTGTGAACTGTGTGAGGTATAAGCGAAAAGAAACAAAGCGCTTGTCGTTATTTCGAATTAGTTGAAACTTATTCAACTGCATTTTTGCTTACGCATTGCGGAACTGTGTTTTATAAAATGCTGTTTAAAAGAGCTTATTCATCTGGAGGCTCATTACACTACAGTAATTACACAATGCAGTGCTTGGCTTTGCGTCTGAAGGGATATTGCACACAATTCATAAAACCACACCTTCAGTGAGATAGCCCAAGACAACCTCGAAGACAAAAGAGCCAATAAACCCGTAGAAACAGATCCAATCTGCGGCTAAATTGGGAGCCTCTTGTTCTGCTGTTATTGCTGCGCGAGGTATCTCATCTCTGGGAGAAAGGTGTGCCTTTGATTCTCACGCCGGTCAGGAAGACAATGGATCAGAGGTGCAGAGATTGGAAGTGTGGCAGGGCTGCCCTTCCTCAATCTTCCCCTATGGATGCTCAGATGTTGTCTGTAGGGGAAAATGCCGATGGGAAAATGAGGGAATGATAATAAGAAAGGGAGGGAGGTGAGGAAATAAAAAACAAGTGAGAAAGGGACATTCATAGAAGGGGGCGGGCATTAGATGCTGTCGACGTGGCGCTGCTGTGTCTGCATTATTTAAGAGCTCTCATTAACCTGAGCCTGAAAACAGACTAAATCAATAGTCAACACAGACACACAAAGACTTTCAGGGTGCTCCCTGTGCAGACTTCAGGATCATGCTGAGATATAATTGCAAAGGAGGGTTAAATTCATTCAGCAGACATAACAGACTGCTGTGTGCAGGTCGGGGAGCACCTGCATTGATTTGGCCTGAAACCAGACGTGTTAAATAGAACATTGATCATGGTCTGTGAGTTTTTGTGATGTGGCACGTCCCCTGATCATTGATGGTCCACAGGGAGCTGTGTTTGTGTTGGGAAAGTCACCTTACAGAAGAAGGCTTTGTCTGAGAATCACAAATGCATCGGTCTTAGTTTTGGACAATGTATCATTTTTATGAGTTTTAAACCGAATATTTTCCTCTCGGTCCGCTTCTGTGACACTGCCTCGTTGATCTTCATCTACGTTCATGAGATCATGGCACACTTGTCACATTTCATTAATTTACTCGGCAGTGCAGTCGAGTACATAATCTATGACAGCACACCGTGATTCATGTTGATTGAGTCATGCAAACAGATTTATGTAGTGCTATGAAGAGAGATGCTAAACGGTCTCTCTGCTACATGACTGTTGTAGCAAACTAGTTAGTCATTTTTATAAAAAAAGTCCAAAATCAAAAACATAACACCCCCTCTACCTTTGGATCCCCAATTGGTTTAATTGCTGCTTGCTTTGCTTTGTCAAACTCATTATTAAAGATAAACAAGAAAATACATATCACATTTTCAATGTATTACTCGGCTTCTAAAATAAGCCAACATGTGACCTTGTATGAAGATGTGAAACATTCTGTAAAGGACAATCAATATTTATCTTTTGACTAAATATGAGTAAATCTCATGTTTTACGATCATAATGTTTGGTTACTGGCTCTTCTGCATTGTATACATTTTAGTTTGTTTTCTTTTATTTATTTATTCATTTTTTTGCACTTTGGATGAAGTTTTTTGCAGTTTGGATGAAAAGAGCCCTGCTAAAGGAATATTATGCTCATGGCATACTGTATGTCTCAATTTTCTTTCTCTTGAATTGGACAATGAAGTATTGATGGATACATTGATCATATGAATTTAATACAACAATTACAGAGATAACATTGGTGGTTACTAAAGGTGGTTACTTACTAAAGACAACTGAAAAAAGAAAGAAAGAAAAGAAAAGCAATGAAGTAAAACAAGAAAAAACAGACACACAAGAACAAGGAGAGAACAAAGGAATAAAGGACTTATGCTGAGATGCTGAAGCCAACAGCACAAAGTGTTGGCTCAAATGGACCGTGAGGGGGCAACTTCTGGCTCCTGGAGGATTTCTCTTCAGGTCATCAAGCATCACATCATGCAGACGCGAGCTATGGTCACAGCTAAAGCCACAGACCCAGTCTTTCCTCATACATGAATCATTCTAAGTCTAGTCTTCCTCTGGTTCTCTTCCATTATCTCTCCTCTTTAATTTTCTCTCTGCGACTGGGTTGCCAGAATACACCAATTACCAAACAAAGCAGGAGCATTCCCACAGCCATGCTTGTACTGTCTGACGGGTGCCTGCATGGACATTAGCACAACATATCCAACCACAGCCAATAGAAGCATGTTTATACTCACATCAAACATCAAATCTTTATCAAAATCGGAATATCTCGGACCAGATATATATTTTTCTGCTGAACAATCTTCTCTTGCCCACACTTGTGCAAACATAGACAAATGACATCTATTGCTTCGGTCCCTCCGAGGAGAGGGATCCTCCTCTGTTACTCTCCTGAAGGGTTCTTCCTTTTTTCCCTGTTTTTTGGGGAGTTTTTCCTGATCCGATGTGATGTCCTGGGACAGGGATGTCGTATGTGTACAGATTGTAAAGCCCTCCAAGGCAAATTTTTAATTTGTGATAAAGGGCTATACAAAATGAACTGATTTGAATTTGATTGAATAGTATATCTGAAAAGATAAATCAGGAACATGGGTAAACCTCAACATCCGTTCATCACCAGCTCTGGGTTGGCCCTGCTTTCTCCTTAAGATGCCCAAACATTATGAGTGCAGTGTAGACCTTTCTGCTGGTGTCCAAACCCAAGTTGAGTTTTATTTAATAAAAAAAATAAAACTACAGTATTACATTGAGACTGTTTTACCAGTTGAAAGTGCCTCTTAGTTACTTTAAAGGAGGGGATTTCATAGTATCAGCAGAATCCCCACTGGCTCATGTAACCGGTCCTCAGGCTGTTTGTGTTGTTGCATACAGAAACAGACAAATGCTGTGCATTGCATATTAAAATGATTTACCAAAACAACGTGAGTGTGTCTTATAGGAAGTGTATTTATCTAAGCAAGCGTTTGCTCCGTCTTAACAGGCTTGACAGACTCAAATACTCTCTAAGGTGCAGGTTAAACCTCCCTTGGAAAAACTGTCAGCTTAATGGCCTCTGCCTTACGCTGATAACTGCCAAGGTGTCTCCTGCTCTTTGAAAGTAGGCGGATAAAGGTGCAAAAGCCTTTGTGTAAAGGCGCCGCGAAACATCGGCGAGTGCCTTTTTTATTTCTCTCTTTGAAGTGAATTGACATTCAGCTCAGGATTTTGTTTGAAAACTCACCATGTCTCCCAGGTCCTCTGTTTTCCTTCTCTAAACTTCAGCACATTACACACAAAGTTGCAGCAGCGCTTCTTGTCCTTGAGTGTAACTTACAGGTTGTCTGCCGTCTGTGTTTGGTTTGACTTCACAAGTCGATTGAGGCCGTCAGTCAGAGAGGGAGAGGCAGATGGCGGAGGACACGCTGGCAGGTCGGATAGTGGGAGTCGAGCAGCATGTCAAACTCCATCTCTGCTACGAAAATCGAAGTAGATGGACACAACTCTCAGTGCAACCGCAGGACATACAACAGAGTGGAGGGAAGAGGCGGACGTGTGCCGGGAATGCCAGAGCACCATGTCACTGCTGATGACAGTCAATTTGTCTGCGAGTCAACCGGCTTTGAGAGATGCACTCCACTGCAGGCGGTATTAATAAGGGGTGTACTTACAGGTACCTGTTTTCCATGGACATGCTGCACCACAGAATGCATGTCCCACCCATTACGTACCAGGTACTCATTCATCCATCTGTCGACTCTTCTCCACCGAACATTGTAAGCATTTGTGGTTTGCTTTTTAAATGCCTTCAGCGACCTGTATTTATGTTTTTCTGACACATAGTTATGCAAGTAATGACTGCTCCCTCTCTGTAGCATCGGTAGCTACAGCATCGCGTTGGTATACCTCTGTAAAAAAAGGGACCATATGTGCAAATGATTGTATGTAAAAAAAAAAAAAAAATCCTATTGTAACGCATTCCCCTTCTACTTCATAAAGTTGGTCTCATTTAGAGATAAAAACAGTCTTCTCTTCTTTTGCAATCAAGTAGTTTAACCATAAACTACTTGCCACACACAGACATTTTACTTTTAGTACTGACTTTTAGTCTATACAAACCTTTTCTACCCCAGCAATTTAATGGCGAAAATTGCGAATGGTTTGCATTCAACTAAATACTGAATATCTCCTCAACCCCAAGGTCTATTTGAATAATTTAAAAAGCTATAATATACAGAAAACAAATGTGAACAGAGATAATAAGTGCATATATGTGTTAGTGGTATATTAGTTTATGATAGTACACAGAAAAGATAAAAGAAATATAAAAAACTAAAACTAAAAGTTGTTTTTTCTTATCTTAACTATATTAATGAATGCTGAATATAACATAGCTCTATATTTTAGGAGTATATGTGCAACAATCATAGTGTGTTATATTAGTTAATGTTCATGTAATGTCAGTATTTAATGTTTGTATACTACCTTATGAATTCTTCTTTTGGGGACCTGCCAAACATAATAAAACAAAAATTATTTCATGTTTAACAGCACGGTTTATTAAATGTAATCTGCTCATCACACATTTTAAATGGAAATGATTACATTCTAATTCTACATTGCATAAAACATTTTTACTTGCAATGTTTCTTTTTTCTTCTTTTATCTGTCTTTATTAAGAATGTGAGATGTACTTCATCGTCTTGGTGAACTGGTTTAGACTGTGTGCAAGACGCCATGTGTTCATTTGTTTCATTTCTGAGAAAATTCTGAGCTTGGTGTGAAAGGCCTTTGGTTATTACCGATCCTCCAGAGTACTGAAGCCCCGGGGAGCGCTTCCTTTGATACTGCGTTGCTTGCTTCCTTATATGGGGTCAGCATGGCTGCTGCTTTTCACCTGACGAGGAGGAGTTTCACCAGGAGTAACATGTCTCAGTACCTTCTCCAAATTCCCTTTGAAGGTTAGTTGGAGCACTCTAGAAAACTGCAGGTATGCCGTCACCAGTTGAACTGCAAGTTTGCTCCATCTACACCACTGCTCTATCTATACACTGCATACTTCTGTTTGACGGTGATAAGAAGCATATACGACTGTATCTGGTTGATCAAATACATATTCCATTCATATGTATTGCTTTCCCTCAAAAAAAGTCACTCCTGTCCAGAGATTTGAAGATATTTCCAGTGGGAAAAACTAAATCTATCTAATATTTACAAAGATTTTACAAATACTCTAATATTTTTTCCTAATGTCAGTAATACCAAATTGTGTCAGAGCTCCAGATTAAAAAGGACAAAGTGTCAGATCAACACTGCGACACTGTATCCGTTGGCTGCATCACTTGGTGATCATATTCTTAGGCTCAGTTGGCGCTGGCTGCTGCCTACATCTTTGATATTTGATCGTTTAACCTTTTATGAGCTGTCAGCAGACATCTCCTGGCAGGGCGCTTCTGGCCATGGCTAAGTCTAGGATCAAGACCAGAAGTGACTGGGCCTTTGCCATCTGAGCCCCGAAGCCTGCTGTGTGAAAATAATATATAATATTCTTTATTTTTTAAGAGAGCTATTCATATAAGGGTTAAGCTTGTTATCTCAGTACCTTTGTACTTTTAGATACACGTGGAATGAATGTTGGTCTGCCAATATCTTGACCTTTATGGTGTTTTAGGCATCAATTATTTTTTTTACAGATGAGCTCACAATAAAAAAATAAACTCACAATAACAGAATGTGAATGCTGAAAATATAAAAGCCAATAGGTAAACCTTTTTATATTGATTCATCACATTTTACTTTTAAATTCCAAACTTTGCACATGTTACATTTAATCTCAGGCTCTTTGAGAAAATGTATCTCTGAAGTAATACATTGTTCAAAAAGCATGTACTACTTGCATATGTTTCAGCTGTTTTACTATATTCATATACATAATGTATTACACATTGTTCACCTGAGGCATGGAGTTGGACATAGTTATCTGAACTTGGGTGTGGGATTAGGGTTAGTGATCAGTGATAACTAGTTTGGTTATGGAAAGCAATGTTCAGTGTTGGGTCACATTGTGGAAATCAGATTTATTTGAATACCTTCTCCCAAATGGAAATCAGACAAATGAGTAACCGAAGAACTACCCTGGGTGTAATTGCAGACTTGAACCAGTAGGGAGCACACTTTTCATACCATCGCATTGTATTTTGACTCATCAGCTCTTTTTATACACAGCACTATACAAGGCTCTTTATCAGCAATAAGTGTATGATGAGGAGGTGAGTGCAGCCTATCATCAACATCCAATGGACTTCACTGAATTCATCATTGACTCCAGTATGCACAAATAATAGTCCAAATATAATAATAATAATAATAATAATAATAATAATAATAAATCTGTATTAATCATAAACGTAATAACAAGTACTTACCTGTTGCATCACATCAGTGACTTTTCTGACAGCAGTATGCAATTATATTAATTTTCAAAAAAGGTGAGCATTTGAACAATGCACTGTTAGTAAACTGGTGTTAAAAACACTTATCTAATCTACGCTTTAAATGGGAATATGTAATGTATTTCAAATACTATCTTTCAGGCCCCAAAATGCTGGCACTAAAACATCATGAGAGCCATTACATCATTGAATTATTTAACACTATAATGAATAAATATGAGTGTGAAGACTAGGTAATACGAAAATGTAATTCTCTCTCTCTCTGTCTCTCATTCGCCCACAAGGCTATTCTCCCCCAGGCGCGTGCGTAATTAGTCCATATTGTATCAGTCTGGTAAAACACAGAGCTCATATATATATATATATATATATATATATATATATATATATATATATATATATATATATATATATGCACCCTTGCGGACACATGTCCTAATGAGTAAGCCTGCCCTCTCTCTGTATATATTATTACTATTACTATAATATTAAAATAATGATAAGTATAAGTATAATGACTTGGAGATGTGGGTCGGGCAAGATCCCAAATCTCTTGAAATATGAGAGCTACCTCGAAGGTGGGCAGGGCAGGACAGGGCAGGTATAGGATGCACGGGGCTTATAGGGAGAGGGAGTTGCTTTTGCCTCAAACTTGTTTCCCCTCAAATCTTTGCTCCCGGTCCCGCGCCAGGAGCTCGGCATTGTGGCCCGGTCTACTATCTGCTTGTTCTTGGAAACAGCGTCAGAGAGAGCAGCTGAGAGAGGCTTAACATTTCAAACGTCTGGCGGCAGGCTGCAAAGTTTCCACCCTGGAACCCCCTGTCATGTAGCAGCAGGCTGGAGCACGACACAGCACACCTCACGGCTCGGTGCTCAATGTGAATCAGCCTCTCTGAAGCCCGGATCACTCTCTGAGTGCGTCGTGTTACTTGTATGTCTGATTGGAGCTGATTAGTTTCAATTAAGAACACCTGTTGTAGTCTGTGCCAGTTGTTCTATGCGTAAAACAACAGCTTTAATGGGATTCATCAGCTCTTCTGACATTTCGGCAGACAATTATAATATATTTCTAATTTAGTAAGTGACTAAACACGTATTGGACCTTGAATCCGTTTGAATCTTTTACGTAACAGTCTGCTCAGCGTATAGCGCACCACGGATTCAAAGTGGGATTCCGCTGATATAAGTCATAGATGTCCTCTCAGCTGGAAGGAGGCCTGCAGCTGGAGACCACAGCAGAACTTGATGTACTAAAATCGGAAGACGTGACCAGTCCTGATGGATGCCGCGGGGACGGAGGGCAGGATAAAGTGGCACCGGCTCCGGAGCGCCATCAGCCGAAGCCGCGCAAGATGACCCGGAGCCCCAAATGCGCCCGCTGTCGAAACCACGGCGTCGTGTCGTGTTTGAAGGGCCACAAACGCTTCTGCCGCTGGAGGGACTGCCGCTGCGCCTGCTGCCTGCTGGTGGTGGAGCGGCAGCGCGTCATGGCCGCGCAGGTCGCTCTGAGGAGGCAGCAGGCTGCCGAGGTGAGGAGAGCACAAGGGCAGGTCAGTGATGGAGAAATGGTGGAGGATAAACAGATGGCTAAACCATGACCTCAACCATGATTATAAACTATGAGGCGGCCAACCACAAATTAACAGGCAGATAGTGTTGTCAAAATGAGCCCATGCACGTGAGTTTAAAACAGTGGTGAGAGTTTACTGACTCGAGACTAAAGGTCAGAAAATATAGCAATTGTTATTTACTGCTGCATACTTTTTCTTTGGCTGGATTTAATATTTCTGAAGAGAACTTGCAGATAAATATTTTACATGGAAGTGCTTACAAATAATTGCAAGGCTAAATTTGCAAATGTATTATTATTATTATCCATAAGTTCAACTCATGTGTGTGAGCATCACATACAAGACTGCTCGATATTTAGACAGAACATTCTGAAACAGAATAATATCTTTGGAGATTTGGAACATTTTAGTTAAATTGTGTTACTACTTTTCTATAAGAAAGAGTGAGCTGTCAGTTAGTTTATTCATCTTCATTTAATCAGATATTCTTGTTGAGATTGAACTATCTTTAACAAGAAATACACACACACACACACACATATATATATATATATATATATATATATATATATATATATATATATATATATATATATATATATATCAATAATAAATGTGCGGCCCTTTGAAAAGTTTAAACTTGGAGCTTCAGGGTGGGCGAACAGAAAAAAAAAACTAAAGTTAAGCAACCCACACTTATCATAACATGACTTGCATTTACCTTTAGTAGCTGCATCTTCTGGTGTCAACAGGGTGAATATCCAAATATCCCCCATTCTTAAACGGTATAACCATAAAGAGATCTACTTGCCTCTATAATGTATTAATACACTTTAATTACCTTTAGGTCACAGTCTCAGTACAATATGATTATGTCCAAGTGTCTAATTCCTGTTCCCATGTTTCTGCAGGGTAAGAGGGGGGCTAGGTGTGCCGGTCCATCGCGGAGGACTGCGTATCAGCGTCACGCGAGAGCAGCCGAGCCAAGCATACTGGCTAAGAGCCTCCTGCAGGGTAAAGTTAATTAACATGTCCTCTCTCATTAAATGACTTCCTCTCTATAGGCTGTTGTATAAAGAGCAAATTAGACAAAACCCTTGAAGTCAATGATGCCATTTAGCTTCTTTTCTTTTAATGTGTTAAGTTTGACAGAATTAATGCATTATCACACATTGATCAACCTTGTTTGTCATCTGCTATTAGTGGAAGACAAAATACACTCTTTTTACTTGTCCAGGGTGAGATGAGAATGTCACAAGTAACCTCTTTTGGAGTATTTATTGTTGGTCATTGGTGTGTATATATGTATATGTATATATATATATATATATATATATATATATATATATATATATATATATATATATATATATATATATATATATATATATACCAATGACCAACAATAAATACTCCAAAAGAAATAATTAGGACTTTTATATATATATATATATATATATATATATATATATATATATATATATATATATTTATATACATAAAAGTCCTGATTATTCTTAACCTTTACCTGTCCAGCTTTGTTATCAAATGATGATGACGTCAAATTCCTTTCATATACACACAAATAATACAAAATCCCTACATAACTCAGCTCAATATTTTTTGGAATGCTTTGTTAGGACATTGATTCCCTGAAGTTTACCTCAACATGAGCCACAATCTGTCCATGTCTAACCACAACCTGTTTTCCTACCAAGTCTGAACCCAAAATAAATGTTTGACTTTGTGGATACCAGCTTCTTGTCCTTCGACAGACATTAGTCCCAACAATGTCACTGAACAAACAGATTTTAGTCTCCTCAAGTAGACACACATACCTTCACGCAATGCTCTTTAACACACACACTTGCATTATGTACACAAGGCTCTTAGTGCGACTGCATTTTCAAGCCCTGCTTGGGCCCCAAACTACCAGTTCTTCTTCTTGGATGTCATTACCCTGCATTACACACACTTAATTTATCTAAGCCACCTGATCACATGCCATCACTATTTCCCAACAACAGGCAATTACTGTAATACACAGTGTATATTAATACCTGCTGACTTGCAGTCAAATCCTGCTGGAGGCTTTTATCTTCTTTATAGCCCTCTCAGCCTCTCAGTGCTCTCAGTAAAACAAAAATGACACCGCTAACCAACTGCATAATTCAAATAATAAAGAACAAAGTGCTCAAACATAAACATGACAATTAATTGGTTGGAATAAATACATTATTCATTAATGAATTAAATAAATGAACACAGAAACAGTAGTGTGTGGCTTTGCTTTCTGTGCAGGGGTCAAACCAGTGGTGCCGCTGGAGGAAGACACCTCGTGCTGGCCAAAGCAGACGCAGAGCGACCAAACACACTTTACTTGTCCCCCCATCAGCAGCCGGATGAGGAAGAGGCGAGCCTTCGCAGACAAGGAGCTGGAGAACGTGATGCTGGAGCGGGAGTTGAGACAGAGGGAGCTGCACAGCAACCTTTCCTTCTCCTCCTCTGGCCTCGTCCCCGCGCTGCACCCTGCACCCCTGCCTGTCTCTCCAAGCCTCCACTGCTGTTTTCTCAACAAGGAACCCACCACTGCAGGGGCGTCCAGTTATGTGCCCATGTGTAAATATAAGCCTCTGTATGAGTGTGACTTCCAGTTCTATCAGTTCTTCCACCTAAAGAGCAGGTCATCGGCCGAAGGCGACTACACTGACTTCTTATGCCACAGCTCAGAGCGAACCAGAAGGGATGAGGAGGGTCTGAATAGCTGCCAAGGCCGTGAAAGGAAAGACAGGCCAGAGCTGACGCCTCTACCATTAGGACCAATATTCAAACATCATGGCAGCACCTTGTCAGGTCTAGACCTTGTCAAACCCCCCTCAAAACCAACAGAAATAATAGACTCTAATGGCTCTTCAACCGTCACACGCTCTATTTTTGGACCGGATCGGGGTATCGTGGGCGGGCCAGACGTCACTGCTCCCAGTAGGAGTTTTGATCCCAGACCTCTGACTGCTAAGGGCTGGTGCGCAGACACTTCTGCCGATCAGGCAGGTCCTCGTGCCGACTCTGGCAAGGGCCCTCACGGCAGCTCAGCCAGGAGTCCCGCTGTGAAGCCATTACCTTTCTCTGTGGAGGCTCTGCTGAGGGCCTGACAGGCAAATGGAAAGCAGTGAACTTTGTTTATGTGCGGACTAAGGATCACTCTTGAGTGAATAAATACAAACAATTGCTAGTTGTGTAACAGGTTTTGAAACACCTTTCTTGACATGGGCTGCTTGGTGTTCAGTGAAATATTTATACAGATTTCCAGAACTTTAATTTTTTTTTTTTTCTCAGAAAAATGTATTTAGTTATATTTTGAATATTATATAACAATGAAACATATATGTACTTGATTACTAGATTTTAATTTGTATGCCTACATTGAGCATATTTTGTACAAAAATATGCTTTACATTTTGTAATCGTTTTTTATACTCTGTCAGCACTGTGGGGAAAATATACCGAACCATTCTGCTTTGACCCTCTCACATCAATCATATTATGTTCTCCTTCCATGCAAGAAAACATATACAGTACATCCATAATACAAAGTTGATCCAAAAAAAAGTCAAGTGTTTGAACTCGTGCCCATTTCATACTTTTTTTACATTGATCTTTAAATCAAAGTGTAGATGTGGTTGGCTGATCTGTGCGCTGCTCTCGAGCGCTGCGTGTCAAAACAAACCAGGTGCTTAGAAATCCCTCTTAAATCATAAGAAAACGAGCACTGAAAGGAGGATCGTGAGGTAAAGCAGGTGGTTTCCCATCTAGATTTCCCCTCCAAAGGCATCTGTAATATCACAGAAAGGGCTGACGGCAAAAACATCATAGAACTGTGATATTTTTGTGAGAAATATGGATTAATTATTTATTGGTGATCTTTACAGTTAACATCAATTCAACTGTACAACTTTAAATGAAATCCTCATATGACACACAGTTTCATATCACCATCCGACAGAATGAGGGAAGATGGGAAATATTCACCAAAGGGTGAATGGGAAGGTGCCTGCGTTGCCTAGGCGACATTGTTCTTTATCGTATGCTGAGCCCGACGCCAACCAAGTTTGTTTGAGCACACATTTGATCTATATCCATTTTCCACTTTTCAGTGTTGTAATCTCACAGAGATGGAGGTCAGATTCTTTTGACAACGTTGGACCTTGTGGCGTCAACACAGAGGTGATAGCGCTGCTCTGTGTGTGTGTTTGCTCGTATCTATAGCAGCATATCAGAATGCCTGTCTCTCTGCATTTCCACAGAGACAAACAGATTGGCACAAAGGGAAGACAATGTTGTGACTCTGAAAGCACAGAATATATACCATTGTTTATTTGTCAAACATTGTTTACCATCTGCAGTGATTTTACAATATTAAAATGTCTTCCTTGCAAATTGCCATTTTCACTATGGTGATGAAAAGATGAACGTCAGTCACAAAGGGTTTGGTAATGAATTCTGTGACGAATAACACACATGATATAAATCAATTTCACCCCCGCCAAAGGGAGCGAGGAGAAGCTCCTCTATCCAGTTCCCCCATGTTTCATTCTGGAGCGTTCTTAGATGAGATGTGCGGTGGCTTAATAGATAGCGCCGCCGCTCTAAAATGCCATTCACGTTCCACTGTTCTTGGTCAGACTGTTCCAGGGACAGACAGATTAGCTTTATTGTTCCGTGCTGTTTTGAAAGGTTTGAATCGATCTGTAATCGCCAACATTTTCCTTTGTAGGTCGATGCAAGGAAGGAGGGAGAAAGAGGACATGAGGGAGGTTATTTGATTCAGGCCAGTATGCTGACAAAGCAGTTTCAACAGGTTGAGACATGTATTTGGAGTTGTAACAGCACAAATCCTTCTCCTCCCCCATCCCTCTGTCTTTTGTCGCCCACCATGGCGCTCCCGCTCTTCATGCTCTCGTTGTGCCTCATTTCCATTTCAGCAGGATTGATTTCACTCGCTGTGTTCAGGGTAGAAAAACTTTGCTTTGGCCTTTTTCCTGTGACTGTGATCTTCATATTTTCCTCACACAGACTCCATCAGCTGCAAGATCTGAAGAGAGCCGGCGGGCGGGGGAGACACGACAAAGAGCTAGTCCATGTGCTCCTGCTCATTTAAAACTCTTTTTGTTCACCTCCACCCTGTTATTTAATCTAGAAGGTTCTTGCCTCTCCCTCCTCCCACCAAGCATTGCAGCCTGTCCTGACTGAGCATGAATCCATCACCCTACTATCAAAATGATCTTTGTTTTCCCATTGCCTTCATGTCCTTTACCACCTTGTAGTGTTTACACAAGCTGTGTGCTGCAAAAGCAGACGTGCAGGGAAGGTAAATTCTCATACAAGTGTGTTTTTTCACGGGCCTCCCTCTAAGACCTGAATGAGGCAGCCAGACCTCTCTAGTTGTTTGGTATGATCTTCGTGTCAGTCTTAGCTTTCCCCTTGGACAGATCTTCAGCAAGATTTAGTATCAGGGTTCAGTGGAAAGCCTTTGATCGCACTGCCAGCTCTCCTAATTACAGAATGATAGTGGACTAAAAGCATATGTCTTGGTGTGGCAAGGTTATTTAACGTAATAGCGTTATTATGGGGGTTTGGATAATGTAGGGTGACCAGACGTCCTCTTTTTCCCGGACATGTCCTCTTTTCGAGACCTAAAAAAAGCGTCCGGCAGGGATTCCAAAAACGTCCGGGATTTTGCTACGTCGGGGAAAATAGTTATTACCCCCTTACAAGTTTTGGAAATGGTATCTCCCTCACGTTCCACCTTCTTGCGCAAACTCTGACTGTAGAGAGAACTGTCATTGGTCGACCGATCTCAACGTAAATGTAAGTTCACGGCATGCTACACACTACTGCTACACCCCCCCCCCCCCCCCCCCCCCCCCCAACCCTCAATACAACTCATTACACAATAAATACAAAACTTAATTCTTTGTATTAAAATACAATTAATATAACTGAAACTGTTTTAGCTGATAGTAACTTATTGGCAGTGAGATATTTATTGTTTATATTTGAGATATTTTTATATAAATTGTTCACTGTGAATTGTTTCAGTATTTTTATAAACTTCCTGGGCATCATTAATTCACTTTTTTCCACTTAGTCAAGACAACGTGATATTTACTTTCTCAAAGAACAAATACCTGGATTTCCTTCACACCTTAATTTGTTAGGATATTTTATTCGTACAGCTGCTAACTTTGGTGTGCTGATGAACCTTTTCATTACACTCCAGGCAGTATTCCTTCTTTTTATTTCAACAAAGTGCCTGCAACGTTGAGTATGAGGGTTCAGAGGAGAGAGTTAGATCTTTCTGCCAACTTACCACGCACCTTGGATTCTCCTGTCCCACCCTGCCCTGCAACAGCCCTGTATGCTCATGGTGTTTGGTAGCCACTGGTGTAATGTTACGCTACAGCTGTGTGTGTTTGAGACTTTTGCTTTGATTTGTGGATGCATGCTAGTAATGAAAGCATCGTCAGTGCGGCATTGCTTCAAAAATGTGCCTTCCCCTCTTCATCTTCAATCAAATATGAGCCTTGTGTTTTACAGTCTTTCAGAATTAAAAAAATGCCAATCTTTAATCATACTGTGAACCCAAGATTTCATTCATTTAAACACCAGCAGCCAGAATCGTCCATCAAGTTTTAACTGAATTTGACAGTGACATCTGAGAGATGTTTGACCTTCAGTAAACAAATCTGTGTATGTCTTTAAAGTCTGGAATACAATGTGAAGATAAGTGTCCGACCAGCGGTGTTTAAACTATCAGCTGTAATGACTCATGTGGACAGACACAAATAGATTACATCACCAGACAACCTTAAACTTGTCTGCACAGGTCAGGCTGTGCTGTAAAGTCAAGGATGATGGTTTGACTAAAACAACAGATAAAACCAAAGCACGACAAACACAATAAAAGAAACACTTCCCTGGATAATCATTGCATTTCTGCATCATATATTGTACAATATAGTGACAGTGAGTGGGTTTGTTTAAGGTTATGGAGCTTTATGATTTAACGGAGGAGATTGACATTTCTTGCCAACAATTAGATGAGCAGATTAACACCACTCTCATGTCTGCATGGTAAATACGAAGCTACAGCCAGCAGTCGATTACTTTAGCTGAGCTGCCTTCATGCAATTATTTCAGTTTTGTACAGATTAAACTAACAAGCAGGGTTGGAAGTAACAAATTACCCTCATTATAATAACTGCGACAAAGTCATTTTTAAGTACTTTTTTGAGAATCATTTCTTTATCTGACGTATAGACTTGTCTTGCTACATTTGAAGCCGTTACATAATGAAAGTCACATAAAAAAGTCCTGATAAACTATGAGAATGCAACAAAAGAAAGGAGTAAAATCAGCTGCAGCAAAAACAAATGATGTCCGGTATAAATCTAATGTTTTATTGACCCATTCATCGACAAAATCTGTATTATACATAGTATTATGTCACCTGACTTCCTTCTTTGATCCCGTGATAATTACTACAGAGGGCTTTGTCACTTGATTGTAAACCTATGTATTTTAGGGGCGAGGACATGAGGATGTTATTATTCGTATTGAGTTACGTCACTGTTAAACCAAAGTGGTAAATTACCTTTATGTTGTTGGGCCTGTTTGCTATGTACCAAACAAATCAGTCTGAAGTTTCATCTCTTTGTAAGTAGCAATTTTATCTGGGTTGTTCCATGCGTTCACAGCTGTGTCCATCGGAGCTAAGAGAAAATAAAAAAGACTTTAATAGAGAACAAGTGTCTTGTCTGCCCTCTGACAGACATTCCTAATTGACTGTAGTTGGGTTCCAGTCTGACCACCGCCACCCTTCATTTAACAGAAGAACAAACACACCAGCGCTCGCCTTTAAAAAGACAGCCCTGTGTGTAACCCTGCCTGCCGCAGTTGGACTAGAAACTTCCCAGCTTTAAAAACATCTTTGAAACAGTCAGGGTAGAGTTCTCGCCCGCACCTCCCCACTTATCTCCATCCTGTACTATTCAGGTTTTTCCATACGCTGGCGTGTGTACAATATTTGTGCGCTTGCATGTCGCTATTCCAGCAGCCTTGGGGACTACCGATGGTGCCCGCGGCTGCAGCTGTGTGGCGATCCAGTTACCGTCACATGGTGCCGCTTGGCCGCCAAAGAACTACCTCTGCAATATTAGAGACCAAAGCAGACCACAAGGCCGTACTTCCTCTCTCGCTAGATGTCTCTCTCCGGAAAACAAGATGTGCTACAACACATCATAGCAACCTCGACATCCTGTTATTGAAATTACATATTTTCTAGCTGTATTACTTTAAAAAAATGTGACAGCTGTATCTTTCTGGTTTCAGATAAATACCCTTATTGTGCCATAGCAATAGTGTTTATGTGGGCTGGTGTGGAAGCTTAATTCTCCTCAACATGCCTTCTCAACACTTTTCTTTCTCTCTCGCTCTCGCTCTCTCTCTCTCTCTCTCTCTCTCTCTCTCTCTCTCTCTCTCTCTCTCTCTCTCATCAGTACCCATCATTCCCATACCCTCACTGCAGGGAATGCATGACCTTTAAAGCTCTGTTACCCAGACATAGAGCTCTCACCTTTATAAGCTTAAACCAGCACATGCCGGGCAAGTTCAGGAACTTTATAGACCAAGGGTGGCAGCAATAACATGAATGCAAAAACAGCTGCGCGGCCATTAAAGCAGTATTTACCCAGCTTGGTGTGGATTCTATTCTATTCTATAGAAAATACTGGAACCCAAACTCAAACAATTCCCTCGACCACATTTTCATAATCTGATCCACATTGATGTTATTCATGTTCTGATCCGTACACCCCCCGTATGCTAACATATTGGCACCCCCATTCAAGTGATTGATTATCTCTGAGGCCTAACCAGGAGAGGATAGTGGAGTTTAATGACATATAAAAACCATGTTTTGATGTCTGTCTCACAGACCTTTTAGAATAACAGCTGGTATAGGCCGAGTGCTGGGAGGGAGTCGCGAGCATTCAAGGAAAAGTGTGGGCAAGTTGAGATGGCGTGATAGCAGGAACCCTGTAGCTCACTATATACAACCTGCCAAGATCAGCAGCATGTTTTAATGCATTTTACTTTCCCTTTTAGTCAAGTTCAAGCTCACAGACAAACCCCTCGGCCCAAACTAAGAGATTAAAAACACAAAGGGGCGAAATGGGTGTTGTATAATTTAGTCTAATCGCTTTTACAATATAAATAGTGTAAGTAAAAAGATGTAATTATACATCTCGGGTTCCAGCAGAGCATGTGTTAAAGCCATTTATGGGGTACAAAGCGTCTATTTCAGATTGGTGTTGTGACTGGCGGTGCATGTAGATGGGTGATGAGGCAAAGCCTGTCACTGTGTCTGTCTTCCTGCTCAACTCCCTCACTACTTATGAGGAGTTTTCTGTTTTAAAATGAAACACTTCCACGAACCCCGGACATGTGTCCTGCTTTTGACAGACGGCCTTGACAGATCCCAATCCTGTCTCCCTTGCTCCTGCCGAGCCGAATATAGCTCATTTTACTCTGGAAGATCTCTCGGGGGAAAAAACATTCATGTAAAACATTTTCGACTCCTCAAATGCAACACACGAGCAGAAAGTTGAGGGAATTAAATATTAAGGCTTGAAGACGGGAACATTTCCTGACACTTTGCTGTAGTTTCCCAAGTGTTTCAGTGCTGAATTTGAACTGCTAACTGAGCTGCAATCATTGTTATGTTGGAAATGTATGTGCAGCTCCATTTGAATTTATTAAATTTACATCTCATTAGTACTCCTGAATACTTGACCAGGGATATGCACTTGTACATGTGGGCCCAATCTGAACCAACGTGTCCATGTGGCGACTGGGCTGGCAGAGGAGCAGGCAGAGAGTGTTTCTTACACTCTTGACCGCACTCAACTATACTTTAAGGCTATCCAATTTGAATCTCTCTCTGCTCTGGCAGGCTGCCCACTTTCAACCTGCATGATACTATGAATCATGACGCTTCATGAACAGCTCTTCTAAATAGGGTTCAGTGTAGGGAGACGCAGTTCAAAGACGTAAAGTACAAAGTGCACTCCCATAAATCTTACAGCTGACGTTTAATTGAAAATTAAAGCAGGAGCAAGATAGGATGTTCCACACTACAGTCGCAAACAAACCCAAAAATATATATCAAGTAAATAAGTGCCTGTTAGGTCTTTTTGTCTGGTTAGCACAACTGCTCTTAAGGCCACAACGTAAAGGCAGAGGCAGTATTTGTACTACATGTACCCTAAACTGCCAGATTAAAATCAAATCTTCAGACTTTCCTTTTTAATACTTCTTTCATCTAATGTATTTGAAACTCTGTGATCAATTATTTAACCTACTTTGATTTTTGATAATTTATTTGTCTTTTCCAATTTCTTTATCATATGTTAGTGGACTGATACTAACTTACAAAAAGGTTGGACCTCCAGATACAGGTCTACTGACACGACAGAGTGACAGGGATGTATTCGCCTCAATCAATTGGGCCCCCTTGACTTTACACAGGTGATATCCAATTAGCTAATTATGTGACTTGTACTTCCACACGTGACCTACATGTGGCCTGTTAAAGGGAAGGAAATACTTTTAATTTTTTTTAATTTTTTTTTAATTTGTAATTAATTTTGATCACTTTGTAGATACATGTAAGTTGTTATTGTTGATAAGTGTACAAAATTAAACAATTAAACTTTGATTCAATGTTGTGAAACAAAAAAAAAATTAACACTTCAGGGGGGTGATTACTTTATGTATTTATATTGAGAAGTTAAAGTGTTTCACAATAAAAGCATTTAGCACAGACTATCTATCAAACGGATAGAATGGTATATCACAAAAAATATGAAACCTTCATCTAAACAAATTAAAAATTCATTAAAAAAATGTCACCCCTTGCTAAAAATGTATCCAGGAAACTAAATCTGTTTTGATTCTACGGCTCCCTGCCTGTCCAACCCTTTTTTTCCTGAGGAACAAATTGTCAATCCACTTCAGTAAAATTGCTTTTGTTTTTTGTTTTTTGTTTCAGCGGGAATGAACCAGGGAGAGCAGCATCTGTGGAGGAGACATCGTGGATTTCAACAGCCACAGTTTGAGCATGTTAGCACTGAGCACGGATATGTGAGCGTGACTTTGGCTGTCTTGTTTTTTAGTCCACTCAGACGCTCACACACACACACACACACACACACACACACACACACACACACACACACACACACTACATAAAGCTTCTCTGTAAGACAATAATAGGAATGGAGCGGCATGGAAACAGAAGCTCGTTTTAACGAGCCAGCTCCATGTCAATATTACTCTTTCCCCCCTCAATAATCACACACAAGTCTATGTCTCTATTTCCTTCTACACACACACACACACACACACACACACACACACACACACACACACACACACACACACACACACACACAAAACACATTTTTTCATAATGCTGAGAGCCTAAATATTCCTGGTGCTACACACTCACACACCTGACTGCCACCTTCTCAAGCCGCTCTGCACTTTTGCCACTGATGAATTTTTTCCGCAAAATATTTGCTCTGTAACATAAGCTAGTCTGTCTTGTGTTTACACTTCAAACAAAGCTATTAATCACCTTAATCGCCCACAATTACCCCCCTACACCAGATGCTTGCTCCGCACGTCATACAAGTAACCGCTCGCTCAGTCGCTCATGCAGTCATATCTGCCAAACAGGTGATGAATTGCTACCTCAAGGCAATCTCCACTGCAGCCTAATTCACATAATATCACAGCTTCAGATGACAAAACATTAGCTGGAGGGAAGCATAGGAAACAGCCTCAGGAAGGTCAACTGAGATCTGTGTTACCAAAGGTGCAAAAGCATGTGCCCAAAGCTGTAGGAGCGCAAATGAGCTCAGACTGAGGTGCTGCTCACGCTATTTAAGAGACAGGAAATCCCTGAAGCACAAAACAGTCAAGAGTGTACCACAAGAAAAGGAAGAACAATTTCCAAAGTCTTTTTTACTGTAGGCATATAAGGTTTGTGAGCTAAAAGTACAAAAAAGTGGTATCATGTGTAGTTGGCCTGCTAGTTGGCCTGCGATGCAATATGCCAAATAGATACATTAATAGCATATTGAATGAATAGCCTCATATTGTGTAACCTATAAGATTTGTTGTGAAGACAACTTAAATATTAAAAAAATATGTTTTTTTTCCTTTGCTGTTTAAGGTGCAGTCAGTGATTTGATCGTCTGTTTGCTGAACAAATACATCTGTTGTTCCTACACAGCCTGTCAATGGGGAACAAACAAAGTGCCATTAGGGCTGAACTGTATGCCATTGGATTTTGTAGTTTTTAATCTGTTGTTTGCTTTTTGACAGCAGTGAACATTTTTAGAAAGGCTAAACACTAATAAAGATTTTTTTTAAACATGTGAGTTTTGCAAAATATTACATCTTTCTTTTTTCAATATATTTTGACTTTTGGTCTGAAAACAAACAATTACAGAAACAAGAAGTTAGAGAGAGAGGAGAAGAGGAGGTGGAAGGGTGACTATTACACATGATGTTTCTGTAAGTTATTGATAATAATAATTAAAATGTCAACATTATGAATGAGGCAGCAGAGCTTCTAACTATTCAGTACAGTCCTACGAGTCCAACAACACTATTTCAAATTTGGACTGACAACTATTATTATATATTTAGACTGCTAGTTTGTTTAATCTATTCTCATGTTATTCAATTTGATGGGCTTGGATTGCAAAGAGACATATATTTTAATACAGGCTAATTTAATTAGCAATAGCAAGGCTATTTGTCCTTTTCTATTGTTGTAGCTTACATGCTCAGTTTGCACAATTTGGGAAGAGTTCATTCTGCTGTTTTTTGCTTCTTTCATAAATCTAGGAAACCCCCATCTAGAGAAAGTTATCAGCAATATCTTGAAATAATACATCAGTTAATTTGGCCTGTACATGTGTTCAGGCCTCAGGATAATCAGCACTTCCCTTATTTGTTTTTAAAGATTAGCAATGTTACTAGTGGGGTCAGCTTTTATCATGTTCTGGTGATTGGGTTACTTGCACTGGGTCCTCTGCCAAATGTTTGATATTCAAGATGGAGGTATGCTCCTTTGAACAGCTTGTGGCACTCTTCCCTTATAACCTTGCATGAGCCGGATCACAGCAGATGATGCCAACTGTGCTTGTTGACAGCAAGGAGGACACGTGCAGAGTAAATCAGACACACTTGTACCAGTCGCTGGGTCATATCTACATTGTAGGGTGTTGTCTTTCTTTGTGAAACACGTAGGGGAATTAAAAACGGGTGTATGAGTCGGATCATATCGTGCTGCAGCAGTTATGGCTCAAGATCAAAATAAGCCAAGGACAAATAATGTTATAAATGGGCGACAGTGAAGAAGACAAGAACTCAAAGAGATAATTAGCAACAACTTAAGAACATCATATTGACTTAAACATGATTATATTACACTGATGTAGTCATTACGTGGTGAACATGAGCTGCTCCCTGAACTCTGACCACTGACCAAACGTTTGTGGCACTTTTGGGAGCTGCGCAGAACAACCACAGTTTGCATAAAACGGTTTCGTGACTTGATCCAGGAGACGTGAATAGTTTTTAATAAAGGATGGGAACAGAAGACATTCAGTTACACCTTCATTAATTAATCATAAACTCTCTATTCGCTCAACCTAAAGTTGTTCAGAGCTTTGATGAAGCTTTTGAATTGACCACCTGAAGTGACAAATGCAATTCTAATCATAGTCTGAGGAAGCGTCAGGAGTAGTCGGGCTGGGTGGGTAGATCAAAAAAACAAAGTAGATGTTCTTGTCTTCTGTGAAACCAAAAGTCACCAACTATTTGAATTCACGTTCGATAACTTAAATAACCAACTTACTTGCTTGAAGCCAAACCAATATGTTTTATTTTACCTAACCAAGTTCAACAAGTAATGTAATGCTTTGTTTGGTTTCAATTTGCAAGATAATTCGGGATCAAATACTTTTGCCTTGAAATGTAATACTTGTTTAAGAATGTCATTTTATCATAGGGTTGAGTATATGACATAGTAAGTGCGCTCTTGCTTGAATGTTCAATTGCAACCTGACAGATTTAGCGAAAGAAAACCAAAATAAATCTGGAAATGTCAGCACAAAACAAAACAGTGGGCACTACTGTGGCGCATGCTTGAGAAAACCTGTAATATTTCTTGACCTGTCAAAAACCACATTTGTGGATATGCAATCCAAAAATGACAAACGCTCTACCAAAGTGGACTGTTGCTTTAAGTGCAATTCAGAATGGAGTCAGTCTACATCCAATTGAAACTGATGTAAATGCAAGGTGGCCTAAATTGGCCTGAAATTGCAGAGTGTGGTCACCACTATTTTCGAACAATCCATCAAACTAATGTGTCGGCCAGAAAAAGACCCAATGCCGAACAGAAAAGCCTAAATCACTGCAGATTAGCAGCATATTTGCGGACAGTGGCCTCACTGTTACAGGCGAAAGGAAAGAGACAAAAACGACAGTGAGACGGCAGACAGAGCGACAGGCCAGTGGAAGGATTTAGTCGCGTGTCTCTCCTCGCTACATAAGCAGTTATTACAGCGGGGCAGTGAAGGCTTGGAGGCCCCCCGACTATCATTTATCAATCATCATACGGGCAGGGAAAGCCCTTCTGTGAGTTTCCATTTGCAGTAGTTAAGTTCCCGAGCACTAAATCACTGCCCTATAGCGAGTCTCCCACACCGGAGTGAGAGTGAACAGAGAATGAAGGAATGGCGGGAATTAGGTTGCCGTTAACTCACTGAGCCGAATAGCTGACAGACAAATGAGAAAACACAGCGGTGACGGTGCTGACAAATGGGGCTACTTTCCTCTCAGAAAATGAGGGAGTGTTATAGTTTGTGGATGGATGAGTGACAAAAATAGAAGTGACGTTAACAAGTCCAGCTTAACTTTCAGAGGGTTCATGCACCAGCAAGGAGACCAGCCCGAGACTTGAGGTTCAACTGCACCAAAATGTAGGTTTGAAACGTTTCTTTTTTTTGTATATTAGATTGTGGCTTCACTTATTGTATTGTATGTAATGATTGACTGAATAAAACACATACTACTCCTAAATGCTTTTGACTGGATCTACTTTAAAATCATTCTTTTTAAGTTTATAAACGAAAGCAAAGGTGCGAGAAGGATAGAAACCGAGGAGCCAGACATTGCGTCGACAGAGAGAAACAGACATGGCAGACAGACAGATAGAAATAAAGAGAATGGAGACAGCAAGGCTGCTGATTGTCAGACTGCGTGTCAGACCTGACGCCTCCACCTCTCCTATACTCCATCCCCTCCATCATCCCACAATCTGCCCATCATTCCCAGTCTTAGACACATCACTGCTCTCTATTGATAGTGAAACTGCCATTTGTGTAATGCAAATGTAGTTCAATTTGAGAATTAAGGCAATTCTCCTAATATAATTTGTTGCTAATTGAGGTTTGCTAATGAATCATTTTACAATTTTAAATAGTTTCCTTCTTTGGTAAATTGTTAGACTTGCTTGCTTTGTCAAAGAGTATGAAGCAAGAGGACCTTTAAGGTGACTTTATGATATCAATATGGAGCAAAAGAAGCAAAAGAAGCAAAAGAAAAACTCACGATTAGATTAATCTTAAAATGTCTGCACAATGTAAGTCTCTCTGCTTCAAAGACATGCATGTTGTTTGTTGCCTGGTACCTGTTTGTTTTGTATATACGAGCCTGATGCTATCCAGCCTTTGTGTCTCAATCTGTGCCTTGTCTGTCTGCAGGCTCACAGTGAGATGGTGATTTGTTCAAAGTTGCTGTGGAAGATGAGGGACATAAATAGTTATAGCCATTATACCATGAAGCACACACTATATGGTCAAAACAAAAGAAACAATGAGAAAAAGAGAATCTTGAGTATTTTAAAACTTTAAATTACTCTTATTTCAAGGAAGCCTCGGTGCCTACGGGGGGAAGAGGGGATGTTTTTGAGTCTGATGAAGAAAGACATTTGTCAGAGTGAAAGCGCTGCAGCCACAATCTTCTCCTCAGCGGTGATGCATGAATGTGAGTTTGCTTTTCATGCACACAGATTTACCTCAGTAACTTCTACAGAGAGTGAAGTTAGTGTTCCACTCGTTGTGCATGTTCAGCTGTGTCAACAGGTGCACATTTATTTAGTTGCACTATGGTGTCGGACTGTGAGGCAGGGGGCAGTTATACAGTGACTGCGTGTGCACATGTTTGTCTGTGAATGTGTGCTTTTGGGGTGACATGTATAATAACTGTAATTAACAATCCTGCTCTATTGGTAAAGCGTCATTTGGTTTCACCACCTACTGTCGTTTAGTCCAAATACAACCCATATAACTAATCACTCTACAGTAGGCAAGCATGCTCGTCAGCACACAGCGTTGTGTGTGTGTGTGTGTGTGTGTGTGTGTGTGTGTGTGTGTGTGTGTGTGTGTGAGAGTGAGTGAGTGAGTGAGTGAGAGAGAGAGAGAGAGTGATTGAGAACAAAGCTTGTCTACATGTATGAGTTAATCATATACAGTCGTAATAAGTATACAGGTGCATATTTACAATTTAGATTTGTGAGATGTGTGTGTGTGTGTGTGTGTGTGTGTGTGTGTGTGTGTGTGTGTGTGTGTGTGTGTGTGTGTGTGTGTGTGTGTGTGTGTGTAGAGATATATTACTCATGTTGTGGAGATATAAACCTGTTTACACAGTCACACAGACTGGCCTTCTAAATTTAAGTCCATGTATTGTCCTGTAAAGTGACGAACACGTAGAAAGTGTATGTGTGTGTGTGTGTGTGTGTGTGTGTGTGTGTGTGTGTGTGTGTGTGTGTGTGTGTGTGTGTGTGTGTGTTTGTGTGAAAGAGAGAGAGAGAGAAACAGAGATCCGAGACTGAGTTCTCGACATCTGTCATTTGGGAGTGTGTCACAGCAGCCAGGAGGGAATGGATGATGGTAATCCTTATAGGACAAATTAGGACACTGACAATAAAAATAATAAAAACACACAGAGGATGGAGACAACAGCTCCCCGGTGAAAGGCATTTTTACTGAAATGTGCTATTGAGCCATGCTAAAGAATATATGTTCTTTTTTTACTTGCTGTGCCTGGGAGTTCTTTTGGCATTCAATACATTTAATTTGTTGTTTCAAGAGGAGTTTGCTCTGCACATTACTGCTGCTGAAAATCAATGCAGCCAAAAAACAGCACGCCACAATATAAATAATGCAATACAATACACATCACCAGAGAGACACATTTTGAATTATTATTATTATTATTATTATTATTTTTGTATATACTGCTGTATATTTTAACCAATAAATAGTGTTGTTTGCTTTAACACACTCAAGAAGACAGCTCTAATGAAGCCTGTTTTATTTGTAGCCAAGGTGCACATCGTAATCACATTTTATTCATGACCAAGTTATGTTGAGTTTGTTTTGATTTTGGTTTTACAGCCACCAAGAAAATAACTTTTATACTATGAATGTACATGTGTGACTTGTTTATATGCTGTGGCCGCTATTTATTAAGTGACAAACGTCCTGATAGACTCCAGGGCTCACAATCACCATCTCTGCAAGCACACAGTTGCACACTCACACTCACACCGATCCAAAGGGGATCCGTTCTCCGGAGAGATTCACACCAACATGTTTTCTCTAAGGACACAGACACAGCAAGCTGTCACAGAACTGGCCTCAAGATGTGACCTGGCAGATGAGAATTTTCAATAAAACGTTGGCATTACACAAGAAAAAATGTTAATTTAAAAGAAAGGAAACGATAAAGATCATTTAAGAGACAAAGTGTGCTACTAAGATTTAAAATCTGCTCAAAATAAGAACTTTTGAATTTCAGTAACAGTAACAGTTTGAAAGAGTGCGTGGGTATCAGTATGTTATGCCTCCGAAAAGGTTAGATTTGCTTATTTACTTTCCTTGAGATGAATCAGATTAAAATAATGAGCTAGCTTGATTCTAAAATGCAATACACAGGCCACCCACTGACTATATGTATTCAGCTATAGCTGAAGTATACTTGAAGAACAGAAGTCTTTGATGCACCTTGACTACTTACTGAACGGTTTGTTATTTGGGGACATGGATCGTCTCAATGGGATGCTGACTGTACTTATTTATTTACCTGGATATACTGTGAGCTGCACAACCCTGTCTGTTTTCAATTTGGTTTGCTAAATATGTTTTGGAGGAAACATGACATCTGCCTGTATTGCATTCTACGGCAACTTTTTGTCCCCCCCATCTTTTCAATTCAGGAAGTGTGGTGTTCCCAAAATCACAGAGAAGTCATTGGTAGGGTCAGGAGGAAGTTGGTTGCATGCAAAGTACATACTTTTGATATTGGTTGGTTTGGTTAAATAATCAAAGTAATTGATTTAAAATCAGGGGAACATAACTGTCAGGAGACACGGCTGCAGATGCATGTGTGTAAGTGGGTGAGTATTGCTTAAGAATTGAGATCCTGCAACATGGCCTTCAGAGTGCGTTGCATCACCTGAACTCCTAGATGTACTTTATCAATCCTCCACCTGTAATTCATTATCTTTCATTCATTTTACCACACAGAAGCTGTATTTTTTGGCAAGTCACACCTGCTACTGCCCCTCAACAGCTCTCTCTCTCTCTCTACAGCACACACACATTATCTGTGTGTGTCTTTGCTGTGTTAAGTGTCCAGTCGTGGCAGCACATGCCTGAACAAAGGAGGCCTCTCTAGCTGAGAGAGTGTGTGTGTGTTTTGAAGTGGAGGTTGTTGGTGTCGGCTGTAACCAGATCTTTGTGTTTGGTTGGTGTGGAGTGACAGACAGCAGGATGAACTGGCAGGACTTCTTCGATCTCAGACGAGAATGGATAGAGCAAGTAAAAAGACAATTTTTTTGGGGGGGGGGGAAACGTAATAATTATAAAATGTCTATATATTTTAGTTATTTTTTACATTTTCTGATATATTTATACGTATACTTGTTTCTAGAGATGTGAGGGTTTGAATTATTTTGCATGACAGCTTGATTCTCAAAATGTCACGAGATCACACACAAGAATCGTGGGATCACAAATTACACTAAAATGCTTCTAGTCAGGCTTCAGTAATGCTTTTGAGTGGCAGGCCAGTGCACAGACGCCTCAGCACCCTGACAGGAGCTATTAGCAGCTACGGACACAGCTCAGGTTGGTCTGAGACGACACGAAGAGGCGTCTTTTTGTTCATAACAACAATAGCAGCTCCTGATGAGGTTAGTGTGGATTATGCAACAGCATCAGTTCTAGAAGAGCAAAGAAGAGCACATAATGACACTGAAGGCTTTTCTCAGTGGACAAATAAATAACGTTTTTGCTCTCGCAAGAGTTTGATTGACAGATTGTTCATCTAATAACCTGCCATGTATTTTTTTTTTATTGCCGTCCCTTTTCCAAATGGCTTCTCAGATTAGTTGTTGAGGTTTTTTTTAACCTAACCATTTGGTCCGGTTAGGTTTTAATGACCTGAGCTAATATTCTATAATAAAACTAAATTATTATACTTCTGATTCTGGAGATTTCAATAGAGATGTATTAAGTCAATATCTTCAAAGTGGATGGTTTAAAGGGAGTCAAAACTTTCTTCGGAGGGGGGGGGGGGAAGGTTTGAAGGAATTTTGACTCATGTCTCAGAAATATAATTATTGTTAATGCCATGAACAAAGTACCCATCACAAGTTCCTATATGGTGGCATCTAAAAATAATTTATTCCAGTTATCCAAGACCACAACTATTATGTTTAACATAATACAACACAGAGAAAAAGAAGCAAATTCTCACATTTGCCACTTTTGCTTTCTCAAAATATCTGCTACACATTTTCTATCCAATGACTAATTGATTAATTAGCAATAATGTAATAACTAATTACTGTTTGCATTCATTTGGCTTCAGTTTCAACCTAAACTTTTACATTCTCCATATTCAAGGCAACATATAAGTGCATATGGAAAAGTAATACATCACTGACAGGACATGATGTACTCAGTTAAAGATGAAGAAGCCTTTTTACGAGACATAATGTGGCTGGAATGAGGCCCTCTGCACATAAACAGCCATCACTGCTCTGTGGCTGGGTGGACACTCTTTACTTTGCCACTTTATTTTCTGATACATTACCATATTAGAGACATACACATTATCACCTGCCCCCACACACACACACACACACACACACACACACACACACACACACACACACACACACACACACACACACACACACACACACAGGAACATTTTAACAGGAGAGCTGTACAAGGATGGACTGTCGAGACACTGCCAGGTGAAGAGTGTGGTGATAGGTTGTTGGCAGCAGCTGCTGGCTCCATGTTAAGCCATGTAAGCCCCCCAGGTGTGTGCGTGTGTGTACAGTAAGTGTGTGTGTGTGTGTGTGTGTGTGTGTGTGTGTGTGTGTGTGTGTGTGTGTGTGTGTGTGTGTGTGTGTGTGTGTGTGTGTGGTGTGAAGCTTTATAATGTGCATGCTCTCCATCTCTGTGCTAGAAAGTGCCAGTCAGCAGTTTAGCCGCCGTGGGAGAGCACAGGGGAACACTCAACCAACAGAATGGTGCTCCACCTCTCTTTTCACTTTACACACTTAGACACAGACACACAAACACATCCTAAATGCTGTTGCCACACATTACACAACACAACTACACAGCAGTTGTCAGCTAAACTATTTTTCTCCTAACATTTATTGAAGGATATCTGGCTGAAGATGAGACAACTTGCCCTCTCTTTGCAGTGGAGCCAGCATTTTAAGAGCCAGGAGTCATGTGGAAAGGGCCTCTGCATCAATCTGGGGGCGTGTGAATTTGATAGAAGTGGAGCAATGGCCGACACAGATGTTGAGCTAAAGACTAGCAGAGCTCTCCCTCGATCAATCAGACAACTCTAATGGCTCTGGGGGGCAAATACCTTACAGCTTTTGAGAAAACAAGTTTTGAAAAGCAACAAACAGACTATACATTTCAGGAGCCGAAGAAGCTAAAGTGAATAAAAATCCACAAAAACAAAATGCAAAGAAAAATGTTATGCCTTTGGATCCTACTGTGTTGATAATGGACACACAGCAGAGGTTGCATGACTCACTGTGCTAAACTGTTGAACTCTTTTCATGTATTTGTATTGAATGCTTCAAAAAGAAGTCTAACGTCTCTCTCTGAGAAGTTATTGGGTCATCTTTCACCTTTATTGATATAGCATTACCTTGACAATATAAAAACATTTGACAAATATGTCCATTTAAGTGTTCTTCGTGGGCTGACAGCAGAAAAACAATTGGAATCTTTTTGGAATCCTCTTGAATGTCCTCTGGTACTTTATGATGGACAAGCTCGATTTCAATAGGCTGCCACAGCACTGACCTGCATTGGGAAGGGCTCCAAACACTGCAGTTTTAATGAGCTGTCTGTCTGAGAGTCCGTTCGGATTTAATAAGCTCATTAATCTCTATCTGCTCTCCTCCAGGCACGACCCATTCAAAAAGCGTATGTGGTTCCCCTCTTTCCCCGAACACCTATTGATAAATTGTCTAATTGAAGTCCAGAGAAGAAACTCTTTACTCTTTACTTTTTCGTCTCTCAATCCTCAAGGTTTTTTGGTTGACATGTTTTTGAGACACGTATTGCCGGGAATCTGAGAGAAACGATGATAGAGATAGATGGTGATGCTGAGAGATGAAAAGGCGTAGAAAATTGAGAAAATGAGAGGAGTTACATCAGAGTCACAACCAGCTTTAGTGGCTGATGTAATGGCAGAAAACTGAAGGTGATGACACCTTACCTTTAATGTCTTTCAGTGGACGCCTGATCGTCCATCTTCTCGGTAAGCCGCAGACGACGATTAGTCCAACAGGGTCTGACAGCGCCTGTCATATGTGTAGCTCAACAGCGACCATTAGAACATTTCTCCTGCCCGAACATATCCTGAATTAGCACAAATAAAAATTTCCAAACACTGAAGCTTTTCCATTTTAACTCTATGTGTACTTCTTCACCTTTCATTTGCTATTCTCACTTCATCTTGCAATCGATTTTCAACAAACTTGTAGCAACGACCTTGAAATCTCAGGTAGTGGTAAATGTTTACCTCCGTGACAGAAAGAACCAGGCCTTCCTTTGAACAGGCTTACATAGACAGAGGCGTTTGTTCTTATTTTCCCCTGATCTTTGGTTAATGCAAACTTAATCACCTCCATACAGTATCTTGCATATACACACATGTGTGTATCAGCATGTGGGCAATGAGATACGCATGCCTGGTGATGGTTTCACATCATTCCACTGATCAACAGTTGGTGGCAGTAACATGCCAATAAATGTACCATTACACCAGAGGAGGTATGGAAGAACAACTTGCCAGCCAATGTAAACCATACAGGTTCCATAATATTAAAAAACATTGACTTCACAAATGTTTTATGTGGAAGGAAATGTATCCAACGGGTTTTGTTATGCATTATGAGGAGAAACAGTGAATGTAAACATTTGCCACAGGGCACCTTTAAGTTAAATTGAATAAAACGCAAAGCTTCCTCTAAGTTTTTCCACATTAAGCTTTCCAACTTTCCCTTTATTGGTAGGCTCATACCAGGTTCATTTGAAAGTTCCTGCTTGTATGTATACGAGTTTACTGGAAGTTGAGTTTAAAAAAAGAAAACTGTAAAGAAAAAGCTGACGTAAAGAGGCGCATTAGTAAGAGCTTTAAACTCAACGAAGTCACAGTGGGTTAAATGTTTGTTACGGTTAAATACAAATGTTGCACTTGAGTGAAATACAACTTCAGAATCCATCCTCTCGTGTGTCAAGCCTCTCTCCTGGTTCCTAGCAAACACTGAACCACAGCAGCAACCCGACCCTTCTTTTGTCGCTTGGGGTAAAGTGGTAGCTGTTGACAGATTTGACATTTAGCTCGACTGTCAACAGGAGACAGAGGGAGAAGGCTGAAGCAGCAATTTATTTCTTATTTCTCAACCTTAAAAAATGTTCCAAGCGCAGGTGTGTAGTAATCGTTCAAAGAGAGGAACTATTTTCACATAGAACACACCCAACAATTTACAAAGCAGAGCGTGTCTCAAGATTTTCAGTAAAGTTGCATTGAAGGGATTTTCTTCCAGGACATGAGTTCCAGTAACTGGGACAAATGCAGATCAGAGATTTTGTCTCATATCTCTGATACACTTTAAACTTCTTTTAACTTAATGCTGTTGCCGGGTAATGTTACGTTAACTCTTCTGTTAGTCACTTTTTCTTGCAAAAAGTAGTGTGTAGAAACATAATCTGCTCTGTGGCCGTAGCTATCATCACACCTCATTATACCTGCACTCATGTCCAGTGATGACCAACTACACCTTGAACCTTAAACTCCCTGCCAAGTTATGTCCCATCTGTTTTAGGTTTCCTTATTGATGGCTTGACGTATTTATCACCCCAGCATGTCATGGCTGGTTTGGAGTCTTTCACTGAGTCCGTGTTGGGAGTGATTAAGTGGCCCTCTTCACTTTCAGTGTCTCAAATCACTTCACGATGAAAATATCATATCTCCAAACAGCCAGCTTTCCAGGATTTGTACAAAATAGGCTGATTCCTGATTGATGACACGGATAAATCATGTGGTGGATTATAAATGGATACAAATATGTCTAATGGGCCAAAGAACCATGATACTGAGCACATAGAGAATGTGAAATTCCAGCATTAATGAAATTAAATGTTATTTTGAAATTACAAGAATTTCCACACTGCAGCAAAGCTATCTTTTGAGGTCTTGTTCCGCTGTCTTGAGCTCCTTTCACTCGAGGGGAATGAATATGTGCCAAGCCGTGACAAAGCCAGATCTTTTTCCCAAACAAAGTGACCACTTTGGCGAGGAATTTGACATGAGTGATAACCTCATTGCTCTCTCCCAACAATCTTCCTATTCAGGAGATCTGAGCCGTGGACACTTGGGTTTGTGTTATTAGCCCCACAGCTACAGAGGGTTAATGATGCAAACCAGCGAGGCAGGAAAACATCACAAAGTCGCAGAGCGCTGATCATTTGAAGGTTAGGGATTGCCAGGGATTGCTAGTCCACTACTGCTGTGGCAGCTCATGAGACAGTGAGGCGTCCGCTAGTAAAGACGGATCCGTCCTCGGGAGTGTGGCGGAGTGTGGACGCTCAGTGTTAATGTAGCAAAAGATATGTGTTTTAAAATAAAAACCTCACGTGGGGATCAAACTGCTACCTTGTGGTTCAAGGACAAACACTCTACCACTTCAGCTACAAATATTGATATGAATTAAAGTCTGCAAAGTGGTGATCTTAATTGACCTCAATGTAGCCGACACATGACTATTTGTTTCTCCTCTTTATAAGAGTTTGATAGTTATAAACAGGTAAGATAGCAATACAATTTCAAGAATTGTCTTTATTCTTGTTCTATAATGTCATAAATACAACAAACTATAGTTTTTGTATATATAATTAATATGACTATATATACAACTTTATAAGAGCTTTTGCGGCTCCAGACACTATTTTTTGGATATGAAAGGTTGCTGACCCCTGAGCTAATCTATCTAACTCATTTAGTCATGTCGACAAATATTATTTGCAAAATGCTTTGTAATGCTTTTAAATTTATTTTGTAGGTCAAATATTTGGCATGATTTGACAAAAGAGCTGTGAATACTAAAAGTCTCTGGTGAGAAACTCAAGTATTAGGCTGAAAATCAGTCATTATGGAGATTATTGTATGAGCAAATGCATCGACAGGGATTCATGGCACAGCTGACAACAAAGTGATATGCATGAGGCAACATTTATTCTTACGACTGGTTCCATACAATCTAAATCTTCAGCTCATCTCACTTTCTCAGGCTACATTTACTGAGGTTTTGAAAAGAGGAGGGGAGGGTCCGCCATAAAGTCTCAATGAGATTTTTCACAGCGGCAATGAAAATCTCTGCAATAAGAAATAATGTGAAATCATAAAAATAAGATTTGCTTCATATTGCAATAAGCCTTCGTGAAGCTATAATAATATAAGGCTTTAGAGACTTCACATCTCCTGTCTTCTCCCATATTACCTCAAAAACAACACTTTGTAGAAGTAAAGAAAATATTCATAGCTGACAACAAAGTGATATGATTTTGCTTTGAGGGACACATGTTAATTCCTCTTTAAGATACCTGCGGGAGTGTGAGCAATTTAATTAGACAGACAGGATGTTTTGAAGTTGGTAACTGGACCAAAATGCAGACAGACATTGACATAGTAAATATGGTGATAGGCAGTTACTTCAAAAGTAACGGCTGTAAGAAACACAAATCAAAGGTGCCGATGCAGGAGCGCAGGTAACCAGACTGATGGCAGAAACAAGTAGTGAGGCAGAACAACTGATAAGAGAAAAAGAGGTACAGGTAATATAAATGGTTACTATGCTACATCTGCATGGCAATGTGACTATTTGGCAAAGTAGTACTGAAAACTGGCCAACAACAATATGCAGCCTGTAAACCAGGTTAAGCAGGCTGAGTCAGAGAAGCCAATCACATACTGGCACCAAAGCTGTGAAAGAAACTTGACAATGGGTGACGCTTGAGAGGCTAATAGGGTAATTATGTTCAGGTACATGGTGTTTGGAATTTAAAATACTTATAACCCCAATGTCCCCCCCTCAAAAAACATTTGCAAAGCTGATTTTTTTTAAGTATTTTAAATTCCAAACACCATGTACCTGAACATAATTACCCTATTAGCGTCTCAAGTGTCACCCATTGTCAAGTTTCTTCCACAGCAGACATGTTTGTTTCCAATAAAACTCCACAGTGCACCTTTCATTTATTTGCCTACAGATAACTCAATATAAAAAAGAGAACATTACAAACAATACATCACTATGTAATTGGATTCATATGAATCTGTTTTTCTGCTTATTTAGATTTTAGCAGTTGTTTCAAGTTTATTCTTCTGAAAATCAACATAAACACAAAATTAATAAAACATGATTGACCTGATGTTGAACTATTATTTAAGAAATGTTTCTAATGTTCAAGACGTGTTTGTGAAGAACTCGAAGAACTTTAACTTGACACTGATTACAGATTGCCAACAGGTGCTGTGCAAATACAACCTTAAATATAATAAGGTTGTATTTGCTTGTGTTTCAAAAAGACCAAATGCTATGTGTAAAAGAATAGTGTGCTGTCAATCATGCTCCTTTCAAAATATGTCAATGCCATGATCAATTATTTTGGTGTGTATTCACCAGATACTCTGATGATTCTGGAGGAGGAGCAGGGAGACGACGTGAAAGAGAGAGTGTGTATACCTGGCTAATATGTCTGAGTAAGTGTGTGTCTGAGAGCATGTTTGCGCCGCACTTTCAACAAATACACCAATCCAGTAACAATACACACCTGCCCACATACACAGGAGGCCACGTCTGTAGCTCTAATACAAACAGTATTTCTCATGAGTGTACCCTGCTTGTGTATCTATCTGCAACCCTGCCTGTGTTATGAGCTCTGTGTGACGTTGTCTTCACCTGGAGGCTGAACTGGCGTTACTGAGGTAGGTGATCAGTGAGGCATCGGGGCGGAGAGCAAAAATACTATTTCTTCAGCAAATCAATTGGATGTGAGTGAGGCTGTGGAAATAATCTCTCACATTCAAAAATGTTTCCCCTTGTATATCCAGGCACACTGCCCCTCTCTCTCTCACACACACAAACCCAGCGGTGTTCACCATTTACTCAGCTAACGTTGAGCTAATCACTTGCGCATGCTAGCATCAGGCAAGGCAGAGACAAGCCATCAACCTGACACACTCACTCCAGGCCATTGCTGCTAATGAAGACAAGCTACTGCGCTCTGGAGGCAAATATGAGGGGAAATGTGATTATGAGACCCATTCAAAGTGTTGCTGAACACAGCTGAGTGTTCAAGTCACAGTGCTGCCTGGGTATTGCAGTATATGTGTAACTTAATCCTGAATTGGAACATTTTGAGTATTTTAAGACGCACAGTCAAAGTTCAGTTTAGTAGCTAACCAACTGGATAGCTAGGTAGGACTTCTAGCTAATTTACAAGCATAATTTCATAAAAGTATATAACCACAAATGTATAAATGGATCATGTGTGCTGTGATGTGTCTACTAATCATTTCTTTCAGTGCATTTTGATAATAATTGATACTCTTGCAAGTGATCGTTTTGAAGACAATTCGACTCTGATTGTCACATTGACATTGTAGCACACTGTAACAATGTCTTTAGAGAGCAAGGAGGCTCTGTGTCCAAGGGTCTGAGAGAGAGCAAATTAGTAAAATAACTCAATACATTTATTGAACACCTATTACATTTTTTATTTGCTCAAATAAATGTATTCTTTGCATGATAAATTTGTCTTGAAAGTATAATTACTGTCCTTAAATATATTTTTCTTTGCATAAAGGCACAACCCGCATGGCCGATATGAATGAGATAACCGATAATATTTTTTTGTAATTTAGAAAAAAGTTCACAACCCGTAGTTTAAGCATACCGGAGGGTGAAAGGCTAAGATGTACTGAACAAAGATGGATGATGTAATATCCCAGAGACCTGAACTAACCAAATCTAACTGACTGTTGTTGTGCTATTGTTAACAGAAGAAGTCTAGAGCTCTTTAAATGTTCTTTTATTTATTCCAGTGAAGTAAATAAAACAACTTGCATTGCAAATTACAATCATAGCTTGAAAAAGGAAACATACATTTTGTATTTTTCTCCTATTATTTTCGTTACATAAACATATGGTTTAAAGGAACTGACATTGTGGTACAGCCATCTGCTGTGAAGTCTATCCTAATCTATAATACAGTAATCTCTGCTGCGCTCTGTCCTACCTGAGAAAGTCTCCTTCTGTGAGACAAAACAGGAGATTACAGACAAGAGCAATGGTGACACAGAGCTAGCATCTGATGGAAAGACAGTTTTCCCACGACCATGATGTCTCCAGGGAGCCCCAGACACCCACAACAAACGGGAAAGCACAAGTGTGCATGTGTTTGCACAAGTACCCGTACATGTGGCGCTGCTATCACCTGTTGTTTCCTTCGTACGGTGAATGGATAGAACAGTCACACAGCAGAGGTGTGTGTGTGTGTGTGTGTGTGTGTGTGTGTGTGTGTGTGTGTGTGTGTGTGTGTAAAGGTGCCCTGCTTCTACAAATATGAGTTGTTTAAAAAAGAGGAAGATAAAAATCCATAATCAGATAAGTAAACACTCACAGTCCCTCTACTGGGGTCAAAAAAAATAATCTGATCAAAAGCTGAAATAAATTATCGCAGTACGTGAGGAGACAAAGGGCTGAGATGGGTTGGATTGTATCTGCTGTTAGATTAGTGTTCTGGTTGACTGGCAGCCACAGACAGAGCAGACTCTGAGGTCCAGAGCCAAACCACTTTCTCACGGTCGTCACTGGAGATCTCGGTACAGCGTAGCGTGCTCACTAACACATTCTTTAAATCTTTATTGTCAGCTGAGAATTTTTTTTTCTTCATTAAATAAGGGTTCATACGATATCATGGTATAATTTAGATGTCTGGCTTTTTTTGGTGGAGGGGATACGACTGTCCAGGGAGGTGGCCTTGATGGACATGCAAAAAGTCCCTTTCACACTAGCGCAGTTCATATTTTCATATATATCTTTCTTTCACCACAACTAAGCAGCAAGCCATGTTTTCTCAAAATGACGTTTGTACACACATTTATACCTTTCCTACCGTGATCCTGTTCACTGGCCCCACATTCAAGTTAGAGGAAGGTGGTTAATGGTTATAAAAAGCATAGTACTGATACCACGGTTTACATCTTGAATTAGGAAGCAAAAGTATTTTAGTTCAGGTTTGGCAAATTTGTGGCTTGGGTTGAATGTTAATAGAGAAAAGATATCCCCCACTTTAAATCACTGCTATTTAAAAAAAAAAAAAATGTTTTAACCAATGACAATTTTTTTTTAACCATAAGCAAGAGCTATGAGTGCCTAAACATAATTAGTCAAACATTAACCATTATTTGCAACACGCTGATATTGTAAAAAAACAACAGAAATACAACATTGCCTTTGATTGTTTTGAAGATACATTCTGCATGAACATTTGGCAACTTCGATAGGATTTATTTTTCCTGCATTACATTTCTCTCAAAACATATTTGCAATTGCAAATTAAAGGTTTATAAACAAAAATCTTACCAGACATGTTTTTTCTTTTTTTTCTTTAACAGTAGTTGCATTAACTATACCTTAACCATAGACATGCCAGATCCCAAAAAACTCATGGATTGATTTGGATAAAATGTATAGGTATAAGGGAAGAAGAAGAACAAATTCTGCAAAAATAGAGAGATGGCATTCTAAAATTAGATACACAATTATTTCATGGACATGCTTTTGGGACACTGCCTTTATTATAAAGTAGACAATTGAGAGATGACAGTAAATGAGAGGAGAAAGAGATGGGGAATAATGGTTCATGGTTGGCACTGACACAAGTAAATACATTGATTACTAATTCAGTTACATTTTAGACGCCACAATACACACTCACATGCACTCAAAAGTATAAAGTTTGAATGCTATGCACACTAAAATGAAAATAAATAATGAAAACATTTACCACAGTTCAATGCATGGCGAAGACATTGCTTATATGAATATATACCATGTTGTGCTTATCTTAATTTTGATGGTTATACTCCCCCATCATTTGCTTATCACTGGTCATACTGGTGCATTTTCAATGAAAGCAGCTATTTAAAATTCCATTCCAGACTGCATTTGTGCAACAGAAAATCAATTTACATTTTTATTAAGTGGTGCTTGATTGAAAATGGGACAGCTTCCTTTAAATCTCAGTCACAGACACTCCAAGAAAAGGTCAGCATGCGTCCCGAATTAAAAACTACATGTAAATACAGAGGGATTTCATTAAGGTGAAAAACCTCAGCAAACATTTCCAGCATTTAGGAAAATATCAGCAGCTTTCATTAGCCATCATTCACATGTTAGAGTGGATTAGATGGAGTGTGATGGGGGAAAGCATGCACTTCTCATTTGTTTCATGTTAGAGCAATGGTGGAGAAAATGGCTGAATAATACATGACAGTGTTTTAATTAGCAGGTAATGGAGGGCACTTGATAATTAAAACAATGTCATGTTAGGAAAGGTCAGAGGCTGATGCTGATGCATGGTGTTAGCTAGGAAGAGAGCAAGGGAACTGTGAGGAAAACAATGGAGTAAAGGCACTCACACTCATGCTTCATGTGTCATTCTTTGTCTCTGTTCAAAGACTTCTTTCTCTCAGATTTGATGTGTGGATGTGAGATGTGTGGATTAAAGCTTTGATTGTGTGATCAAAGTGTCTTTTGTCCAACCGTATGGTTGCTCTTCTGATGATTTTTATCTTTATCGTGTAGTTCAGACCTTCTGCCCTCTCATTTCCCCCAAATTGTATCCAGCCAGAAGAAGACACACGTTGAATCTCCTGCATTTAAATTCAGTTCGGGAAATATTTCACTCATTTACTTTCCCCAAGATTGTAGAAAAAATACAGCACATCAGTGGTAATGGAAAGAAAAGTCTCTTCATATCTTGGTGATGTTTTGGATAATTGTATTTACAACAACAATAATACATAACTCCTCCAAATCTTATGTGGTTTGATATGAAACCTGTATTATATCAGTGAGTTCTCCTTTAAAAGGCATGCAATCAACAATCAAAAGTAGAAAAAAGTTGGCACACCATCAAAGCAGTTCATATTTGTGCAGACTAATGTTGAATTAAAATAGAATTGCTGACAGTTTCAGCCAACACTGCAGGTCACTCACACAAGCCAATTACCAAATTCCACACATGGTGTGCAACACGTAAAGTGGGGCGCAAACTCTCAGAGAAAAAACAGGTGAGTTGCATTGAGAATGTGCCACTTTTTTCTACTTGGTGAATTGATGAATGTTTTTAAGGTCTCTCTGTAACGCACACATTGGCTCTGTCTGCTATCGCTCCCTTTTACTATATAGTGCACTATCTTTACTGTCGGCTATTTAGTGGCCAGATCCTGATTTGAAATGTTTGCTTTACACCGTGCTCTCAATGGACACAAAGAACTTCCCATATCTATGGGATGTAAACTACTTTATGCTAACAAATCCACAATGCAAAGTGTCACATTTAATATACACTATACCTGTTAGTGATGCTGCAAATTACACCTTTTAAATCCAACAGACAAATAACTTCTTTTTTTTTATAGAAAAAAATTAATACAATTATGAAATAAGGGAACGTAAAGAGAGAACATAATATATTAATAGTGGAAAAAGCATCGCATCCATGACTTAAACCAGAATTGTACATGAATATCGACATTCAGAGGCCATCAAAGAGTTTTGAAAGCCATGATTTTAAAGATTTCTGTTGAAGCGAGCTGATAAAGTGGCACAATAAGGAAAATGGAATGCCATTTAATGTCCACACATCTTTACAGGATGATGCTTTCACTGCACTCCACCTCACACTAGTCAGTCAATAATGATTCTCCTCAGCCACATTAAAACCAAACCAAATGCTTCCTTCCTACCAACACTCAGGGGATGATGGAGGCTCGAGCCCCGCTGTTAACACACATTACTTGACAGACACATGGCTTCTCATTACAGTTTTTTCTGAATGCTTAAACACTAACAGTGATTCTTGAAGCATGATTTCTGAAACCATTAACACTTTTAGCCAATGCATTTACCAAGTGTGCCAAACTGAATGCACGTTCTCTGCTTTACACTCAGTTTATAATTTTATAACACACTTTTTGCAAAACTGTAAACACAAACCACTGCTTTACACTCAGTTTATAATTTTATAACACACTTCTAGCAAAACTGTAAACATTGGTCTCTACATTGCTACACTATTTTGCCAATTGCTTTTCCACATTGACAAATGTGAAAACACTTTTAGATAATGAGTTCACTTACAAATCAGAGCTTGAGCACTATAAATAGGCCACAGGTAAACATTTGGTTTGGACAACAATGGAGGCCAATATCAGACAGAGAGTAAGAGGGGTGAGAATTAGAGGAGGACGAGGACGAGGACGTGAAGAAGTAAGAGGAGGAGGAGGAGGAGGAGGAGAAGGAAGAGGTGAAGTAGGACGGGGGATAAGAAGAGGACGGGGAAGAGGAAGAGGAAGGGGAGTCAGGAACACAATAACTGATGAGATCAGAGTGACTGTGGTTGACCAGGGGCCAGAGCAGCTCAGGTACGTTATCATCTGGGACAATGTTAGTTTCCACCGGGCTGCTCTGGTCTGCAATTGGTTCACAGGTCACCCACTTTTCATGGCACTCAATCTCCCCCCATACTCTCTGTTCTTGAATCCTATTGAAGAATTCTTCTCTGCATGGCGTTGGAAGGTGTATGATCGCCAGCCCCACCAACGCATACCCCTTCTACAGGCAATGGAGGAGGCTTGTGGCGACATCGATCAGGGGTCATGCCAGGGCTGGATACGGCACTCCAGGCGATACTTTCCACGCTGCCTAGCTCAAGACAACATCGCATGTGATGTAGATGAAGCCTAATTTTTTTCTGCTCTTTTTTTTCTAACACAAATGTTATTGTTTTCTTCTACTGCGCTTTTGTTTGTTGTTTGAGTGTTAGGAACAAAAATGTAACTTTTCTTATTTGTACGCATTTGGATACCTGTGTGTGTATGTGTGTTTACTACACAGAAAAAGTGTTTTTCATTTATACTATCAGTGCGTAGTTGGTGCTTCGTGTGCTTATTCAAATGATGGTTTGTGTGTACTGTATTGACGCAAAAACAAATGTTTTTCAAAGAGTTTGAAGAGTTTTGCAAGAATTGTTTGCTTTTGCAAGAGATATATAATGTTTTGCTGGTTTGGTGTAAGGTTTTGTGGTTAGTGTGTAGAGTTTTGCAAAAATAGCCTATAGTTTCAAAGATAGTGCCTAAGCAATCAGAAAAAACTGTAAGTATACATGTTAGAGAGGGAGAATGGGAAATAGTTAGCTGAAACTGTGTCATATTCGATCAACTCACACACCATGTGTTCCTAGCATGTGGCTGCACTGGATTTTAAACAAACTCCCAAACTGGCCTTTGACTATTTCAAGCCTCAGGAACTCAAAAGCTGCCTTGATGATAAGTTGGTCCGACACTGTGACGGGAGCCGGGGAACAAAGGTTGACACCACAAGCGTACCCATCCTCCGGTAATACATATTGCTCACTCTTTCTCGCACACAGACGCAAACACCACGGGGACCTGTCACCCACCCACACAGAAATCACTGAAAGCTCCCCCTTCCAGTGTTTGGGTTAGTACCTGTTTCCACAATATATTTCACGCAGAGCCAATAAAGCTTGAATGAGGTTATGAGAGGGGAACCCAGAGCTGAACATTTCAACCTTTATTAAGCTGTCTGTTACTGTGAGAAGAGGCACATACACACACGGTTCACACAACCACACAAAGATAGGAACAGCAGCGCGTACAAACAAAGGCATTTCATTCAAGAAGAGCAGATGGGACAGTGAGAGGGAAGAAAAGCTGGAGGAAGAGGAGGAAGGGAAACCAAATGAAAGGGAAATGAAATGTGAGTAGACAAGTGGTGAGAAGTCAGCAGGCAGCCCGGGATTATAACTGTAGCCTTGAAAGTGTATCAGTGCACCCAACAGCAACCACCCAACCATAAGTACTATTTACCAGATGTGAAAATACTGTTATTTTGGTGTGATCCGTGACACCGCAGAGAGCAGGGGAAGTCAAGTGTACTGCAAGTCAATGTGAACAAATGCCACTCCACGTTTTCTACACACAATGCGCTGTTACAAGGTCACTGGTCATCTCGGGAAAGGTCTTGATACTTTCTTTAAAGTTTGTTTCTCGTTTGTGTGTAATGCCTCATAGCTGCTAGGCCAGCGGACACACATGCAGTCGTAAAGGCTTGTGCACATGCAGTGAAAGTGTGTCGCGTGCGGTTGTGCAGACGTACGGCAGACAGGCCTTAAATAAAATGTCTCAAATGTTATCTGTCGCCCTAAGAGAACATATGCAAGCAAAAAAAATGAAATCCCACTGTACTCGTGCTGGCTTCTCACAGTCTGGACGCATTCATTCATTCAGTGCTCTTTCACTTATTTTGAAGTGTGTGTTTGCTCTAGGCAAACATTTTCAACATGGCACAAAACAGCAGTCTTTTGAAGGGAAAATTGTGTTTATTGGGATGAACAAATGGCTTCAGAAAGTAAGTAGGAAGCTTGGAAAAGCTTTTAAAGGCTAGAACATAGAAAAGCCCAATTTATAGTCACACAGTAAGGACAATTTACGTTAAAATTGTGCAGAGATTCTAGACTGAACACTGAATGTATTCTATTACTAATATCTGTTTGTAAACCAGAACATATTTCCTGTTAAGCAGAGTTAAAGCAATAGATGGAATATTTTGTGTAATGCAACGATTAATCCACTTGTAAATCATTTTATTAAATTTTTCTGTCTCTGTGGTTGCTGCACTCAGAATACATTCTGAATCCTCATTTGCTCGCAGCAATTAAAAAATAGCATGGCACTCCTATCAAGTGGAAGTGAGTTTACATTGTTGTAATTGATTAATATTTTTAAAAGAACTTTTAACAGCAATACTGCAGCAAACTGATTTCAAGTTTATAGAATCAAACTGAAAACACAGTAAATGTAAAACACCTGCAGAAAGAAGCCTGTCATTACACAAGTATTCAGTCTAAACTACAAGACACAAATTATAGTGTTCTTCATGTATCTAGTATTGACAATAACAATAATAGCTTATATTACTTATTTAGAATATGAGTGAAAGTCTCTTATGCCGTGTTAGTTTCTACTTTGTAGCTGAGATACAGTGGTGGAAGAAGTACTCAAATGTTTACTTCTGTATCGTTAATTTCCTTTAAGGTCCTGCCCTCACACATTTACTTGAGTAAAAATAGTACAAAAGTATTAGCATAAATAATATATTAAAGTACAACGAGTAGAAATATGCATTATGTAAAATGGCCCATTCCAGAATTGTGTTACAGTACATTACTGGATTAAAATGATTAATGCGTTGATATGTAGGTTACATCACTTTAATGTTGCAGCTGGTAAAGGTGGGGATCATTTTAATTACTTTATTTACTGCTCGGTAGCTTCAATAAAGTTGCATCAGATTGAACAATTTTTTTTAAAAACATTAACAAGACCAAACAATAAAGTGAATAATAAACATATACAGCAAACCAAATACATACAAAATATGTTTAAAAAGGACAAAGCAGAAGTAAACACTACGCCCTCTTTCTATAACTAAAATGTTTTACTTAATGTTTTGTTGATTATATGTTTTATTATTCATCTTAATGTGCAAAGTTGCCTAATTAAAGTAATCAAATACATGTAGGAGTAAAATTATTTATTTGCCTCTGAATTATAGTGGATTAGACAAACACTTTATAATAACTGCACGCTAAGCATTAGTTATGTATGAGTAAACACTTAATATTCATCATTTATAAAGCCTTGTTCCACACTTTATAAATGATGGATTCACCATTTGTAAATAAAGTATTATATAATGTTCATAGCGTGCAGTTATTATAAAGTGTTCCTGTTTAGTTGTGTTTGTCTCTGTATAATATTTGGTCCGAAGCAGCAGTGGTCTTAGAAGTCTCTCTCTGGTCCTGTGGCTCGGCAAGGCAAGGCAAGTTTATTTGTATAGAACATTTCATCAACAAGGCGATTCAAAGTGCTTCACATAAAACCATTAAAAGCATCAACACATAATGCAGAAGAAAACAAGATTTTAAAACAATTAAGAACATTCATTTTAAAACATTAAAAAACTGTGAGATGCAGAAATTGATTAATATCCTTGAATCTGGTTCAATTAAAGGCAACAGCAAACAGGAAAGTCTTCAATCTGGATTTAAAGGAGCTGAGGGTCTCAGCAGACCTGCAGCTTTCAGGGACCTTGTTCCTTTATAATAACTGCACACTATGAAGCATTGTATAATACTTCATTTACACATGGTGAATCCATCATTTATAAAGTGTGGAACAATGCTTTATAAATGATGAATTAAGTGTTTACTCATCATGCAGTTCTTTACAGTAAAAGTACTTCGTTCCTCTGATCTCCTTCTCCATCAAGGACCAAACCTGAGCGCGCCCCGCCACCGTGTGGCCGAGTCACGTTACTGCAGCACGAGGCAGTGTTTACAGTTGCTAGGTAATATCATTTATACTCACCCACGTTATCAGAAAGCCTCTTTGCTTTACAATTTCTCGGTACCAGCGGTGGTTTGTTTTTAACATGGCAGGAAAGGAGAAACTGGATGTGGTTCATCAAAACTCAATCCACGTGGAGACGATCCGGAAAGAGCAGAGACACCAGAAGCTGCACACGGAGTTCAGCATCAACCCACACCGGAAACGTAAGTACGACCAGGTTCTGCACAACGTGTACTTCAACTTTAATACTTAGTCATATTTGCTGTTATTACTTTGGTATTTTTTACTGTGTATATGACGTTTTTCTCACCATGTGTCTTCAACATGCTAGTGCATATCCTGACAGACAAACCTATGTCTAGGAAACCAAAGGAAGTGATTGCAGAGAACTGTAAGTTTACATAAAAGTTATTGATATTTTTTATAATCCTTTGTTAATCTCACAGTGGGGACATTTTGCTCGACATGCATACTATGGGGAGAACAGGGATCGAACCGTGAACCATTTCAGGATGACCAGTCTCCCCATGAGCTACAGCCACCCTAAAAAACTAAATACTAAAAAAGGGGGGGAAATATGCTCTGGACAAGAGTTAGATATTATTACTCCAGACCCGTGAGATCGCAAACACAATGAAGCAGTTATAAATGATGAATGTTTGAGAATATGCACATTTTCCTTTTTTTCCAGCCGACTTCATCGAGGCCTTCCACAAGGCCCACCTGGAACCCAACAAGAAATATGCAATGCCACAGACGGAGAGTCAGGAGATAGGATGGGTGTCAACTCCACTGGTGAGGAAAGCACTGCTTTGACAATTCATTAGAGTTAATAGCACAACTGCAGTACATCAGGACGGCTTTGTGAGCATAGAGCCTGCGCTTTAGCTGGAGGACCTGAATTTAATTACATTTACTTCAGAGACACTGTTTTCAGGTTTTGTGCAAAGGTCAGTGAATTCTTTATTTCCAGATCTTACTCAAAGGTTTATTCTGTTCATTTTCCTCCCAGATCTCATCAAACCGCAGCAACAGGAGATTCCATTTCCACAGAATCGGCACAGACGTCACCAAACACAAAGAATCGGCCCTGCGTGCATCGAACTAGAGCAAGACAGAAATAATGTAAAACTCCAAACAGCGAGCAAGCTTTGTTCAGATGTATTTGTTTATTATACAAAAGTACAGGTGTCATCTCCAGAAGCTGCTCTTTAGCATTCCCATTTTAGCTAGCAAAGTAAAACACTTGCAGAGGCAACATTTGCCCAAGTCTATACAAAGCACACCTGCCTATGACATACTAATCATATTAATGAATAGGAGAAAGGGCAAAACTAACAGCTGCTCAATATTATAAAATGTCATGGCACATGGGAGAGAATCAATGAGTCAAGGAGCAGTTAGAAAAAATAAAACTGAATATACCAAACTCCAAGAGCATTCAGTGTAGACAGCAAGGAGGCTGGTGTAGACATTGAGAAGTACTCACAGCAAGTGGCTTTAAAACCACAGAATACAATATGGAAAATGAATTATGTCCACAGGCAATAGAAACAACTAATAAAGAAGAAACGGCATTCTCTGAACATTCAAATCCTCTCTTTTTGGAAAACAATTGTGTGGTTTGGGTAGTTCTATGTCATCCACTCTTGGGTTTACCATTTTTTGCAACGGTAGACCTTTTTCTACCAGTCATGTCCTTCAAATGGCTCCTTAGCAATATCGCAAGATGTGTGTCTCTCTCTCTCTGGGTGTGACTTGAAGCGTCCTCCACATTGATCCAGACACATTTTACTAAAGATATGTTATACAAAAAGTTTAGACGAAAAGCCCATGTTCTCCCAAATGTCACCCGGTAGAGAGACTTGAGGAGCAGGAGAATCCTGCTTAGAAACAAGGTCAAAGTCCAGCTAGCCTCAGCCAGTTCTTACGAGCGAGACTTTATCTTCTTGCGCACAGACTTGCCCGGGCGTTTCTGAAAGACAAAGTGGGAAAAATTAGCTTCTCCACAGTAAATCTTGTAACTTTATCATTTCCTTTGACAATGTTTCGATATTTACTAGATCGGTCAGCAGTGTTTTAGGTGTGTGTGTGACTCACATTTTGGTTTCCTCCTTTGGCGCCTTTCTTCCCTCCCTTGCTGCCCTTTAGGTTAGCCACTTTAGCGCGGAAACTGGAAACATCATTGTGGCTATCCTTGGTGTTCCACTTCTTTCCACTCTTCTTGCCTCCGAAGCCAAACCTCTGGTCCTTGTATTTCCTCTTTGCATTGGGGCTATCAAAACAACAGGAAGTGTTTAGCTTTTTGTGAAAAAGATACGAGTTCAAAGCTATTACGCTTGATATTTATTCATGATTGGAATGTGAACAGCTGACATAACATCTTACCCCTTCTTAGCTGCAGCTTTGTTGGAGGCCTGGGGGCCCTTAGAAGAGTCTTTTCCCTTCTTCTTGTCTCCTTCCAGGAAATCCAGTTTGTCTGTCATTCCTTGGAGGTTGAACAGAAAAGTTAAATCTCAATAATAATAATAAAAATCTCACATTAATACTTGAGGAAAATCATATACAGTTAATCTATGTTAATAACCATCAACATTTTACAGAGGTTAATTTTTTCCTCAATGCACTATAATTGACAGTAATATTTCCCCCCACTTTTGAGTATTAGGTGAAACATGAATAAAAAACAGTTCCAAAACACTCACCTTTCTGGTATTTCTTTACAGCAGTCATCATAGCCTTCTTCTCTTTCTGTCTCTTCTGAATCACTTCTACTTGGACCTAGCACACATTACAAAATTATGTTATTCTTCACATCAGAAGAGGAAATTTGGTATCTACTGTATTAGCGTCTGGCAAAGCAGTGTCTGGCAAAGGTTGAAACCCCAAAAGATGCTGGTCTAGAGTCGGCTTTCCACACACCAATGGTGTAAAGGCAGATCTCTATTAAAAATACATGGGCAACTATAGCCTACAAGTAGCAAGATACTTTAAAAACTGGACCCCAAGAGCAAGACTTGTTTGAGTGGTGATATTCTAAAATGAGGACCAACCTTTTTGCCAAACTTCCTTTGCTCACGCAGTTTCTTGGCCTTCTCCGACTTCTCCAGTATCAGCTGCTTTGAGATCAGCTTCTTCCTGATCTGGACAGAGGAACAGAAAACATATTTGTTTGTGCTAATATTTAGATTAAAGTCTGAAAACAGTACTTACGATAATTAGAACATGACACGTACATGTCAGGCTACACATCAATATATTCAGCACAACACTCTCCAGTTCAAGATAGATAGATAGATATAGATATAGATATATATATATATATATATATATATATATATATATATATATATGTTTTGATTCAGGTTTGAAAAAGCTTTAGGTCTTGCACCTATACTGTTAATTGTGAGCTTTGGACTTGATCTGTCAAAACTGTCAAAAGAAAATTGTCATTCAAGTGTAACATTCAAGAACCAGCTCACCTTCTGCATCTGCTGATCGGACTTGGCCATCTCTGCGAAGTAATCGTCCGGCCTCTTGGTGGCTATGCCATGCTTGCTCAAGAGAGGCAATGCATCTAGAACTGTGGCTTGAGCTTGACGGTAGCTATAAATGAACAAACAAAGGTGTATCATGAATTGGTCAAATATGCACTCTGTGGCAGGCTTAGATGTTTTTTAGTGTAGAAAACTTCATATATCCATATATATATATGTGTTGATGCCTTTTCAACCAGTATCAAGTATTACACTGCATTGACACATATGTACCAGTAATTACTTTTGATTACTGGCAAAAAACATTAGATGTAAAATAAATAAAAGAACAAATGCTTTTAAAAGCCACTAAATTATTCAGTCGACAGTGATGTGAACATAGCAATAATAGTGCCACCCAAGAGTTTCAGATTAGTAAACATTCAGTAAATAGACACAGAGATGCATTTCATCACGGTATGGTCACTCACAAAAACATCTCTCTCTGGAAATCATCATCTGCATTGACATCTCCAGCTTTCATAGTTGGAACTTTCCCTTCAGCTTTGAAAAGCACGTCTTCAGCCGGCAGGTTGGTCATATCTAACCTCTCCACCCAGGAGAGGTCTCTACGGAGGTCAGCGAGGCAATGTTTCAACCCCTCCTGCATCACAACACAGGCAAAACACACCAGAGCGCGTGTAAGCAACATTTTGTAGATGCCATTATTAACAACTCATAGAAATATGATAAATCTTTCAGGGTTGAACTTGTTGTAAATTGACTCACCACATTGTTGACAAACTTTTTGGGTTGGTCCACCAAAACGTTCATCCCCGGTTTCAACAACCCTTTTGCAAAAGCTTCTTGAAGCTGAAGAAAACAAAATTTGTTAAGGTATATTCTCACTCGCACACAGACAGTTTTGCCAAACAAATAGTCATTAAATATAGAAACATATATCTAGATAGAAAAAAATATGCACAATATATCTGTTTAAAAAACAATGAAAGACCTGTGCAGTTTGACACCGGGAATGTGCAAAAGCTTACAGTATGAGGTTAACGACTAGCTATGTGTTAAGTAGTTACATGGTTATGTGCATAGTAAATACAAGAATGTATGAACTACACATTACAGCCTCAGTCCTTGTGGCCGTTGTGCCTTCACATCACGTTACTGTAAACAAGTGTAAAGTCCGTCTCATCTCCAATTTTGTATCGACAACAACTTTTCGGCACAGTGGTTTCACGGTTGTTAGCTTTGGCTCGCTAATGTTAGCATGTCAACAGCTCGCTCACCTCATCGTCTGATAATTCACTGTTCTCATCCTCGGACTCTTGTCCGAGCAGCGACTCCTCGTCTTCCGACTCCATAGTTCTACTATCGATAATCATAAGATGACAATATGTGATCTAGTGGCCAGTAAACACGCGGAGCAACCTGCTGTAAATGAACGTGAACGCTGCTCCTCACATGTACTGCGCGTTTCACGTGGGGAGGAAGTGACGGAATCCGCGGGGTTGAGTGTTGTGCCAACAGTCCGCCGGCGGAAAGGAGGTTTGAAGTCAAAGGTTCCTACATGCTGGGGAACAACATCTAATACAGGACACATGGTGGCGTCAATTGTTTTACTTATTCCCTAATACTTAATATCTCGTTATTAGTTATTTTCAGAAACTTTACCATCGCATTACCTTTTATTTTATTGGAATCCCCCCTTGACTCAATATAATTAGTAGTGTTATATGTTATTATTGCAGTTCTCGAAGGACTACAAACTTGACAGTATTTCACATCTAAAACTCATGTAAAAAACATTTTTAAACTTTGGAATTAACTTTATTTTAGTAAAGTAAAGTATAGTGTAGTCAAAATAATAATATATGCAGTCACGTATGCATATTAGATATAGCCTACGCTTAAAATACAGTAGTATTTATGGTGGAGTGCAGAGGATGAGGTTATCAATGTCCACTATTAGTCAATAATAATGTAGCTGCATCAATAGTTAAACCTACATCAACCAACAATCATGACAATAAAGGTTATTGGCATGATTTAGACAGACAGACAGATCAATTATTCCACTTTAAATCTTTATTAGTCAAAGTGTGTAAATGAAGCCTCATCAGTTACACTTGGCACCTCATCAAGAACTTTCAACATCACTTTTCTAAAGCTCTCTCCCCAAGTCGATTTCTGTCACTTTGACACATGTCTGCAGTGTTGGCCCACTGTCACTGTCTGTATGAGTGATCAAGACAGGAGAGGCTAAGGACTAAAAGCAATTTCTGTAATCCTCTACCTTTGTTCATTTGAACACTGAGCGACGGAACATATTTCACAGGGTTTATTTTCCGTATATTCTGTGTTTAATCAGTGGCTGCAAATTGATTATCTCATCAAACATAGTTATAGGATAGGATACCAACCGACTTTATCCTTGCTCAGATTCTATCACGTTTAACGGTACACTGTAGCTAGAGAAAAACATAGGAATTAAAATCATTCACTTTTATGTTGCATACACGGACAGTTATATTCATTTTTTTTTTACTCAAATCGAAGAAGTGTGTGGCGGGTCTGCAGTCAGAGACACATGCTGAATGCTAATTCTGTGCATGGGCCAGTGACCATGAAATGAAGTGGTCGAGTTAGGATCTCAATTCTGTGAAGGGCTCTATTAAATCAACCATGATAGTGTACATCTATCCACCAGACATATTGCAAATCATTATCATTGATTGTTACCGCTAGTACAACCAATATGTTCTGACATTTATTGAAAGACATATCATGTAACACGGGACAAAAAATGCACAGCAATGCTGTGTCTCAGAGGTCATTTAGGTTATCTGTGTCTGTTATCTTATCTGCAATGCCAGAGAACAGGTTTAAAACCCAGCGTGCAAAGCATCTGCAGGACTTTATTTGAACCATGTACTACATTGGCAGATCATCACTGATTATAGCAGGAAGTCAGCTGCAGTTGGTGTTATACAAATAATTGTTCGCAATTTACATTGTTCTATTTGTTTACAATATTTGTCTTGTCAGCAGTCCAATGAGACAAATGGATGTTTTTTTAAATAAACAAAGACCCTGTCAAAATGCATGTGAGACTGACAAAATTATAATAGATGTTTGCAATCTGGTCTTTAATTTAGCCTAATGTAAAGTGTATTGTGCTTACTAGTGTTTTATGGTATCCTTTGTGTTACTGTATGTCAGAATGTATGTGAGTAGAGAACAGGACACACCATCTAGCGTTTCCGAGTGAATCAATCAAATAACTTCATAATATATATATATATATATATATATATATATATATACACACACACAGTATATAATATATAATATATATTATGAAGTTATTTTCAATACTTCCTTTCTGCTCCACACACAGCCGCTATTATGTCTGCGTTATTGACAGTTTGAGTCATCCTCTCTTTGATGGTGGTGTTCTGGATAGGACAGGAGCACCTTGACCTGAAACAAGGTGTGCAGCTGTCTTCGTAATGACAGGCTCTTTTCCGCTTTAAGTGCACCATGACACAGCTCTCTAAGTAGGTGTTCCCCATGGAATTTTCCCAAAGGACAGTGGCTTTTATTGGTTACACTGACATCCATTGGATATGATAGACTTAATAAGAAATACTTTTATTTTAAAGAGCAATACTCAGTGAGTATAACATACATTTAATTGTGGTAGAGAATAGGCATTAGGAAGTTGTAACTTCTTTTTTCAAGACTTAATGTGAAGGGTTTGCTTAACGCCCAAACACAAACATATCTATTCACCTCTTCTTCTTTTTTTTTACGTTAGAGACATTTAGTTTGACATTACAACATGCACATTTCATTCATCTTAGAGGGTTGGAGAACTGACTAAAACACTAATACCAAACAGATGCAGGATAGACTTCACTTCGTCACTGAAGAACCTCTCTGATTAGTTCAACTGTTTATTTGAGATGTCATCAGTCTCTTTCAGTGGCTTAACCTCCCAGTCCTCAAAGCAGAAATGGACTGATCCCACTGAGAGTGATTTTCTCTCTATTCTAATGGAAATCAATATTTACGATTTGTACTTCACCACCCTTAATTCCTCCATTCTCTGCGTGGTCAGATCCTCACTCGAAGACGTCTTCAGAGGGAAAAATACCAGAATTTTCATTTCTGCCACCATAATCACTTGAGCCAGACAGTAATGCAGCCCATTGAGTCCACTTTTCTCTGTCACTTTTCATCTCAGCGCGAAAGGCTGCTTCCTGACAGCAGATTGAAAATAAGTTGGATTCACTCTGCCAAGCTCCTCTCTTAGAGTTATTCCTGGCTGCAGAAGGTTGGTACAAAAAAGAACACAGTGATGAATGTTGGGGCAGTCGGAGCAGTGATTTAGCGCCTATGACCCTCAATCAGCCTGAGAAGCTTTGGCGATGTGTTAAACAATATTCTGGAATAAACTACTGGGAATACTATTTTAGGTCTTTTTATAAGCTTGTATGGCTTGTTGCCTCCAACAGAGTCAGAGCAAAATGCTGGACTAAAAATCTGAAAAGCTATTGTGTCATTCTCAAACCTCCCATTCAGCCAGTACATACATTTGGATTGGAGTGAGGACATACCGAGTGCATCTGTGCAAAGATACTGAGTCATTGAAGCACCAAACCACATTTCCAAATATCCTTATAGTGACCACATAATATACCTTGGCAAGGTATCAAAAGGCTTTATAATTCAAGATGTACCATCAGGTGAAGGATTGCCCAATAATGAAGTGCTTTGTGGAAATCGTGTCCACAGAGCCACCGTCAAAGTAAGGGCAAGTGGTCCCGGTATGGGCATGCATCCCAATGGCTTCCTCCCGTCTGACTGGTAATTAGACATACTGCATGGAGGGTAGAAGGGTGGAAAGTCATTAGTCGAAACACATACATTGTATAATTCTTATCTAAAAAGTAATTTATGCATTGACTTAAATCACAAGAGACAGCATTTTTATTTATCAGCGGTTCTCTAGATTGTTTCCTTTTTTGTGTGCCACTTTACAGATTCCCTGGCTGAAAATCTGTTTGTGCTTTATAGAATATATAGTATAAGGCTACATACAGATGGAAAAATCTCTTCTTATTAAAAACCAGCACCCACAATTTGTAAAGAGGAAATTGTTTGTGCCTTTGCTGCACTTTGACACTATTCCTCTCCACTCCTCTTGAGATGGATTTTTCCTAAGGATTTTTCAGTGCCATTGGTGGAAACAGTGGGAAGGACTCAAGTGGTTTGAAGCAAATATGTGTAAGAGACAAGAGATGTGACCTACTTTCTCACATTTCATTTATAAACTGCATTTAAAGTTTACTTTAATTAAATAATTAGCAGAGTGGTGGTGTTTGGTATGAAAGGCCTGTGAAAGGTTCTGTATGTCTTCTCATTGTATGCACATAGTGTCCTCCTCGTCTGAAGGTGGACGTGATAAGAGATCCTTAAATCAATAATGGTAAAATTTTACAAAAAGGCGATAATGGTTGACAAAAGCTAGTGAATTGCAAACAACATGTCCACACAAAAATATCACCTTTTCCATGATAAGAAATGCAATGGGTTCTGTGGTTTATTCAAATAAAAATGATTAAGGACCAGTAAATAAACAAATGAGATTGAAGCAATTACTTGGTTGTCTGTGCACCACTGGCAAGTAAGTTGACCAACACACCAGTCTTCCAAAACTTGGTGTATTCCCTGAAGGTAAAGGTATTGCATGTGTAAAGAATCATAGATCATATGTGGCTACTCCGCTGAAGCAATGGAAGTCATCCCTATTTAAATTCATATTTGTGGGGAGCTTTTGAGATTTGATCTTAAGAGGTCTCCTGTGGACTGTAATTAAACGTTTAGAGGCGCCTTCCTTCCCTGCTTTCCTCTCTCCTACTGCTCCTCTCTCTTCTGCGTCCTCTATCCTGACACTGAATAGAAGTGAAGAGACAAATTAATCGGGGGAGCGCCAGGTTGCCAGCTTTCTCCGACGGAGGACATCCACTGAATTTTGAGGGGAAATGCAACGTCAACTTCCATCAGTGCTAAAGGGGCAGTGTCTGTGTGTGTGAGGGAGAGAGTCCAAGTATGGCTAGGAGCAGCGTGGGGCCCATGCATAATCACCTTATTATATCCCTGTGAATGAAATAATGAATTGATCTGATTAGAGGTTGGTTGAAAAGAGAAGGCAGGGGGAGATTCCCGGCATGAAGTGGAGGAAAGCAAGGAAGAAGGAAGAGGGGGACATGATAGGAAGAAGGAGAGATGAGGAGAATGGAGGCTAAAAGAGAAGCTGACTCTTCTCATACAGTATTCATAGCTATACTTACAAAAATTAATGCGCTGTAGTTTGTTGATATCTCAAAATACAGTACTATTTAAGAATATTTTGTGAAATACTTAGTCAAGTTTTGACAACAAAACTCTTAGTTCGGTGAAGGAAAATATTATAGTTTGGGATAAAATAACCACGGAAGTGACGTAACTACATTCCCCAAGTTACGTGACAAATTGATGTACAACTTAACTTACTGCTGTTTCCAAGGTCGAAGAAGGACCTTTAAATCTCCGGTCAATAGAATATTTTTCCACAGTAGTTCATGAGTAGATCATCACAGAGCCAGCCCGGGAGGAAGCTGTCGTAATTTGTGTCCTTGGAATTGTTCAGCTCGAGAAAATTGTGCGCCTTTAAACAGTAGCTGTTTTAAAAGGAGAAACTACGGCACTGTACAGAACAAATACAACTACTGCAGATATTTCTGTTGGTACATGTCTTCTCGTCAACACAAACTCAGCCTGTCCTCTTTTCCCTCCAAAAAAAATCTGGATTCACCACAGACGTGTGTGCGCCGGCACGTCCAACACACATCACCATGTCAGCAGTTCTCTGGGAGGCACGGCAGTGGATCATAATTAGAGCCAATCAAAGAGAAGCGTACAGTCTGTTACTTCCTGCCAGCCAGCCAGTTAGTCCATCTGGCCATACTTAGGGCTTCTGTGCTCGTCTAACTTTCTCACAACAGCTAATTGATTGCTTTCATTTATGAGGATTTTGGGGGATTTGAATGCATGTTCTGGTGGCAAATTAAATACACACGTGTTTTTGACACCCCACTGGGCTGCACAAATCCTGGGATGTGTGTGTGTTTTATTTTTGCTCCCATTTCATCCTCATTCATTTCTACCATCTGTATGTATGTATGTGTGTGTGTGTGTGTGTGTGTGCGTGTGTGTGTGTGTGTGTGTGTGTGTGTGTGTGTGTGTGTGTGTGTGTGTGTGTGTGTGTGTGTGTGTGTGTGTGTGGTGTTTATTGCAGATTAGAATGAAATATACAGATACTGAATGGGGACCACTAACTGACAGCAAACAATGACATTCCCCTCTCATGGCAATCTCCCTTCTTTCTTTGCATCTGTCCCTCTCTCTACCTTTTTTTCATTTTTTTTTCATTCTCTCTGTTCTCCTCTGTCGTCCTCTCCCTGTCCACTCTTCTCCCTTCAGTGTGTTCACCCCCCCAAATAATTGCCTTCCTCACTGACTCATTGTTCTCTCATTTATCTCTTGTCTCCCCATATTCTGATTCCCACTCTGCAAATACGTTTTTCTTTTCTCAATTTTTTTGTGCCTCCTTACAACTTCTTACTCCTTCTGCTGCTGTTTTACATTATGACTTTACATTATTCTTTATCTATAAATACTGCTGTAGATTACATGTATTTGTGTCTAATTATACACCATACCCTCTGACAATATCTATTGTGTATCATTGTGCTGTTGTGGCCTATAAGAAACTTAATTTAATAGTTCATTTATTTTTTTTAACCATATTTTTTTGTCTTTAAGAGGCCAAAATTGTCAGACTAGGGTGAAGATACTGGTACCATATACTAGACAACCCAAGGCATGCTTTGGTACTATGTAGCTTGTTAACAATTTTGGCTATAGGAAAAACTGGAATGGCCTTATTCGGAGTTCCTGGACCCTCACCTCAATATATTTGAACGGAAATTGTTTCAACATTACCCAAGGTCATTTATTTAATTAATTAATGAATATACACATTTTTATTTCAGATTCATGAATAGAACAACTTGACACACATTGCTAAAATGCATCTCAAATTAATCTTCAGGTTCCCAGCTTTAAAATTGTATTACAAATGCAGTGCATGTACATAGTTGTAAAATCCCCATTTGTATTTCATACACACAGCTGATAACTCAAACCACTTCCAGAGTATCTGTTGAGTTACATACTCATACTGATATAGTGCATTCTCCTGTCTTTGTCAAAAGATGAGACATAATCAGATGTGTTCTGTCTATAATCTGAACTAAACGGGTATGAACCACTCACTAATTACAGTATATTACGTACTCACTAACATTGTTTTCATGCAGTTAGCAAATTGTTCCCAGTAGGCATGCTGTGCAGTTGTTGTGCTTATTATGTGAATATGAGCAAATGTGATTGTTGTAATTTGTCTTGGACTATTCAGGGCTCAACACACTCACACAGGTGTTTCCACTTGTGCCGCCTGATTAGACTTCTTCTCAGGACTATGTTTGATTGACATCTTCCTCACTGTCCTGTTAGATCTGGGCCCTATTCCTCGTTTTTATTATTCGCGCGAGTAGATTACATGCAAAGTCAATGCACAGACGTGATAGGTTGCGAAGACGCAAAATTTCCGCCGGGCGAACAGAGCGAAGGACGCGGCGTGAATTTGCGCGAGTTGAAATATCCCAACTCTGGCGGAAAAATCGCGTGAGTCATAGTTGCGTCAGCCAATCAGCGTTGAGAAGGTCCGCCCGTCACCACCGCCGTCTTGCCGTTGCTGAATCAAACTGTTGCTGCTCCGCCTGAAGTAGCGCTGGTAGCGGCCGTCATTCAGACGCTGTTGTGGGACTACGGATAATATTATGAACCCAGACACGATGGAGTTTGATGTTCCGACGTATGTGGAATTTACACAACAAGTATAAAGCAGAACTAGTGGTTATTTCCATGGTGGATGGCGGAAGCGGTATCCGTTTTTACGGAGACAAGCCAGACGCAGTTCGGTGAAATTCACCAAGCTGTGTGCGGCTACAGATGGTGTTATGAACCCAAACACGAGGGCGTTTGATGTTCCGACATGTTTGGGACTTCCACAACAAGTATAACGCAGAAATAATGGTTATTTATTCCATGGTCGATAGCAGAAATGAAATCTCCTTTCACGGAGAAAAGCGACAGCGATAAGCCCCCTTTGTCGCGGCGCGATTTCACGTTTGGTGTGAACACTGTTTTTTCACTCGCGCGAGTAAACTGAAGCGGTAAACTGAAGCGAAAAATCGTGTCGCGTTTGATGTGAACGCAGCATAAGATGACGTAGGTCAGGCTTTCCGGTTCCACAAAGCAAGTTTGGATAAATCACCATAGCAACACATCAAAATCCCTTAACCTGCTCCAGGGCAGGCTTACTGAAATTCACTGGATAAGCTGACCACTCCCACCGGACAAAAAAGGCAGCTCCCTTCCTCATTGATGAAGGAGCGATATTAGTTATATTAGTTTTATAGGGAGCGAGTTCTTCCAGATCGCCAAAATCCATTCTCACATCATGATGACTTCCTGTACGAGCGCAATCGATTCTGCAGACAAGGAATAATGTATTACGGGACCTTCTCGAGCCGTACATTGAACACCACAGGCGCAGCCGATTGACCGTCTCACATACTGTATGGTATGCAGACTGTATGCATAGACTATCACCCGCTGCATGCCGTGCTGTTCGTAACGTTTATTTAGCGCTTAAGAAACTTATGGATGTGTTGAAAGCACTCATAATTATATGACAGTGTTATTAGTACACAATACATATCATTATTGTAGAAAATGATTAAGGTGGACTCATGATAAGAAGAATACAGAGAATCACACACAATTTATTTGCACTGCTTCAATTGATTGAATTTCTGATTATGAATAATACATACATACTAATCCGCACATACACATACTCAAACTCCTAGTTATATGGTAATCTACACATACATGTATATACACATATATAGTACATGACACATACACGCATACAGTACATATATCCTCATAAGTATATATTAATTTGTATACTACTGCCAGCAGGCACATTTAAATAAATATAATCTGATTGATTTGGGTGATGAGGCACTTAAAATTAGATACATTTCTCCAACACTGACGCAAAAACGTTGCGAATATTCACAACGTTTTTAGTGTGAACGCAGCATTAGACTTTGCCATGATTAAGATCTTGACTTCCTCATATGCGTTCATGATCATCGCCTGCTTGTCAGCTGAGAAAAAAGTGTCTTGTCCTTTGAGTTTATTTGCCATTGTACTGTTAGAAGATCATGGAATCTGTGTTCGATTTCCCCCCCTCTTTTGAAGCAGACGGGCACGCGCAATTATCCAGATGACTGAATTAACGAGACCGTTTGAGCACGGATCAGCCGTGGAGAAACCGAGTTAGCCTGATGTCAATCATCGCGGTAATTTAAACTGGATAATAGGACATTTGATCGACTTTGTTGAACCACGTACGAGAAATGGGGCAGGGCCCTATTCCTCTACCTGGTTCACCATCTGTGGTGACGAGCTCTGTCCATTAAATTGAATTATTCCAAGTTTCTGTTTAATAAATGCTGAAAGGCATTTAAGTGTTTCACATCACATTTGTTTTCTCTAAAGGAGATTGCTAAGGTTAATTAATTCCCATTACAACACTCACGTAGAAGCTCAGCTCGTGTGGCAATTATCATTGTTCTAGGCAACTTTGTTACAATTTAGCCAAATACAGCAACACTGTGGTAATTAAGTTATACAGTTACTCAGGGGCCTTTAGGTCCAACTGTCTATCTATCAATCTAATTTTGGCAACAGTTGAAACTGGAAATTAACTCTCAAGGGATCATCCATTGTTGCTTGACTTGGCCAATAATGGAGGGTCGACAGACAGGTCGACAGACATGCAAAGATTAAGATAGTTCAAACTTATTTCTCAACATGACCTCATGAATTTAGAAAGAGTTTAGTTAATATCATTTACAATAAAATATATATGATGAGATATGATTTCCGCCAAACAAGCAGACAGAATGATGAATCTGTCCGATTCTGTTGGCAACGTTGCTGAATAAACTCTATGTACATTTTGGTGCCTGCGGAAAAAAGGCTTATGTATATGCTTGTGTATTGTGCTTGTGTATTGTGTATTTCACTCACCCTGACAGATGCAGAGAAACTTGTCCATGCCTTTGTATCGTCCAGGCTGGACTACTGTAATGCTCTCCTCACCGGAATCTCTAACAGGAACATCCAGAGACTACAACGTATCCAAAACAGCGCTGCCAGGATCCTGCTAAGAGTCCGCAAATACGACCACATCACCCCCGTTCTGAAATCACTACACTGGCTCCCCATCCCACACAGAATTGAATATAAGCTCTCCCTCCTCACTCATCAGTGCATTCACGGACATGCCCCCCAATACCTAAAGGAACTACTCACCCCCCAGACCTCCTCATTTAACCTCCGCTCTGCAGCCAACAATACCCTCCAAGTCCCCAGAACCAAGCTCCGCACTATGGGCGATGGGCGATTCTTCTGCAGCTCCGAGGCTGTGGAATACCCTCCCCGACCATCTGAGGGCCCCACAGACTGCAGAGGCTTTTAAACGTGACCTGAAAACTCACCTTTTTAAGAAAGCTTACTGCTAAAATATCTTTTATGGGCTTTGCTTTTAAATATATCTTAAAAATGCTCTTGTTTTATTCTGCTCTGTAGCACTTTGAGATTGCTCAAATATAAAGTGCAATACAAATACAATGTATTATTATTATTATTATTATTATTATTATTATTATTATTATTATTATTATTGTATATGGAATGAGCACACGAGAAAACATGCAGCTACAAAACATGCCAGAGAGAAAATTAAGTCCTTTTTCTTGAGAGGCGGGTTGCATCTGGGCCCCTGAGACTTGAAAGCTCAGACACGTAGCTAAGTGTAAATTAACATTAATCCACTTGTTAAATTTTTATCAGTAATTATCGGTTCCAGTCAATGTCAGGCTGCAGTGCCAGCTGTGGTGCTAATGAAGATGTCTTACCATGGACACCATGCTTACATCAATGCACTCCCAAAATAGCTTTGTTCTAGACATATGACCTAAAATACGGGGGGAAACAAAAGGTTATTACAGTATCACATTCTGATGAAGTGAATGAAATGATGTTATTTTCAGCCCAGCAATCTTGAGGGAGCCCTTTTTGAGAGCTCTTATTTTGACTTGAAATCATGTGTTTTGTAAGGCCATACGTAAAGACATGAGCTTTGTCCATGTTACAGTTCAGCAGCCTGAAGAAGGACACTAAGGATTGAAATGTGGAAACTGACAAAATGAAGGCTGAACAGCAAAATATCAGACAGTCTGGAGAGACACTTCCAGACTCTATCCCTGAGACAGATGAGACCTTTTCATTAAAAGTTTCTGAATTCTTACCTGCATGAATCATGGGTACTCCTCGCATGTACACCTCTAAAAGTGCTGTGACACTGTCTATGTATTGCCATAATATACATGTCTAATGCACAGAGAGACAGTTGGAGGTTGACGAGTGTTTGATGATGATTTGCTTTGTGTTTCCCTTTGTCTCGACAAAGAATAGTAATCAAACATTATGGTAATAATGGTGGCATTTGTTATCTCTTGTCTGTCAGATGAAGCTGCTTGAAATGCAAGTTGTCATTTCATGTTAAAATGACTGGAAAGAACTATCTCATCCAATCTCATCGATTCATCACCGCATCAATTATATTTGCCCAAGCCTATCTAAATACTATATACAATCTCCTCCTTGTTTGTGCTGAATGAGCCGCAGTCTCATGCATCACAGCGGGCAAGGTGACTGAGCTGCAGTCTGGGTAGTACATGATCACACTCAATCAGAACCCAAATACAAAGACATACAGATAGACAAGGGCGTAGGCTTGCACATCTCCAGTTTCATACATTTTAAGATAAGTAAAATTGTAGCACAAGTACAACCGAAGACATTCTTAGGCGAGACAATTTTGACAATAAACTGTCATTAACTGAAAGCACACTGTGAAAGGAATACAGCTTCAAGACAAAAATATGTAAATTTCATACGTACTGCCAGACACAGAGGAGACGAGAGCTTGTCAGTGTGCTTCAGTTATTTTGACGTAAAAAGTGTTGTCTGCAGTGAAGCTTCGTTCCTCTTGATCTACTGGAGGATATGTATATTTGAAAGCAATTCAGAATGAATGAGTGCTTTGCTTCATTATATTTATTAGTGTTTTCCTTTACATTAATAAATACAATAGGCACAGATTGGTGGATAAAAAATCTGCAGAATGTGGGAAACGCTCAACTTGTTCTGGGGCCAAAACAACGATTAATGCCTCTGGCCTTGCAGACAGAAGAGGAAACCAATACATGCACAATTTGTCCTACTTTTGCTGCACTTTCCCAAGTTCATTGTGGATTTATTGTAAACTAATTTATATTCCTATCTTCATCTTTATTTATTAAGCTTTGCAAGCCAAAACGTAAGTGAAATAGTGTAAACACAAGTGACACAATATATTCCAAAACTTTATCTTTAGTATGCAAAACGAAAGGATCTCTGACTTCAGGGAAATAATTAGAAAAAAAGGAGAGAGAGAAGATTAAGACGGAAAAGTGTCAAATTGATTCTGGCATCAGGAAGTCACTTTGATCAAACTCTTTAAGCAATGCGACTCGTGCGGTCTCCTTGCTCAATACAGTTCATTAATATTGTCCCAAAACTTTACTCATTCATCACAGGCTTTGAAGAAGTCAGACACTCAGTAACACAGCTCACTGCTGTCGGTCTTAGCAGAGTGTGTGCTAGTCTGCCATTTGCTCTTCCTGCAAAGAGCAAGTCCATATTTCATCAGCACAGCCTTACGTCATTGATCAGTTGTTTTTTGTTTAAATGTCACAGATGCTGAATAACTGAAAGATTAGACTAACTAACTAACAGTGAGGCTCTGTATCTGAAAACTAATTGGTTGAAAAAAAAATATTTGACTTTCTGTTTTGAATACGAAGAGGAAGCATTTCTGTTGGCGTGTTTGTGCGTGTCAGAGGGACAAAGTGCATTCACCGCATATTCATGAATAAATATTTGCTTTGAGTGCAGCAGCTGCTGTTCACATGCTCTGTTGTCACATTGGTGTGTTGCTCTCTCTAATTATAATACATTTGAACACTCTGCTTATATTTCAACTGGGTTTCATTTGATCACATCACTGGATTTGGACCTGCCGAGAGCTGTGTTGGTAAATGGAAGTGATCTTCATTCTCTTTCATGGCATATCAAAGCATTATCATCGTTGTCGAAGGAGAACCAAAAAATACATCTGAACTTGCAAAGGATGGATATGTTTAAAGCTGATTCCTGCTTACATGAGAGGTGTGATTATGATTCATTATAAAAGAAGAGGGAGCTGGCGTTTTTCAAGAAGAAAAGTGTTGAACCTCTTGAACTGTGTCAAGAGATACAAAGCATACACAGATTAAAACTCCTTTGCCAGGTGCATTATTCCACAGTTTCAGACGGAGGAGTCAGTTTTGTTGGACACCTTTAAAGTTTTTCTCAAGTCCACATGAAACAAAACTATCTGCATTGTAACTTAATCAAATCAACTAAATTACTTTGCACACAACACAGTTGATCTAAGGGGCTTTACAGCCCACACAGAGGAAAATAAAACAAAAGAAGGAAACAAATACAATAGAAGAAAAAGAAACATTTGAGTGATGATGAATACATATTAATATTAAAGCGGCAGGATAGGGCCGGCTTGAGTTCAGTGGATAGAGCGAGTCGTCCTTTAACTGCAAGGTTCGCCCCCCGGCTCCTATTCGCTAGTTGAAGTTTCCTTGAGCAAGACACTGAACCACAGGAAACTATCTGAGCTCTTAACAGCAGCCCACTGCTCCTAACTGCTCCTGCAGACGGGAAGTTGTGCATTTCTGGGATCACCGGTCTGTGTGCAGTCAGATGTCATTTCTTGTGTCCACCATGTGCCGCTAGAGGACTAATTATATGTGATGTTGCTGTCTGTCATGTGTAGATCACACCATGCACATTTCATGTAAATCAGATGATCTTTGTCACATATGGCTGACTTCCTGTTGTCAGTTGGTGACACTATGACTCAATATGGGCATGGAGATGTCTTCAGACCTGAGGCCTGTCTCACGAAGCTGGATTTCGTTTTAGCGAGGTAACTTCTGGATTAACCCTGGGTTTTCCGTCTCACGAAGCTGGTTCACTTCTTATCGTTGCCCCGGTAATTTACGCTGAACGCCTAACCTGCTCCGGAGCAGGTTAAGTTCCCGGATAAGATCTCAGGGTCTATAAGACCGCCTACTGGCCAATCATTGTCTTGGAAAAACGGCCTGCCCATTTCTACAGAATCCCGTTGAGGAAGGCGCACGGATAGTAAGAGCAGCGCTCCGCAGAGAGCGTCTCTTCATCTGTTGCCTCCTCAGTGGCCGACATGAGAAGTGGCAAAATATTTATTTCTCTTTAATGCATGATCAGCACCAACAGATTGCTTGTAAGTGTATGACAGTTTGAATTTACTGTTACCTTTTAACTTGCGCCCATGTTCTTTTAGCTCCACTGGGGTTGCAACTGAAATGAGGTTAAATTGTTAAAACGAAAAGATAATCAAAATAGGCACATACATTTGAGACAGTGATTTAATATTACAATCCCAGTAATTTATGCATTGGCGGAGTCGGCGATTTTTGTCCCACGATTCCTTGCGGCCTCTGGCTGCTGCAGCAGTGTTGCTTTTTGCTTGTATTCTTTCTCTATATTTTTCGTACATTCTTAAGATTATGGTTTGCTCCTCCGTTGTAAAATACGTTGCTCTCGGCGGCTTCTCCATGGTGCACAATTGGTGTAACGGAGTTAACTCCGCCCCTTTTATGTGCACGAGCACAGATCTAGATGAGACGCTCCTGGGTTCACTTAACGAGTTGATAACCGGCTTCGTGAGACCAATAAGCGAGACCGCGGACATCTGGGTAAGTGCAGCTGGATAACTGAGGGAAACCCTGGGTATGTTAATCCAGCTTCGTGAGACAGGCCTCATGTGTTTGCTGAATGAACACGTAGTGCAATGAATGATTTATTTGGTCACTTTTGTGTAAGGTTTTGCAGAAAGTGTTTTGAATATTGAGACACGTGTGGACACAGGTGAATTGTGTTTTTGGTTATGGGAAATGTGTGTGTGCTTCTGGGAATGACGAAAAGGTTTGGGTGTTTGTGCTACAGGAACTAGGTTTTGTGTTTTAGCAATCGAGAAAAACTGTAATTTACAAACAGGGAGTGGAGGTAAAGGAAGAGTCTGTGTATGTATCAGTGGTGTTGATCTAGGAGTTTTGAGTTTGTGTGTGTGTGTGTGTGTGTGTGTGTATTTGTATTACTCATGTTGTGAGGACTCACTTCCTTTTTAGGTTATGGTTGAGGCATTTTGGTGTTTATGGTAGAGGATGCAACGCAATATCCTTTTTAACTGATGAAAACAAATGGTGTGTGTGAGTAATGGTTAAATTAAGTCTCCAATAAGTGAGTCAATGTTATGTCCATTTTGTGTGTGTGTGTGTGTGTGTGTGTGTGTGTGTGTGTGTGTGTGTGTGTGTGTGTCATCTGTCTGTTTGTGCAACACATTTTTCCTCTGGCCAAAAATGGTAAGGTGTGTCGGTGTGAATCTGGGCCTCTGTGCATTCATGTGTGAAATTAAGAGATATTGAAGTGACTTATTCCTGCGTGCATCACTAACCTCTTCCATATATCAGTGGCAACATAGGTCATCTCCCAAGTTTTCCTCTCCCATCTATCACCTAAACAAAGTTAATATAAACCAAATTACCCTCCAGCGCAGGACATTCTTTCAACTTTCTTAAAGTTCCAGATTACCATCTACATCTGCAACGTGATCATCTTTTTCCCCTTACATAGGAGACAATGCATGTTTTCTTACAGCCGTGTCACCACTAGTAACAGATTGCAGTACAACATTCCCCTTTCCTCCCAGATGGAGTGAGATGTATATAAAACACAGATGGCGTGTTGCTGCCACAGGGAGCACCTGGAGAGAAACATGGTGGCTCTGAAGAAGAACATGATGAAAAACAAGTTGAGACTTACAGAATGTCTCTTGGCAATGGTGACAGTGAAAAGTTATTCTTGATCTATATCAATCAGTTGTTATAACATTTAAAAAAATGTGCCTTGTGTTTCAATGTACATTATTTTGCTTATTAAACATCCCACTGCTTTATTAATTATCAAGGTTCTACTCAAAAGATAGTGACGATATTTGAATGAAGGTCTTTTAAGGTTTTCATTAAACAAATCAACAATCATCATCACAATCTACAGCAATTATGTATCGTGACACAGAATGAACAAGTGAACTGGACCAAAAGGTAACATGCAATAATTAATATAATGTGCAAAACTGATGATGCTTGTGTGTAGTCTGCTGCCTAACCAGTGCATGGTCGCTGTGTGTGAATTATTTTCAAGAAAACATGACCTTTTTGCAAATTAATTTCACTTTGAATAAAATATACCGCTGTGAGAATACATCAGTATAAACCTTTTACTTCCTGCTGAGCTTTCAGCTTCCCTCTTTGGGGCCAATTGATGGCAGCCACTTTAAATTCATTCATTGTTGACTAGTTCTATAGGAGGGCACGCAATTCAACCGGGAAAATAAGTGGAAAAAGAGAAAAATAAAGAAATATGTCAGCTGCTAATGTTACCAAATGATAGACTGTGTTTGTTTTTTATCAGTCACCCCCTCACCTGTACCTCCCTGATTGAGTTTGCTGGCTGGATCGACAGAAACACTGCTGCGCCTCATTCCTTTCAGCCGCGCTGAAGAATGATTTCATATATACATGGTTTTTGGAATGTGCCTCTTCATCGGTGGCTGTAGCTCAGGGGGATGAGTGGTCGTTCCACAACCACAAGGTCGCCGGTTCGATCCCCAGTCCCCCTATAGCTCACACGTCAAAGTGTCCCTGAGCAAGACACTGAACCCTAAATTGCTCCCCGGGCGCCTCACAGGGCTGCCCACCACTCCTTAAGATATTAAGGATGGGTTAAATGCAGAGGACACATTTCATGTATGTACTATGACGAATAAAAAGGATTTCTATTTCTATCAGTTGACTCTCAAGCACGGCTGAAAGGAATGAGTGCATCCGCCAGCACCAGTTGTAGATGCAAAACGTAAGATCTGCTTGAAAATGCTTTTGTTATAAAAACACATTTCAAACATAGTACAGGTTTAGCTCAGCTTGCCTGAAAACTCCACAAGTTCACACTAACTCCAGCTTTCCTGATAAATCAGAGGAGGAAGCTGCTCTTCAGAGCTTCCTCAAAATCAGACATTTAATCATAGCATGCGAGTGAACTGTTATCTGAAACACAGACCGAGAGACTACGGGCATTTTTTATTTATTTAAAGAACTAGTTTGAACAACGTCTTTTTGGCAACCACATCAGAAGGCAACAGTGTTTAAAGCAGTTGCTCACGGCTACACTGATAAGCAGGCTCCTCGCCCTGCCGTCATAGAGAAGAGGGAGACGCACATTTAGAGGCTGTTTCACCTGGAAAACGGAAGTGTTGCACTTGTTTGCACAAACAAAAAACGGAGTGTATAGTGTGTATAAGAATTAAAAAAGGAAGCTAGCGAGGGAAGCAAAAACCCTAAACTGTGTCACCTCCACACAAATGGCACATCACCAGAGGTGGGTGTGGATGTCAGATTGCCCATTCTGATGTAGGAAAGGTGTGAGTGAAGGGGGTTTAAGATGTTCTATCATTCGACAAGCAGTTCTGTAGAAGTATAGAGCACCAGGTGGAGCTGTCTGTTATCACCAATGAGTTACCTCACTGTGTAGGATGAGCTTTTTTCCAAAGTCACAAACCCACCCTCGCTGTCAGACAGGATAAACCTTTAGCCTAAATGGGTGTACTTTCAAATTATTATTATTATTATTTATTTTTTTACAAATGAACCATTGTCCACTGTATAAGGACAATATATATATATATATATCAAAGGAAAAGCTCAGGATGGTATAGGGTTCAAATACTGCACTCATATAGTAGATCTAAACACATCACAGTATTTTGTATCGACTGATACCCTTCATCCTGGCAATGTTGGAGCCTTGCTCCTTTTCACTTTGGGAAAAATAAAAACATATCTGTATCTACTTTATGGGTTTAGATGGATGCATAAACTGGGGAGGCAAATAGATATGAGGTGCTCTTGGTACAGCCAAACCAAATCAATCGATAACAGCCATTGTGTCAGAGATGCATGATCAATGTGTTACGCCACAGGGAGGCTATTTATGAGAACGAACAATTAACTGTGAAGGCATTTCTTCCCTAAAGTTGAAATGGATTACATACTATATGCACTCCACACACTGATGTTCATATATTTATATTGAATGAATAAAAACAGAGCTATTTCATCCAGCTATAGTCCCACATTCACTCTCCCACCCACGTACACAATATCCAACACAACTACACTGATCACTTCTTGTAAGCTTTGGTCTATAAATAACACCTTTCTATTTGCACATGCCATTCTGTGGTAGCACCACAATGTGCACGTGACTAACTCTGAATGAAGCACTTGATCTAATTTTGGATCGTGGCCCATGGTGAGTATGAAAATATCGAACCTGAAGAAGTGGTGGAGGAGGAAGCCTGCTGAGAAGGGGAGGACAATTCTGAATATGATCCGAAATCAACAAATAAAGAGGCACATTACACAACTATATTTACTGTGTGTGTGTATATATATATATATATATATATATATATATATATATGAGAGAGGGACATTTTATTTTTCAAGCACTTCCTCATTCCAGCCTCCTAATTGTGAAGCTTTGCTGTTTTTCTGTCAACACATTTTGCATTATCTGCAGGGCTTGAGGAAATGTTGATGGGCATTTAACAATGTAGAAAACTAAGAACCTTCTCAAACTCAACATGGTAAAAATTATTTCACCGAAACTGCATTGATACATATGACAGATGCCCTGGATTAAGCTACATTTATGTCCCTATACTACTTGATTTTACTGCCGTTTGATTTAATAGAGACAATTCTACTTAAAAAAATAAATAATTTTGGCTTCAGTATGAATGCTATCAATTGAATGAAATCTTATTTAATAAACCGTAGAAAGCCATTGATATGTTAATGAGTCTTTTTTCTCACACATGTTTACCTGTGGCATGCCACAAGGAACTTGCCTCGGACCATTGTTGTGTATTATACACACAAATGTTCTCCCCTTAATGATGGCCTAGTCAAAAGTACATACTGTATGTATCACTGTGGTAGCAGATTTACAAACTCAGTGGTATGAATATTTATTACATTATTTTAAATGTATGATAATATGGGTGGAAAACAATTAATAGGTATTAAATGTAAATAAAACAAAAATGTATGCACTCAAAGAAAGATTAAGAAGGTGAGGCCATGATACTTTATATAGGGTACAGGAGGTTACAGAAGATACATTATTTTGAGTTACAATACAACACATATTTCATTGACAGTGTACATTACAGATATTTCTAAAAGAGTGATGCAAATGTCAGCAATGGTTGGAAGATTTGGAAATATTAGTTTTATTCTAAACACATTTGGTAATATCTCATAGTCTAATAATTTGAAGTCACACATATTTTTTGCTGTGAAGTGGGAGGTAATGCAGCTCATGAGCAAGAATGATCGTAGCCCTTTAAGCCCTAACACTAACCTTAACCCCTAATCCTATTTATTGTTTGAGTTGCGTTTAGAGGTTGTACATGGGGATTATATATTATTGTAGCCCGATTTGTATGTTTAATTTTATACCTAACATGTTTTTATTTTAATTTTATTTATACCATGTTTTTTTCTTGATTTGTACCTTGTGACCTGATATAAAAGGGTCCCCATATTAGAGGACCCTAGGACTCAAATTGATTAAAGGAACTTCACCCACAAAATGACCATTTGTATATCTAACACTTACCTCGTGGTACCTTGAATTCCTGAAGAAAACTGTTTTTACTCTTGACGAAAACAGAAAAACTATATCAAGATATCGGTTCACAAACTCACACATGTGCAGTATATCCAAGTCTCATTTATTCTGCAACTCGTGTCCATTAATATCAAAGACTTGTGCTTACGAAGCAAAGTGGCGAACATTTCTACAAAATTATCATAAATAGAATTCATGTTGAATATGAATATTCAATATATAGAATACATGTTTATACTGTCTTCATTATATTATCCACCACATTGCGCTGCACCTTAACTGCTTCTCTTTTGCACTCTGGACAGATGCAAACTCCATTTTGTTGTCATAGTACTTGATGTGCAATGATAATAAAGTTGAATCTGCATCTGAATCTGAATTCCATAATGTCAAACAGCTTGGTTGGATTTGGAATAAAGTTGACATTAATAATCAAATGAGTCTATTATCTGTAACTTATTTCTTAAAAGGCTGGTCAGTTTTGGAAACACCAAAAATTTAAGAAGCTTCAAGTCACATAGGAGGAAATTCATATTTAACAGGACAAACTACATCTGCTGAAGATGATCATGCTATCATCAAAAGCTCCAGAAGAGCTGATATTGTTTTCAAGGTCAAGAAAACTTTCAATCCTAACATCCCAAATAAAGTTTGCCTGTGAAGTGACAAATAGCAGAAACAACCTCAATCATGACTTTATTCAAATCATATCAATTAATCAATACTGATCAGCGTTACGATGATATGTCTTTCCTCGTTAGAGAGACTGGATGGGTTAAACCACTTCTGCTCTATAAAAAAAAAAGAGACAACGCCTGCAGCTCATATCACAATCACAGTGTGGCTTTGATTTATAAGAGCTGTCACACCCCGCGTGTCATGTGCTGCGGTCCCCCACGGAGACCCTCGGCGGTGCGGAGGTCGATCCACCGACTCTCTGTTCACTTCCCTCCCATCGACGTCCTCTGTCGCCGCGCGCGGCCACACCTGCATTACGCGGGGAAAGTCCGTCCGGTGGAGAAACAGAGACACCGAGAGGCTTCAGAGAAGCGGAGGCAGGGAGCGGAGCTCCTTCATCTGCTTCCTATCGCATATGCTTCTGGACACTTTGATCTGAAAAAGGGTGAAGGCACGCAGGCATGCGACGTTTGGAGGGACTGGGGATTTGCAACCGTGGAGGACACAGGGTGGGAAATTAGGATTTAAAAGGAAATTGATCGGCACGATTAAAGAGACTGAGTGTGAGAGCAGCTGTGCGCAGGTAAGATACAGAAAGACCGGAACTGCCCCGGTACAACTTTTCCTAATCAAACACCTTCTCATTTCATCCAATTGAACTTATTTTTGGGTACAATTGCTAAATTATAGACGTATATCCCCATGAAAAACAACATTATTAAATTATTGCTATTAGCCTTCTGAATTATAAGAACATATTCTAATATTTGGCAGTACATAACCTAGTGAGATTTGACTGAACGTGGATCACGTGGTGATATATACAGATGTATGCCTGTACGCAAACGTTATTGAGACATGTTTTAATATGTGTAATAACTAAAGTTCACTAAAAACATAAATGTGTTCATCTACAGCACAGTATGTGTTGGTGTCTTTACATTCTCTTTTGTCTTGTCTTTTTTTAATCAAAGGCAAAGGGTAACAACATTGGTTTATTTGATGTGTTTCTATATATTTAATCTGCAATTGACTGATGTTTTAGTTCTATTTATTTTGTCATGTTGTATTATTAGTGTTCTTGTTACTTTTTCTTTTTTATCAACCACAAACTTCACACGTCTTCAAATTCATCCAAAGTTTTGAGATGAAAAGCAATCTCCATTGCTTGTAAGGAATTGCTGGAAGCCTCCAATAGATATTGATAAAATTGTCACAAAATCCATATTTTATTTACCAATCACTGTAATGTTCTAATCTGCAACTGAACAATAAACCATAATTAATGAGTCCATTAGCCGACAATAATGTATATTCAGAAGCATTAACCTCCAAACACATCTATTCTTAGTTAGGACAGAGTTATACGCGGGCTATGGTGAAACTTCCCCCCCCCAGCAGCAATATAACAATTGTGTGTTATGACTTTTCCGAACAAATGAGTCAACAATTGTACCCACAATAAAAACAAGGAAGTAAAACATGTTGTGTCACACCCTAACCTTTGCACCAGCAAGATGGCTACAGTTATAAGATGCACATAATAGTGTGTAGCACCGTTGAACATCACATTACATACACCACTATACACATAACCCACAAAGAGAGGACGTGGTGTCAATGCTCTATTTAAGTTATTGCCATTGAAGGGGATCAATACACCCTCCACGCTTGACCCCCTGTGCTAATTTGCTCATATTGATATGTTGTAACTAATCTAAAGACCAAATATAGATCATGGCAGGGCATCTGAAGTGGTTTACACTCAGTGTCACTCTCTACCCCAAATATACTTTCCAGATTGAACACTTAAAAACAAGCCTTGTTAAAAACAACATGTGATCTCATTAGAAAAGAGCCTGGAGTCAACACAGAGCGCTGGATGAAAGAACAGGAGGAGGAAAACAAAGTGAATTGGGGAGTGTGTGTGACGGTGCAAAGTGAAGGAGTTATATGAGAGCGCTGTATCGGTGAGGTGTGTGTTTGTGTGCGAGTGCGAGTGTGTGTGACACAGATGCCAGACAAAGAGTGGAGTAGACAGTAGGGCAGAATCTTAAATATCCCGGGAGGCGTTTTGTTTCAGTCAGCAGATACAGAGTCAGGCATGTAGTGTGTTTTCAATAGCAGCTGTACCGATTGTCCACCTCTGTCCCTCTGCATACAATGTATCCACCTATAAGATAATCAGTTCAATTGAACCAATTCAAGTTGGTAAAGACGAACATGGGCCTAGACATGTTTGTGTGGAGAAGAGCTACTCTCTCTCTCGGAGTGCTAATTGTAACTTTAAGCTGAAATGTTTCATGACAAGACACACTTTGCGAAGGTGTCATGCGCTAAATGCTAACATTAGCATGCTAACATGCGCTGACAATGCAATGCTGATGTTTATCATGTATAAAGATGACCATGTTTACGATCATAGTTTAGTTTGTGAGCATCCTAACATTTGCTAATTAGCACTAATCACAAAGAGAGTTTTGCAGGTTTTTGATTTCTTAGCCGAGACTAGTTGCTAAGCAACCTGGACGTTAGAGGTCTAGGTCAAGTAATAACCTGGCACATAACCCCCTGTAAAACAGGGAATGCATTTTGCACCTAAAGTGTTAATTAGTGAGCTTTAGATGTGCTGGCAGGCAGATTCTGTCACCTTATGGACTGAGCCGAGCTGTCCCCCTTGTTTCCTGTCTTTATGCTAAACAGCTGCTGGCAGACATCGTACAGACATGAGAGTGGTATCAGTCTTTTCATTCATAATACCACAATGATTACAAATGATCTTATTAGGTAACATAAATAATACAAATTCATGGCAATCCATTCAATTAAGAATTTAGAAAATCTATTTCACTTACCACCACAAATGTCACGGTGGCGCTAGAGAGAAAAGATTAAAGCGAGATCATCAAAGCCGGCTTCATTCTCCAAGGAACCCGAATGCTTGTACATTTCATGGCAATCCGTGTGGTTAAAAATGCCAAACCACTACTTTCTCAACCTGAGGCGCTGCTGCAGTAAAGAGACGTGCAGTTCAGGCAGTCAACAAATAAGATAGACAACCAGACATTGAGCCAGCCATCTCATTCATTACAATCATTATCCGTAGACAGCCAATATCAAATTAGAATATGCTGAATATCACCTCTGAACCCACAAGGGCTAGAAAAAAAGTGTGAAGAAAAAAAAGAAGGCATCGTCAGCAGGAGTGAAGCAGAAGGGGACCAGCATGTTAATTGGTGATTTGATTAGCGTTTTAATATTGCAGCTGTGCACGACAAAAGCGAACAACTGGCCGCTCAGAGGTTTTCCTTTTCTTTTTTCACAGTCAACAGTCACTCCTCCGTTGCAGGGACCGACACAGCTTAGCCATAATGCACACCATTCAGTTAATTTCCTCCAACTTCCAAAAGAAAAGAAAAAAAATCTGCATTTCATTGCTGTAGCTTGGTAATGGAGATTATTTGAAGGAAGCAGAAATTCAAGCCATTTTGAGTTGGGCCCAGTATAACAGCCCCATTTGGCTCCTGCCATCGTAAAGAGGTGTGACTCAAAGCCTGCATGCTAAACTAGACTAAACTGGGCTGGGGTACACTTTTGTCAACAGCAGTGTGCACCACTACTGAGAGGAGGAAGATCGATTTAAAAAAAGGGGAAATGTCATATTAGATAACCTATTGAAAATGCGTTCTGCACACTTTCATGAATAATGTTTTGTTTATCTCTGTCTATGTTGTTAATGTGTGTTTGTGTTGGGAGCATACGGCAAACTCCGGGTCTGAAAAGTGAAGCCAATGCAGAAATGCTTTCTTTCTAATAAGCGTCTTTGAGTACTTCAAAAAGCGCTATATAAAATGAAAGTATTATTATTATTAGGCAGTAGGGGGCGACTCCTCTGGTTGCAAAAAGAAGTAAAAGAAAATGACCCTACTTGATTTATTACCTAAGTAAACATGGTAAACATTAGGTTATGGTCTCATTTTTTTGTACATACAGCATGATGTTCATTTTGTAAAGTATGCTCCCATCTAAAGTAAAATAGACAATAAAGCAGGGGAAGGCGGGACTGCCTTGTGATTGATGTGTCGCTACCACGTCGTTGTCTAGTCTGAGAGTTGTCCTTCTTATAAACAGTTTGTGTTTTGTGTTTAACAATACTGAATAGCTTTGTAGGCAGATGAATATGCAGATTTCTATTGCTGGGAATGATGGGGAGTAGACACAAGAGGGGATGAGGGGATAATGACACCACAGTTTCTCTGAGAAAACATTCTAAATACTACAGCATGAAAACAGGTGCAGCACACTGTGTGTATGTATGTGCTTGGATGCTTGGACGCGGCTTTGAGTCAGGCAGCATTACCTGGAGCCAGAGGGGGATCTGTGGCAAAACCAGTAATCCCCCTGACCCCATGCACACATCTCTCTCTCCGCCACTAAAATGCCAGAGGAGACAGCGAGATAATAAGTTAGCGGATGAAGGAGAATTGGTGATGAGACAGAGGAGGAGAGGAGAGAGGTAGAACAAAGTAAAGAAGGTGTAAAAGGCTGGTGAGATAAGGAAGGTTTGAGGGGGGTGAGCGTGGGCCTGTTTCTGTGTGGATAAGGTGTCAGAAGGGGGTCAATTCTTGGCTGGTCCTGCCGTCTGGGGTTATGCTGTGCCATAAACTGAGAAATGAGCTGGCTCAGAAAGGGTGGAATTAAACCATCTGAGAGGAACCAGAAGTCAGAGGGAGAATTGAAACAGGAGGGGTCTTCAGAAATGTCAATGACCGTTAAGATTAGAAGTGTACAGCCAAGCTGGTGTGCAGCATGCCAACATGCGCACATTGACAATGCTGGTGCAGGTATGATGCTTATCCTGTTCACCATTTCAGTTTAGCTTGTTCACATACTTATCAAATCATCTCTCGAAACAACAAACGTCAACCTCATAGTGGCCATCGGTGAGTTTACAGTACAGAATGTGCAGCTGATGAAAAGGTCTTTCTTTCTCTCTTTCTCTTAGGTTTTCCCTTGTGATCCCTGACAGAGCGAGGACAGTGACACTGACTCGGCCATTGTCTCCTCACTGTTTCCGGACAGAGGGAGCCTCCGCGGGTGCCTCTTGCTGTCCATTGTGACTGTAGAGAAGTCTGGAAAAAGACCCTATTCAGCACAATTTCTCTTTGCCAGCCCCATCTGCAAACACAAGAACAGGAGTGAAGTATCAGCACTCTCCCTAGCCCCAAGCCTATCCCTCACCTCTAAACCCCTTATCCCTATCACACTCCCTCAGCTCCTTCCTTCTCTCCAGCCCCAGCTTCAGCCTCAGCTTTTGCCCCATCGGAGTCCCAGATGACAGTCCCAAAACATCCGTTACCCTCCCACTCCACACAAGCCTTCTTTCCTCTCCCTCCAGCCCCCGCGGCCGCTTGGCACCAATGCCCATCACATAGACAGATGGAGCCAACCCTGACCCCTCTCCTGGCCCGTGGGGACGCCAAGAGAATCAACGCCTGACTAGAGGACAGGGGGGGGTGTGGTGTGTGCGCGAGGGGAAACAGGAAGAAGAGAGGAAGAGCGCATTGCTACGTCACCACGGCAACATATCGTCCAGTCTCCCGTGGACTTCCCTTCAGCTCAACCCTTCAGCCCACAGCAGGAATTTCAAAAAGCCTCAAAATTGTGCCTGACATATTGTTGCTTTGATTATCTGGCCGAGATAACTGGCTCTATGTTCGTGTGGAGAGAAGATGTGAACATTGGCAAAATTCTAAATATAGCAAACATCATTTCAAAGAAACAGGAAACCACAAGAAGACTGATCTAAAAAAACGCTGAAGGAAAGCCTCAGTCTAAATTGTTGTTCAAGTTTCACTCTGAGCCACACACGTTCTTTTCCTTATGACAATTTTTACTGCCATTTTTCTGCTACCCACACTTGAATAAAGCAGAAGAAGGAATTCCATGAGAGCAACGAGGAGACGTATATGGGACTCCAGTCAGAGCGTCCTAAGGTGTTTATGCATACCTTTATCTCAGCTGTAACGTTGTGCATTACACCTCTGCTTACTCGTCCCGACATTGACTTTGTGTCAAGACATTTTCAGTTTCATTCTCCTGACTAGAAGCAAGATTTTGGCAAGTCATCTTTCACTGGATGTTGTTGCCGTCTTCTAACCTGTTCTGCTGACCGGCATTCGGATTAGCATACGATGCCAGACAATACATTTTAAAAGAACCACGCATCAGCGATAAAATGAGACACTAAAGGCCAGTGAAATGATTTCGGCAGGCCGACATAACAGAGGGGGGAATACCGGAGTCCCAATGCTTCCCAGGTAATTGGAGTGCAGTATAGTGTATTTACTCCAAAGCACAGCTCCTCTGGTGACCTTGCAGGCTGAAAACCTAAAAGAGGCTGAAACAAAACGAGAATTATTTGGGATTTTTCATCATTACTCTCAGTACGTTGGCATTACAGCGAATGTTTGGACCGTTTGCGTGTCTTCAGTCATTTTAGTTTCAACTGCAGGGCTGAGCACCAGCACACACATTATTCCTGTCAATTAAAAGAAAAGCATCGAGGCCTTTCTTCAGAAAGAGCATCCGTTTCCAATAATTTGTGATAATGATCACTGGTGATCTCCACAGCGTCTGTGAGATACTTTAGAGACATAACAATGTGCTGATGTAACCACTGTTTTTTTCATAAGCAAGTAACTGTCAAATTCATTGGAGTTTTCCCTTTGATTTAGCAGGAGTCTGGGTTGTCAATCCAAAACTTATATACCATATTATATTCCCAAAAGAAAACATAACATTATTCATTTTTAGAGTTGGAAACAGTATCCTGTATCCGATGTGCAACTGTAGCATATCAGTGGATCCGTATTTATGGATATGCAAAGAGCATTGTGGGAGTTGTGTGAAAATTCACAGCTTAGGTGTAAATATTCATCGATAGGTTTTTGACAGGTGTAGAAGACTGAAATGTTTCCTCTTGACTAAAGGCGCCTTTAGAGTGTGCAGCAGCAATGATCGTGTATAGGTCATGATTGGTGGGGAATTGTGGTGCTATGATGTAAATTGAGAAATATATATAAGAGAGCAGAGGCACGTCATCCATCTAAGCTTCACATGGTTTCCATCTTGGCCAGAATACCACCAACTTCCTTTCTGATTAAGTCCTCTTTTTTTGTGAGCTCTGAAGTTTCTCTGGGTCAGCCATTTTGGATTTACAACCAATTTCTCCTATAAAAATCCCAGTGTAAACGGGGCCTTTAGCGACTTTAATTCCAGTTGACCAGAATGCTGTGATATCTCTGAAAAACAAAGTCATGAGGAGTTGTGAAAATTGTTTGTGTCTCCTTAGCTGTTTTTGTACTGTAAAGCAGTTTGTCAGTGCTTTTTTAAAGATATTTATGAGGCATTTATTACACGGCTCATATGAGTCTAGAGGTTGTATAAGTGATAAAAAAGGAAAGGCAGACACAGTCCAGCAGTTTTGTGTGTGCACGTTTCTACGAGGAGCAGAGTGAGAAGCACAACATGGAGTAAGATATACTCGTGTCGTTAAGGGTTCGATTTCATCTTATGATCTTTGTTGCATGCCATCGCCTCTCACTCCATCACCTGCTTGTGTCCACTTCAGTTGAGCTATCTAATGAAACGGAAATTCATCTTTCATAAACTTTATGAAGTGAAGGGTGTTGGTATTTTCAAACCTTTAATAAGACAAAGAGGTGGATAGTGGTGGAGTATCACATATATTGTTTTTGTCACCTTAACACCTTTTGGCAACTCAAGCTCAAACACAAAAAAACACAGACACACACCTCAATTACTGTGCTATTTCTGTGGTGCTACCTGTCAGTGACACTGAGCTCAAACCAGCTGGGATTAATTAGTGACTCAACACACACACACACACACACACACACACACACACAGACACACATACACACACACACACACACACACCTCCATCTCTGTCTTTCTGTGTGAAATATGGACTAGCACATAAGAGAATGAATACACATGCTCTTCACCTTTTACTATTCATTAATAACTATTCACTCTTGCAAGACACACACACACACACACGCACACGCACACACACACACACACACACACACACACACACACACACACACACACACACACACACACACACACACTATCATCCATCAGTTACAGGATGTGAAAAGCTTCCAGAACAGCATGTTGCCAATAAACACCCCTCCTTCTCTGCTGTAATTACCTCACTCCTCATTTCACACCTTGTATATATGCACCTCATGTCTCACGGTGTTACCGCTCTGACTCAGCACAAGGCAACACCTCTCCACGCTAATAAGAAATATTATCTTACTTTTACTTTATAGTCTTTTCTAAACAGGCTGAATAAATCTGATGGAAATGTGTTTCTGTCACCACATTTGAACTGTTTTCTAAAGGGGCCAAAGGTATAAAAAGAAAAGAAAAGCAGAACAATATATTTGAGTTTAAATGTGAGATCATGTTCTGCTTGTTCAGATTGACATATTCATTTTATTTTGTAGATCGGTGTTAGCAATATCCACAGTGGGTGAGGACAAGATGTAACTCCTGTCAGCCTGTGTTGGTGCGCGTGGGCCCGGGCCGCGCACTGTTGACTTTATTAGAAATAAAGCCGCTGACAGGTTTGAAAAGACAAGCTGTCGAAAGCCATAACCTTGAGGATGTTTGTGGGTGTGGGTGTACTGTATATGTTTACATGATTGTGTTATGGGTGTGTGATGAGGTTACAAACTATAGTAGAGATTAAATATGCTGAGGTAAGGTAAAGACTGAAGGAAGAGACGAGGAGGAATAGAAAAGAACATATTTGAACATAATAAGGTTTGCAGATATAATGAGCCTTGAACAGATACTTGGTGAAACATATACAAACAAGTATTACAGTTCAGTACAGGATATGCACACATTAGAGAGAAAAGATGAACTTGGCTTAAGATACAAATGGGAGGATTCATTGGGTGAGCGAGTGTGGGTGTGTGTTTGGGAGGATGAGAGAACCCAAATTTACATTTTTGCATTAGCTGTTTGAGTCTGTGTAAGTGTGTGTGGATGGGCATTGTTTGTTCTTTCAGCAGCTGATGCTTGTTTCATTCCGCCACCTCTGTAGTTGCAACTCATTAGCATAGTAATAATGAGAGATAGAACAGGTTGCCAGTGTCAGCACACTTCTTTTTTTACACTGTCAAAACAGCAAGTTTGAATCTTCAGAGACACTCTTGGTACATGCGTTTGTTTGTGTGCCTGTGCATCTTTGGTGTGATGGATTTATATCCATTTTACATACTGAAAAGAGACACCAAAATAGTTTGAAAGCGTACATTGACGCCAAGCTGAATGGTACTGTTTCAGTGACATATTTTGCATGTCTCACCACGCCCAGCATCACCGTTGGCTGAGGTCAGATGGATGCCTTATAGCACCCACCTGTAACCACACCAAGTCATGCAAAGAGCACATCAATCATCAGATCAAAAAGGTTTAAAGTCCACATTTGAGTGCTTATGTAAAACCAGTCTCTGTGTACCTTGACGTAACTCAGCTCAGCGACTGAAACCGGCTAGTTAAGCAACCCTTAAACCAGGGGTAGCCAACACGGTGCTAGTCGCCCGCGAAGCATGTTCTAAAAATAAAACACGCTTATGAGCTTTCACAAGAAAAAGAATTAAAAAAATAAATAATTCACTGCCGTGCGCGCAGCGGTCGGAGCTACTTATGTGTCATGGTTCTAACTTGTATCATGGTTCTAACTTTAGTCGCGGTTAAAACTTTATAACAACAATTAATAACCCACAACTAACACATTTTAACAGGGTAAAACACCAAGACACAACAGTTTGTGACTTATTAACAATTTGTAAATTTTATAAATTTGTACATTTATAAAATTACACCACCAAGCATGCTGGGTACAGCTCGCCCACTATCACACCAGAAGAAACTCCGTCGCAGGAAGAGACAGACCCTTCCTGTTTTTTTTCACCTACATTCCCCTGGGTCCTAAGTCCCTCCAGGTTTAGCTTCCTAACACCCTCTATGTACCAACGTAAAAACAGCTGTTCAGTTGGCCTGGGTCCTTTTCAGCATCAATGAATGAATGCGTTTACTGAAGAAAAAAAATACACCAGAATCTTACAAAATACTGTGATATACATTTTTGGCCATACCGCCCAGCCCTAACTCCGACCATTTCTGAAGGGGGTTAGATAGAGTTAGATAGAGTTAGATAGTTAGATAGGGGTTAAATAGATAGTGATCTGTGCAACTTTGTTGTTCAGGAAGTTTGTATCAAACAAGTAGCCCTTCGTATTATTTTGTACCCTTGAAGTAGCTCTCGGCTTCAAAAAGGTTGGTGACCCCTGCCTTAAACTGTGTGTTGTGCTGAGTTTAGGTATGAAGGATGGGAAACCAGCATCCATCTTTGTGTTGTTATTTATTCTGAATATTTGTAGTGGTCAGTCATACAGTAAGTAAGTAGATGTATTACACCCTGCTGTTACATTTCATAGTAAAATGTAAATACATGTTATATGTAGTGGTGAGCTAATCAACCTACCTCGGGCATATCACTTATGAATTAGTAAAGAGACACAACTACGAGTGGCAGAGAGGGCACCAATGAGCAGATAAAACTGCTGTGAACTGTGTATATGGCAACTGGAATCACACACTGCACTAACCCTGATACATCTGTCTTCTTCAGGTGACTGCTGCCCTGCAAAACCATACTGGAAATTCTGCGGATGATTGGATTCTTTGCTTTGGATGTCAAAGCTGTCAGGAGGATTTGGATCCACTTCTGTATCCATTTAGTGTGAGCTGAAAGGATTTTCATTTACACAGGACCAAGAGACCTAAACTGATGTTGTGGAACCTTTGAACGCAGACCAGCACAGATCAAAAACTACAATACACTGAGCTCAGTCAAGTGTGGTGCATTACATTTATTTTGTCGAACATTTTCCGCCACCTTTATCAGGATAAAACACAGGACTGTAAAACGTGTGTAATTTTCTGCTGGTCCTGACACATTCGCGGTGGCTGTTGGTGAATGAAATAAGAACTGAAAGGATTGTTCGGGAGATTCTGTCTTCTCTGTGGTGGTTCTGGCGACCTCATTCAGCAGGCTTGGAGTGGCATCAGGATGCCTGAACTGGAAAACTTTGCCCCCTTGAGAAGTCCGAGAGTCCCTGATCTGGACACAAATGGTCCAGCGGACCCGCGACGGATTCAGCACAGCATCCTGGAGGAACATGTGGAGCTGTGGTGGTTCAGAGATCCTGGGAAGTCTCTGCTCTGCTACTGTGTGGCTGTACTTCTGATTCTGGGCTGCGGGCTGGGCGGGGTCGGCCTTCTCTCCACCACCACCAGCGTCTCAAGCGAATGGCGGCTGGGCGTAGGCACGACCCTCTGCCTGCTAGCCTTAGGGGTCCTGCTCAAACAACTGCTCAGCTCAGCTGTGCAGGACATGAATTGCGTTCGAAGCCGACAGCGGATCAATATGTTAAAAAGCGGTGGTTTATCTGACCTGCTTGTGGTTTTGATTACAGGGCTCTCATTGTTGATTTGTGGAGGGGTTCTACTACACCTGGCACTGGCTAACCACATGCCAAAGCCTGGCCAAGCCCTTAATGACATGTACATCTCTGGAGTGGTTTTGCTAGCTGGAGGGGGGACTGCAGTTGTGGGTGTTGGAATATACTCTGTTGCGGTCGTCCTGCTCGAGAGGACAAGGCATGGACGAAGGTTGGTGGACCGGATTTTGAATATCTTCACTGTTTCTGGACACATGGACCGTCAGGGTCGCAGAGAGACGACCTCCAGTCTGGCCAACCTCATATGAGACGTAACCACACTAAGACTGTGCTTCATGTGAGAACATTTAGCCTCAACTAAATCATAGCAGGCTTTATGCCAAAATATTACAAGAAAAATGTATAAAAACAACAAGATTCATCCCATTCATGCTCTCAGCTTTGTCACAAGCTGATTAGACTCTGTGTGGCAAAATGATCTGATTTTGAAATTTTTTCTTGCATAAAGTGATAAAATTTCAGTCTCACAGCCAGGATGAAAGGATTGAGGAGTTGAACAATGAACATGGCATTGCTCAAAATGAAAATGAAAATGTCCCAATTTAGATTTAATTCTCAACATGTGACCAGTTAGAAATTCAGATGCTGCGGCATTTATTTTTCACATGAATGGCCTTTTATTCAAGTTCTGTAAATCTTATTTATTATTAGGCTAATTATCTTCCCATTCACATTGGACAAATGCCAACAAGTTGTTGCCTGTGGAAGTTCACTCAAGTGGTATTTAAGGATATTCAGAATTGAAACGGGAGAAGTGTTGGATTACCAACAGAAGTGAAATATTGTATCGTTATCAGATTGGTGCAGCCGGCTGAAATTGAACAGAAAGGCCTGTGGTGTGAGCGGAGCATCCAATAAAATGGTAATTTGGTTTATATAAAGCTTGTCTACACAAATGGTGTTCATACAAAAATGTGTGAAACTCCACAGATGAAGAGACAGAAACCTTATCAAAGTTGAACACAAGAGAACGATTCGATCTACAAATTAAACTGTCACACATTTATGATCTGTTATAATACGTATCATGTGAGAGTGTCCTCGGGCCACACAGCTGACCACGACCTGCTCAGTCATTGTCAGGAAATATGGATAAGAGCACCAGCTGACAGGTTAACATGTAAACTGTGAATGAGTGAATGAGTGATTGATGAGACAACATAAATATATATAAAAACACCTTTTTAAAATAGTTATGATTCATGAACTCTGTCCATGTTCTCATGAAGATAGGAAAATAAGCTGACGGATTTGAGGATGGTCAATAGCTCAGTGAAGCTAAACTACAGCTAATTGGAATGACTCCCTGTCATCTCATTTCTTTCCTCAGCAAAATAATAATTAGAAGTAGCAGGGCTATGTTGTTTGTGACTTCACTGTAACATGTGTCTGCCTGAACACACGATAAAAGGCAATATGATTGTTGAAGAATTATATCACAGCACTTAAGAATGTATGGATACTTTGGGTTTTTGTGCATCATCTTGTTTTCCTCAAACCTCCTTTAATCTATTTTTGATATTAATACTGAGTCAAATTACTTTGTGTAATCTATAATGGCCATTCATTGTGCCGAAGTCATGGAGAAATGCAAATCCCTTCAGTTTCCGTGAGTTATTTTTAGCCTCTTAGCTCTTATTTGTATTGCTCTCATCAATCCATGTTGGCAAACATTTTCATCAAAAACCTTTTGTGAAACCCCACTGTACACCACCTGCCCACCACCAAAGGGCAAACAACAAAGTAGCTGATGAACTAGAATCTTGAGAGCTAAAGATTCAAATTGTTTTCTTTGGTGGATACCAAATTAGAGCTAAAAGGACCATGATTAGCTACTAGATTTACATTTATAAACCAAACTCTACATGGCAATGAGCCTGCTGAATGTTTGAATTGGAAATGAGGTTCATAAAGACAGTTTGGAGTTATCATTGTCAATTCTTGCTACTTCGAAAAGAGGTGCTTCTCACGAGTAACAGATACACATGGCTCCAGTGGGCACACACAGGCAGTAGTTCATCGAAGGAAGGAATTAGGTGTATTTCCTAAAGTGTATAATTATTTCTTTAAAGAGTCGTCATTTTTGAAAGGCAAAGACCATTTCAACCAGGAGAGACCCGTCAGATAAAGTAAAGATAATTGTTTATTAATAACAGATGATATGTGATAATAAGTCTTGCCGAGAGTAGCATCAATATATTTAAATCCCTGAAGCACTTCAGTAAAAGAAAGGTTGCACATTATTTTCATTTGGATCAAGTTGAAGAATCTCAGTACACATCTCTAAATATGACTCATGGTTTACAAAACTTGTTATTATTATTTACGCATGAGCCTGTCGTTGGGGGTGACAATTGTATACCTAGCAATTTTGATTCATCAGATGTATTATTGGCTCAGATAACAGGCCATTATCATTTCTGGAAAAAAAAAAAAATGAAAAGGAGAAATAACTGTTGGCTGCAGGAAAGGTCTATGAAATTAAATCCATTACATCCACAAGGCCAGTCCTAGAATTTCAATGCACTTGCAAAGTTTGAACTGGGTTGTCAATATGCTTCATCATCTTTCAGTAAATTATGTGAATTTACTGTATGCTGACAATGCCGCATTGTTATTATTGAGTCTCATTTGTTTCCAGAAATGTTGAAACATTCACTTTCAAAGCAAAGATATACCACTATTAAGAAAAGTGAAGGTCATTTGTGTTTGTAAAATGTTTCCAAAGCTTTCGAGATCCTCACACATCCTCACATCGCCGTACAGAAGAGCCTCAGAAAAGCTCCTGCATTGTGTCCCATAGTGAGTGAGTGAGTGAGTGAGTGAGTGAGTGTGTGCGTGTGTGTGTGCGTGTGTGTGTGAGTCAGTCACGCCTCTTTATCTGTCTCCACATATGCACAGCCTATTGCCTTGAGACAAAAGGGGTCACACAGTTAAACATTGTTGGAGTGATGACGGACAGCAAACTGAAGGCACAATGCACAAGGCAGCATCCTGTAGGGGCTGGTATGGACCAGCACCACTCTCTCTCTCTCTCTCTCTCTCTCTCTCTAACACAGACAAAAGAAAGGTTCATGCTTTTTTACAACACACGCAGAAATACTGTAATACTTAATGACACAAAATGTGTCTTTTGACCCACAGTATAAAGCCGCAATGGCAGGTTGTGTGTCCATGCATGGCAGCAATAAGAGGTGAGCATAGCAAAGAGGGAGGCAGCTCTACTGAGGAGAGAGGACTGAGGAGAGGATTTAGAGCTTTTCTGAGCGGCAGTGAAAACACAAACAATTTAAACAATTTGTTCTGCTATATATTTCTACTTGCATCATACACTTATGAGAAATTTGGTATTTCTGCTTTCACATGTTAAAGCTCTAGTAGTTTGGCTGTCATTAATCTGCTGAAGGTATATATAGTCTTGGTAAATGCATAAACCTTCGTGTTGACCGCTGAAAGCTGGTGTTGACCAAATTTACTTTGTTTACATGCACAACATATATTTTTTTGTGAAAAAAGACTATTCCTACTAAGCTTTTCACATTACATTTAGCTGATGCTTTTATCCAAAGCGACTTACATTTTTGCTCTATACACCGTAGACACAGCAACGGGGGGCAATTGGGGGTTGGGTGTCACAACTACAAGGACCAGCGGAGCTGGGGATTGAACCACTGATCATCTGATTGAATGACGGGCATGCTAACAACTGAGCCACAGTCACCCCCAAGAACATTACCAAACCTACCTTTTGGTAATACATCAATGCACCAGTATGACCATTTGACTTACTTATACCTATAGCTTTCGTAGTTGTGGATTAGATTTTCATTGTTTAGCATGTTTAGTGTACAAACATGACAGCGGTATCAATCATTTAACTTTTACCACAAATTTCAGAGTATACATGCAATGCACTTCAATGCATCACAACTGCCTTACAGCTCCTCAACTTTGAATAATGTATTACGTTAAATCTGACATGTATTGTTTTAATCAAACTGTATGAGATGCCGACAAGAAAAAACAATAGTATTCCAAAACAACATACAAAAAAGTTTATTTCCAAATATATCCCTTTGCTTCCTATCGACAAATAGTAGTTGATCAATTAATGAAAACACATGAGAACACACACACTTATTAACAATCGTCATTGGTGTCAGAAAAATGTCCCCACACGAGATAATGATAATATAATAACAACGATTGTAATAGAAGGTTTTGTACTTTGTACTTTGTACGATTTATTGCAGAAATGCAATAAATCGACGCAGGACATCAGCTGAACTGATGCGGTGCAATGCATGCACACCAGAGAGAGTGAATCGCACCACAGACTGCTTTGAAGAAGTGTATGGGCCTGCAGAGGTCAACATACATTTAACAGAGTCATGGAAAAACAATTAGCTCAACATATTGTCCATATTCTCAGAATCCCTGCAGGTTATTTTACCATTGCCCCCCCTCTCCTCAACCCCCTGTTTTCCCCTTCAAACATTTCCCATAGGGGATTTATAGAACATTATAAACAGATAGAAATATGACAAACATTTCTGCACTGTGCTCATTCCTTTCGTGTCTGCCTCAAAGCTGCAAGCACAAGGACAAGGTTACAGGCCCCATGAGAGCGCGTAGACGGTATTATGTTACACTGCCAACGCCTCTGACAATATTGTGTCTTATTAATCATTGATCTGGTCGCTGGTGTTCGTGTCAGTGCACTGGGGATTATGTTCACAGCACTAAAGGTGATGATACATAGGCAATTTTTAAGGCAATGAATATATAATATAAAGGTTCCTGCAAAACATATGCTTTTGAGAGGGAGGCAGATTAACAATAGAGATTATAACATGGTTATTGAGGACAACACATATGAGGAATAAAAACCCTTACAATTAAAGATGTTGACTGATGTGCTAAAATGAGGTGGAGTGGTTTAAATCCAGCATGGAGCAAAAACAAATCCCTCCAGAAAAGAATACAAGCTGACAGAATGCATGGCACACTTTTGATTCAGATCTGCACTGGTATGTTCCTTTGAGAAATCCAAAATTGACAATGACCCATCACAGTGACTGTATGTTGGCACACCACAATCTTTCGGTTTGCATGTTATACAGTAAAAAGCTACACATCTCAGTGTGCCAAGCCAAGATAATGCTTAAAACCCTATATTTCGTAATATTTCAAAATGTCTTTTCCTCCCGAATTAAGCTCTAAATTAACCTCGAAGGATACCACATTAAAAGCAATAAAATGAGAACTTGCCAGAACCAGACGGTGTCACAAAGTTATCAGTTCATTATTAATATATTAAAACGTTTTGCTGGAGTCCTGAGGAGCCCTTAAAAAAAGTCACAGGTCAAAGGTGACGCAACAGCTTTCCCATCTGTGTTGAGAATGTCTTGGAGGAAGGGATGATGTCTTGTTTCCGTTCAGAGTAGGAAACAATTTCATGTGTCCTACTGCGCTTGACCTCTGCTACCCATTGCAGACGGGGAGCCAGAGAAACAGAGGAGAGGAGAGGAGAGGAGAGGAGAGGAGAGGAGAGAGGAGGAGAGACAGAGAGAGCAAATATCCATTCGTCTAGCAGCATCTGTGCCCTTTAGTTTGTCCGGAGCTGGTAATCTGCCAAGAAAGGTAACAACAGAGCATTAACAGCTTTCTTCCTCCTATCACTCCTGCACATTGCAATGAGGACCATTAAGATGTTCACAAACTATCTGTTGTGGAACTCGACTAAATCACAATATCAATATTTACTACTATAAGGAGTAAATATCCCTAACCCTAACCCTTACCACAATATTATTATGAATACTAGTAATACCTCAATCCCAAATTGGCAATATCAGATGTATTATGGTGCATATTTGTGTCAGTACTGTCTAATAGAAAGATAACGATTTTTGTGTACTATGGACGGGGGTCTGCTTTTCAGGGTTCGAAGACGACACCTTTAGTTCCAATTAAGACAACTGTCAAGGCTACATGATATTTTAGACCACAGTGTGTTTGTTTTGGGGAGGAACCATCGTTATGGATTACTGTTTGAAATGCATTATGCATTATTCCCAAGTTATTAATGTATACGCAATCTACAATTGTATGGTAAATAGAATAAAATGTTCGTACACATTGATGCTTGAAAACTCCAATATACCAGCATCAAAGATCCAGCTGCAGCGTGATGCTGCCCGATCATATTCTGACCACTGACAATGTGATATTTGTGAAGTCGTCACTTACTGCTGTCCAGTGCAGCTGCTAAATGCCTGTTCATCACTCATTAATAAGTCAGCAGTGAGTCTACAGTATCAAGGATTTGTTTAATCAGTGTGAGTGTGTCTGCATGTAGTGCGGAGTGAAATGTGATCAGCCCTTCCTTCTCTCCTCTTCCCTCCCCATTTGCTGATGGTAACAATACGAGAAAGGTGATAGCGTTCTCTTCAGTCCCCCCGACTGTATCACTCTTCTTTCTCTCACTCCTATCTCCTGTCTTCATCTTTTCTAGCTCTCTCTTTTTGCTTCCTTGCTGATGTTATAGCAAGGTGATAGCATCCACTGAGTGCCAGCCTGGGAGCATCATGGCACTTTGTGGCATCGTTCAACCTCCGGCAGCGACTCGTACCTAACATCCAGGTAATGGATATGACGGATGTTATAGAGTCAGGTTCATTTGTCGGGCGTATGTATTGGGCTTCCATCTCCATATCGTTTCCATTTGCCACCAAATTGACTCGAGTGAGCTAGGAAAGAGGATTTTGCTGCAGTCCCATCGATATATTGTAGCTTTAATGTGGACATATGCAATTATGTGTGATCTGTCCAAAATCAAGCACCCTTTTAAAAAGGTAGAGATGTAGCTTCTTCAACATACTGGTTCGATCCCCAGTCCCCCCATAGCTCACATGTCGAAGTGTCCCTGAGCAAGACACTGAACCCTCAACTGCTCCCCGGGCGCCTCACAGGGCTGCCCACTGCTCCCTATCCAGGGATGGGTCAAATGTAGAGAAGAATTTCCCCAAGGGGATTAATAAAGTGCATGTTTCTTTTTCGTTTTCTTTCTTCAACATGTTTTTGAGGTAAAATCTTAAATTGGGTGACAAAAGTTCAAATCTCTCATCTCTCTTGGTGTCACACTTGCAGAAGGGTTCATTCCCAAGGCAGCAACTGGATCTACTGAGCCCAGGAGCTTTGCTAAACAAGCTTGACTGCATTATACCAGCTGTACAGTTGCCCTGGTCAAATGTGTGAGAAGTGAGAATCAAAGAATTTCACGCCATAAGCTAGCAGGCTTGTAATGTTTCCATCCTTGGCCTCCTGTGTGGTATCATTCTATGGCCCTGAGGTCATGGCTCATGGTGATAGAGCCAGGTAATGGATATGATGGATGTTCTACAGCCAGGTTCACTCCTAGGCCACACACAGTGAATAGTGATGCAGAAAGACTGATCCTGACACCTCCTCGCAAGGAAAATATCTAATCTCAGGGTGACCTTGAGTTTGCACTCAAAAATCATAAAACTGCAAAACGGCTGTCTATAAGTCCTACACAATGTGTGAGTATATTTCAGTGTGTTTGTTTTCACCTCCACTTTGTGTGATGTAGCGCACCCATGGTAATGCGTGGTAACCGCTCTTCTCTATGATCTTAAGGTAACGTACCTACGGAACACAGACAAGTCAAATATAGTTATTTCACTCATTCATACACACCAAAGTATTAATGTATTTTTATATATATGTCTATGGTCTGTATGCTTCAGTGTGTTCATGACAACCCACTTATAGCAGGTATAAATTACCCCTGTCTATTGAAAACCATGTATCTCTGAATTTGGTAATTTAAAAATGTTCAGACAAATTGAAAGACCAATTGTTCCTTCGTGGTCTAAAGCTAAATAAACCATTTAAAACCCAGTAGATCATCGGAAATGCTGTTTACTGAAAAGTTTTCTGCTTGTCTTACTTTATGAAAGGTTTTGTTTCAGAGATACATGTTTTTTTAGCGTAGTAATAAAATTAAAATCAGGAGGTGTATATATATATATATTATTTACATTTGACCAAAGAAGAAAAGCTAGTGTATGGTTGTGAATAAAGGGTACAACCTGAATCCCAGACACGGTGAAATAGGGGATCTCAAAGTTAACTGTGATTGGTCTCTTTGCTTCCAGCTCATCACTGTCCACACTGGGAAGCCCAAAGCTCGCCCGCATCATGTACTCCTTACCACCCTACATGTGCGAAAATAGAAAAGAGGAAGTTACAAAGCCGCTAATGCATGAAGAACATTCAGAGGTTCACAAAGCTTCGCAGATAAAACAGGTATTTGACTTTAGTTACCACAAGGTTGTTTATATTCATGACAATGTGGGACCACTCTCACCCTATATTGATGGGGATCATGTTTACAATTAACATCTGACAGACATATATAGGCTATAAACACAAGAAATAGGTTAATCATTCTTCATACCAGCAATTGTGTAACACATCATCCGAGCATGTAGTCTGTACTTTGGTTTTAATCAGTTACCATATTGACTTGAAAGTCCCTGAAAATTTGGCATCAAATCACTTTCTCTCTTTAACATTTACAACCTATGACTAACTAAACAAACATCTAAGTTATAGTCTTGAAGAAATTGAGCCTAACTCTAAAAACCTAATCTGTTTCATCAGGAATGTGTGGGTGTGGTCTTATCTATATTGATTGATAGTAACCTGGCAACTAAAGCAAACAACCCAGTTATAATAATAAAAAAATGTTTTGTCAAATGTTGTATGTTGTTATATGTAACATTACCCTTTTCCAGCTGAGCCCTGCCCAATTAAAACCAGTGAGAAGAGCTCAGAAGAAAAAAAAACAATGACAGAAACTCATTGGAAATAAGCAAAACATGTTCTGACTGACAGATAATTGTGTGTTCATGTACGACTCTATCTGTCATAGTAAGAAGCCAATTGGGAAAGCGAGTTCAGCTTCTTAATTAAATCTAACCTATTGACACTAACTACAGTCAGCATATTTGTATCCTTGCCATTATGCAGCTGCCGTGGAAAACCTTATTATCTCTATCCTTGCTTCACACTGATAAAAACATATTTCTTCTTTTGCATGATGTACCAGACCCGATAAATGAGAAATCTGTGAAAGACAAACATATTCATGCTCGTAAAATTGACTAATTCCTAAAGGGTTCTTATACGTACTTTCCCTATTAAGAGAGTTCTGTTTGTGGAGTAGGTTGTAAATAACTGGACGGAGCTGAAAGCTGGTGGATTAGTCTATCACTATCTATGAGTTTATCAGTCTCTTATCACAACCCTCCACTCAGTCATCTTTGTTTCCTTAAGCCTCCATCACACATTACAAGTTGAGTCCGGTTCCCTGAGAGAACAATCTGTTTTATAGTGTCCAGATGTTGATAGTGGCAGAGAAAGATGTGCTGCAGAGTCGTACAAGGGCTGGAATGCAATGCATCACCAGTAAGAACAATTCTTAACCCTCCTTGACAGACTGAAGGCGGAATGAATTACTGAGGAGATATCCGAACTTGACAGATAAGAGGAAAGATCTCTTTTCTTGTCTGGTTTTGACGACAGCAGAGACTGATACCAAAAAACGTGAAAGGAAGAGCAAAAAAATTGAGCGATAAGATGTGAGCGTGTATGTAATGTTTGTGTGTGGGGATGCTGATCATAATTTGATAAATGGCTGCTGTCAGAGTAAAAATACAACTTATTTTTCTGACAGTGGGACTGAATAAAGCTCATGTAGATACGAGGCATCGTTGATAGTCTCTATTACAAGTACAAGTCCTGCATTTAACATTTGTAAAAGTACAAAAGTATTAACATCAAAGTATACGTTTTATAATTATTGATGCATTAATGTGTGCATCACTTTAATGTTGCAGCTGGTAAAAGGTGGAGCTAATGTTATTTACTTCATATACTGCCAGGTAGCTTGTGAAAACGCCCCACCAGGGACCAATAAAGTTGTATCTTAACTTGCCCAAATGTATTTGCCGATTATATTTTCTATTATTAGGTATGTATCGGAGAGGGGACTTTTAACAGATTTGATCAAATAGACGTTGAACAAAAAGTGCAATATGTGCCTCTGAATTGTAGTGAAGTAGAAATATAAATAGGAAAAATGGAAAGTAAAGTACAAATACCTGAAAATTGTAAATGTATTTTGTTACTTTTTAGCATACTGACGCTGCCTTTAAAACCTTACGGCTGTCGAATAAGATAGAACCGTTACAAGACATCAACATGTACTTTCAAGTATTTGAGGTTATAAACTGTGATATTGTGTATCCACACTAACAGGGAAAGACTTGATGTTCCACTGCACCACGCTCTTCTCGGGCACCCACTTGGCGCTGCCTGTGCTGGTCTTGAACTTGGGTGAGTCAGCGTCACTGGGCACTGGCACCAGAATGGACACATTGTTGGCTGTGGACCGGGTCTTAAAATTACTCCGAGCCTGTGGAAGGTCAAAGAGGACAGAGTTCAAATGTCATCGGAGGCCTTTACGAAAAAAAAAAAAGAAAAAAAAAGAAAGAGCATGCCCGTCCAACTTCAAATCCAGGAGGTCTTTGTGATTATGCACACTGCGATTTGTTAATCTGAGTCTGTATGTCCGTCACTGCCTCAAACAGATGGGAAGCGTTAATCCACCCTTGAAGTATGTGTTGTAAATACTAAACAAGTTTCAGTGCAGGGGCTAGATGAGTGGATAAAGTGGTGGGGCTCTGTATGTGTCTTCATGTTTGTGTGTCACTCATCCTCACCTTCACCTTGATCTCAACACGGCTGTGAGAGAACTTCTCAATCTCGCTCTCGATCCATATGAGAGGCTTCACCTGTCAGAGAGAGAGAGAGGGAGTGAGAGAGAGGGAGTGAGTGGACAAGGTCGGAGAGGCGAGCACAGAGCTGAAGTGCATCACTACAACACACATCACCGGTGACACAGTGGACGAGAGAGAGAGAGAGAGAGAGAGAGAGAGAGAGAGAGAGAGAGAGAGAGAGAGAGAGAGAGAGAGAGAGAGAGAGAGAGAGAGAGAGAGAGAGAGAGAGAGAGAGAGAGAGAGAGAGAGAGAGAGAGATTGTGTTTGTTCAAGGGAGACAATCGCCGCTCGGCTGGATAGATCACATAGATTTCTCAAGTATCCTCTGGTTCATTGAGCAGCATGTCAGGATGATTGGCAACATGTAGCTGAGCAGAGAAACTGAGCCGCTACTTGTCTCGAAACATGTTAACTGTTGTTGTAACTTGGCATTTTACAACTTAATCCTCTTTCAAATGTGGTTATGAAAGAGTTGTGATGATGATATTTACTGAGGCAAGATATTTTGCAGTTGAACAATACAATATATCAGTAAACTTCAGAGATATAATACAACAAAACATGTTTTAACATTAACCCCTAAAAAAGAAAAACACATGATATATTTACAGTTACATTTGTGCCAATACTGGCACATTTCTACCAAATTATCACAATATAAAAGTCTAATATGTTTTGTACGAGGAAGATGCAGAAAATAATCAACATTGCAGGTTCTGATGCTATCTGTGTTTACACTTTAGTGTGAGACAAATATGAAGTGTGCTCTTGGTGTCGCTGGTATGCAGGTGGTGTGAGTGAGTGTGTTTTTGTGTGTGTCCTACTTACTGTGGTGTTGAGGCGGTAGGACATGAGCTCGCTCTCGCCATCGGGGGGGATAAAAGAGATGGTGCGGTCGTTGTCGAAGCGTGACAGACGGACACACTGATGAAACTTCACGTCCTCCAGTTCCACTGTCTTACTCTTCTCTCCTGACACACACACATAAATAAATAAAAAAAGATTGAGAGCCTTCCACGCAGCCTTGGGGAAATCAAGGTCAATTTAATGATGACTGACAAACATTCACTCAGTCTCTCCACACACACACACACACACACACACACACACGCGCACACGCACGCGCACACGCACACGCACACGCTCTGCCCTTTTCCTGTCCCCCTCTGTTATTTAGCTGCTACATTCATACACACATAATCACAGTCTGTGTGCCTTCAATGTGCTACCATCTTCTTCTGAAGCCCATTTAGCTGCCTCAAAAATGCGTCCACACCTGCACTAACACACATACAACACAGTAAATACATATTGTAATATCAGCCAGAAAAAAAAAACCTACTTCTGACAAAAACACATAGCTGTGTGTTTTTTTTTTTATTACCCATTTACTGTTTGTGGAATACATCCGCCTACTACACGTTTATTATGATCTCATTTTGTGAAATACACCTACAGTGAAGTCTTTATGCCAATGACATGTCAAAAAAAAGAAAAGAAAGAAAGTTACGAATATGGTTACCAGAGTAAAGTTCTAAAACTCCATAAGAGTACTACAGAGGCTGCTATAGACATCCATTTATTCTCTGAATAAATGGATGTCTATAGCAGCCTCTGGAGCAAGAGTGCAGCGCTGTTGCAATGGGCATTTAAAAGCGCAACCTCCTTAATGGTGGCATTTGTAGTCTGCTAGAGAAAGCCTCCTCCTCTGTGCTTAATGGAGGGTGCTGAGTGGTGGAAAACTGCTGTAATGACTCTGGGCCTGTGGGCCTTCAACCAAATCCCCCATTCAACAGCGAGCTCAACGCCTGCCTCACCTGCTCTGAATGCAACCCTGGACCAGCACTGCTGGAGAGAAGAAGTGTGTGCATGTGTACTTATGTATGCAGCTTCCCTGTTCATTGTCCTCCCTCTCTCTCGAGTGTGTGTACGTGCATAGGTTTATGCATATGTTCGTTCTACTTGCTTGTTTCTCTATTGATTTTGCTTTGGTGCGTGTGTGTGTGTGTGTGTGTGTGTGTGTGTGTGTGTATGTGTGTGTGTGTGTGTGTGTGTGTAGGGGTGTGTGACATTTCCTCATGCCTGAGAGGGGACTGGCTGAGGTCAGGTCTAGAGGGAGCACAACACTCCCGGACAAGCAAAGCAGGAAAGCCCTTTAGAGCATTTTCTGTCTCTCTACTTCGGTTTGTTTTTATGTCAGTAACACGCACACCTGCATGCAGCCGCATCAAGACAACAGGAAAGAAAGGTCGTACGGGACACTCTCTGTCACCGCTAGGACCTCAGGGGCCGGAAGAAGAGACAGGTGTGTGTGTGTGTGTGTGTGTGTGTGTGTGTGTGTGTGTGTGTGTGTGTGTGTGTGTGTGTGTGTGTGTGTGTGTGTGTGTATGTACGTTTGTGCACATGCCAGGTGGGGATTGAAGATGCAGCAGTGTTCCCTGTGGTTCACCTTTAAGGCTGCTTTAATATACAGCCGCAGACAGGAGGAACTTAATCTGTTTTCTGTCTGCTGTATCACAGAATAAAAAGAGACGCAAGAAACACAGGGAACCATTTTATAATGGCATGTGGAAAATGTTTCTGTCCAAAGCATCGTACGGTGCTGTAATATCACTGAAGCAAGCAGACAGAGACAGGTTGACACAGACTTTTTAAAGGTCGAGGGCACAGGATACGGAGCAAGTGGTGGATTACTTTTCTTTTTGTTTGTCGATTAATCATTTATGTCATCTTTCCAGCAAATATTTATTGGTTCCACCTCCTCAAATGTGAAGATAGGAAACAATACAATAATGGAAAATATTGGCGTTTTGGATTGTCGCTTAGACAAAGCAAGTCATTGAAAGATTTTTCTCAGCACATTAATTGGGATATAATCAGCAGATTTACTAATCATGAAACAACATTCTTAATAACCTAAACCTCAGCTCATACTGTCCTTGTTCAGGGTTAGAGCCTTTTAAAAAAATAAATCCCAAAAGAAAACATTCAAATCCACACATTAAACAAACAATACCTCTGATAAGTAGGAATTAACCTCAGGGACATGTGGCCAGTTCTAGACACTCAAATGTTAGATATGATCCGATATGTTAGTGTTTCTCTTCACTGACTGATGTCTAAAAGAAGACTTTTTGTGGACCATGTTTTGTGAATTACATGCACAAATTTCAAACTACTCTGAATGCAACTTGTATGAAATGTCTGTTCCATATCGTGACAGTTCTGGACATTTTCCAGCAGAGGGCAGCGTTAAATTACTTATATTCTTTCTCACATTTTGGAAGCATCCAGCTGTGATAAAATGTGCAGATCAGGAAAACATTATAAATGCCAAATGACTGCAAAAGGATATGCAAAAGCTTAGGATGAGAGGAAAAAGCATATTTTAATATTTGTGTAAACATTCATCGTGAGTGCGTTTGTTGCTGTATCTGTCGGGTGTGTTTGTTTGATCGTTATTTCTGATCATCTTTTCTGATGATGTGTTTTTTTCCCAGACTGCAAAACACAGCGGGGGGATTGTGTGCTGCATATACAGTATATCCACAGACCCTCACCTTTCATCTGCAGGGCTGTAGCCTGGGGTGAGGATTAACTGAGAGGCAAAGAGGCTAGACAGTGATGGAGCCTTTCCCCTTCAGTAACGAGTAGTAGGGGGGAAGAAGTGAAGGCAGAAGAGAGGAGAGAAAAGAGGGAGATGAGAGGGAGACGGGGGAGGGGGTGCAGGAACAGACAAGGGGGAGATGTAGCAGTGGGAGACGTTATTGGGGAAATTGGGAAAGTAGGAGGAGAGGGAGAGGAAGATGAGGAAGGATGAAAGCTAAACCGAGAGAGAGATTTGCAAGAGAGTGGGGTTTAGACATAAAGAGGAGGTGAAAGTGGAAGTCTGAGGGGGAGTTCAAGGCTAGTGCTCTACCATCAAGCAGTAGTACATTTACAACTACCTTCTGCCATTTCAGCATTACTCGTGCAGATTTTAAAAGGCAAATTTATATCAAGGGGAAAATATTTTCATTTATAATGCAATACAACTTCTCCTGTTGACAGTTCACAAGTCCTCCATCAATAATGTCAAATCTTGGCAGCTTGAGATAAAGAAGAAAGGTAAAATATTCCTCTATGTCACTCATGCTGTCAGCTGTCAGCCCAGCGTATGAAATAAAGTGTGCCAATAGCAATTTACAAAGTGTAACTGAAAGGGAAGACAGGTAATGAGATCAAATTGGCCGCTGCCTGATGCTGTACATTTACGGATACAATAAAGCTATAAAACATTGCATTTTTAAAGAAGCATTGGAGTTATATCATCAAACAAAACTTTTGTGTGCTTTGCATAACCTCAGTCAGTGATTCCACACCTGGGGTACATGTACCCCGGCTGGTACGTCAGCAGTTACCAGCTGGTACATGGAAAGTATTCAAAGATATAACAAAATTATCCATGCTAACCCATTTTTCCCCTCTCATTTGTTGAACAGGATTCAAGTCAACTTCACCGTCGACATGACTACTGCTTCCTCATTTTCAGCATATGAAACTTGCATGACACTGAGCATGACTCACGATTACTTACTGCCTGTTATTTCAAACAGCACTTTGTCATTGAGGCCCAGTCTGAGTTCAGGCATCCCCGACAGGACTACCCTGAGCTTGATGGAGCCCACTATTTCACTCTGCAGGACGCTGCCATTGGCGCTCACCTGTAGACAGACCAGAAAAGCATGACTTTAAACAAGAGAAGTAATAATTCATGTTTAGAAAACTGCATTGTGATCACTTGTAAATGTGTATCAGCTATGATCTCATCTGTACAGTTAAATGTGCAAGTCCACCTGAAAGTACACAAGCTTTATTTAAATAATGATATGATACGGATCAATAGCTAATAGCTGCCATCAGTACATAGAAACAGACTGAGGGACGACACTGAAAGCAGCTTGAGACATGTAAGTGAGGTGTTGATGTGAAAGAGGATGAAGAACTAAAGACCTTTAAAAAAAAGTCCATGGTCCCAGAAAAGGAAGTGACAACTGATGTTCTATAGCCGTGCTTAAATACATACAGTACATACACCTTATCAGTTTACCTTTGACTCACAAACACCTGCAACTGTGCGCTGAGTCGTCTTTGAGATGTTGCTTCAAGGACAATAAAAAGTCTCTTCCTTTTAATTAAAAAAACAGCTACATGTTCATGTATTCATGGCCGTTTGTTTCTTAAGCGGCACGAAACCTTAGCCCTTGTCTGTATTCCTCAATTAAAAATAGAAAATGCTCTTCTAAATGGGACAAGAACAAGGAACAGGCCACCACAGGTTTATCATGTAGCCAAATAACATCACATTTTCTCACTAATCAGTGATTATAACTTTGTGTGTATTATTGAAAAAAATTAGGTCAGCGAGTGACAAATATAACTATAAATAATAATAAAAATGTAATCACATTATGAGAAAAACCAAACCATGTATGTACTACAGTTTTACAAAGTAAAATCCTTTCACAGCAGTTACAACATTATAAGTAGTAAGATACTTTATCAAAAGTTGAGAATATTGTATAATAAAATCCCTTTTTGAGTATTAATCCTGACTAATGTTTTTTGTCTGCTTAAATTGAACCTTTGAAATACACTACTGTATAAGTCCCTCCTCACTGCATACAATGGAGAAACATAAACAACATAAAATGTTATTTTGAAAAAGAATAGAGGATTGTTGATATCAGAGACTGTTTTCTTAGCAATTCAATTCAAGGAAAGAGACCGTTAGGAGGAGTCAAAACATGCCGGCGCTTCGACAAACACACTGACGAACTCATTTGGCTTCAAGGAGGCACTTTGACTTTTTTAAGAAAATGCATAATAATGATGGATTAAAAAAGTGGAAGATGATGGATAAAGAATGTAGCACTGATAGAGTTGATATGTCTATCTACAGTATCTGTTTTGCTTCGTGTGACCTTAAATATTGTATTGAGAGTATATTCAAGTAAAAAAAATAGTTCCTTATCAACTAATATTCTTACATATTGTAGAAATATAATACTGTAATATTACAAAGTACAAAATAAATGTCTGGGATGTCTGTAAGTGTCTCTTTGCTGAGTCAATTTCTATTTTCTAGAAAATATGATGTTGACAGAGCAAAGATTGTCCTCACCATTAGGTTGACTGACTCAATGACGTCCATGAACACTTCGTTCTTCCTGTACTTGATTCCCTCTGACCGCCAGGACACGGCATTAGTGACGGTGGCTGGAGGTCGAGGAGCTCCGACTTCTAATTTATGACCCTGCTGGGTGATGTACCTGAAAGAGACAAAGGTTGTGACATGAGTCAAACTGTTTTTTAACTCCGTCTGTAAACCTGCCCCTACAAGTGGAGCCCCTACAGACCCAGGAGGGCACAGTCCTCATTGAGATGCTTCAGACAGAGACAGCATTTCCAGTGTTGGAGAAATATCTTAAGAAATGACCGCATTGATACATAATAATTAAATCTTTTAATCTCCTTTCAATACTGTCACCTATAAAAGGAGTCTCGTCAACAAAGTAAGGTTCTTATTTTGAAGAAAAATAAACAGGAAATTACAACACACAACATACAATATTTTGCATAAATCACACCTCATTACTTAAAATAAGTGAGCCAATCTAGTGTGAAGAAATTAAAGACGGTTGTTATTCATGTTTGTGTGAAGATTAATTGTGGATGTAATTGGAAAATGGAGATTTAAATGAACCCATTGTGACTAAAGCCACTGATAATGTGTCTTACATGCATTTGTTACATGATACTAAACTATCAAGTGTTGCTTGGGTGAATACAAGTCCAGCATCAAGTGTCTTAAGGAGATGCCAGAACAGCTTTCATAGGTTTGGAAGCTTCTAACACTGGAACATTGCTGGGAGTCCCCCTCCCGTCTGCTTCACACTACATGCATGTATTTGATCCATTGCTCATATAAATATATTGATTGGTGCAATCAATAATACGTGTAAGTGCCCGAGGCCTTGACTGTGGCAAAACTCTTTCTCTTTATAGTTATCAACATTACTATTTCCCCTGTATATCCGCCCATCGATCCCCTCATTCACTGCACAGTACTGTGGGCCGTCTCTTAAGGTGCTCTGTCTGTGTCCAGGGGGACATGATGAACTGTCACGAGAATAAGAAGGAGCTGTAAACAACATGTGACCAGGCCTTCCCCCGCCCCGACACTTTTTACTTCCCTTGACCTTGTTTCCACTGCAGAGCTCTTTTTTGACTTATGGCACCACATTTTTCCTGGAGTGTTGATTCTTTTCATGTGTTCACCATATACTACTTATTTTTTATTTTTAAAACACCCCAAATAAATGATATGCTTCAATTTAAGTTTGATACTTTGGCAAAAACAAATCGAATGATTTTTTTCATTTGCCGTTCACTAAAAATAACCGTTCAGTCATTACCCCACTAAGGACTGCGGATTGGTAAAGTATTGTGATGGGAAAAACCACAGTATCCTGGGGGGCAATTCAAGGAAAAAAAAGGTGTTTCAGACATTCTTGTTAAAAACATTCTGAATTGGTGCTGTTGACCTGCACTTGAACCTGCTGTGGAGAAGTGGCTGATATTAACAAAAAGACAAGATACAATTGTTTCGCAGACATGTGCCTGAGATCTGCTTACATTCATTTCCATCAATTTATCAAAACAAAAATGTGCGCAACTATTTTAAACTGCCAACACAAACGCCTCTTCGTCTGACCTCTTCTCTTCACCCTTTCTCCTTTCAGTTGTCCCTCACCTTATGTTGACCTCCAGAGGCCTGAGCATTTCCCCCTGAGTCAATCACACACTGACCCAATGTGCCACAAGAATCTGCTGTCCTCAAGCCAGTGGAGGCGTATCAATGCCATTTTCATGACTATAAATATATTCCTTTTTTGTGGCTGTTTCTGGATGAAAATGGCAGATAAAGTGGTACCTGTGCTGAAATTGTGTTAATGCAGACTAGGTACTGATTTCGGAATGACATCGTGTTCGTGATTCTTACCAAATGCGTATGTATGAGGAATTTATTTTCGGTAGACTAAATACAGCTACAGGAATGGTGTGTTCCATATGCTGTTTCTAATTTGAGAGACGGGTTGCACAAAGTTATGCACAGGTCAAACAGCAACGGTATTAATAATGTTTCTATCTTGCTCCAGACTCATTTCTGGATTGCACTTCTGGGAACCAACATTGCAAAAGTATTGTGCATCTGTGTTATTGATTCAACCGTTCAAAGTATATTAACTAAAAATACTGACTAAACCAGATTTCTTTGCTCAAATAACTAATTTTTCTTTTTCTTTTCGTTAAATTTATTTAAACTTGCAATAAAAGTTTGTTTGTTACTTGTCGGCAGTGCAACAGAGTTTTGAACACAACATTGACAAATCATTATCTTTTAGGTTGATATGGTCAGTGGCAAACGTTTTACACAGTTTTACACATCCAGCAGCTACGGAGCAAAATTATAATTCATTTGGAATTGTGTTTCTGTCCACCAGATGAATGTAAGGTCAATATTGACTCTATGTTAGCTCCATTTTTGGTCTCTACCAACTCTTGATGTAAATATCTGGCTCTTTTGTGGCTCAATGTTCACCAGCTAGTCGCTAACGGTCTCTGTCCACTATTTGGTGCTGAGCAAGAAGTGTACAGTGGAGTTTTTAGAGCTGAAAACAAAGAATAACTGAAAGGTCTTGTTTTCAGTCCAACTGTACGTTTCCTATCTAATTTCAATCGCAGAAAGCGCAAGATAAACACGTTTTAAACTGATTGACAGATTAAAGCACAATTTTTTGTGCCTTAATCCTTAAAACTTGGTTTTCTATCCCAGTTCCTCCCACATAGAGGGTCTTGAGCGCAGGTTGACACATAGCAAAGTCTGACAGTGCCGGGAGATAAAAGGCGGCGACTAGTAGGCTTGAGGTCGACGTTGGGTTGTTTTTGCTTCTGTGTTTGTTCTGTTTTTCCATGATTCTCTTCAGAAATGCTAATGAAAGGATCTGGAAGCCGGGTTGGCAGCAAACTGACAGATTACCATAACAATAGCAATCACAACACACACGAAGGTTCATACGAAGACACACACGAACGGATTCACATGCATCCCTGCAGTCTCACTTGCTCAGTCTCTTGCATCTTCCCACACATGCAGACAGAGAGACAAAGTGAATGTGTGTATGTGAACTGTGTGTGTGCGAATGCACAGGAGAGAAATTACTTGACTTTTATACGTCTCCTTGGTGAAGAGAAGAGCAGGGCTTTTCTTTCTGAGAGTCTCGAGTGTGTCCAGCTGACAGTGTCATTGTGTCTTAGTGCCAATAGGAGCCTGGTAATTATCACCACACACACACACACACACACACACACACACACGATGCAACGACGCAATTTTGAATGTTTCAACAAATACAAGTTCCCCATTCATTAGAATCAAAGAAGATCATGTACACAGAACCCATGTTATCATGGTATCGTAAAGGGAGCGTCGAGCCCTTCCCTGGAAACAAATGCCTCTCTGAGGAGCCAAAAGGAAGGAAGAAGCAAAACAACCCTGTGTACACCCTGAACACAAACACCTGTGAAGCCCTAGAATAGTATCTGCTTCAGTTCATTTCACTTGCTGAATAGAGTTCCTCCATTCATTATAGCTTTAGTCACTCACTAAAACACTTGAATGTGTTGTTTTCTGATTGATGACACAGTTACCACTTGAGCAAATATGGTTACATTCAAATCAGACTGGAGTGCCTTAGTGCAGTACGGCCCTTGAGAGTTTGAAACTATAACCTCATACCCTCATCAGCCGGATTAATGTTACACTTAAAATGCCTGACCACAGTGCCAACGGACTTAATTGATTCACGTTTTCTCAATGTCTAAATGTTGACCTTTTTTATGGTTTAGGAATGATTATTGTACAGTAACGCTTTCACTTTGAAGTTTTGTCAATATTAGACACTCTTATTATTAGACATAAACATGCAGACACAGCAATTGTTATTGTTTTCTTACTCTTGTAGGATCTTGCTGTCCGTTGTCTGAGGGAAACCAAAGTCCATCACTTCATCCATCAGCTCGTACACCGTCACAAAGTTGTCACGAATGCTCTCCTCCTCAAGCTCCTTAAAGTACTCCTTAAAGACCTACGGACATATACAGACACACGCAGTTCGACAAACACCACATGTTATATTATATAATATGCAAGTTGTTTGGTTGTACTTTTTTGTTTTCATTGTGTTCAGGTAGGGAAAGTGTAAATGTATGACATCTAATTGCTGTATTCAAGAAGCAAAAACCTGGAGGCACAGCATCGGATAGATATTAAGCAGCGAGGAAACAGACAATAAATAAGAGGTATAGTTGCACTGGCTGGTTGGGTTGATAACAGAAGTGAACACAAGTAGCAGTAGTTAAATATTTGAACTAAAGTAGACACACCTGTACAATTTTATAAAGAAAGGTGTACACCAGGGAAGCGTTGGCATTCTTCTTCGTCATCGCCACCACTGAAGAACAGACTGTTAAGAAAGAACTGTACATCCACAGAAATTGACAATACAGAGATATGTAGCAAACATCTATTATACTGTAGGTGGTTACGAGATGAATGCAATTAAATAATAAGTTAGCCGAATGAGTATAAAGCAATTGAGAACATGGCCACGGGGAGGTAAAACAGCTCAGTTGTCTAATGCAGTGCACTGGGAATACCACTTACTCACAACTGCAATATCATGCTGAATTAATAATGTGTAAGGAAGTTCGACTGCCCAATCTCACATTAAGGGAGGAGGATATACAGTGCGTAACACGTTACAGTGAATGTGTGTTAAATGTTTCAACTGGCTGTGAAACAGAAGCTGAGAAGCTGCCTGCAGCTAAGAGAATATTCAGGTATATGTGTTCGAGGCTGTGAATCTCTGTTACATTTGTACTAATTTCTCCACAAATATGACTGATGGGAAGGCTCTCACATGAAAGTAGAAAGACATTTGTTTTAAAGGATACAGTAAAGGTTGCTGTGTTTAATCCACAGGAAGTGAGAGGAGCCGTGGGTGACCAGAGGTGTCGCCTCAGCCTCCTCTTCTCTCTTCATCAGGATGGGCATGAAGTGGTCAATCTCATTCATGTCCATGTTCCCCATGTAGTTACGGCAGATCAGCACCTGGATCCAGAATATAAAGAACGAAACATAGAGGCAGAAGACATCATTATGAAGCCACTACCCAGTCATTAAATGTGTATAGCTTTTGTCTGAGACACCAAACCCGAGCGCTCAATCTTAAACATGCTTCAAGAGCCATTGGCTGACGACACACCATGACCTCGCGGATAGAAATGGCAACACTTTCCAAGTTTATCTCACAAGGAAATGTGCAAACTGTGTTGCCAACTTCTGATGATGAAGGATGAATGCCCACCTTCTTAACATGGAACAGGAGCTAATGCAGACTTTAGATAAACTGCGGGGTTTCTCGGGTTTGAAATGATGGCAACCAAAGGGGCCACGCTAGCAGCATGGCTATATGGATGATAAGTCAGTCTGTCGGTGGGTCCACCACTCTGGTTCGGACTGAAGTATCTCAACAACTATTGGATCACTTGCCATGAAATGTTGTACAGACATTCACGGTCTCCAGAGGACGGATCCTTCTGATTTTAGTGATCTTCTGACTGCTCCTTCAATGCCACCATGTAGTTTTGAGTGAAATGCTAACCATTATTGAAAATAAATTGCCATGACATTTTGGCGATACATTCATGCCCCCATCAGGATGATATTATAATAACATAATAGCATGGCTGTCTACATATTGTAGAGTTGTGTTTGCATACAACCACTTTCTCTTGTGTGTATGTTGAATCCTTTTTCCCCACATCTTTCAGGATGGCTTTCAACAGCCAGTCTAAAAAGAACCTGTTTATAATGAAAGGTGGGTGTGGACCTTTAAATACAGCTAGCTAGCTACTCAATTACTTATGGACATGTCTATGAATGCAGCCTTTCCCCAATACTAAAAATAGAGCCTCTTATAGCTGCATACCTTCTGTTCTTTTGAGACTAGTGTCACAAGAGATCTTGATATTTAATGGCTGAATGTCAGTGCAAAGAACTGCCCTCCTTCTGTGATTCTAAAAGGCCGACATCCTGACATTTACAACAAACAGTTGGATCACTTTCAGCAAAAAATATAACTCTATTGTGGTTGTACTAAAAAATAATATACACACACACACACACACACACACACACACACACACACACACACACACACACACACACACACGAGTAAAAGAACAACAAAAATATGTTTTTGTTAAGTCATGGAATTCAAGTGATTACAAACAACATTTACCAACATTGACAGAAACACAGGCCTCCATGTTCATATCACAGAACTGCACAACTGTATTTTTTTATAATTTCTGACATATTGAAGATTCCGTGAGAAACCACTGCACACCTTCCTAATCTTAACCGAAACACACACACATGCAACAAGATGAGTCAGCAGTCTTGCTGGAGTCCGGACACAGAGGGAAGTGAAGAAAGAGATCAAAGCTGCTCCGCTTGAGGGATCTAGGTAACACACACACACACACACACACACACACGCACACGCACACGCACACGCACACGCACACGCACGCACGCACGCACACGCACCCCCCTCTCTTCAAAAGAAGAGTCGGTTGAACAGGGGTCACACAAGGGCACATACAACAAAGGCAGGAGGAAATAAGAAATAAACAAAAAGGAAATGCCAAGAAAGTAATATAATCTGGGGGAGAAAAAAGGATATGAACAGGCCAGTGCTCCGCTTCTGTGAGCGTAACATCTCAGAGGCAAGAGTTCAGAGGTCACTAGAGACAGAGAATGAGGTCGGCAAATCTTTGCATTAAAAAGAACCTTGGAAAGGTATCCAGAGGTTCACTTTCTAGTTTTCAAAAAGAAAAACTGAAAGTATATATATATGAATTATATTACAATTCTTTTGATGTGAATGGGATCTATGTAATGTGATGTTTTTATTGTATCTGGTGAAACCAAAGGAGATTTTGCAGCCTCAGCTGGACTATAAGGTTGTATTTTATTCTATTTAAAGTTTGGGTATTGGACTGTTGGCCAGACAAAATAAGCTATTTGATCAAATTATCTCGAAGGATTTAAGAAAGTGTGATAGTTGCTTGCAATTTCAGACATTTTGTAGTCTAAATGCAATATTTGTTGCAATGTTGATAAACAAAATCGAGTGATTTAAAAACAAAATACTCATCAACACCCCATACTTAATGAGCAGCTAAAGAACATTGCATACGATTAAAAAACAAAACATGAGCACTGCATGTTGCTAGCTGTGCACAGTAATGTGCACAAACTTCAAACTTACGAGTCAAAATACATTTTTAGTAAAAGGCTAGTTTCCACATGTGGAGAAGCATGAATCACAGGGTAATAGTATGACTGTGTGCCAGTCATTTTAAATCAAATACATTGATGATGGAAAGTTGTGACACATTTATTGACTGCTCTTTTATGCTGCTGTTTCTAACTCCTCATTGTCAGCATATTGATGTGTGTTTAACTGTCTTTTGCTAACCAGCCACTTGTTTTGAGAGCCATTGCAGACAGCTGAGAGCTGAATGAGAGGATAACAGCACAGCGTGGAGACTCATCTTTTGACAATGCATTCTGAATGAGGCTGCAAGCTGTGACAGTTATGGCCTTGCTATGATCACGATGATGATTTAGAATAGCATGAGTTCCACCTTTAGGGTATTTAGGAGTCAACATATCATTGTCATGCTGTCAGCTGGTTTGAATGTGTGTTAGTTACACTCATTTAAAAAAGCAAAACATCAGATAGCGTTGTATATTCAGCAGAGGCAGAACACCTCACACAAACAGTTAGCATATTTCATGCCCCAAAGCAGAGCGCAGCTACTTAATAATCCAGGTCTCATTAAATTCAGCTGTGAGTGTGCTAAGAACCCATTCTATCTGATATATGTGTTGGTATATACAAATACATTAAGAAAATTATAACTACATCCCTCCATTACTAATCATAATCTAATCATAAGTGTCATTCATCTATGACGAGTAGCTTGAAAGGGTTTAGTAGAAGATAAAAAAAAGGTGTAATAGAATAAAAGCAATAAAATAAAAATAAAAATCAGACACATTTTAGCAGCAAAAACAGAAACAAAGCTGGCAGAGGGGAGTCAAAATATATGAGCAAATTGTAGAGACAGACACATATTTATACATTCCACAATGAAGAATGGTACAGAAGAGCAATTATGTATAACTTAAATAACCTTTTTGAAATGGCATTTATTTTCTCCAGCAGTATAGGATAGTTTCTTACAGAAGTGATCCATTGCTGGTTAAATCCAGATTAATCAACATGTGTGTTGTTTTACTTGAATTTCACAAAAAGCAACGAGAAAAAGTGTTCTCTTAAAACCACCAGTGGGTTTAAAATACTAAGGGGTTCTTATTCCAGGGACACACAAGGCAAACATTAACTAACAAGAATAATTAAATAATTAACGGTAGCTTACTTGTGGACCAAATAACGACACATTGAAGGCTGCAAAAAGATGACTCTGCGTTGTGTATCAATTGCAACCATTTAACATTGTGCATGCTCACAGTGCCTCTTTTTCTAAGCAGAACTAGAGGTTCATTGTTGCTCAAGACGCCCAATTCAACAGAACTAATGCACCAGCAAGCGTCTCTGAACAGTCTAAACACACACAACGCTCGAGCACTGATTTGTGAGCGCAGAGCCAACGCTGATTTCCCTCTCTGGAACATCAGGGCAAGGTCTTGGATGCCTAGTTTGGACTTGGCATTATCTGTTATGTTTACCATGTTCAGCATCTTAGCTTACCATGTCAGCATTGTAACATTTGCGGATCAGATTCAGCACTAAACATAAAGTACTGTGACGGCTGATGGGAATGCCACTTGTTTTGAAGGTATTTGGCCAAAAAACTAACTATTTGACTATTTCAACGCTTTGACCTGATGATGAAGCTCAAGGAAAAGTCAAAGGATCAGCAAAGTCAAGTCCCAAATGTCCGTACAACATTTTATAGTAAGCTTTTAACCAGTTGCAGGGATATCTCAATCTGTACTAAAGTGGTGGCTAAAAAATAAACAGATTGAACCGGTGAAAATGAGGTAATTCTAGTACAATTACACTCTAATGGGGAGGAATGTGCACTGTTCCTGATAAATAAATAAACTCAAAAATACAACTGAACTGTAGCTTCTTTGGGACAATTGCTGTGTGCCTAAAATGTGAAACCTCACACTTGTATGCTTTAAGCTAATGCACTGTGCCACTTCTCATTACAACCCCAAACTTCTCTGGGAACAAATGCTGCCATGCTGATTACAATAGCCTGACATTTCAAGTCTCCCCGGTGCCTGCAGCCAACAGCGTGCGGTCGAGTGCCCAGGAGCTACAACTCAGAAGGGTGGAGGGGTAAAGGCCAGAGGTGGAGCCTGTCTTCTGTGTAGTAGCTGTGTGTTTTCAACTGTGTCTATAAATGTACTGGAGTGATCCGTCTCTATGACCACGACTGGTTTCGGTTGGTTGCCTCTCAAATCATTTTGGTATTTGGTGCATTCTAGTTTAGTTGATTTTTTAATTGCGCCCACAATATATGCAGCTATACAAGACGGATGACCTTCCCTGGTCAGGACAGGACGGAGGGAGGGAGGGAGGGAGGGAGGAAGGGAAAGGACTGAAGGTGAAGAGCTACTGACTTTGCCCCAGGGCACAGATAGATAGTTAGGGGAAGAGAAAACATTACATCTGCACAATCAGACATCCTATGAGGGACTGATCCTTTTCCCTGACGGGTATCGTTAGGCATACGGTGACTTCATACCTTTTACATGTAAAACCTGAAGTAAGAAGTAGTACAAATTCAAGTGTTTTTAGTGTCTTTTATTTATCCCATACCACAGCATATATCTAACAAATCAAATGCATTTTAGATAATGTTATTGTATTAATACTCATAGGGGTTATACTATTTTTATTATCAATTAAACTATCTATTACATTCTCAATTCACTGTTCAGGCTATAAATGCCCAAAACATTTAGAAAATGAGAATCCAAGTCCAAGGTTTCAACTTCAAATTGTTAGTTTTGTCTGACCAAAAGTTGAAAACCTAAAAAAAAAAAAATGATGTAAAAGCTGAATCGATGAGTCTAAAATGAATTGACAACTATTGCAATGGTTGATGAATCTTTAGTAAGAAAAAATGTAATTAAATGCAACCGTATGCTTCTGATAGTTAACTGAATCTTTGGCAGTTGGACTGCTGTTTTGAACAAAACAAGCAATTTGAAGACACCTTGTGCTTCAGGGGATTGTGTAGAACATTTTCCAAAATGACAGATCAACAACTAATCTGTCCATATAGTGTTCTTGCAAGAACACTATATGGACATATTAGTTGTTGATCTGTTTTATTGTAAGTCACCGTCCTAAATGATATGTTTAGCAAATTCTTATTAGAGAAAAGCTGGTCCCATGATGTTTGACAGTCAAGCTTAAAAATACACAAAGCAAACGATTGATCAAAAACGGTTGATCAACTGCTTCAGCACAAAATACTGTAATCTACAAGTGCCTAATATATGGGTTGGTCTCTCAAAATGCATTTCCTGTGAAAGTTAACCACTGTCGATTTTTAAAGGATAACCTATATTGGGCTGCAAAAAAAGTATGAGGTTTTAAACTTTGAAATTGGACACATCGGCTACAATAAGGCTGCATCGCTGCACAAGAACAAGCCCTCAGTGTAGACTCAACATTAGATAAACGAGTTTGACCAGTTGAGGCTTTTCCTGTCCGACACGAGGGCAAATGCAGAGTGACTGAGCCTGTCTTTGACAGGGCATGCAAGCTTGATCCAACGTTACACCAATACACATCATATCCTTACATGTCTGGACATAACATATGCTAATATATTCTCACAGCAGGTGCTTCGTTGATAACCCCAATGTCAACTTTCCCAACAACAAGTCACCACAAACTTAACGTTACCTTTCCCTTCAGGTCCAGAATAAATACTGCCGAGGCCGACATCTTGGTGGAGAAAAATCCTCGAGAGCAAGAACTAGCCGAGATAATATGTAGGTCTACAGTAAGATGTGGGTCACTTAAAGGGGATAAGATTCGCTCCCATCCTCCTCCTTCCTTCTCTCCTCCACTCTCTTCAGGCGTTGCGTTTCATTGCAACTCGCTGCTTTTCCGGAGCTGAGCATCAAGCTGGTTGTAGGAACAGAAAGGCAACTTCCGGTTGTTTTAAATTATTTTTTAAATTTTAATTCACCCAACATTTCCAATGGTGTACAGTAAACATCTGAGATGCCCGCCCACATTTACTGAAGCACTGTATTTGAATAATACTGAGTATTAGTACTTATTTGTAAATACATCAACAGTTTAGCAAATACTTCAGAGTAAGGATTGAATCCTGTACGTTTACTGGTAAAGTTTATTTAAAAAAAAAAATGTATTGCTACTTTTACTTCAGTAAACTATGACAGCGCAAAGTATTGATGGCTGTGTTTTATTCAATAGCCTAGATTTAGCCTATTTAAAAAGGAAAGTAATATGAAGTCGTATAATAATCCATAATTTTCCATCATAATTTTTGTTTGATCATATTTTTTTATTACCAATCTGAATCTATAATGTAGTGGATTAAAACGTCCATGATTGTGCATGAGTAAATCTATTGAATTAAAGTCCACCACTGCTGATTTAAATAGATGTATAAACAAACCCCAAATAGCAAACAATTTTAAACATTGTACTTTTATTTTGAAGGCAGCACCAGCATTGCTCCGGTTTCGCTGTGGCTCGTTTCTGAGCACTTGACGCGCCGTGTTTCCGGGCAGAAGCCTCGCCTGCCAGCCTCACACAGACCTGTCAAACCGCTCTTATCAGCTGGATAGTCTCAGAGGATCCCCAAACGATGCAGGCCTCTTTTAGAGACACAGTGTCAGTCGTAATCACTGTAGTTGATACAGTGTTGCAAAACACGAAAGGTGAGTGTGCAGTTTGTAGTTTGTAAAACAATGAGGCCAAAGACAATCACGACCACATGGTTGGAGAAACTAGTCCGCAGAAGTTTGGAGTCGGATTTAAAAACATACTTGCAGAGTCCAGGCAACACTGTTTTTAGATTTCATTGAGGTCACGCTGTTTACAATTTACTGACCAAACCATGTGATGAGTAAGCCCATACAGTCTGAGTTCATACAGCTCCAATCATGGTTATCATTCTAAAAATAGTGACCAAGTGGAGACTAACTAATTACAAGTAGGCTAATGCTTTTACTATATTTGATCCAGCCATGTGGCAGTAGTTGTATCTTCTTTTCAAACATATGTAAAACGTTATATTTTCTAGCGCAACAACAAATCACAATGTACACTGATGCTGTCACAACACAATGTTAAAGATGTTAAATTAATTTCGCTTTTCAGCTGTAAAGCTATGAAGTGATCTGTCTGAAAGCTCACCTACGAAGGAAAGATGAGCAGCACTTTTAGAGCATCACAGAGCACTCTATAAAATGTGAAAACAGTTGAATAGCTTTCATGTTATACACTCATCTATACTTTTACTTATGCATCACTGACAAGAGATGGCTATGCAAAGTGCAATGCTCCTGTTCATATTCAGCACACCTGTGCGTATTCTTCTAAATAATACACCTTTTTATTTCATAACCTTTGCTGTCAAATCAAGTAATCAATCAACCAACCAATACATCTAAACACTGATCAACAGATACAAAGGTATATTGGTTTATGTCCATATTTACAGATGACCGCTTGACCTCATTTTCCCTCCTTAAAAAGAAACAAAATATCACTTATAACTAAAAAACATATTATTACGACTATTACCGTTACTGCTGTCAGTATACTGCCAAATACGGCGTGACAAAAATGACTTATTTTTATATTTGTATGGGGACTTGGAGAACTGCTGCCTTAATAATGTACCTTGCATTACGTCTTAAAATCAAGACACTCGTGTGCACTGGTATTAACATTGTTATGCTTTCCTAACTTTGAACCTTTTTTACAATTTTTTTTATATACAATATGAATCTTACTCACAAATAAAGAACTTGCGGGAGTGGAATGGTTTTGTTTCAGGGGTTTATATCGCTGAGGAGGTGTAGAGACAGTCCAACTAAGCGATGCTAAATTCAATTTCATCCATCTCCTCTGTGTCCTCCTCTGTGTCCTCCATGTTCTCCGCTGCTCTTGCAGCCCTCGCTCGCTCGCTGGCTGGGATGTAGTTGTCCTCAATGAAGCCGTCATCATCTTCCTCGCTCACAGTGGGGATGCAGTGAGGGTTAATTCCACGTCCCCCGTGCATGTTGAATTCCACCTCTAGGCCTGGAAGCAGTGAAAGAAACACAAGAGGTGTGCTGCATGACAATCATCGAAAGGTAAGTCCTATATGTCAGTCTAACTGACAGTAGGGTTAGTGTTTATCCATCCGTTCCTTATTTAACGGCTTATCCTAATCGGGGTCACGGGGATCCCAGCTGACAGAGGGCGAGAGGGCAAAAACCCAAAAGATGGAAAGCTGTAGTGTCACTTTGGTGTACAGCCTGTAGCTGATTTAAGGTAGACTAACGAGCTGGATTGTGTCATCAGATAAAGTCTGAAAGAAATGTTACTCTCAAATGAGCTTTTATTAATGAATACTGTTTTATCAGCGCACAAAATCTTCACACTTTCCATCTTATTGAGATGTTTTCATTAGTTTGTTACCATGGTGGATTGTTGTGTTTTTCTTACTAATACACACTGCACTGTATGAAGCACAATAAAAAAAAAATTTAACGTAAAATGTAATGGTATTTGCGCTTCTTGTTTCAGATTTGGCTTGAAGTGTGCATTTCTCTTGTGTCACATTGTGTAAAACGTGTGTGGACATGACATGACAATTACATGTGCAATGTTTATTTTGTTCTTTATGTTAGCCACACCCTTGCTGAATTATAATTTTGTGGAAGCTGCAACAAGATGTAAACACAACATTGGTATATTCTAATAAAGGAAAATAGTTTAATAATAATTATGAATATATAATCATATTATAATATTTTCACACCTAGCTCGTTGCTAACTTTGTCTGCCTGCAGCTTGTTGCTGGGCAGTTGAGGTTCACTTTGTTTATCAGAGCTTTTAGTGGAAAAGGGTGCGCAGTAAAACTAAAACAATACGCTGAACAACACTAAAATACTTATTTTTTTCTTTTTTCTTTCTGCATTCTAATTTTTATTCCAGACTAAAAAGTAAAAGCTTCTGTGGAGTAGGATAAAGTCGAATAGTAAAACCAAATTATCACAGATTTTGGACGAGGGTTCTTGCTGAACACAAACAGGCTGTGGTCTCACATACACTTTTACCTACCGCTCCAAAATAAGGAAGGTTTTGAAATATTACAGTATACTTTATGGGTTAACAAAACCAACCTGAGGGGTCACACTGGCTGACGGTGTCTGTCTCCCTGAGCCGTGTGTGCCTGTAGCTGGCCAGGTAGCGACGGACCGCCTGGCATTTAGCTAGAAGGGCGATAAGAATGGAGATGGAGATGGCTGTGACCAGGACAGCCACCAGGAACGCCCAGTTGTGAGATTTATATTCTGATGTCTGGCTTGCCAACGTGACTGCAAGAGAGGGACATTAATCACATCCTTGTCATTGTGGAAAGCACCGTAATAACCAAATCTCAGCTCACTCCCACCTCATTTTAAGATGATCTAGAATTGAAGTCGTAACTGAATTCTTACTGTTTTGTGTTGCTGTTGGTGTAGCTGTCGAGAGCATGCTATTTAATGACGGTTCCATCTGGAGTTGCTCTTGTTTGTGCAGTCTCTTTTGAGGAGTGACTTCTCCTGTATGGCTCAATTTCCTTCTAGTGGATGCTCTTGCTTTGGGGCACCATCAACTCTAGCATGAAGCCATGGATTGGTGCATATCACACAGTCAGTCAAAGAGCAGTGTTTGTGAACTGCTAATTTACAGCCTCTTGAACTCCTGTCGCTGATGCTGGAAAAGAGGCTTTAATTCCTTCTCCAACCGATGTTTGGAAATGTGCAAAGCTGCTTATTGCTGTCTTGTCTTCAGCAGGTAAAACACAAATGGGATCAGAGGGAACTGTTGCAGGGCAGGCATCTCCCCAGATGAGGGAGGTAGTTGTCTGATTTCTGCTGACCAGGAGGGAGTTAAACCTTCAAAGCTCCACTAGATGGCGAGGTTGAGTGACAGGGGACTTCCTTGGTTCAGTAACAGGTGAAAGGTGGTGGCAGCGTCCTCATCCTGTGTATGAGTTGAAATATGAGCCGGTGTCCTCTGGCTGCAGTCAAATGAGGCTTTAGATAAAGTGTGAAATAGAAATAGTGAGTTAAATCAGTATGAAGCACGCATACTACACACACTTGCAAACAAAGGCATCTTGTAAAAAGAAAAAAAAGCTTTTGCAGTAGAATACAGTCTCAGTAAACTACAATGCCCCCATATCCCACTTGCATTGTGGCTTTGAATTATTGTGGACTCTTTGTGCCAGCAAATGCATATTTTATAACTGAACCACACAAAAACAACTTGAAAAATCGAATGACCTAAATATTTCACTTGGTATGTATGAAGAGTGAGAGTGTCATCATGAAAAGGATACGCTGCCTGGATCCTCTAAATCCAGAAGTCATAATTGAGTACAAGCTGTCAGGAGCTCAGGAGGATATCATCCACAACAGGAAAAGTGTGTCGCAAACAGGAAGTCCCACAGACTGCGGGACCTTCCTCCGTAGGTCCAGCTGACACAAAGCACTGGTAAAATCACTAATGTGTGTGTGTGTGTGTGTGTGTGTGTGTGTGTGTGTGTGTGTGTGTGTGTGTGTGTGTGTGTGTGTGTGTGTGTGTGTGTGAGAAGGAATCTGACAACAGGGATCAACGCTAACTTTTCAAAGTGCTTGTTAAGCTGCCAACCAGGCATCAGCTTTTCTTTGCCAAAACTGAAAATATGGTTGCCATTTTTAGTCACCTTCTATTTTGAGCAAGTAATATACTTCAGCTTGATAATGCAAAATATTGCAAATGGCAGTGCTCATCGTCAGTGGGTGTGCCAGCTTTTCAGCCTTCACCTCATTTTGTCGTTGAGCTGCCCACTCGTGTTGTTGCTCGTCTAGCCTCCTGGTTGTGTCAATTTACATCCATTTGTGACGTCGATGTGTTATTCTGCCTTTTCACCCCACAGTCAGATGACTTGACTTGACTAACGCACGTGTAGAATTATCACATGCAGTGTTCACTGTAAAAGCAAACTGATGCAACACATATAAATGTCCCCATTTTTTATATGCTGATAGTGGTTGTCACTAATGGCAACCCAAGTATCCCTCCAAACCTCCCACAATACAGGAGTCACATACTGCTCAAAGGCAAATAGAAGCCTACCGTATGTTATTTGTTTGCAACAAACATGGCCAATATATAAAGTAGAGGCAGATGGGAAATGTCTTCGAAAAACGTTGTTGAATGTGCTAGAGTTCAATGTTTTTGAAAATATCCTTATTTGCTTTGTTGCTGTGAGGCAGGTGAGAGTATTGATAACGCTTCAAAATATAAAGTTAATGTAGATTAGCACAAAGACTTGCCTCTGTTGCCAATGGTAACACATTCTGCCAACTCTAACAAACAACTCTTGAAATGATGAAGGCACTTGCAAAGACATGGTCATGTAAACCATACTTTGCTCAACCTAAGATTTCCTTCAAAATGCACCAAAACACTGGCCACGAGGAAGATCTTGTGTAGATAAACAAATCCCTCTAAACTAAAAAGGCAATCTGGTTTGAATTGACAACAAACACTATTACTAAGCTTGTTTCCAAGATATGTATCTATTGAGGGATATTCATCTATTGTAAATGTCTCCGCTGCCGGACTACTAAAGGATTATCATATCTTATCTTATCTTAAACAAAAAATGTGTATTTGGATGGATGAGGAAAACAACACTGAATGGAAATGCTACTGACTCTTTTAGCCCATATAGAATGAATAAACAGTTACTGATTGGCAGTGTTGGCTGTAAACACACCAACAGGGCTGCCTTCATCGCTTCCACGTCTGTCCTCACGCATGCAAAGCACAACTAAATACACAAACCAAGCAGCACAGTTCCGGGAGTTACAGGAGAGAAGCCGGGCAGCGAGAAATCTATGTGTGTCAGATCGTGAGCGTGTTTTTGTATATGAACATGCATCGTGTAAGAGGCTACATTTGCATCTTTGGCTGCAGAAGTCTGCGTTCTCAAAGGGTGAAGTCAGTTTTTCTTAGTCACTCTTTGTTTCAGTGCCCCAAATTGTGAATGGAGTGTCAGTTTATAGACACTAATGATGGCCAGAGGGGATGAAACATTTTTTTCCTGTCATCAAACTGAATTAAACATAATTAGATTCTTCTCTTTGAGTGTTAGCACATTGTTTCGAGCAGGAAAATTAACTGTTCACAATTTTAGGGTTTGATTATGCTGGTTAATTAAGATGGTTGGTGGAAAATAGACATATTTAATATGTATTAAACTTTGAGGAAATTTGTACTGTGCAACTTTAGATTTATTTTACATTACAATTTAAAAGTAGATATTGTACTTAATACTCCACTACATGTAGTTGACCACTGAAGGGTCTCGTGATCCCTTGTTTGAGTTGATAGTATTTGTAACCAATAACACATTTTCCTCATAAACTTCTCAGATGGTTTTCGGGCCAAAATGTCTAATATTTCACTCAAAGAATGCCAAACACTAGTTAGGATACAAGAGCTATCTTATTGTTTTCCCTGCCTCATTAATCATTTCCTAACCCTGAAGATTTCTTGAGACCAGCTGCAGTCGGTCCGACCTCTAATTTGGGAAACACTTGACTAAACTACCCGACTGTGTGTGAAGTAGTTAAACAAAAGTTCCACCTCAACCAGCTACAACAGTAACATGCTACTTGATTCATCACTATTAACAATCTAATAATGTAATATACATAATAATATAGCAGTCAAAAGTTTAATTTGTAATGCAACCATGTATTTTTATATGGTTGTGTCAGCACTGTTACCTCTGTAGAGGATCTGAGTACCTCTTCCACCACTGAACTTATGTAACAAAGAGCTTTATATTAATAACAAAAACTTATTGGAATTACATTTTGAACAGTGCATTTAGAAAATTGCTCACACAAAATTGCCATTGGCTCAATATCCCAAATCCTACTTGACTAAGCAAATATCTCTCTCCCTGGCTGTGATAATCACACATATTCATAAACCACAGAAAATCAAAGAGATGTCCTTCTGTTGACCCTCAACACAGAAACCCACAGGGCAACATGCAGCAAGCCTCCCTCTTATTCCACTGCCAAGATCTGTATTTCTGTCCTGCTTTTGTTGAGGTTTGTCAAGGATAATGGCATAAGGTCACCTGTCAGGGACATTGTTTATGAGCATGATTATTAAACTCACACACTGTAAGTCATGCTCACAGAGCCTGCGTGCGTAAAATATCTGAGTAAGAATTCAACTATTGTACTTTTTTCCCCCCTTTTATGTTTAATTGAAGCAAGGTCATATTAGTTACAGTGTCCTCAAATGTCACGTTTGGTTTTTGCCTTTCAGAACAGGAATAATGGCAGAGTCAACAGAGAGGCCGCAGGGACACAATGGGTAAAATTATTAACTTTCCACTAATTAAACAACACACTAACTTGCATCATGGGCACAAACTATGCCATTTAAAAATGGCTCCGTGATAACATCTGAATGTGTGCTTCTTAAAGAGGGAACAGATAATGAAAACAAAGTGAGAATGAGCTGCTCGCGGTGCTTTACTGTTTTGGGTGAAAACACCAAGTGGCCAACATGCAACAGGTGCAGGAAAAGGTTTGGCGAGCAGGTCACTGAAATGAAAACACTTTGGCTTTGTGTCTTGTCCGTATTGAGACAGACCGACCTTCATGGATCGCTACAGTGCTGAATAACTGCAATGTAAAACAGTTTATACGATGATTTAATTTATTCGCGGTGCTCCAAATGTAGCAAATAAGTCTGTCCAGCACACATTACTGGGAGTGCCTTCTTCAGTCTGTCCTCCCTTTTGGTCAAAACCCAAAGTAAACAGATGATTGTATCTGCAAATATATTGTTTTGGAGCCTACACTGAGCACATTTTTCAGCATGTTGTGACATTTTAGTACATTGGAAATTATTGCATACAGTTCACAAGATAAATTGTAATCCAACAAGCAAGTCCAGCCCTTCGTGTGATCTTTACATAGTGCAACAGCATCTGTGGACTGTAGTTCCCACTTTTAAAATAGCAGCTGTGAAATTCTAGTCTTACCTGGTCAGCTGTCTGTCGTGTCTTCTAGCTTCAGCGAGTTCACCTATTGTCTGTCCACTCTCATATTTCACATCAGCCTTTTTTGCTTTCTCTCTAAAATGGAGAAATGTTGTGCAAAGGTTGAAGAGGTGTGCTCTGCAGTTGCTTCCCAGAAGGACAAGTTAATGAGTAACTTCGTAACTAAGGTGTACTCCCTCCCGCCTACTAGTGCATCTCTCTGGCCAATGGCACAGCAGACCTGGTCAGGAGCAATGTTGTCACTCAGCGGGGCCAAACCAGGAAGAAGTCAAATATGACTTATGAGAAACATGTCATGTTTGAAATGATAACTACCCGTGTGCATTTACAAGTGAAGCTGTAACCAGTCAAACCTGTTTTATATTGCAAATATATGTTCTGTATTGTAGCTTCAGTGGGTAATAAAATAATCTTGTTTGATATCTGCTTCGTGTGGCCTTTCACTCTTGTAGTGAGTGTGAGCGTAGTTTAGATAGTCTGCCTGCAGGAGCCACGCCTTGCTTTGTTTATTTAAAATGTAAACCCTCCCCTCGGTCCTTTTCAAATGAGGGAGGAAATCGGACAAGATACAGTTTGTGGCAACAAGAAGTTTTGTTTGTTTAAGACGTACAGCCCGAGGGGAGAGAACAGACCTCTGGTGGCTTTGAAAGGAAAAGCGAGGTGACCCTGAAAACAATAGGGCCACTTCCTGGCCACTCTGCTTCTTTACATCTCCCTCCCTTACTCTTCCTCCTTCCCTTCCTCCACATGTTCCAGGATGCTTCAGCTGCATGTCTTGGGGCAGATGGCAGGGACGAGGATGGGTTGGGACAGTAAAATGATAACTGAGCATCAGCTGGAAGAAACAGTAGGGGATTCCCACCACAGATACTAGGTTGTATGCTGTTGGGTTATTGTAGTCCTGCCATGCCTTTTCTAATCAGCTTCTTTAAGAAAGACCTGATCGTTGATATCAAAATGTTCACTTTTACGATCATTGTGGGTAAATTTGGGCATTGCAGCAAAGGCATAGAGTTGAATTGGGATAAGAACAAGGTGAACGTCTTCATTAAGCATGTGTTAACAGATTTTTTTGGACACTTTGGGGCAGCAAAAACAAGCTGTTATCACAACAGACTCAATATCGCTTTTTATCTTGTTAGTAAAGAGTTGCTCATTTACACACCAAGTGTAGAAAGAATAACATTAGCATTCATTTGAAGTTGTATTTGTGTCCAACTTAAGTCCAATATGCGCTCTACTTTTAGCTCTATTTTGTGCGCCACTAAGTCATGAGAGAACTGTTTGGCTGTGAAGCTGCTAAATACTCCACCCTGCTCCACACGGTACACGATGCAACAGTCAAATAAGGAAACGCGCACAATCGTTAATGTCAAATGTACGGATAGTAAGTAAATGTGACCTTGTGTAGAGAAAATAAATTACATCTAGACAGCTGTGATCATTGTTTAATCGCAAAGATATTTTAAGTTCAGATTTGTTTAAACGATTACGATATGGAAACATATTTCTTGTCAAATGACGGCAATGTCTTCAGTGCATTTAGACGAACATAAACAAGGTCATAGTGACACATTTGGAGCTGTATTCAGATTCTGGATAAGACTTTTGGAGACCAGGGCCTCCCCCTCCCTTTTCTACCATGGGATGTTTACTGTTTGTCCTCTCAGTGAAGCAGTGGAGGTAGGGTCTGATGTCAAGGCCCCTTCTGTGGGCAAGATGTGAAGGCCTTTGCTAAGTCTTTTAACAGGAGGGAAATAACAACACGTGTCGCACTGTCCATAACAATGGACAGTCGGTGACAAACAGGCCTGCATTGAGCATCAAGAGGAGACGCTCTGCAGGCTCAATTTTTCTCTCTCTTGCCTCTCACAAAATTCCCTCCTGCAGCCATTGTGATGTGCATACACCGAAGTGTCAATTTTACGAGGTGACAGCCGCAAATTGTGCACATTTTTGTGAGTTTGCGAGTCCATATGTAAGCTCCATCTGGAAAAATGATAATGTGAGTGAGGCTCTCTTCACACCTGCTTTAAATCTGTAAATCTGTTAATGAAACAGCTGCAGTTTTATTTAAAGCCAGCACTATTCTCATTTGTATTCTTGCAATGAGTTGTATATTAAATGTGATACTCTCTATCTGGGCTCTGATTTGATCAATCAAGGTGACATGAAAAAAATGTGCTTCTGCACACTAAACTAGGCCCTTTTTTGTCCTTTGTAAACCTTCACTCTGCTGCTGTGATGACCCACTTTTACTCGCATAAAGGTTGTTTAAATTCCATCTAATTTAATCTAATGTAAGATTGTATTGACTATATGTACATTAGCCTGGAGCGGGAAGAGTCTGTATTTGTTTGGCTTGAGTTTCTGCCATGTCTTGCAGGCGTAAAACTGTATAGAAAGACATGGATATTACTAGAATAAGTGTCTCTCTTTGATGGTGGGGGTGTTTATTTTGTTTGACTTTTTACTCTTCACGGTGAGTGAAAGTAAAGTGAAACTTAAAGATTCCAAAAGCATGCCGGTCCATGTTAAATTATGTGAATGCTTCCCCTTTGAGGAAAATGATTCATCCAAATGGCGTGTTAATCAGTAGTCTGTAATATCCGACTGTTTGTTTTGGATGTCATGGTTCTGTGAACGCACTCTGAAAGACTCTAACGCTGCGCTGACTGATAAACTCGCTGTAGATAAATGTCACAAGCACTGAAAAACACAGCTATGGAAGTGTAAAGACATAGCTGCATGAAGAATATCAGCGACTCCATGTGTTGCACCATTGCCGAGTTACTGCAGATCTCAGGGAGATTGATGTAAAAGTCAGTTTTTATAAGATCCAACTGTGCATATTTCTAATCCCTTGGTGAATGCTGTAAGAATATTTATGCGAAAAGTGAGAGTGCTGAATGATTCAGTAATGGTTCAGCAAGGAATTTGTATTTCAAAGGTCTCATATGGTGGTGATAATGACTCATTATAAAATACTGAGTAATACAATGTTTTTAGGTTAGCCCTGCAAAGGGATTTAGTGTGCAGTAGGGAATCGTTTAAAGGTTCACACTATTTGGCTTTACACCAATACACACATTTAGCTGTTTGCTACTTTTTAAATCACTAGATGGATCCATCTCATGCTTTTTGGATGGAAGCCTCTAGAAAGCTTAAAAATCAAGCCATTTATGTCTACAAGTGTGGTCAATGCAGGAATCTATAACGCAGGAACCTAGTTCAGCTGATGTCTGACAAATGTTTTAGTTTACAGTGTTATACCATATCTATATTGTGATTTTGTTGAAATGTTTTTGGGAGCTAACTCCTTGTAAAGAAGGCTTTAGGCTTTAAGGCCGTACGCATTGATCCGTGATTAGGGCAAGAACCAAGAATCACTAGGGTTTGAACCTTTTACTGAAATGTACCTGTTTTGTTTTTTTCAGACGGGCCAAACCAATGAATAATCTTTTGAAACGAATGCCTTTGCACACGTAATCCCAATGGAAGCACACATAATGTTGCGTTTCTAGTTTTAGCACCCTGGAGATTAAAACCAGTTTATCTTACTAAAGCAGATGTGCAGTACTACAGAGGGGCACTGTGGCGTGTAAGAAAATGTTTTAAACCAACTTTAAGCCAAAGTGCCGGTACTTGATCGCTTTCGCGCCAGCAGCCATCTAGCTCTCTCTTGCTGTGTCCTTCTTACTCGCTGGCTGATGGGAACAACTGCTAAAATGTGTGAGCATGTCTGTGTGTTTGAATCTGTGTGTGTTGAGAAAACAGCTATCAGACAGGAGCCGAGACCCTCCACCTCCACCCCCGCCGCCACCTCCACAGGCCTTTTCCTGCCTGTAGGGTGATTCCTGCCCCTGTGCTCCCTCCACTTCCTTCACACACATATCAGCCTCCAGCAGCAGTACCTCTTCCTGAATCTGGCTCAAGTTCTCTGGACACTGTGTACAAGCAACAACAGTTCATCCATCTCTCTCTATCTATCTCTATTTCCCTGCTTTCTTTAACTTTCTTGGACCAATAATGTATCATTTAAATTTATTTCCCCAGGTAACACTATGTTGAATTGTTCTTCTGGGGCCTCTGCAACTGTCTTCTAGCCCTTTTGCACAAAATCTCTGCTCTTGCATTTTTCTGCCTTTCAGCACATCACTCCCAGGGTGTTATCCAACTTCCTTAACACGCCTGCAATATTCCAGACATGTTGGCTGAATTTAGTACCACACCCTTTCCACAATTTCCTTGATACACATGTTCCGATGGGATACTCCATTTCTGTAATTAGGATTTTGCACTAACTAGCATAATAATAGCAATGTTTGGTATCTGACCCTGACTAACAAGGGATACAATACAACTATGGTTTTGTCATTGTCATGACAATGTGAGACATGCAGCTTTTTGGCCCAACTCTCCTTTTAGTTTTTATCTTGCTGAGCGTGCTGACTATCTGAAATCATGTAACCCATATGATCCCGTAGTGGAGCAAGCCTTTTCACATTAAACCCACTCTAGTGGTCGACTACATGCTGTTATGATTAGGGCTTCCTTAGTCTGATCCAGAGGCTTTCCAAAACACCAGTAATGAGGTCTGTGTCTGTGTGTGTCTGTGTGTGTGTGTGTGTACAGTACCTTTGCAAGGTCAGTAGTGGAAATAACATCAACACCCATCAACATCGCTGACTGCATGGAGGGTTTGTTTGGTGTCAGGCTGGAGGGTCACCCTGCTCTGGACCCAGATCACCACATCCCCATTCTCAGTGCCCCAGCCTCACCCCAGGAGGCCGATTGGGAGACTAGAGGTTGGTGGGGGGGGCATATTATTTTTCCAGTGAGGGACTGATGAATGGACAGGAAGAGAAAGTTTAGGAACATGTTACTTCACCCTGATTGCATTTGTGTGTAATCATAAGTGTGTTTAAGAGTGTGTAGAATACAAACATTAGATACAATATTTAAAGAAATATACATATACAGTATATTTGTAACACAAACCAGCAGGAATATAGTTATTGGATGGTTAAGTGATAAACTAAGTTAAACGTTTCACTGTTACGGCTAAAACACAATGTTAGCTTTTGATTATATGTTGAAACTACATGGTTTTAAGTGCAGTTATTGATTTACAGTACATGCCGTCATTGGTATACACATTGTCCCACAAGTACACCAGTCTATTATTTACCAAGGGATTTACCAGGATCTTATTCCATATGTACAGACACATGTCAGTTTCATTGGCCAGAAACAACAGTAACTGTTTTTACATAATTTCAAGGTCAACGTTTAACACTTTAGAGTTTAAATATGCCCATCAACATACGTTAGGTCAGCATTATTTAAGCAATTCAAATGTCAGAGAGTACTCTGATGATTTTATATAACTAGTTCCTAAAGTTTGGGAACTTGCAAATAACATTGATATCTTCCTTCCTTTATACTTCTTTCCCTGAAAACCCTGGCTACTACAGTAACCGACATTAATGACATCTTTCCCCTAGACCCTTCCTGAGTGGCTAGACTGTCGCTCCATATTTCCACAGTTGCTAGTCTACATTGTCTTTCCTTTCACAATTTTTGACACTTGCTGTTTGTCCATTGGTTACGTTATCAACAGAGATGTCAGAATATTTGGATGCTAATACCATCTCTGCTAACTGGAATTTATTCAACACCATGGCTTGAATTGACCATGAAATTGAGCATTTTTAAAAGGCAGGTCTTGACTCACCATGTTGTAATGGTGATGAGATTATTGGTGGATCCTGAAGAAATGGAAGAGATGGAGGCCAAGTGCTTCTATGGGGGAACTTGTCAGTAACCCTTTGAATCATTTGGGAGGGTACTGTGTATGTGTCTGTGTGTAGTATAAAGGTGGGGGATTACCTGTGTATACACCTGCAAGTACATGTCCATATTTATATTATCTAGAGTTATACTATTTTACAGAGATAAGATTATATGGCACATAGTCCACAACTCCTACTGTCTCTCATCAACTGTGCACATCCTGCTGCTCACCCATGCTGACTTTGTATATTCTTGTCTATTGTCAAATCATTTCCGATTATTCCATGTGTTGATCCATCTATTGGAGACATGCTCCCCTTGGGGTTGCTTGAATGGAAGTTCTTCTTTGTGAGAAAGTCAGCCTATACAGTGGAAAGTGACGTATGGGAGAGAAAGTATGGGCGAGAAAAGGAAGCAACATGCAACAAAGGTTGGGAACCATTCGTCATGGTCTGAACACACTTGTGTCTTCATGTGCACAATGACATTATGCAAACATGCTGATGTTTAGCTGGTGAAATGTTCACCATCTTAGTATTGTTAGTTAAATTGGTTCCATGCTAGTTAAATTAGCACGAAACCAACTTTGTGTCCAGCTGTTGACGGAAATGAAGCTATAGTGTATAAGTTACTCTTGCACGTCTTAGCCCGTATTTTATTTATCATACATCTGCCAATCACTTTTCACGCATGCTCACTCATTATTCACTTGCTGTCATTTTTTGGTGCTGTCAATCATGACATGAGCTGTTTAGATCAGCGGGTCTCCTCTATCCAATAACCGCAATGAAAGACTTACATCGTTAGCCTATCATCTCGCTGCTTTCTCTTTTTGAATACGACTGTCTCTCTATACCTTCAGTTCATTCATGCTTCTGTTACGCACCATCTCTGCCTAGTCTTCATCAGGTCCATCAGCTTCATCAACTCATCCTTCTATCAGCCTCATCAGCCATCATCACCACAACCAGGTCTGGACTCCTCGGGGGTTTTATCTTGTTGCTGATCCGGGCAGATGACCCTCAATTACAATCTCCCTGTAGAGTCCAAGAGCCAAAGACTCGGTCAAGACTTCATCATTACATATCACCTGTTAATAATAAACAATTATCTTTTCTTTTTCCGACTTGTCTCTCCTGATTGAAATGCGAAATGGGAATGTTAAACTGATCATGCCACTAGATGAAGAGTTAAGATCAACAAATACTTTACAATTTATACTGAGGGAGATAGATATTGGGATTTCTCCACTCGTCACCATGGATATTAAATTTTGTGGCAACCCATCTAATATTTGTTGAGATACTTTTAGTCTGGACCAAAGTGAAAAACACAGATATAAACATTGCAATCCAATCCAATACATAGTGGATACAGTCAGAAATGCATGGTCAGTGGCCCAACTCCAGTGGAAAATGGAGTTTAAGAGATTGTGTAGCAGTTTGCCACCATGCAGTGTTGGAAATCTGCTTGCTTTAAAAAAAACACATTCAGAACCTCCATACACATATACTGGACTTTGTCTTTGCGGAAATCCCACTTTCTAAGATGGGGGTCTTCAACTTTGACCAATAATGCTCACACACGTAATGTATCTCAAAATCTGTGTCTGTATTCTATGTGTCTTTCATCATCTTTACCCTATTGCTTAAACATGTTTCTCTCTCACACACACACACACACACACACACACACACACACACACACACACACACACACACACACACACACACACACACACACACACACACACACAAACATCATGTCATCACATTCTCAAGCATACACTCACACATGATTTGTGTCTCTCATGGTATCCATGATCCTCGGAAAGGGTTCCTTTATCAGACAACATGAGGTATGTTGGGATGGAGGAGGTCAGCGGTTTTGTAAGTGCAGTTTGGGAGGAATTGGGGGGCCTAAGAGGTGTGAGTGACACCCTTTCTTAGGCTCCCAGGGCCCTGCAGGATCAGTGCGTGTGGAGCCAGGCCAGTTCGCCACACAATGAGAGGAAATGGGAATTTAATACAAACTCTCTCACAAAGTCTCAGAGACCTCCCGCCTCTGTTGCCGGTCTCACTTCCAGACACCCCCCGCTTTGCTATCACCACCTCCACTACAACCTCAACAAAATGTCAGAAACAACTCAAACATGCTTGGGAGCATGCTGCTGTTCATCAACGTGTTGACACAATTCAGGTGATATTTCCCCACATTGACTTTTCTCAGTGGAATTTGTGAATAATGAGGCTCAAGAGTAGGAATGTACAGCAGATACAGATTAAATCATCACAGACACGCTTGGAGACAAGGGGTTCAGTGTTTATACCATACACAGATGGTTGGTTGCATGTCCCAACCCATTGTCAACCAAATTGAAGCTGGCATTGTTTAATTTACGTAATGGATTTATGTCATTGTTGCCTTGTTGTTACAGTAATTAAAAAGCAATCAATTATTAAAACACATACACCTTTCAAAGGGACCCCATTTATGCTATTTTTCCTCAAGCTAAGAAGCACCATGTCCTCTTTCTTTCTTTGATTATTTGAGGGTTGAACAAGATTGTTCAAGATTGTTTGTTGCACTGTTGTATAACAAGCAATATTGTGCTGTTTTAACTTGGCCAGGAGACACACTGGCCAGTGAGCCTTTGTCTGATAGTGTCATAAAGCAAGCGCCGGCCACTTTACCAACAAACACAGTTCATAATTACGATAGGGAAACAAAGACTTTTGCAGACAATGGCTAATGTCTGAAGAGCACAGAGTGCCCTCCACCCTCCATGTGCAGAATAATTTCCTTCACATATATACACATGCATGGGCACACACACAAATTATTCTATATAGACACATACACTATAAAGTTTCACATCAATGCACCATCACATATAAACATACAGACATACACACACTCACACAAAACCACCCCTGGTTTCTGGCTCCTGATAGTCTTAATGCAGCCAGAGGCTGAAGCGTCAGTGTTGATCCAGCCTTTGGTCTTTTTCCTTTTGGCTTCCTACAGAGGCTCCACCAAGCTGAGTGGGCAGCATGCAACACTTTTCAATATTGTCTGTTTTTGCACTCCTTCCTTTGCTCTAAATCTAAAGTCTAAATGGAAACACTGTGATTTGTTGACTAAACAGCTCCAACCTGGGTGTCCCCATTTCAGTTTTAATTTGATCTATTTTTTACCTCAGCTAATTGAACCCGCAGGACGTGTCCTTATGGCTTTCAGTGTGTCTTTCATTCACTATTTGACATTATTTTCTATTTCATATTAGACATCAATGTGCCCACACAAATAGTTATATTATTTTATTCTAGGTTATGTTGATGATCAAGCATACAATATAATATTCTGTGCTGGCCGAAGACATCCATGTGAGTTCTTGAAATGGAAAACAGGATATCTCAAACAATAAGAAGTTGAGTCAACTTCAAGTCGATTGTCTGAGGCCGCAAGGAAATGTAAAGAAAACATAAAATCAGTCGACAGTTTTTGCAGAGAAAATGAGAAAAGGCGTGTGCAGTTTTTCCAACTGGATGTTTCAAAGTGAGACAGTGCAGCACTTTTCAAAGATTGGGCCAGAAATGGCATAGACACAACAAGCATATTGTTCAAAATGTCCAGAGGCTGACTGATTTTAACAGTGAGGGAAGAGGGGAGGCTGACCATAAAGGCGGCAAGGATTTTAACTAACTCATTGAAGTGAAAGAACAAAGCTGTTAAATTTGGCAAAACATGATACCAGCTGCTGCTGCTGCAAAGCATCTTAACTAAAAAAATCAGGGCAGCAATAAAATACAATGTCAGCTGAGGACGTAAGGGGCATCATGCATAGTGGTCGCACAATTATATATAAACTATCAAGTAGTATAAAGTAGTGTGGTCAAGTACACAATTATCAGCACGGAGTAGATGCGCTTTGATGGAATGCAGTCTTATATTCTCCAAAAACGTAAATCTCTGGCTGACATGCGCCTAAATCCTGGTGCCTCGCGTTTTTCAACATGGATTGTGCAATATGTTTACAACACAGAACTAAATATTTCTGTGACAATTCTAGAAGTACAAATACATACATATTGCAACAACATTTTAGCCAATTAATGCTATTCTATCGTAAATTAGAGTATAATTTCACTGTTTAAACTGTGTAATATATTACAGAATCAATTGTATGCACAGACAATGATGGTGGTTGGCATTGTATTGGAACATCAAGTGACAACGTTTAAACTCATAAATAGGCAACATGAATCGGATCGGGGAGGTCTGGAGCGCCAGCAGTCCTCCGCTGTCTGGTGACGCTCTTCCTTCCTTTCCCACCCAGAGAAAGCTGAGCTTTACCGAAAGTCCAACTCTATACTTCTAAGGTGACGGGCTGTGATACCATCTCTGAAATCTATACTGGACCGCTGTAGTCATTGCCGAAGAGATTTTACACCTGAACTGGAGGTCTGGTTTCTTCGCCAAGTTATGCGTAAAAAGGCGCACCACTCGTCTCGTCGTGCCGCAGCGTCACCGTTTTGGATGTACAACTCTTCCCGTAGAAACGATTTACTAACGACAACTTTTTCCTAATGAGGATTATAAATACCATGAGGATTTTGTGGGTGTTGGTATTTTGCTTCCTTGATTTATCAGGTAAGAGGGAACTTATTTTAAGGCTGGTTGGGTAGCTCTTCAACGGAGCAAAAATATCAAAGTCGTCATTTATTTTCGTTATGTATATTAAGAAAAAACAATTCCCCATTTAAGTCTATACTAATTTCTTGTTTATTCATTTAATAATGCATTAAAGTCATAAATACCCTCAGAGTGTAGAGTGTGGATGTCTGAACCCTTTGGGAAAACAAGAGCTCATCCATGTTTCCTGTCATTGTTCTGTGGATCTGGGCTTAAATACCAGGGAGAAGGAATGCTGTACAAACTGGCATTATTGGGATTGGCTTTTCTTCTTCTTCAAATAATCACATTCTTTTCTTTTTTTTTTGTACATGCGAGGCAGTTTCTCAATGTCAGATGTCAGTGTGTAAGATGTTGCAAGTCAAAGAGTCACTTTCATAATGAATACACCATGAGATTCAAAACATACTGATTTTGTACGGCACTGTATGTGTTGAGATGGTTTGCAGCACTATTTTGTGTGAACTGTGTCAGGTGTATTACAGGAGTTAATGGAACTAGAAACTAGAAGTGAAACATCTTACTTATTTGGTCTTGAACATGTTCCAAACTGATGTCATCCATGTTGAGCTAACTTTAATCTTAGAAACCAGATTATGTATCGTAATACTATAATTTCTATTGAAACATACAGCAGCTATTTTAATGAAAGCGGAGTTAAATAGTGCTGAATGAAGAGTGAGCAGTACAAAGTAACTTTGTAGAGAGACAGATGTGACAAAAGGTTTGTGAATCGTAAAATTCTCATAATCAAGTTAATCGTTTTATGACTAATAACTTTCCTCATGTTTCAAACACAATGCCCTGTCCTGCAGACGCTGTGATCGACCTGACAATGATATCCACAGCGGAGGTCACCAATGTCAATCACTTCACCATCTCGTGTATCAATGGAGAGCGCAGCCCTGCCCAGGTTGAGCTGGACATCAAGAAAGACAATAAAATCCTCATATTCCCCAAGAAGCCACATTTTAAAGTGCATAAGCCCAAGAACAAGGAGGCAGTGGCCAGAGACTTCCGTGAACTGGATCATATCGGCATCTTCTACTGTGAATCCACTCAGGAAGTTCCCCCACTTGAGACAGCCACAATGATCAATAACCTTGGCAGCGGTGGGTTCAGACTCTCATAAAAACCTATACAACTGCAGTTTTCTGAGAGTTTTAATTGACCAAACCTAAACTATGACTGGATTATTTGTCCTCTGCAGTTTTCTTATCCATCCGGTTTGGATGGTGTGTCAGGTTTGGATCATAACTGTATCTGTGTTCCTTTATAGCAAGTTTTGTCCCAACACACCTTACACTTACTGTTAACAAAGGAGAGACCGTTCACCTCAGCATGCAGCTACTCAGCTCCCAAAAGAGAGATGTGACCTGGAAGTACAATGGTAAGCCATCCAACACAATAAGAAGCCGTTCACTCTCTGTTATTTTTTTGCAAAAAAGAATGGAGGAGTAGAGTACTTTATTAACACATTGAAAATCAGGCTATCCATGTGTGTTTTTTTTCGTGTTTCATGCAGGAAACTACTATTATATGACTCACTGGAACGACGTGGTCAATCGTACAGCGGTACTCTCTGTGGAGAATGCAGCTTTTGCCAATCAAGGCATCTACAGTGCCAGCTACGTGGGAGACATCCCCCTTCAGGGCGCGTGGATGAGGCTCATTGTCAGAGGTTTGTTTAATCCTGATATTCACAAGCTCGGAATCAAAAACATATACACAGAAATGTGCAGGTTGTGTATTCAATGTACTAACATCTATCATACAGTTTCTCACCTTACAAAAAGCGCACTTGTAAATACAAAATTAAAAAGGAAGATTATGGTGGGAGAAGAAGCTGAAATGGACTTTATATTCTCCAGAAATGTCAATAAAAGCAGACAAGCGTGAAAACACCAAAGAAACATTGGGGTTACGTCTCATAATTAGTTAATTATTTAAAACAGACTGATTAGTAAATCCTGAAGAGAAGACTGAGAAGTCACTGCGCTCGGCCACAAAATAGTCATGCACGTAACAACCTGTATGACCACAAATTGTGTTTTTTACACATACGTTTTTGGATGGATTAAACACGAGACACCTCAATTCCAGTCTTTATGCTAAACTAAGCTAACAAGCCTTTTTTTTTTATTGACAGACACATGAGAATGGTATCAAACTCTCAGCAAGAAGGCAAATAAACACATTTCCCCTTATGTAGAAGTATACCTTTTTAGCTTCAGCAAGTTGGTTTTGAGCTTAATGAATTCAAGCTTGAACATGAGATGTATTTCATTGAGACAGCATGTGTTAGTTTTATTTCCTGTAGCTCAGTGTTGTAAAGAGACATCAGCAGTATCAACACCATCTCCACCCTCCACCTGCTCTGCTTTGAGATTCCCCTCTTCCCTCTCACTCTCTCCACCAGATGCCGTGGATTTTTTTTCTCAGCTCAAATTACTACATGATTCAATGTCTTTAACTATTTCCCTAGATTTGTATAGTGAATACAAAATATAAACAGGCAGTCTGTGCAGTCTGTACAACATACTGTACAACATCCTCTGTCCCAGGACCCTCGCATTGGAACAGGAACAGAAACTTTCACAGGGAAAAAAAAGGAAGAAGCCTTAGGAATAGCAACAGAACAACTGTGCAAAATACAATGCAAATCAGAAATCACATCTAAATGATATGGTAATTTGTTTGAATTCATTACACTGCCTGTCTTCATTCTCTAAGATTATAAATAGCTTCACTCAGAAAATTATACGGGGTTCAATAGACTGAAAGCTGAAACTGGAATTGTGCAGGCAGGTTAAAAACAAACTGTTCACATATTCAAAGAGGACATAACATATGTGGATTTTGTACGTCACACTTTCAACACGTTGTATATTTTTTTTAAGGAAGGAAAACTTCTTCTCTCTGTAGATTGTCCCAGTAAGAAGTGGGGTCCTTACTGTGACAAGGACTGTCCGGAGTGTCTCAACGGCGGAGTTTGTCATGATGTAGACGGAGACTGTATCTGTCCTCCAGGATTCATGGGAACGCGGTGTGAGACAGGTTTGTAGTGTACTCAATACGGTGCAATACTGTACATGTGTGTAAATGGTAGAGAGACATACAGCTAGAGAGGGAGAGAGAGAGAAGATGGGTATAACATCACTTTTGTTTTTACTGTTGTCATTAGCAAAATACTAATGTCAGCATGCTTAGATGTTCTCAATGACCGTGAACACATGTTGATGATTAGAAGGTTTAATGCTGACCATGTTCCCCACTGTGTTTTAACTTGTGAACCATAAACCAAAGGTAATTATCGAATAATAACATATAACACAAACCCAAACAAAAACAAAACCCATTGTCTTGGATTTGATTGGTGACCCAATGGCGTCCTACACATGGGTACTATAAAGTTATCCACTTTGCGGCTGTAGCTCAGGGGGATGAGTGGTCGTCCCACAACCACAAGGCAGCCGATTCGATCCCCAGTCCCCTCATAGCTCACATGTCAAAGTGTCCCCAAGCAAGACACCGAACCCTAAATTGCTCCCCGGGCGCCGCTCAGGGCAGCCCACTGCTCCCTAAGATACCAAGGATGGGCTAAATGCAGAGAATACATTTCATGTATGTATGTACTATGACAAATAAAAAGGATTCTTCTTCTTCTATTGCGTCTGTGCTATATTGATCCAACTTGTGTCAACTTTGACATCGCATTTTAATGACAAACATTAGATCAACGTCACATCTACACAGCATTTTGGACTGTGCTTAAACAGCTTTTTTTCACAACAATGCAACCACATATAACTATACAAATCAAATATGTGGGTTACAGACGAGTACACTGGCAGACTAGTTACTCTGTTCTCTGTGGTGTTTTGCAAGGAAGGTCGAGTCATGATACAGTAAAACTCAAGGAATTAAAATAAACACATTTGTGAATTTGTCTTTCTCTGATGGTTTGCAGCCTGCAGAGAAGGAATGTTTGGCCGAAACTGCCAGGAGTCATGTGGCTCCGAGCTGAACTGCAAGGGCCTTCGATTCTGCCTACCAGACCCTTATGGCTGCTCCTGTGCCAGCGGCTGGTTCGGGAGCCGCTGTGAGAGGGGTGAGCATCACTTCAGCTTGCCCCTGTATGCACATGGTTTGATAACAGGTTTTTACCCTTTTTGTGTGTCACACTGTGCAGTATAGCTTTCTGTTTTCTATTTTCAGACTGCAATAACGACATGTATGGACCAGACTGCAGCCTGAGCTGTAAATGCCAGAATGGAGGAGTTTGCAACCGTTTCAGTGGCTGCCAGTGTCCCACAGGGTGGAGAGGACAGAACTGTGAGAAGTCTGGTAGGCATCCTCACGTCATAGTATTCCCTCTTTTATTCAGTTTCTTTGTTCAGGTCTGGCTCCTCTGTGGAAATGAATTGACTACATTGCTACTGTGCATTTATTCTTTTGCCTCATTACTGCAAAGTATATTTTCATTCTCATCATCCTACTCACCAAATACCACCACCTTCTTCCTCATCACGAAAGCAAAGATGTCAGCTCCTTTAAATCCAGATTGAAGACTTTTCTGTTTGCTGTTGCCTTTAATTGATCCAGATTCAATTGCTGCATTTTATTTCTTAAACTGCACTGCAAGTTTTATTCAATTTTTATTTTTTATTTAGCTTTTTGACTGTTTTAATGTTTTCTTAACTGTGTTAAATCCTATTTTCTCTGCATTATGTTTTGATGCTCTTAATGGTTTTATGTGAAGCACTTTGAATCGCCTTGTTGTTGAAATGTGCTATACAAATAAACTTGTCTTGCCTTGCCTTGCCTTGAACATGCACACGTTACAAAATGTATAAAACACAGTCGGATTACATGCAGTTTAATTCAACCTCTTTACCTAAAAAACTGGCTTCATCAGGGCTTATGACAGAACCCCAGTGAAACTCTTTCTGGTGAAATGGTTCAATTAAATTGCTTGAAATCCTCGAGTCTACAACCATTTTGTTTCCTCTTTCTAAAGTTTTGAAGCTTTAACTGCTATAACTATGGGCAGGCTCTATGTGAATTTTTTTTTTTTAAATACACATATATTTAAAAAAAATATTCTCTGTCACTTTCCACATTGTCTTTTCTCAATCTCTGGTCCATGCCTCTCTCCATTTTCAGACCGGGCTCCCCAAATCTTGGATTTGGATAGTAATCTGGAGTGGAATCTGAACTCTAGCCCCAAGATCTTTTGTTCAGCCACTGGCAACCCTCTGCCCAGCCACAACAGCATTGAGCTGCGAAAGCTGGACAGCACTGTGCTCAAGGTAGAAAGACCGACCATTGCTTGCAACACTCTTGCCAAGATAGCTTTCCATAAACCGGAATTAAAATACAGCAAATGCACATCTTGTATGAAGTTTAAATCAAGGTAGTAAGGTAGAGATTAAATACAAAGCCTCACAGAGGGTGATCTCGTATAGCGGTTTCCAACGTGGCTGCTTTGAGGACAGGCCAAGGATGCTGCAAGATTCATTATTTAATTTTTCAATAAAGTTTCACCAAAAAAATCAGCAACATTTTCATTTCTGTTTGTATACAGATTTATTTTAAAAGATGTTATTTACTATCGCAAAATTTACACGTGCTGATAGGTAGATATTTTTTTAATACTTTATGGAGAGCTAGCTACCTGATTCCCTCTCTTTATGCTAAGCTAAGGTTATCGCCTCCTGGTTCTCTCTCCATACTTAACTGGTGCTGTGACTTCAGTTCAATTGTACTGCGCCTTTAAGATTGGGAAGGTTGAGTCAAGTTCAGAGGAAGTCAACAACACAATGGCCTGACCAGATAAGGCAATATCACTTTACAGTACAGCAGTTACTACGTGTTGCCTATAAGTGAAATGTACAATTTCTTTGTTATTCTTTCAGTGCTTTTTCCTTGATAATAGAAACAATCTGATAAAGAAATGTACCACCACTTCACACAGGAAGAAAGAAAGTTCTCAGAGTTAGGACGTTCTTCGCAGCAGCAAAAATAAGCACAAGAAATGTAAATGTGGTTTTCATCTTGCATTACATTATATTGTTTGTTTTGTGTTTTACTCTCAGGCTTCTACAACTGTCATGGACTCGAATAAGAGTACAGCCCTGTTTGAAATCCCTCGTCTGACTGCTCAACAAGGGGGGTTGTGGGAGTGCAGGGTGTCCACTAATGGAGGCCAGGACTCCCGCAAGTTCAACCTCACCATTAAAGGTCTGTAGACATAAAAGGAATAAGTGAAGTAATAAACAGAAAGGAAAATAAATGGTTTTGGGACCATTTCCTTTATGCAGGAACATCACATGACAGCAACCAATCTGCATTTTGTGTCTACTCAGAGCCCCCTGTTCCCACGACTGCTCCCAAACTGCTGGAGAAAAGGAGTAAGCAGCTGCTGGTGATGCCCGTGGACTCCCACAGAGGAGACGGCCCCATCGTCTCAACCAGGCTCCTCTACAAGCCTGTGGAGAACGGAGTCTCGTGGTCCTCCATCATAGGTAAAGATATCATTCAAAAGTAATATCGCGTAAATCGAAAAGCTGGCCTAGAAGAAACCAAAATAAATTAAACGTATTTCAAGAAACACCCTCATCATGTTTGCTCTACAATGCACTGCAGGTTTAGGGTTTTATACTCAGTTCAAGTGCCCTGCTGCTTTTTTTCTCTCAACAACTGATCATATAACTAACAAAAACTATGAGTAATTTAAAAAAATGTTCAATGTCCATAATGTTTATGTTTTATGTCCAATGTGTTTATTATACTATAGATGTATGTAAGATAAATGTTACATAAATTACCCATACATCACATTATATGTTAACAGCATTTCCTACATCCACTTTTTCTTTCAGTTTATAGTGACAAAGAGCTGATCACGCTGATGAACCTGGAGCCCTCAACGCGCTACCGTGTCCGTGTCCAGCTGAGTCGCCCTGGTGAAGGCGGAGAGGGGGCCCCGGGGCCAGAGGCCATCATGGAGACGGATTGTCCCGGTAAGACCGACCAATAACTGGGATCACACACATACTGAATATACGTATATTTATCTGGACATCTTGCTTTTGAACAAATATCTACAGTCTGAACCACAGAACGTAAGCAAGCACAATCATCTTATGTCTGGTGAGACCAATAGTTTGCTGAGCAGTGCTTCTACCAGACATTAAGTTGCCAGTTTTCTCTTCCTCAGTGAGCATATCTGTCCTGATGACTCAAATAAGGGTCGGAAGATAGCAATGGACTGAAATGATCCGTGGGCACTTCTTTACTAAAAATATAATGAAGTCTCCATGGGATCCCAACTATAACAACAAAAAGCAAACCTTCGTCATCAGTCAGCAATGATTTATTTCCTCAATGGTGTAGAGGGGGAGAGCATATCCGAGTGTGAGCAAGGAAAAGATCAAGGAAACAAACTGACATGGAAAGTGATTGTCATAGTTTCATAGTTCTGTTGAGTTTTAGTTTTTCGCCATATGTGGTTTGATCCATGTGTGAAATGGACAAATTCAATGTCTTACAAGGGAAAATGGTTTGCTTACACAAGCACAAACTATTTGTATGACTCGCAGGCCTGTGAGAAGTACCACAGAACAGTTTATGACCATGAACTATGGAGTGAGAAGTCATATTTAAAATGGCATATGATACAAATTAAATTCTGCACCAAACAAATGTTGTATTCAAGGTTGATATTCATTTATTTTCTCAAGCCACTTGATTACATTACAGGGTTCTGTGGCCTGTAGTATTACACGTTGTAGGTTCACAATTCCACTACTACATACTAATCATATACTACAGCATATACTAATCTTTATATTGTACTCTGTTTTTGTAGTTAGTATACATAAAATCAACATTTTTAATGTGTTATGATTTATACCAAAAGGAAAAAATAAAATACTTGCGCAATTGACCTCGATCAGCACAGTATGTTGAAGGAGGGTTAGGGTTGTCATAGTCACTTTAGTTTTAAAAGTTGTTTGTGGAGCTGTTTCTCCACCAAATACTTTTAAACTTTTCAGCTTTGCGCTTCTCAGTTTCCTTTGTGCAATATTGTGGGATAATAGGTGTTATCACTATATACTTACAGCACACACAAAAAGCAAAGATGTTTGCTTGCGTATTGCCTGTTTTAAGTATCTTTCATCTTGTAACTTCTCCCAGGTAAGCATGAAACCTGTTTAGAATTATTATGTAGTTTGGATTTGGGCCACAGTCAAGCAAAGATGAGCCATAGGTGTAAATTAATTAATTTCAAAGGAGCAGTGCCAATATTAAAAGCTAGTTCTTCTTGTCGGCAGCCACTTGAAATCGAAATTGAGGTAATCGTCCACTTCACTTGGAAATACTTTACTTGTCGCTCAAGGGGCAATTCTAGGGCACCGTGACTGACATAATGAGAGAAATTCTCAAGGAGCTGTCAGCTCATACTGTGTTCTCTGTCGCTGCAGAGCCCAGAGTTCAACCTGTGATTGACATCAGCTCGAATGAAGGCCGCAATGCCACTGTACGCTGGCGACTGCCCGCCAACAATGGCGTTAATGCTGCCACAGCCAGTGGCTTTTTAGTGCAGCTCTTCGGGCCTCCACCCTTCAGTGAGAAACTACTGGAGGAGACCACCCTGCTCACTGTGCTCTCCACAAAGTTCCACAACATGAAGTACCAGCAAGACTACACCGTGGTGGTGCGCCTCATCAACTGTGGCAGCCTGGGGCCGCCCTCTAAACCCTACCTGATCCGCATCAACAGCCAGGGTAACTAGAAACTCTGCTGTTAATAAGCTGCAAGGAAGGCTCCTTCTAAATGTTGCAGAATGTTCAATGCAGTTGGTAACACATTTACAGGGGTGTGTGGGTAAACAAGGGATCTAAAACAATATATAGTGTGTTCAAAAGTCTCACACATATTACGTTTTAATGGTAAAATAAGCATAAATAAATGGGATGATAAGAGCTTCTTAAATGTGCTTTAAACCCCCTTAAGAAAAGAGTATTGGTGCTTGCTGGTTGCTTGGTGACTCTCTCCCTGCCCACAAACTTTAATTGAGTTGAGTTAGAAAAAGATCAATCCGACAGAACGGCAATGAATGCTGTTAAACCCTTGTCTTTGGTATGAAAGCTTTCCCAGAGCACCAACGGGTAAACCTGTGCTTGTGATTGTAACATTTATTTTATTAAGACTATAGTTTTACAGAATCACTGTTGATTTCCCTAACTATGATAATCTCTGTGTGTCTCAGGTCCGTCATCCCCACGCAACATCCAGGCCCTGCCCTTGTCCATGTCAGCCATCCAGGTGAGATGGCAGCCCCCTGAAGATCCAAACGGAGGCATCATCAAATACATCATAGAGTATCAAGCAGTCGGCCATGGGACGCCGCACCCTTGGGTGGACACAGACGATGGAAACAAGACCGCCAAAGATGTGACGGCACTCAACGGCAGCACGCTCTACCAGTTCAGAGTGAGGGCTTTCTCCAAAGTGCCGGGAGAGTGGAGCAAGATTGTTCAGGCGATGACGAAAGGGAATGGTGAGTTATTTTCTGCTCACCCACCTTCATCCACCATTACTACAACTCATTACAAAAATGTGAAATACTGGATTACCAGAATTAATGAATAATCAAGTGTACTGACATACATCAACGCCTTTTCATAGCTTCTTGGACATACATTTATTTCCCAAATCAATCCAGCTAAAAGTAGCTCCAAGTAGAACATTTCTGCACTACTGTACTTGTGGCTAATACTGTTTTTTTCCCAGGTGGCATTGAAGGAGACCACCCACACAGGGACAGGGTTCTAGAATAGAAATACATAGACAGTCTATTTATCTTCGCTGTCTGAAAAAAACATCATCTCCATCTCCCTATTTGGTTTTTCTCTCCATCTTCCATCTTGTCCCTTGTCCCTCTGTCCTCTCTCTCTCTATCTCTTTCACTCTGCCAAAAAAGGCCTTCAGAGTTTAATCCCGACTACCCAGGGTGTGGCTGGGAGGCCCGTTGGGGACAATTACCAGCTGTTGGTGGCAGTGGTGGGCTCGGTAACCGTCACCTGTGTGACTATCCTGCTGGCACTGTTGGCTCTTTTCTTCATCCGGAAGACGCTGCTCAACCGTCGGCGCACGTTCACCTACCAGTCTGGATCTGTAAGGAGCCACATTTTTTATTTACTGAGTTTCTGTTGACTCACAAAGCTCAAATGTAGTTTGAGAAAAGCCTACGTTCAAAAACTTTAATATATTTGTATTTATCGCAGAGCTTAAGACTGTTTATACCCCCAGGGTGAGGAGACTATTCTGCAGTTTAACTCAGGAACTCTGACCCTGACACGGAGGCCCAAACCGACACCAGAGCCCCTGACCTATCCAATCCTGGAGTGGGAGGACATAAAGTTTGAAGATGTCATCGGAGAGGGCAACTTTGGCCAGGTGTTTAAGCTCTTAATGTACTTTCTTTATTTTAAATCCTGTATTCACTTGGTGAAACATGTAATCTAACAACAGTGTCAAAACCAGGTAATCAAAGCCATGATCAAGAAGGACGGCAACAAAATGAGCGCAGCCATCAAGATGCTGAAAGGTAACCTCGGCACACATTCATGCAAGCACTCGCACACATATCGAGATATTGCACATGAATCACACACAAACACACCGCTTGCACTTTATCTAATGATGCTTTGCATGATGATCTTCTTGCAGAGTTTGCCTCAGAGAATGACCACCGAGACTTTGCAGGCGAGCTGGAGGTGCTGTGTAAACTAGGCCAGCATCCTAACATCATCAATCTGATAGGAGCCTGTGAGAACAGAGGTGAGTGAGCGACACCTAGTGACCTTTATTGATATTGATGAGCTTTCGAGTTGGTTATGATGAATACTAGTCTGTTAAGAAGACTGTAAGATGAAGACTGTATACATGTCACTTTAACTTGCTTATCTGGTGTTTAGACCCTATACATTATGTGAAATATATATTCATTTTTTTATTTGGTGGACACCGTCCACATTTTAGTTGCAAGACTATATGAGATCCAATATTTCTATGTAGTATATGCAGTATCAAATTTATGTAATATGCTCCAGCTTAAACCAATTATGGTATAACCTTATTATTTATAACACAATTCAAGGTCCACTTACAAGCTTTCTCTGGAGCATTCAACCATAACACACATGTTCAATTGTCATGGAGATGAACTATTGTGGATGATATGTGAGCTCAGTTTTATAATTTAATTTATAGCACTTTAAGAAACATCTTGCCTGATGTGTATATTATTAATATAATGGGTTATTTTTTGCTAAATATATTTGGAAACTTTCCAAATAGACTAAATGTGTTTGCCAATACACTTTTATTCAAGAGCTGGCAGTATTGATTTTTCAAAGGACTGATTAATGCTGAATGAATGAATATACACTTTATTAATCCCCAAGGGGACATTTGGTGTAGAAGTAGCAGCAATTTACAGACACAAAATAAGATATAAAAACAACAGGGATGAAAGATATATACAATAATAATAATAATAATAATAATAATAATAATAATAATAATAATAATAATAATAATAAAAATAAAAATAGCTGGGATGAAAGAAAAAAAAGAGTATTAATCTAGGAATTAAATTAAATTAAACTAAAACAGTAGAAGTGCAAAAATGAAAAGTATGTATGTGTATATTAAGTGTGTGAGGTGTAAAAAATAAAACAAACAATAAACAACCAAAAGGGGAGTGCAAAAATGCAAATTGGTATGTAAGTATATGAAGTGTGAAGTGTAGATAAACATAAACGTAAACTTGTACAGTTATTAATCAGTCAGAGGATCTGGCAAGCAGTGATTTATTATAAAGTCTGATTGCCGTAGGCAGGAATGTTCTCCTGTAGGGGTCCTTGTGACAGCGGAGCGTGATGAATCTCTTGGAGAAAGTGCTCCGCATTTGTTTGAGTTGTCCATGTGCTTCACAAGCACACTGCTGTGCCATTTATGTATGTGTTTGTACAAGGTTTCCTTGGGCCCACTTACCATGGAGTATCAGTTTCCCATAGTTACAGCCCATGGCTTCTACATCGAATAATTACATTTCTTTTGTTTGATCAAGGATTGATAACATATGGGGGAGGAAGTCTAGTGTGGAATGTACATCAGTGAGGACTTTACAGCACCAAGTCAGCCTTGAAAAATAAACATTCTACTTCAGTCTCTTCACTGGTTTCTCGTTCACTCAGCTCTTAAATCTACAGACCGTGTTTACATCTGTTGTTTAACTCAGGTTCCCCTCCATTATTCAGTGATAAGAGTTCAACAATACACATTGACTGTACTACCGCCTCCTGAACGAGAACAATTGTTCTTACCTATTGAAACTTACAATCTTAAGAAAAAGTTTTAAAAAATGGCCAACAAACCCTCCCTTTGTGTCATTTTCAAGAGCAGTTTTGGTCTTTTATGATCCAGCTGTTTGTTTACATGCCTCCTTAATACTTACTGTATCTTCTTTTTATTATTATTATTATGCAGTTTGTAATCATTTAATCCCAAAACTATTTGAAAGGTTAACACAAGCATATTCCATTTACAGTATGGAAAGACTGGCTTGTTGTTCAACCAGCAAACTGATTGTAAAATGGAGGAAAATGGAAAGGAAGGAAGAAAGGAAGGAAGTAAGGAAGGAAGGATTATTGTGGGGAAAAAGGGAGGAAGGGAAGCCGGCTGGAAGGTAAAGGTGGGAAAATAAAGATGGAAAGAGATCAATAATAAAAGACATGCTTTCAGGGGGTAATGTTTCTTTACCATGTGTGTTCTTCCTGTGTTTCCTCTCTCTTTGCTCAGGCTGTTAATAAGTATTGTATTGCAACAGAGAATGTCACTGGCTAGGAGTGGTAGCACAAGCATGTACTCAATTGTTATTTCTTGCATTTTGGGAGTTTTTTTTTTGTTTCACGTTAAGCAAAGAACATTGTTTTGGAAAGATGTTGCTGCAGGAAACACAGCCTGTCCTGATTATCATACTAGCTTGTAGCTAAGAAGGAACATGATTGCATTATGTTCCAGTTCTTTAAGTCTGTCCATCGCCCCGCTATTCTTTCCTTCAACATATGGTATTAACTAACTGTGTTGGCACTCTGTCCGTTCCTGGTGAAATCAACATGAAACCCTTCCAACAAGAACAACTGCCTCATGACCTGTTGGAACTCTGGTTTGGGCTGGAAGCCGCCATCTATTAACAAAGCCTCCACCATCTGGTGGATCTCTGTAAGGATTTCATGAAAGGTCTGTTTTACTTCTGTCTGTGTCAAGACAGAACGGTTGAAGGCCAAGCCCCTTACCAGCTGGAGCTGGGTCTCTCCCCAGCCTATTGCAGGCCAGCCAAGCTCATAGTCAGAGTTTTTGGGGAGTTAAACTCATAGATGAAACCGTTATTAGCAACAGCCTTAACTGTATTAATCACCATGAGAGTGTCTTGTGATGTCAAATACACTATGTGTTGCCCCAACGTGAGTAAATCTTATATCAAGATATCAAACATCATAAAAAGGGACATCTATGGCACATTTATTAAGTGTCCTCTCTGTTTATTACAGGATAATCTCCTCTTCCTCATGGTACGTTGTCTCTGTGTTCTCCAGGTTACCTGTACATAGCCATCGAATACGCCCCCTATGGTAACCTTCTGGACTTCCTGAGGAAGAGTCGAGTGTTGGAGACCGATCCTGCCTTTGCCAAGGAGCATGGCACTGCTTCCACCCTCACCTCCCAGCAGCTGCTGCAGTTCGCTGTCGACGTGGCCACTGGGATGCACTATTTAAGTGACAAACAGGTAGGAAGTGAAAGGGTGTATGTGCGTGGCTGCTTGTTCATTATTTTGTATGGATGAGTCCATTTTTCTTGAATTTTTCTTTCCTCATTTTTTTATGTCTCTCATAAAAAGCATTATTTATTTACCTCCTCTCTTTCTCCTACTCTCTCTTACTAGTTCATCCACCGGGATTTGGCAGCCAGGAATGTTCTTGTAGGAGACAGCCTCGTGGCAAAGATAGCAGACTTTGGCCTGTCCCGTGGTGAGGAAGTTTACGTTAAGAAGACAATGGTGAGTGGCGGAGTCAGTTGCACTTTTTTCAGAAAACAACCAACCGCCAGCAGAGGGCACTAGTTGCTTTAGTCATTTTGTAATTAATGTATTCTCACTTAATTGGATTAATGCTACTGACATCAGCTAAGAAGACTAATATCTTGCACAGATAAACTACAACAAACATACCAGTTGATTTCTGCACAAGATGTAAATGTGTGACCCCACAGTGTTATATCTATAGCATGTCAGTCAAGTTGTAGTCTGCTACACGGTGGTTCATAATTCATTAATATGATATTTTGAAAAATACTTAATTGTTTAACTAACAACTTCTTTTGAAGAATAATAATTTACTGCTATTACATGTATTGAACGTTGGCAGTTATTCACTGGTACCACATCAATTTAAACAGCATCTGAGAGATGATACTAAAGTGTAGTAGTACAGCAGTGTGCTACATTGCCCTAATAGGCCATGGACTTGTACAGCACTTGGTATGTTAACTGGATCATCTCCATCATCAACCTGTGGCACCCTGTGCCAACCTATCAGATTTAAGCATGTTTTACTTCTTTATGTATTCCTGTTTCATATTTTATGTTTTAATATTTCAAATGAACGTGTTTGGCTTTCAGGGGAGGCTGCCCGTACGCTGGATGGCCATTGAGTCCCTGAACTACAGCGTGTATACGACCAAGAGTGATGTGTAAGTGAACAGTGGCAACTCATCAGTTCAACCAACATCATTTCTGACTTTTACTATTGCACTCACCCCAAACAGGTTTGCTCACAATGTTTGTCATACTGGGGCTTCAATTATATACAGTACATATTTTGAGTGACATGGTAGGCTCATGGCGTTGCAAACAAATCATGCCTCTGGTCACTGGTGGACTGGTAATAGTTGTGTATGTGTTGTGTAACTGATAAGCACAAGCAGGAAGCCTTGGGTACACCTCAGCAGACAGACTGTCAACTGGAGCATGAAGAGTGGAGGACAGCTAACGGAAGAAGTGTGAAGGCTGCTGGAGGGTCAAAGAGAGCTGTGAGCATCAGGGAGAGAAATGGAGTGAAAGGGAGATACAGCGAACAAGGCCTGAGACAGAGTGAGAAGAGAGAAACAGAGACAAAGAAACAAGCCGACCCCACAAGCAGCACGTGTCACAAGCAGCACGTGTCTGCTTATATGATCTACCACACAGCATTGTGACATGAGAAACAAATGGCACCTCTCATGTCACTCATCAGATTGTAGGAACGGTTTCATGTTCTTCAGACACTCAGTGGGTACTCAATTCATGAGCATATTTATTAAATTATTTAAATGTTTAGCATTTCAAGCTTTATAATGCATACATTCTAAATGTGTATTACTTTACTGGATATGTAGATTAGCAGGTATGCGATTATGCAGGTTTCTTTACAAAGTTTTAACCTTATATCACATATGATCAACAAAGGAAGTCCCAGATTAATCATTTCTGTCAAGTGTAAGAAATAAAACAGTGCTATTCTCGTCCCATGTTTACTTTACGAACATCTCATGTCCTTGCATTTTCTCTCCCAGGTGGTCTTTCGGTGTTCTCCTCTGGGAAATTGTAAGCTTAGGTAAGTAAACGTACGGCTTGTGGTGGTAACATGGTGGTGACAATCCTCACCGTTGTTCGACCCACCATCGCCATAACAAAAAAAGTTTATTTTTCCTTTGTGTGTGTGTGTCAGGTGGCACACCCTATTGTGGGATGACATGCGCTGAGCTTTATGAAAAACTGCCACAAGGCTTCAGGATGGAGAAACCCAAAAACTGTGATGATGAGATGTAAGTATTCCACATTTTGTAGCTAATAATTAGCTTATTTTGTCTATTTTTACACTGTTGAACCCTATTCATCAATATATATTTCCCTGTCCAGCTATGAGCTGATGAAACAGTGCTGGAGGGATCGGCCCTACGAGAGACCCCCCTTCTCCCAAATCTCTGTCCAGCTCAACAGGATGCAGGAGGCCAGGAAGGTAATGCTGCATTCACACAATCGGGAGAAAGGGAAGACTATAGGAACATGTACTGTTATACTATAACGTAGGAGTTGAGTGGAGGGTACATCACTCCAAGATAGCTACTCCATCCCTGAAGTCATACAGCCATTTGTATAATTGTTTATTTCAGCATACCATTTATGGTTTCCATTTCTTATGACATTTTTTATGGCATACTAAACTATGAGTTGTTTATGGCATTTTGATGATATTCTATATGATGACATTTGTGTGAATATTTAGGACAAACTAGAAATACTCACATCAGATTAGACATCTGGTCTGTACACAATTACATGAACGTGTTTTGAGGCTCCAGCATGATGATGTTTTAAACTCTCTAATCACAACAGCTTCTATACATCTTCCAGGCTTACGTGAACATGGCTCTCTTTGAGAACTTCACCTACGCTGGGATAGACGCCACAGCCGAGGAGGCCTGACTACCAGCCCCCCCAGACCCTAGCATGCCACGTAGCCCCAAAAGGAAGTCCCGAGGATGGTCGCCACGTTACTGCCACCCACCTGCCGCTCAACGCCACGACAGGAGGACCAAGCGCTCTACCAAAGCCACCCAGCTATAGATGGAGGACTGTGAAAGGACACTGTGTGGAGTATCCGAGGCATTAGGAGATGAGGAGTTGGATGGATCGATGCGATTGCTACCAACCTTTTGGAAAATACTGACCCCAAATACTCCAAAACCAGTCCCAGAAAAAAAGACACAACATTGTACCTCTTGCTGTTACAAAAGTTACAATGCTGGACCCTTTTCTCTGACTGTTTAGGGGATGCAGCAAATAAGGAGCTATGTGACTTGCTAAAACACCACAGGGTCTGTGGGGTGTCGACGCATGACTTTATTTTCCCTCTATTGGTCTAAATGGAGAAGGAATTTCTTTTATGAAGATGAAATTCAAAGGACACAGTGTGAATCACAGATATTCAAGATCTCAGACTGTTAGAAAAGGATGAAAGACACATACATTGTAGCACTTAAACCAGCCTCATTACTGCCATTGGTGTCTTTTACTATTTGTCTATCACTGCCATGTGAATGTAACTACTACTGTATATATTTTGTCACGTGGATGTATCAAAGCCTCCTATTTGAATGTAGTCAAAGATACAAACTGACATAAATGCACCCATGGCAGATGCTCTATGTGTTGCATGCAAAGCAAGAGAAGTTGTTTTGAAAATGATACCAATACAGGGCAGATACATAGCTAGTCTGCCAGCTACCAACATTATAGTTTACCTTTAACACTATGCAACCTAACGCAATGTATGGTAATGTATCTATTGTATGAGAATGTATAGTATGTTTTCATGAACTGGTTCCTTGATTAAAGGTTTTGTGTGGTGACTGGACTCATCACCACATTGCTAGCTGTTCTATTAGCATAAGTCCAGTTTTTTTCAGTTATATACTGCAGTTTCTGTGACACTAAGGATGTTCACATTCGCAAAGATTATTGTGTTTTTGTTGTTGTTGTTGTTGTCACTGGCCTGCTCAAAAGTGAGCAATGATGGGAAACCACAGGTCAGGCTGCTGGGAGCCAAAGTATCCTTTCAGAGTTCAGGAACACTGATACCCCTGCTGCACTGAGCTGATCTGTCACTGGGTTTCCTTCACAAACCAACCGCAGGCGCTTAACTGTCTGTCAAACATGGTCTCAGTTGGCCAGCTTCCTGTGGACTCCCACACAAAGACAGCGGCTATACAACAACACAAATGTGTGATAAGGGAACACAACTAAAATTATTTCTATCCCTTGTTTGAAAAAGGGATAAAAAATATTTTGAATATCAAGCGCTCGCTCTATAGACACTACTGAAACCCCATCTGTTACCTTGGCACATTGTTCCTTACTCCCTGATTTGGTCACATAGCGCTATGAAAAGATAAACATATCAGGCAAAAAATATAATTAATCTACCTATTAAAAAGCTATTTAAATGTAAAAAATGCAGAGAAAAGGTAAATATTCTGGGAAGTTTGGCGTAAGGGTAAGGTGTTTGGCCCGGTAGAGAGGGCGGCTTGGGGTCAGGGTTCTTGTGTGTGGGCTAGAGTTGATCTGAAACAGCAGTGAGGGTGTTGGTGTTGGAACTGGAAGTAATTTCCCAGTGTGAGCAGAGCTGCCGACACGAGCAGTATTGGGGATGTGTTGTCAGGGAGTGTTGACAGTACTGTTTGGCGGGATAACAGCTCTTGGCAATGCTCTGGCAACGCTCAGCTGAGAAAGTTAGAGAGCTCTTGGGAAGAGGCTGTCTGTTTTATTATAGATGCAGAGGCATTGTATCGCCCTGTAGTGTTTGCCAAGCGGAAGGGGAAGTGGCTGAGGTGGGTTGGATCTTTGGTTATGTTGGTTTCTCCAGAGGTAGTGGTTGTTATGTCAAAGTTGTCTGGTGTTAAAGATCCAATGATGTTGTGCAGTCTAGAGTACATGTTACAGGGCTGATCAGTCAGCAGCAGACCTGGGCCATGTTCTGCATATATGGATAACTGATAACAGTTTGATTTTCCTCTTCTTCAGAGATGGCTCAAAATGAAACAAGTCCTTACATTATTATATTCACGGTTGATTGGTTCATGATCAAGACTTTTCAAGGTGAACCTTTGTATGTTCCCCACTTATTTTGAGTTGCTAATGACTCTTTCATGACTTTTTGATGGCAATATGTAATTGAAGCATGAAACACCATGTAATGGACTTTCATTAATTGTATACACAAGTAATGTGTGTTAAATTGGGGTCAGTTTAATTAAGAGAGGAAGACAGGAACTCAGTTTCACAAGTTCATATTTGGTTTTAGAGCGTTTAATTTGTTTCATGGCAAGTTTTCTGGCAGGTTTTTATTATTATGTGTTTATGGTTACAGGTCCCTCAGGAACTTGAAGTTTGTGAAGCACTTCGTATCATCTCTAGTGTTTCCCATAGGTATCCTTTAAATGTATATGTGTATTTAGAGCAAGGAAAAAAAAAAACAGCAAACCCAGCCAGATGATGGACTGAAACATTTACTAGGTTTCATCATCAGCATCTCCCGTTTGCTATTGTGTCTAATTAGAAGGTGTGTTTGAGAGTAAACAGAAATACAATATGTTTCAGTCAGCCTTTTTTGGTGCGTACTTCCACTAGGCTTTACACAAAGCACGCTTCCTGCTTTAAGCACAGCCAAACGTGCAGCACTGATCAACCACTCCCACCCCATGCCTACTCAAAACCATGCATGAAAGACAACTCACACAGTTGTTAGTTTGAGTGCCATGGTGGTTTAGGATACATAACACCTCAATCTACAATGAATTTGCCGTGCAGGTGGGAGATCCTCCTTATGAGCATGTGGATACTTGTGGGCTTTGTCCCTGGGATACATTGCAAGGATGGAACGGTCAGACATCTGTCAATGGAAGGTAGGGCTTAATGATGGATCATTGTTGTACAGTTGTATTACGCTAATAACTAATATTAAATCACATTTTCTCATTTACTGTTTGTTTCCACTGATAAGAATGACTGTTAACTATATGACACAGAGCCACCAAAGGCACAAAATGTTGTTTTTTCAAAAGTAAAAAAATTGAGAAAAATATGTTAATTTCTGGGAACAAGATAATATGTTGTGGGTAGAAGGTAGAAGATAATATGTTTGGCCTGGCAATAATGGGTATTGTTCTCACACAACATCTTGTTTTTTCACAACAAAAATACACTTGTTGCCACAATTTAACATCTTGCTATTTGAAGAATACCACCTTGTTTGACTTACAAAGTTTTTTTTCTTTTTCTGGGGGACTCATGTATTATATGTTATATTTATATGCCATTATATTTGTCATTTCTGGAGCAGATGTTTTGCTCTTAAAGGATGAGCAGGATCCTAAATGTTTCACCCGCACAGAACAGGATTTGACCTGCTTCTTTGAGACTGCAGATAACAGAACTTATGATTTACTCTACAAGTTTGACAGGTATGTTTTATATACAATACATATATTGTGTTCTTTATATTAAGGTATTATATCATTTAATATTATCTGATTAATTTAGTTTAGAATGTTTCATACTTTTGAGTGTCCCATAGTGTCCCATAGTCTTGGCTTATCCACTTTGTATTCCACAAGAACACAGGAAACGTCATAAACCCATATCCACAGAACACAACCAAATATGTTTTATCTTTCACTTTGAATGATGTCATTATTTTACTTCTCCTTTTAGAATTGTCCTTTTAAATTTGAACCTGACGCGTGTTACTTTCTCTATAAGTCACCTATAAAGCACTTTGAACTACACGCTTTGTGAAAGATACTTTACAAATGGTTTGATTGATTGCTTAATATATTCCACCATGTCTATTATTTTTGTCATTTATTCTAATCAAGCCTGCCCGGTGAGAAAAGGTGTGAAATGTCTGTCCAGAGAACAGAAGTCGAAAATGCACTTCATATCTGCTCATTTCCTGAGTCGGATGTTTTCTTGTTTGTGGAAATACACCTTGAAGTGGTGGAGCGCAACACCAACACCAGTCTCCACAGTCGCACTGTCTGTGTGGAGGACCACTGTAAGACATTTTCTTTTTTTGCAATATTTATTTACTAACTAAAGAGTATGGAAATAGATCGAAAAAAAGAAAACGCACATGAAGCCTTATGCATAACTCTTCCCCTCCCCTCCTCTTTTAGGGTTGGGGGACAGTGGATGTTCAGGGCTAAATAAAAATCAATTGATGAATCAATTAATTAGAAATACATTGTGAAAGTGTGTTAGGGGTAAGAACATTGGATTCTCAATTATGTCTCATAAGTTGCAATATTTGGACTGATGCCATTTATTACAGAGATTTGGTGCTAAATCTATATTTGAATTGTAATGAGATGAATTGATTAAAAAATATCAACAATTCTTCCAAACACACATTAATCACCACAACCTTGAGAGACACCACAGGAAAATGCATGCAGTGATTTAGTATTAAAAGCTTTTGACATTTGGAGACTTCTGTATTTCTATAGCTGCACGTGGTGTAATGGCACTGTCGCCTCACAAGAGGGGTCCGGGCACAATTCCGACACAATATAGTCATTTTATCATGTGATGTCAAGTTTAAAAATGGTCTCACTACAATGAAATGGCTATTATGAAGACTACCATCATCACACACAGCTTACATGGTTGTAAATACGAGACGTGTGCCGTGGATACCCATTTAATCTTTATTCAGATATCTTCAGGTGAGAGATCAAGGGACCCTTTTGAAAACGGCCATGCCAATTGTTCCTTTGTTTGGAACGTTATTTAACTCCATATGAGCACATGAGTAGTACTTCTGAAAAGATAACAAGGCCAGAAAGACCTTTCAGATCAACTATACATACAAAACATAATGTGTACTTAAAATCCCGTCCCAATTCTTTGAGAAAAAATCTCAAAGAATTCCAGCTGCCTCCTCAGCATTGACTGGTGGCTTCTGAATTTCTGCATTCAACTTTGTCGCCTGTTTTACAAAGAGGTCCTCAAATCGAATGACTTTACCATTCAAGCTGTTTCAAGTACGTTTAGCCGTAATAATGCAAGCTCATGTGAATGAACGAGGATTTTCAAGAGAGAAGGCATGTTTGCTAAATTAAAGCTGCACACAAAGCAAGCAGGGTTGGCTGATTGGCTGTCCCCAGGCGGACCCCCGCAGGATGAAAGACTTATGTCCCTCCAGTATGTCTTGGGTCTTCGCTCCTGTCAATAAGGTCAAGCACCAAGAATGACAGGGGGCCTCCTCACCTGTTGCCTTAATGTAAGGTAATTATTTTCTTTAATGGATTTCTTGTTTTCTCTAGTTCTCCTGGATCCACCCTTCAATGTGTCTTTACACCAATATGACCAAGTAGGACAGCTGCAAGTTTCATGGCACACAAAGTACTTGAAATACTGTGAAGATGATGTGATGTATCGGATTCGATACTCATCCAAAGGGTTGGGAGAGAAGATAAAAGAGGTACGCAAGCACACAGCTCCTGGACAAATACATGAGATCATTTTATAACTATAAAATAGTCTATAACGGCAGCAGTGGATCATTTGGTGATTTAAGGTTGCTGACAGTGTTCCTGTTCCTCGGAGTGAAAGGCTGCAAGAATAAACTGTTCTTCTGTCTGGTCATTTTGAAATAGAGTGCTCTGTAGTGCCTCCCAGAGGGTAGAAGTTGCAACAGGCTGTTTCCTGACTCTGGGCATCCTGGATGCAAGGCAGGCTGGCACCAATGACTTTATTTGTAGTCCAAATTGCCCGTTGTAGTCTGTTTCTGTTCGGCCACAAACAGGATCCTTGCATCGGTCTCCGAAGAGTCAAATTGCAGGATGTAGTGCAGTCCCATGTTGACTGCATCAACAGTCGTATAAATTCATAAATAAATAAAAATAGACAGAGAAAACAGTATAGCATTTTGGAAAAAGTCATAGAAATTCATAGTACAAGCATGTTAAAATTAGTCATAAAAAGTACAGCATGATAGCATGATACATAAAAAAATCATGAAAACGTCACTGAATAGTACGTCAAAAAAGGGACCAAGTCAGTGTGCCAGCTGGTCAGTTATGATGTTGATTTATTAATTGATCTATTGAACACATCAGGGATTATGTTGTATTTAGTTGTCCACTATATGAATATTGAATCATTGTATTATTTGAAACCACCCTTCACACATATGCCTGCATTAGTAATTACAGTGAGTGAAATCAAGTGAAATGTATAATTTTGTTTATTTTACATTATTATTAATTTAATTTTCAAGTATGTGATTTCTACAGACAAAAGCAGGCAGCATACTCGACTCTCTGGTACCAGGGGAGGAGGTTGAGGTCCAGGTCACCGTCAGATGTGCCTTTAATCCAAATGCAGGACACTGGAGCAGCTGGTCACACCCCGTGCGAGCCGTGGTTCCCCAAAGTGCAGGTGTGTCTAAATGAGAAAGAGTGTGACTCTTAATGAGTGGCAAAGCAACGGTTCTCCAAAACGCAGCAGCTCATCCTGTGAGCTCCTCTGTCACAGATGCAACGCTTGAATGATACATGTTTTCTCTTCTTTCAGATGATATTTCTCTAATGTGCTACACATCTGACCTGCAAAATATCACCTGTCGTTGGGATGGGAGCAGATATGGAGAAGAGAATGTGTATACACTTTTATACAAGATGTTTCTCAGGTACATTACTTACCACTTTCCATCATTGATACATGACGTCTCAGATCATGCTATGCTAATGTAGCGGCATGTTTCATTGAGTTCAAGTGATTTACATCCTTCACGGTAAACACCAGACACAGCATTTTGAACAACAATAATGTTGCAAACTACTTAGCTTGTCATCTCTTTCTCTGCAGAAGTTTCTTTTTCATTTCACATTGTTGACTATTATGACTAGTGAACAGTTAAAAAAACAAATGAAGTTCTTTGTTTGGCTCTGATTTGATGTGATGATATTACAGTGAAGTTTTGGGCTGGACAGAATGGACAGAGTGTCTCGCTGACAGGGACGTGACTGAACTGTGCCGCTTCTGTGGAGAGAAGTCTGGAAGAGTCAGAGTCAAGCTGAGCAGCGCTTCAGCTCCACTCAGCAGAACCTTCTATACTCAAGAGTTCACTCTCAGCAGGAGCGGTGAGGGATTTCTGCTTCTTTTCTGGTTCCTTTTTGATGTTTCACCAGTATTTCTGTAACTTCATGATTTGTTTCATTATCTCAAGAGTATTATGATGTGATGACATCTGACAAAAGGGAGAAAGTTCTCTTCTAAACCACTCAAATTATAGATTGTCAACGATTTATCGGGAGCAGATGTTCAAAGAACTCTGGACTACTAGGTAGTTCCACAATAAATAAACTGATGACACTTAAGTGTGGTTATTGCTGATTGATCTGCATTTCTTATATAAAAAATAAAAAATTGGATTTGCTCAAACCTATTTTAACACAATTCTTTAAGGTAATTTCTTCATGAAGTTAGCATCAAGACAGCTAGGCTAGATGAAGGTAGCTAAGTTCTCTAGCTTGCCTATTACATGCGGCAGACTGCATATTTCACTTATTGTAGTAGCAAGAGTAGTAATTGCGACTTCTGACCTCAGAGAAAATGTGGTTACATGGCTCTGTCTACTCACAAATCGTGTGTGCTTTTTTTAAATTTTAGTTCGAACATCCCCACCACGTCATCTGAAAGGAACATTGGAAAAAGACAAGTTGTGCTTGAAATGGGAAGCTCCTCTTCCGTCTCTGTCTGCTCACCTGCAGTATGAAGTCAGCTACCAGATCAGAGGGGGTGGAGCGTGGATTGTAAGACGTCATTTACAGCAATACAAATGTTATGTTTTATCTTTTTACATTCTTTCAAAAATATATTTGTGCTCCCTATACATGTCAGATTCCCTCACAACATGTTTAGTCATAGTAAACAAAATTTTTTATTCAAATATAATATCTGTGAATTATTATTACTAATTATTCTGATGGCAAGTTTTTGTTTGTTCAGTATGGCGAGTGGTCAATATTACCACCAGATGGCACCAAAGAAAGGAGTATTACAATACAATGATATACAATGACACATTCATAGTAAAAAAATAAATAAGCAAGATGATTCATTATATTGGTTATATTACCATATATTATATTACCATGCTGGATATTGCAAAAATAACTTCATTTGCCAAAGCATGAGGAAATGCAAAGAATATGTGTTCAAATGAAACAGTATTCAGGGAAGGGATAACACATGCATTAAAAGGGAATGTATCTAAAAGGAAATACAGAATGCAAAATGAGTATGTCATCACTAAGATTGCCCTTTTATGTTCTTACAATTGCGTTTCAAAATCAACCTTTGTGTCCCCAGACGCTATCCCTAAAGGGCGCTGAGACGGGCATGTGTCTAGAGGTTCCAACAGGTATCCATTACAGTGTTAAGTTCAGAGCCAAACCTAATGGGTCCGTTTACTCAGGACTCTGGAGTGACTGGTCAGATGTGCTTACTGGCGACACCCCTGCTGATATCGGTAAGATCCCACTGAGACTGACAAACACTAATGCTAATACACTGCAGCAGTTTATTTGATTTTCAGGCTGTTGTGTTGTTTACATTTCACAAGCAGTTTATTGAACTTGATTATGTGATAACAATTGTCGTATTGTAGTGTACAAAGTACACTGTTGTGCCGAGATATAAATATATACAAATATACACATATTTAATCTCATTAAACACAACAATTCAAACCTTAATGCAGTATAAATAACCTTTACAGGCACATTGCTCATGCTGTGCATACCTGTCTTGATGCTGACGATTGCCATCATCCTCATGTCCGTGTTGTCCACGTACCTCAGGTAGGAAAAAATCTATAAAAAATGTGATACCTCATGTGATACCTTCCTCCATTTCTTTTGAAATGGATATCAATTTGTACCGTACAATCAACCCTACAATTATTTCATTATGATTAAATAAAACCATTTCTACTACTATTGGTATCCAACATGTTTAACCAATTATTTTAACAACATTCTGTATTGTTTGAAGATTATTTTCTTGTCTGTTGTTTTGTGTGTTTTTATAGTAAACTCAAGCTATATTTTTGGCCGCCGGTGCCCAACCTTGACAAAGTCCTTCACAGTTTTCTGACAGAAGCCAATGGGCCGCAATGGGTAAATTATTTTACTTAAAAGCATAATTCCTAATACATGCACCAATATTTGACATTGGTGAAGATGTTTTTTCCCCAGTGGGAAAAATAGATTTTGGGCATGACAAATTTAGCCAAATAGATGCAATATAAATGTGAATGTAGCTATGGATTAAATGTATTATTGTATACATTCAGATATCAATTAGGAAATAAGTAGAACACGAGTAATTAGATGTAAATTTAGAGTGATAGAGTGTGGATTACACTTAATTCCAACCCTTTTAAATGAGTCAGAGTTCCAAGGTGTTAAAAATCAAATACTTTGTGCTTACACTACAGAATCCTCCGATAACAGCAAAGCAGTACTCTGATGAAACCACTTCATCTGTGGTAGAGATAATGTCTGAAGAGGAGGTTTCACAATTAGGGAAACCATCAGGCGGATCCACCAGGCTCCTGCCAGTAGAAAGACAGTTCTGCAGCGGGGAACAGGTCGATGGAAGCCAAAGGACGGAAGTCTTTCCAGACTATGTGACTCTGAACAAAGACTGTGTCATTATTTGCCCAAAAGGAAACAAGTATGTCTATGAGGAAGTTGGAGAGAAAGAAGAGCCGGAGATGAGTGATGAGCTCTTCCAAACATGTCACGGTTCTTGCACTGATGGCTCAGTCTGTATCCCCGCCTGCTCGGGCAGTGACTTTCCTAACCATTCCTACTTGCATCTGGCTGAGCCTGCAGACAGATTCGACTGCAAGGTCACTGTTGCAAAGGGGCCAGGCAACCTCTATACTAATTTCCCCTGTAGCTAAATGTAGAGAATCACCACTTCCACTGGTGCTTGAACAAAGGTGTGTTACCATGTGTTCATAGTATAATAATGGGGATTAGTTGTAATCATGGCATGCTCTCTTCCATCATTACGGACTCTCTGTAAGGTGGACAAATCAACATTTGATAACAAGAACAGAACTTTTCTATGACAGTTCAAGCTTTTGGTAAAAATGATGTTGACGATAATTAGGCATATGTTGTAATATTACTTTTATATTGGTAATTGTATATACAGATCTCTACATGCGGTCTGACAGTGTATCTACACTGCTGTCTTTTTATGTCCACAACAGAGAACCGTAGATGACGAGATATTTTGTGAGATTACAAGAAAAGCAGAGTGGTTTCGGTAGTCAAGAAGACTGTATATTATAAGAGCCGCTCACAATAATTACCAGGTGGTAGCCTGCAGTTAGCTTAGCCTACCTTAGACCAAAAAGGGGAATACAAAAAAAAATGTGTATGTATATGTAAACACGATCTTGTGTCAAGTATGTGAAAATATGAGGGTATCAGTTTGATATCCTCATATATATTTTTTTTACATTTGAGTGTCATGAGTTTTACGTGAGCTAATTTTATATATTTTATTACTATTTCAAATTATCTGTATCCGAAAGACCTCATTAATTAGTTTTTCTTTTCAGATTTTTTCAATTGTCTATTATTTTTTGTCATGGCTTTGTTAACTTCTTAGCTTCATTATGCAGGTTTCCATTTTTGTCAATAAACAATGAAAAGCTGTTTTTCTTCCAGTTGCATTTTCTGTCAACTATTTTGGACTTTCATCGGTACATAGTACTTTATTATCGGAGATTCAAGCAGTTTTAACTGACTTAAGCAGCTTGCTGGACAGTAGCCTATCTTGCCACAAACCCAAATGCATTGTGCCTCGATACAAACCGTATCTGGGTCTGTCTTACATGTGGGTGCCACTAGGTGGTAGCAGAACTCAAAGGGACATGGGTTGTTTCTGTGTTTCTGTTGTTTTTGAGACAAAGCTAGTTATTCTACTAAAAATGAAAGAACTGTTTGATTTGACTTCACGTTTGTATTATATCTCACCTGATGAAGCCACATGATCTATACCAACCGTGTCCTTGATGGCTATACCTGTAAATATATTGTCAAAAGCTGTTAAACTAAATATTAATTAAAATAAAATCTATTACAATGAAATACCAAAAGTGAACCTCCACAACTGAGGCTAATTTAAACCTGATAAAAAAAAAAGCACAACACAGTTGAATACTAGATGTTAATTTATTACACAAAGTAGACGAAAGGCTCAATTTAAGATGACTCAAATAATTATCACTCACAATTTGCATGAAATCCAAGAGACCTCGGTTGGAACAAGGGCAATCACAACATCATGACAACTGTGATGAGTCAGGGGATTAGTAAGAGGAGGAATAAACCCTCAACAAAGTCAACATACATTTTCAAGAGCAGTTACTCGCAGACAGCCGAGCCGACCAAGAACCAAAAATGTATTAAATGTTCAGAATTTAAATCATTGAAAGGGTTATGGCGCCCCAGAGCTGTACAACCAATGGTTGATTTGGAGCAATGGGAGAGGGGATGACAGTGTTAGATAAAATCCAAGGATTGACAGTGTAATAATCAGACAGTGTATGACTGGTCCTGCCTGGCTCAGCCCTCTGGAGTAACTGCGTGAGAATCAGAACTGGATGCTCTGCAACTATGCTATCATCCTGCATCCAGCCAGCCGCCTTCTGTAAAATATACTAGTGTCACACTTTAACGGCAGGCCATCACATTTGCGGTGTTTGCCAGACTGTGTGATATCATGGCCATAAATTAGCACGGATTGTCTATGAGGCAATAGGAGCGTGTGGGATAGAGTGAGTGTGGAGAGCGGAACAGAAAGACAGAGAAAGTTTAAAAGAGTCAGTGTTTACTGGTGTACAAGCCTCTCCTCCCAACAGGAATTCTTTCCATGTTTCGTCACTGCCCACTTGCCCATATGCAAACGTGTAGAGAGGGAGGTTGAATCACCTCCTGATGTAATTTCCTCAACTTTCACATACAATCATATTGAGAGAAAACATGGTTTCACATGATGGGCTTCAACGTGTACAGTAAATAGTGTTTGTACAGTTTGCTTGTTTACATACCCTATGTTGCCATATCTGCAGGCCTCAAACATGAATTCAGCATCAACAGAGATAAGGCCACCAAAACAGAGCACAGCAACATCCTTTAAACTTCTATTTGAAACGACCATGTGGAAACACACCAAACAGTTAGCTTGTTCTGCATGCTGAGTGCAAACACTCTGCAGTCACATTTGATGGTAATGGATTTAGTTGAACATCAGATTCACAGCATGCTCTGAGACAGAAAAAAGCAATGTAATCAACAACACTGGCAGAACCAATGGAGTGAGAAAACTACAGTTTCTTCAGTGTCATTGAGAAGGAGAGATGGCATTGGTTTTCCATATAGACGTTGTATATTAAGGAGTGCAGAGGTGTTATGTTGGAATGAAAGAAATATTAGTTCATCTTATACTAATGAAAACATACATTGCCCAAAAAAGCAGCTTTTGTAGGGTTGGCACAGATCAATGTTTGAATGCTCATATGAATCTAAACAAGGGCTCACCAGGAGGGATGCCAAATTGCTTAAAAAAATGGCCACAGGTGGTCCTTGTCGAATAAGTGAACAAGCTACTGTTAGCTTCTATAACTGGTTGCAATTATTGAGATCAGTCGAAGATCGTCTCCAGTCTCGTACGTTCATTAGCTGATTGGTTATTGAACTATTAGTAAGTGCTAGTCATGAAAAGTAAGAGCACCTAAGGTCTCAATGGCAGTATTTATATCAATCATAAATACTTATAACAGTGCAATCATACCTACAGCTCATATCTCCAGAAAGCTTTTCAAGAACTATATTTTCAGTAGGAGAAATCAAAACAATCTAGTAGTCAGACATGCGTGTTTATAAAATACAGAATTGCATGTTAGTTGTTTTGAAATAATGTAGAGTCATGAAATGTACTCAGCACCAACGGTAAAGAAGCAGTCATAATTCACCATGTTGTCATATTACATTTTTTTCTCCATCTTTCTCCAAAATACCGTTAAAACATGCTCAACATGGCACATGGTCTACTCGTCCTCTGACCTGATTTCAGATTAATGCAAATCAAATTTGATTAGTTGGGAGACTAATTGGAGTAAATACTGTCAAGAAAGATAATATGACTTGACGTGGGGAGAATTTATGACCATGACCAGCGCCTTGTATTCAGCTTTTGAATTTTTTTTTTAGAGTTCATTCAAATCAAGAGAAAAATAAGACTAATTTTAATGTAATATCAAAATTCTTACAGAGAACTAATCTACAGACTTTTAAGAAAGTTAAATATAATTTGACTGTCTGGAGGGAAAAGGGAGACCAGATGATTCCCTCCAATTTATATTTTCTTTGTCCCTCAGCAACAACAAACTTCCCTATCCTTCCTTTACAAGAAATTACAAGATAGTTTTGATAAACCTCGGGATCCTTGGTGATTGAATACAGGCTCCGCTTGGTTACCATGCAGAGAGACCCCCTGCTGAGCGCGTTCAGACGCTGGCCTTCTTGTTGATGAGTATAGAGCAGCATGTGAGGGCTCCATCCACTTTAACCTTCTCCATGTTGCACACGGGGATCAGCATGTGGTCCTTCAACTTCTCGAACACCTGCGGGACACACAGACATGACTATCAGTGGAAAAACTTCCTGACATCCTGCTCTTTTAGATCATTCTAACCAAGGTTACAATCAAATTAAACTGATTAGTGTCCAGCCAACTATCACTGGAGAAACATATTTAAACAGATACCTTTGGGAATCAAGAACCTGGCCTTCTACATAAAAATCTAATCAAATACAAAATAGATATTTTAATGGCAACAGCTGTTCCTGTCTTGCCTCCTGCCTCTGGCCTTGGGTACCACATCTGTGGGCCAGGGTTATAGGTATTGACCTGCCAGCACTACAACAAGCCCTTTAGAAAAGACTGACGTACCGCTCAGTTGGCAGTAGTTAAACTGAAAGAGAGAACTTATGCAACACTTAAGTTTGTTTACTCCACTTGACAACTTGCAATGTTCTGTCATATAAACACCCTGCAAGAGTGAAGCAGGAGAACAAGCATTCAAGAAGGTTTCCTGGTCTACCAGCAAAATATATAAAAAAGATGGGAGTGAGAACTATTACGACATTCTCAAAAGACCCTCGTAAAGTAGTATGTCACCCTGTGGACCTTTTCCAGAAGAAAACCAGTGTTTTCCTACTAGACTTCCAAACCTTCTTTAAACTCTCATTTCCACCCTGCTGTGATACTGAGCGAGGCCTTGCGGCTCAGCCAGAGGGACCAGCTAGACAAATTCTTATCTCATGATGCAATATGGCTGACGAAGCCTCTGGTGATCCAAATGACGTGTTTAAAGACACCGCTCTCATGTGCCTTATAACTCTTCTCTTTCCAAATCAACATACTCTTCTGTGACCACATTATACTACTTAGAAATATGGTGTAAATGCATATTTCTATACAATTTCACTATAAATGCTTTTTTTTCTTCCAAACTTAAGTATTGGATGAATGTAAATGTTTAGCTCATGACACAGAATGAGAATGAATACATGTGAATTATTGAGCACATTTAGTTCTTATTACTTCAGATGATATTTATATGTTGGGTCGGAGGCTGGCATGGTTTCACGAAGGAGAAGCTGCTATATTTCACTAGGGTTTGTGTCTGCTCAGTTTCTTTATCTCCAAACTTAAACCTCCAGAGCAGTCGCCACTGCTAACCATTAAAGATGCCCCGTCTCCGCCCCCTCCGACCGCCACCAATCCTCTCTCACGACCCCCTGCCTTTGTGAATGTGGAACTCTTATGTAACTTCACAAGCCAACTAAAAATAGACCGGAGATTAGGACAGACAAGGATTCGAGTTAGAAAGCAGCAGAAGTCTCGCAGAGTGACTGTGGTTACGCTGAGAAATATCCATATCTCATTGGAGGAATAAGCAACAAGTTCTTTTGAGAAGCACGTCCCAACTGTGGACTTACTGTACAGCAAGACATAATAGGCAACTATCCACTATGTGCTATTCATATTTTTCCACTTCATAGGCTCCAGTTCTATAAACACAGGTTTAGACCAAAAATGTGTTCCAGGCCAATTTCTGATGGATTTGAACATTAAAAAGGAAACTGGATCATGGAACTAACATGAATTCCTCAAATATTGCTTGAAATGGTCCGTTAAAAGATGCTTCCGAAACAGGAAGCACAAGATACACAAATAGATTTTCATTATGCTGAACTTGAATTCCCTCAGTTAATCTTCCTGGAAAGAAATGAGCGACTGCCATGGATTTAGGTCCAAAGACATATAATTTTGTAAATTCTTCCCTCTAAAAATAGATGGTGGAGGTAGGGGTTTTAACCACAGAGTACATTGTGAGGTCGGAGAACTGTCTCTGCAGATTGTAGGCTGCTGGGTTGGATCCTGTGAGAATCCGTTTTACTTGTGATGAGGAGTGACCCCAAGGAATCTAAATAACATGGCTACTGCTCAGCTTTTCCAACTCCGACAGACAAAGTGAGACACTACACAGTGGACTACAGTAGGAAACAATATGCAAGCATCATCAGTGAATGGCACGTTTTGATGTCGTTTGCAAGTAGCTCACTGTATGTCTGACAGACATTTTAGAAAAGTTATGAGACACCGTTGGAGTAGACTTGGCATGTCGAGCCGGCATACAGCACTCTACAGTTTAACACATAACACATGCCATACGAAGAGTTCATAAGAGGGCATGGGGGCAATTTTCAAAATGTCTTTAAAATGACTCTCAGCCCTATAGATGTCTTTTGGCATTTCCCTTATGAGTTCCTGAAATAGTGCCAACTTGGCAACCATAAGTACAAAAAGAAAATGTTCCATATAAAAGCAGGTCATTTTACTTTCATCAGAAATCGGTGCAGTCAGGGAAGCATCACTTTTGTTAAGATACATTTTGTCTACTTTTGCCTAATCTTGCCTACTCTACTTTAGTTACACCACCAGGCCATGTGGACCCTCCAAATAAATAGTTTTAAGAGAGATAGGAAATAAGACATAACAAGTATAATTTTGTGATTTGCTAGTTTAAATATGAAGACATTTTAGATACTTAAACTTATTTTGGTCCACTACACCGCAACAAAAAGCTGTAGACACCACACGGAAATGCTATCAAGTTGATATGGAAAATGCATTAACAAACAGCGGCTTATTGACACATCCAGCAGATATGGAGCAACATTAGTGATTCTTTTTAATTTAAGTTTGATGAACGAACGTAAGTCCAACATTCACTTTGTTTTTCAGCTCTGCTTTGGTCTCCAACTGCTTTTGAGGCAAATAGCTCCCTCTTTAGCAGCTAAATGATTCACTATGTTCACCAGCTGGTTGCTAACTTTGTCTGTCTGCTATTTAATGCTGGGCAGGATGGGTTTTAAGAACACTCTGTAAGCACAGTCTGGTGAGGATGGGTTTTAAGAACACTCTGTAAACACACAGTCTGGTGATGATTCTGTGACTGCTTTCACATACATATTTGACTGCTTTCACATACATATTTGTCTCATATTGATTACATCATCTTTAGTGTGTATTTAGGGGATCTATTGGCAGAAATGGAATATCATATTAATACATATGTTTTCTTTAGTGTATAATCACCTGAAAATAAGAATATTTATGTTGTCATAGCCATATTATAACTACACACGGAGAAGGTCCTCTTAATGGAGTCCACTATGGGGCACCGCCATGTTTCTACAGCAGCCCAAGGCGAACAAACCAAACGCTGACTCTCTATAGGACCATTCACATCCCTCGTCTGTGGACTGAGTCATGTACACAAAAGGTCACTTCCCATTAAACTGGAGGTTCTTTTGTTATAAAAAACAGTGCTGGCTGTGGTTGACCTGCGGCAGTCTGTGTAAAACAACCACATACTGGAGGGTTTCCCTCTCCAGCCACTTGTTTATCTCAGCGGTCTTGACAGGATAGAGGGCAACAAAAGCAAGTGCTCTTTAAATTTAAGCCACTAAAACAGTCTGGTTGTCCTAACAGTGTTTCTTCCTCCCAAAGTTCTAACCTCAGGATTTTAAATGAATGTTATTGTGTGTGTGAGACAACGTTACTGTGTGAAGATGTGAAATGAGCTTTGCATTACCTTTGCACTTTCTGGAAACTGCTCGGCGGTGGGATGCAGAAGCACATGTCCCTTATTAGGTAGGTTCATGTAGATGCAGTTGGCACCGAAGTCATCAGGCACCGTCAGTTTGTCATAGCGATGGTCACTCATTTGCTGCATGATCTACACACACACAGATAAGAGACAGACAGGAAATAGACATTTAGGTAAACTAACGGCAGGCTGTGGGGAGTCCTTCAGGGAGACTTTCAGAGAGACAGACAGAAAACAGTTATTCAGACTATCAGGCACTTTAAGTCTGAAGCAAGGCCACAATACCAAAGGCAGCACCACATCTTTCTGCTGGCCAAACCACTCTCGGGGCCCGGGGGGCCTTAATGGAGAACACAGGAGCAGACAGACATTCTTTCTGGGCAGATGTCATGTTATTTATGTAATCTGAAGGAGTTGAAAGTGGGACAGACAGTGGGGGGAGAGAGGCTGAGAAGACGCCCATGTTGCCAAGTGGAAGTCAGGGTTGAGGATGTTATGACCAGAGGAGAGACAGGTGCCTCTTAATGTTTATGAGCAGAACATCTGCGGACGGATACCTCCGAGACGAGAAGGGGAGGGGAGCTGGAAAGCGCGAAAAAAATAAATAAATCCAAAGCCTCAACATTCAGAAAAGGTATTTTGAGAAGTGAGATTTTTGCACCAGATATAGACCTCCCATCTGCTTTTCTATTGCTCCTCTTTCTGCCTATCATCTTTAATCAAGAGCAGGATAAGTTGGCTGTTTTCTTTTGATTATCAGTCAAATAAGGTCACTTGTAAAACTTAGAATTATCAAAAAAACTAATCTGTAGATTTCACTCATAGAATGCAACACCTATGGGACAAAACAGAATCCCAAATATAAAATGTATGACGTCTAGCATGACGCACATATCGGTTTGGGGGAGTGGCTGTGAGCAAATGTGATGACACAACCTCAAATGTGGGAGAAACATTAGAGATTTGTGAGCACAATGTGGCTTATGACTGACCCACTGGATCTGTTGCAACAGGGAATATCAGGGTGTTTACTGAGACAGGAAAAGCTTTTTCCTTTGTGAATTATATAGAAATATAGATTACGTCGCAGTTATTTATTCATTTAGCGAATGCAAAATCGTTGAGCCAAGCAGAATCCTCCCTTTGTTTGCTCCTCTCCACAAGCACACAAGCGGGCTTGGGCTGCTGCCGGTTAACCAGGGGCCGTGGCCAGTCCTGAATCTGTTGAGGGCTGACCACTGTCTCCTTGGGAGGTTGGTGCCAAGACCTGTTGAGTAGGTGCTGACACCAGCTGCTTATTCTGGACATTCCTGGACTCCCATTCCTTTTCCCAAGTTAATTGATTGTTTCTCTTTTCCAAATTCGTCTAGATGGGAGGAACATAATATTACTTGCATAAGAAGATAAAAGCACTCAAACTCCTTGTGCCCTGGAAAAACTGAGTTATTGTCATAGATGCCTACTGATCCAACCCAATATGAAATGTGCTGGTCTAAGTAGAGCTTTCCTGGGAAAATCTATTCAGCACACAGGAAGTGACACATTTATGTTTCTGGCAGCAGCAGCATCAGTGCATGGTGGAAATAAATAAGAACAATGTGTGTGGTTAATATGAGCAGTACATCTCATAATTAAATAGAAATCCCAAGGGAAAAGTTGTCACACGACTTGACTTGTTAAATAAGTGATCTCTGGGAAGTACCATGTGAAGCCAACACCATATCAAAGGTTTTGCGCCAACAATGTGAAAAACAACGAATAAAAGCGTGAAATCATGCATTTCACCACTATAGCATTTAGCTGACTAGCTATAGCTTATGATGTACAAACAGTATATTAACAGTCCCTGTAAATGACTGCAAATCTAATTATATAGCTGACGTTGCCATTTCTGAGTGCAAGGCTGCAGGGTGGAGTTCATCCAGTTTGTGCACATACTGTACGTCTCTATGTGTGTAACCAGACCAGACACATTCCCAGGTCACAGATGGGTGTGTTAGGTGATTGCAGCAGCCCTAAATGAAAACACTGTCCATGTGCGTGACCGCCAACACTGTCTCTCACATACGGGGGGATTAGGAGTGGTAGAGGGAGAATAAACGTGGACTCCACCAAAGATCACAGTTCCTGCTTCACTCAGTAAAAACTCTTTGAGTGTGAGGAAAATGTCCTACAGCAAAATGTCACTGGGTTTCGTGTAAAGTTCTGATCCATGAAATGCAATTAAATCCTCAGAAAAAAAATCATCTGATGTAACAGTTGGTTCTCTGTTCAATGTCAGTGGGTGCAACCAGTCAATATAAGAACAGATTACTATCTATTTTTTATACTGAGGGTAATTTATTCAATTTTCAGGGTTCATGAAATAAAAAAATCAGGGACTGCCGGGTTATCTTGGTTACTCTATGCTTTTTAAGGGATTCTTAGATTATGATTATGATGCCTCAGATTTGTGTGTCTTCAGCAATAGAAAACAATAGAGAACCGAGGCTCCTCATCCTTGACCAAGACCAGATACAAAGCAACAGCAATTTACTTCTGGAAAGTGGCAGAGGTCCAGTTAATATATCGAGTGGTAACTGGGCAGCAGAACATGCTCATTCAGAGCTGGGAAAACATTTTTTTTTACAGGAAGGTAATAAAATCCCCCCATGACCTGATACTGTGCGCAGTGGTCTGTACTGTGGCCCCTGAAACAAATATTTTCATTGAAGTAATCCTTCCCAGGAAGCCGTTAAAAGTTGTAAAATACTTCCTATCACGGCACGAACAAGACAAATCCGACTTAAGGCCGCTACCAACTACAGAAGGGAAATTAAACTGAAATTGGTTCTTGTTGATGCACAATAGTTGTTTGATTTTGCTCCTTGACTCATATTTCCCTCTGGAAATATCATCGGTCTAAAGTAAGTGTTTCTTGCTGCACCCTCAGGTATCCAATGGAAGATGACATAGGAAGGAAGGAAAGGAAGTGGGGGTGCAGAACATCTCTGATAATACTGATAAAACAACAGAAATCCGAAAAATGCCCTGAACAATTCACATTTCTTATATTTTTCTTTTTAAGTTATGAATGAACAGGGCAACAAACCAGAGACCGTATACTGTCACCTATGTATGATATCAGTTGCTGCAGCTGACTCAGGGACTCAATAACATCATTGGCAAGGACACCTAGTGTTCAGATGCCACATATGGGCCCTTTCCGATATGATGATGGAGCTTATCAGCTGACATTGGACTACACCCTGGACAGGTTGCCAGACTATCACAGGGTTAACATACAGTATACACAGACAACCATTCACGCTCACATCCACACCTACGGGCAATGTAATCATTAATTGTCCTAAGCTGCTTGTCTTTGGACTGTGGGAAGAAGCCGGAGAACCTGGAGAGAATTTGAATCAAATATCAAAACTCATAAAAAGTGTATATTATGTTCATCTTACTTGTGTAAATGTTTGTAATCAGGATTTGGTCATCAAACACAACTCATCCTAAATATAAACTTCACCATGTTGTTACCTCATTATCTATAAAAACTCAAGTGTGCAAACATCCTTGAGGTGAAGATCAAACCCTGACCAGTAGTGAGCAATGACCTCATGAATAAAGCAGGGCTGAGTGACTGGTCATCTAAAGTCAGCCCCCGGAGTCCAATATAAGGAGGGAATCGTGTGTGAGAGAACAGGACGTGGTTGCTGCAGATATTTCAGGATGATGACTTCATAAGTGAAGCTTGGCAGTGACAGTGGCAGATGGATGATGAAATCCATCTGGTCAACGTGTCTTCTCAGCCATGGGAGAGCTAAACACAGACAGGGGACTACACCTGGCCTACACATATACACATTCTGAGCACGTATCCCAGATATAGACAGACAGCTAAACAGAGTGTAAATGAACAGCCTTATTAACCAGTGAGGTGTCAGTGAGATGTCAGTGAGGTATACATATACAGACCTTCTAGTCTAAACCCACACTGCCAACAGGCCAGGGTCTCCTCTCTTGTCTGAATATATAATAGCAGCACAATTCTAGCTCCCTAAAGACAAACATAATTAGTCGGGCTCCAACTTTAATTTGTACAAAGTGTCTTTGTCCAAGGGTACACAGACATAAGGAGCCTCATTGACATAAGAGCTGCATCCACATCCAAAACAAGCACTTTGAATTCATTAAAACAGCATTCATGATATTTCACTCCCCCCCACACAGACCACAGAGTGAACATTACCTAATTACAATTCAGGGTCGTTAAAAGTCCTTTAAAATAGTATCTAATTAGTGCAGGAGAAGGTGACGTAAGCCGTAATTAGAAAGCGAGCAGTCTGTAATTAAGTCTCACTATTCCTCGCTCCAGTAGCTAATTACTGGGGGGATCAAACAGGCAGGAATCTTAACGAGCCAATGCTGGAATATAAAATCAATTAGCACATGCGTTGGAGCATAGATTCTTAACTTCTTGTGTACACTTCAGCTATACAAAACCAACAAGCCTGACCTCGTGCTGGTCTCGGGTACTTTGCTTTGTTAGGATGTGCTTTCAGATGGTCTGGTTTTAATTGCCCCATGAGATATTACTAAGTGGCTTTTACTTGACTTATAGTAACTTTGTGTAGGGTAAGGCCAGTAGGGGGAGATATCACACTAGGAGGCAAATGAAGAGCCCTGCCAAAAAGTATCTGTCAAGGCTAAGGGTGTGTGTGTGTGTGTGTGTGTGTGTGTGTGTGTGTGTGTGTGTGTGTGTGTGTGTGTGTGTGTGTGTGTGTGTGTGTGTGTGTCTTCATATGTAAATAAACATAAAGCATGTGTGTCTATGCTGTGTAAACACAACATTACATATTGCTCTGTATTTTAGTCATGTGTGCTGAGTGAAAGGTTCACGTACAGTCTCATGTGTTGATGTTTGGGAATTTTAAGAATAATTCCATCAGAGGGATGGGCTGAGATTTATTACTCTCTTTGAGAAAACGACCAATCCGTCTCTGTCAGGGTGTAAACTGTCTCTTGTTCATGTGGAGTCCTTCAGCATCCCCTGGGTTTATTTCTTTTAGGACGGTTTCGCGTCTGATTGTTACGATGGAGCTAGATTGATTCAGAAGCCTTTTATGCGGTAATGAGCTCAAGCTGTTAAATGGAATACCTTTGTAATTGAAGCTGGAGTGTGAGCGCCAGGGGCAATCCCCTTAGCTTTGCTGAGCATATGAATTAATGACGAAGGATTAAGGTGACAGGTGGTCTCAATGTGCCTGCAGTGGGAAGCAGCAATCAAGTTGTAAGTAAGGGAGTCTGCTCTGAATCAACACGTGTAATGTCCTGTCTTGTAGTGTTATTCTTGCTGAATATTTTGCAGAGCAGGAGAAAAAAAGGACAGGGTTGTTAATACCAACAGTATCGAGCCAAGAGTCAACCAAAAAAAATAAAAAAAATAAGCTGCGTCATAGTTATAAAAACAATGCCACAACATTGATTCAGTGGTTTCTATCACCATAGCTGGGGGAAGCATAGCAATGGGATGATGCTTTTACTGCACATACAACACATACTCCATACTTTGAGGGTTTTCTGTGCTGATTCACTGGCGCCGATGACAATGAGGCCTGGTCCTCCCATACTGCAGAAGCTTTTCAGGTGCAGCCCTTCCAGCACAGGCACGGTGGATACTGCGTAGTCCTGCAAAGACACAATCCAATTAGGGGAAGTGGAAACAAAATATGAAGATAGGACAGACCAATAAAGATGATGCAGGAGTCACTTTGGGGTTTGTTGTGTCAAAAATTAAGAGCCTGCCTCCACATCTGCTGACATAATGTTCAATCACGATTGTAATTATTTGTCGGTCGTTCCCTACTGTGTTAACAAAAAGACACAACCCTTATGTTACCACTGTGATAACACAGTGCATGTCTTCCTTTGTTTGTGACAATGCTTCACAAAGAACCATAACAAAGCACTGCAGCTCCAGCCAATGGACGTGAAATGATGTGAAATGTGATTGTTTTTATAAAAGAGCACTGGTTTGGGCAGTGTCATTAAACTGGGTCTAAAGTGGCTTTTAAAATGAAATAGCAGGCAGCTCCGGGGCGGAAACAGCAGGAGTGTCTGGGAGATGATGCTACTGAGCCCAGGGCTCGTAGGGTTATTACAGAGCAACTTGGAGAAACTTGATTGGAAAGGCTTTATCTGGCTGTAGGATGTTGCAAACCAAATGTTGTATACAAAACAACAGATAAACCAACTGCTATTGAAAATAGTTGTATTAACACCTGAACATGGCATTTGGGCTTCTTTAAAATATTCAAAGGCTCTAAAACGTTCTCTATAACATTTCATAGTCATGATCACAGGCTGCATTAAAGTTCACTGAAAGTGTTTGTTTTTGCCAAGATAGGCTCCGATTGTGATTATAAGAGTCTTGCTCAAGGAGAAGTCAAGTTCTCGCGAGGTGATTTGTTCCTGGATGACAACAGTGGAAATATTGCAAGCTGGCCGAGTAAAGCATAGTTTAGTGTAATCTATACGATTTTCAGTGTTAGATGATTTCGACTATGTGGATGAGGTCTTTGAATTTGATGGCCCTGCGTATTAAATTGAATCAGAGTATACGGATATACAGTTTTTACAACAAGACTTAACATTGATGCTCACTTACAGCAGTACCCCTCAATACCGGACCAATTAAAAAGTTGTTAAAATGGTTAAAAATATTGGTGAAGTTACCCTTTAATAAAGAGTAGGCTGGCAACCTGAATAAACAACATTACAACTGTCCCCACGTCCTTATTGATTGAACTATGGTCTATATTTAGGATCATTTGCATAATCATTTATAGGGGACTATGCTGTGCTATTTACATTTTGCCTTCAACAGTGGATTTTGGACTAGCCCCATTCATTAAAATGCCAGTTGAAAGACTTCTTGTTTGCAAGAATTAAAGCCTAGATTCCATATTTGAAGAATTACAGCATAGCATAACCTCCTGAAACAACATTGTTTTACCACAGAGTTTGTTTTTATTTTGAGTTACTGGACTGCAATAATTTCCCACTTTAAATATGATTGATTGAGCATTTGATACACAGACTCACCGTTTGTCACAAACAGCTAGAGTTGAGTCCTACAGAGATTTGTAAACCTTGAAGTGATAGCAAGCTTTAGTTTGAATTATGTGAGACTTCAAACTTCCGAGACCTTTCCTTCCTGAATTCACGTGAATACATTTATATGAGCATATAAATTTAGGTTTGTGCCTAAGAACTGACATCCATGTGTTTTCTTAATCACACAATATGTCTTGAATTGTTTTTTTTTTATAGCTCTTACTTAAACCTATGAGGTAGTGGAAGTATTGTGTACATTGTCCATAGTTACACTCTTTTGTGACAGTTTCCATTCAAGAATTTGGTAACACTTTTTAAGTCAACATTTGTACTGCATCAATAGCTCAAATGAAAGCGCTATGATTCACTCAAATTGTTATTGCGAATGAACAGAATAGCATTTGGCATTTTACCATGCCAAAAACTTAAATTACTCCATCCTTGACGTTTTCTTGAAATATTTCCTTGGCACTTGTTCAGAAGATACAAAAAGGACAACTGGGAATTATGTAATCTGAACTTCCTTCACTCCTTATCCATAAACAGGAAGTTACAGTTCAAAATTAGAAGTATGAGTCATACTTTTCTTATAAAGAGAGATACTGAGTTGCTTTTCATCTGCACCAACAGGCTGAAAAGACCCGTTGACCAACCCAGGACAGCAGACTGAGCTTCACCGTTGACATCCTTTTTCATAATCTTCATATTTTTGTTTTATTGGTAAATTTGGAGTCACCACCTCTACCTGGAGATAAAAAGAAGTGGTTTGGCCTCTATATTATTATTTCAGAATAAACTCCTTCAATCAAAAGCACTATCTGCTCTAACCTCTTCAAGGACCATCAAGAAAAGAGCTTTGACAGCTGTACGCAGTTGTTGAGTGATAAACAAACCCAGCAACAAAGTGACCCTTAATTTGATAATGATAGGAAAAAAACATGATAGGAGGAATCAATCTGATAAAAAAATGAAAAAAAAACAATAATGGCCGCTCAAGTGAATTTTCCTAGTGTCATTTGCCAGTGACGCATCATTAAGTCCTGTTTTATCAAAGATAACAGAAAACACAGAGGAATCCATGATGAGGAATTCAAATCAGATACAAACTGGAAGAAGGAAGTGCAACAATAAGGCCATTTAGGTCACCGTAATGTGCTGAACTCCTCACCTCTGAACTTGTGGGTAAGCCAGCTTTCCTCTTTGTTACAGTCTCTCAAAGCAAATCCAAAAGTGAGGTGCATACATCTGCAGTATGAAACTCCTTCACATTACAATAACAGTAAACAAGATAGATAGAATCAGTCTGTGTTTGTGACCCACACCATGACCCTGTTTCTAGGCCGCAGGCGTAAATCCTCCCAGTTTGCCTGAATCTGTTGTTGCGGCGAGGTTTGGGGATATTTTGCAGAATATTTTCGTTGGATGTGTGTGTCACGCAAGTGATTTTTTAGCTCAGCTATGGTCTATCAAGACCAGGCTATGCCGCACAGGAATTAGTCAGAAAGTAGTGAAAGTCTTGCATGAAAGTCTTTTGCACAAAGTAATACGCCTCATCAGGCTCTGGGTACACAGGTAATACCTCAATAGTTAGTAGAGAAATAATAAATACTGTATATAATGTTGCCTTACTTATACTTTAACAGTGCTTCTCCCTAAAATGAGTTAAACTGAAAGCACAGTACATTAATTTCAATTTCAAACAAAGGAGATACAAGTTCATTAATTATTGAATTACTCTGTTCCCCTCAGCTCTACAAAGCTTTAGAATGTTTTTCAGGTAATGATTTTTGTATTATGCCCGCATCTTCACTGTTTGAGTCACTCACCAGTCTCATCAGTGTCATTTTCAGCTGTAGCAGTCAGGTGTAATGTGCAAAAAGCTCTAAAATTCCACTATATGCTAGCAACGAACAGCAGAAGGACAACATTAGTGACTTGCTGATGAACACAGTGGAGCATTTATCAGCTAAAGAATTAGATGTTTCTCTCAGGATTGCATGGAAAACAAAATGCAGCAAAAAGGAGTGTGAATATTGGATGTACATTTAGCAGTTGACCACTAACAGAACACTAACAGACTGTTAGCAATGTCAACTTTATGAGGTGATAATACATTAGTGTTATAATTACGGTTTGTTGCGCTGCCCTGCTATGGCTATAAACTATGTAAACTCACCTTAAATGCATCTGCTAGAATCTCTGCTCCTCTCTGATTGGTCCGTTTGGAAAGGCCCACAAAGAACTCTCGACCTGAAAAAATAATTAGAAGTCACTTAAGTTGTTTTGGCAAAATATAAATTAAATAAAATGTACTCTCTATGGATGTTGGGACAATTGAATGCAGCAGCAGCTCGCCACAGATCAACAGATACATACACAATATAACTCAAAACAATTAAAGGCGTTAAGCTTAAACAACTAAGTGGATTTTTTAAATAAATAATACCACCAGTTTAAGGAACTAAGAGAGCATTGTATAGCAATAATTATTATTATCTGGAGTACAAACATATATATAACATCTAAAAACTTGAAAAAGGCTACAGTGATAAAGTCTAAAAACCTTGAACCCCAGCAGTACTGTTGAGCTACATTCGGGGAACGCTGCACACCCGTGAGAAAAGGCCCACTGTGGTCAGTACGGTGGGGCAGAAGCAGACAGAGGCCTGAAAGTGAGGCTGCAGCAGCACACTGAGCTCAGCGATGGACTCCTCACATAGCTGCTGAAAACTTTACAAAATGAGCCGTTAGCCGGGGCCCTGCCAACAGGAAATGTTTCTAGCCCTGCCATGTGAAACCGATTTCAGCTGGAAGGAACGAGCGACAGAGCCAGCGTCTAGAAACCCAATTAAGTGTACTATGCTTTTTCCTTGTGGCCTGCGCAGTGTAGAAGACTCTGACCCACATTTTTGCCCACTATACGACTGTACCCACGATTTTCTGCTCTTACCAAATGTTATCAACTGATGCCAGAGGAAGAAGAGGCACGTGGGGAGAGCCTGAGGTCCTGCTGATTCTATTTGTCCATGCAGTATTGTGCACAACGTGTTTGCTACAGAATAATTTTCAGGGGAAATTCTGCTTAGTGTGCTGAGGAACCAGGTCACTGAGGTCGCACAAAGGAGTGTTTCACTGTTACTATGTATTGAATCCAGAGTGACATTTCTAAATTGTATCAGGTGTCTTGAGATGCAAAAATATCGGATGAGGCAAAGGAAACCACATCTCAAAGCATCTGTTATACACTTTAAGAGATTCCTACAAGCCAATCAGAAACATCTACGTATGTATGCATTGTGTTGCTGCATTAAAATATTTCCTGGAATGGTTTGAGAATTTCTCCGTTGGTTAGCGGCCGTACAGGGAAATATCTGAAGCAGAGCCCGCGTCATTACTGACCTCAATCATTGAAAGAGGGTGGAAAAACATGTTTTTTTAAACCGGTCACGAATGAGAGGTTTATTGTACAAGTTTATGTACAATGTTAAAGTAAAGTACACTTGGATGTTATTATAGCGCTTTACTTCTATTTCATGCTACTATATGTTATACCTTGTATGAATTTATACAAACCCAATAGTAACAATGTTCCACCTTTTTTGAAGGTGACAGCTACATTTTCTTTGTAAAAGCTTCCATATGTGGAAGGCTTTTTGTTTGATGGTTTTAGGTGTTCAACAAAATACAGACAGAGTTGTACCTGTAAACAGCACATCTCCTCCATCCAGTGTGGCGTTCTCGTCAGTCATTTCCACAATGTTCAGATTCAAATCCTTCAGAGCTCTGCTCATTGCCTCCGTCTGGAACAGACAAAAAGAAGAAATAGAGTTAAAACATCTGCTGATATCAAACAAAAGACTGAGCTGTGATGATGTACTATACATTAAACTACACCACCAAATGGTCCAAACCATCAGCATTTCCTATCTTGGGGAATATAATGATACGGTCTAGTTCTAATCAGACATCTGTAAACAAGAAGATAAAAATCACTGGATTTCTTTAAGGCACAGCGTACCCATATAATTGAGCACAATTAAACACAAACTTCTCTCCCCAACAGCTTGCTATGACTTCCTTTTAATGAACCATGAAAATATGTCATTTTGGAGAAAGTACTTTAAAACTTTTACATGGCAGTGAATGCGAAAAATAGGTATGCTGACGGACCAACACAAACTCCCAAAAAAGTATGTTCTGGATAATCCGTCTTTCACATATTTATGGTGTGGAAGTAAAATCATGGCTGCATCCCGGATAACATTAACATATACTGTATAATGGCATGCATTTACATTTCCAAATTTCACCTGCATCCCCTCTTTGCTGAACTTAAAACCTGAACAAAGAGCAGGTCTTCTCTTTTGGGTGAACTGTGGCTGGTCTGCTCTCCTGTCTGACCGCCCAGTGTGATTTTACCGTCCTGTTTTTGGGGTTCCTGCGGGACTAGTTTCCAAGGCCAGCCATGTTAGCGAGAGCATCAGTGTTTCCACAAGCCCTATCTCACTATGACCTCAGCCTGCTCACTGTGCTTTTTGGCGAACACAATGCTTCTGCTTCTCCTCATTTGTGGGGGGTCGAACCATGAGGTCATCCAGGTAGACTGTCATGAACTTCCTAGATAAAAGCTTGTATGTGCACACATATGTAATGGCATGATACACTCAGTTGCCAGTTCAATAGATCCTCCGAGCTAAAGGTGTTTCTACTATTTGGTCTACCCCATGTATATCAATGATAGTAGGCTAAATAACGTTATAACGCAATATAGTTCAACAGCACCACAAACGGCATCCTCTGAAATGAAGCAGGACTGTTATATTAGAATCCATTCATTTTTGATAGGTGTACATACAGTAATAATCCGGCTACTGAGTTTATATTCAATAAAATAAGCTGTTTATTTGCATGCCTGGTTCTGTAAATTACCGTAAGACTTAATGGCCCACAACCACAATGGCACTCCCTTTCCAGAAGACAAAGTGAATTCCCACAGAATAATCTAACATTCCTCCTCTATTTGTCATCCTCACTGCAGGGATTCCGCTCTTCTTTCTACTTTAGTTAACCAAGAAGAGCACAGTGTCCTTCCAATGGGTTCACACATTCGTTAGTGGTTTCCAAAACACTTTGACAGTAACAGCAGCATATTACGCAGAGGTAACAGTTAATCCCCTCATTTTTTGTTTGTGCAAGCAAAGGCACCGCCAAGCAGCTCTCTGCTATTCATTTAGTTGGGTTTATAGGTATGTTGGGTGACAAATACAAGTTGAGTCAGATTCTGAGGAAGTAAACAATCCAGATGATTAAGATGTTTGTTTATCATCCCATTACTGTGGAATCTCAGTTGGCCCCAGCCAGGCTATTCCTGCTAAATTACTGATTCATCATTTGTGACAAAACCTAAGTCAGTTCAAACACTTAATGCACTGACCATCGTCAGTGCATTAACCTTCTCTGCATATCTGTGACCTCAGCAAGGCCATATTTGCACAACAAAGCTGGAGAGCAGGGAACCTATGTTTAATATCATGTCCATATCATATTGAGTATATAATCAAAACACATATAAGAGAAAACACCTTTCCCAACCAGGCTGATCATTATACATGCTGGTCTGTGTCTCCATCACCGTTATCAGCCACAGCTTTTTCCTTTCTTCTTCTGTCTGTAGCATACTGGAGCCTCTATTATCACAGTGGTCGTCTGCCCAGGAATCTGCAGGACTGTATGAACCAGCTCTTTACCTCAGCTCTCTGGCATTTCCTCTGACATCACTGGAGGTGATGTGACTCAATTGGGGATTAGGCCCCCTCCTCACTATGTCATGGTGCCTATACATAGACAACAGTGTGATATCTGCGTGATATCTGCGTGTGCGTGTGTGGTACAGAACATCAATGAGGCTGTCTTTCCACATAGACTCCCCCAAAAATGTAGTTTGTGATTTTGGTTGAGAGATTCAGTACACACAGACATTTTGTCAAAGCAGAAATGCTTGGGTTGAAAAAATAACTAAATAAAATCATGAATACGGACTACAAAAAGACATAGTCATTTATCAAGTTTAGAAGTATTAGAATAATCACCCTACTTAAATGTTCACAGAGCAGACGATGGATATTATCTATCTGTTTGTTGCTTTAGAGACAAATGACAGTATCATCCAGTCTACCCCAACAGTGTGTGAGCTGAATCTGACCCATGTACTATGCCTTCCAAAAGTTTTGCAGATAAAGACTGGAAGCAGTTGTTGAGAACTAGCTCCACTTAGCAGCACCCCCAGCTATCTTTGGGCCTGTGCCAAAATAACAGAAGTGGTGCTGTGCAGGATTAAAGGCACTTTTGGGCCACAGGATGTATGTTCTGAGTAGTACCACCAAGAGACATCAGCAAATATATTTTATCGAAAGGGAATTGATCCATTTTGCTTTCTAAAGCATGCACTCAAAATCCCAAGCAACCCAATAGGGATTTAGGTCTTGCACAGGTTTAACAGAAACACTAAATGACGCTGCATCTCATCCCAAATTATGTTCTGTTGGCTTGAGGCTTATTGGAGCATACCTTATTTGTACTGAAAGTATTTAAAGACTACAGCTGCCATAAAGGGATGCACCTGCTCAGCTACAAGTATCTCATTGGCTCAGCTGGCAACAACAGGCCTGACGTAAACCAAGAAAACCCTCCTGACTCCATCACAACCTGCAGTCTTCATGTAGTTTACAGCATATTTTGATGCTGCCATCAGCATGTTGTAGCAGAAGCACAGATTTGTCGAAGCAGATAACCTATACTTGTTGTGCATAGTTGGCAGGAGTGCGTATTTTTCCTGAAATCACACAACCACTTCAAAGTAAAGTTAGCATTTTGTCCTGACATGACCCACTACAATCATTGAAATCTCAATATGTTATTTGCGGGGGTAGGGGATGTTTTAATCAGTTTTCCATTGTTCATTAATTTTGTTTGTAAAACGTTTGTCAATTAGACAAAAGCTAAAAAGATGGATCACAGCATTCTCAAAACTCTTTCTACAATTAAGCTGTAAATTACATTTAACTCTCCTTTCTTCTTCTTTAGCTATCTGCATCAGTCTAATACAAGTAATGCTTGTTTATGAGTTGTGCTATAGTATAGGTTGTGGCAGAGCATCAAGTGCTGTAACCATGATAGACAAAACAATTAACATGCTATGCAAGTCCCAAACAGCTTCCTGCAGACACACTGCTAATTACAGAAGATAAAGACTTAAGTTAATGTTTCCTCATGTGATTCATATTGCATTTACAGACGAGTGAATCTATCGTCTCGGTACAGTTACCAGTTTCAGGTCCATCAATCAGGAATGTCTTTGAGTATTGACGTAGACATACCTCACTTTCAGGTCATTGTGCTCATTATCGTTGTGACAAAAGGTGGCGTACAGTAGAGGTCAATACACTGTTTAAGGTGCAGTGTGCAGGATTTGAGGGCATCTCGAGGTGAGTTTGCAGATTGAAACCAACTAAAACTACTCCCTTGAGCCAGAGGCGTGTAAGAGAACCACGGTGGCCGATGCACTGCTAGTGGTTTCACCTTTCCCGGTCTTTGTGCAAAGCTAATCTAACCATTGCTGACTGTAGACTCATGTTTACCATACAGACCTGAGTGTGAAATCAATATGTTAACCTAACTCCAGGCAAGAAAGCAAGAAATATATTTCCCAAAATGACAAACAACGCCTTCAACGGATGCAAACATTTCAAGTTTCTCTTTTGTCAGAATACACCTTCTTTAGAAGCTCTGTCTTCTCTCTCTGGCCTTTTTCTGGTCCTCTCCTCCTTCACTGACTTTCATTCTTTCTTTGTTTCTCACATTCCCTCTATTCTCTTTGGACCCTCGTGGCAGGGTCAAGAATGCTCCTAGAGTGGCTTCTAATGCAGAGTGGCCTATTATCTCTCACCGTGAGGGACATCCAATACCCCACCCTGCCTAGGTGCCAACTTACTTTGCCAGCACCTCCTTCTACTTTCCCCCCCAACCGTCTATGCTCCTCTCCTCTTCTCTCCGCTCTCCTCCTTTCCCCCCTCAGTGCTTAGCCAGGCAGCATGCTGTTAGCTAGCAGCCTGCTTTGAATGAAAAAGGCCTTTTTAAATTCATTAAGGACTGAAGGCTCTGAGATCCAGTAGGTCTGCCTGACACATTCCTGCCGTTCCAGCACAGGACAGAGGAGACGGAGCAGAGAGAACAGCCTTTCATTTGGGGCTCTTTATGGAGCCCTTCTCCATTCTCTCGCCCCTGGTACCCGTTGATATCGCATTCTGCTTAAAAAAAATCAGTCTGATAGAGCACGGTACATTTGGAGAGTGCAATAGAGTACACAACAAAAGCATTCCTGAAGGTCATCCTAGCCTCCCTACACCAGGCAACAGAGTCCCACGCTCCAACATAATGGGGACACAGCATTCCTCTAAGCCTCACACGCAAGGAGGTCAACCTCTTTGAATGGCACTCATCAGCTGCAGTTTGTAAATGTATAAATTATGTGAAATCAATGGCATGTAATGCCAGGCAGTTTAGTTGGTTCAGGCAACACAGACGACATTTAGCACTGATCCTGTCACAATTGCTGAAACTAATAAGCATCTGTGTACATATATGTTATATTGGGGGTTAGGTGGGCAGGACAAAGCATGTCCTCTGAAGGGGTGCCATCGTCTAAACATTTAGGGGACCACTAACCTATCTACATTTAGCAGACATGGTATAACATTAGTATCTGGAGTTGTGTATCCTGGCAAATAAAAGTTCAACAAATCATTCTCCTTTTAGCTCTGTTTTGGTCTCCACAATCTCCTGGAGGATCCTACGTTCACAAGGCAGTTGCTAACTTTGTTTGCTGTTTGGCAGGTGGGGTTTATGAAAGCTTTTTCATTGAAAACAGCTGCTTGCTGCGGCTGAAAATGGCTTTGATGAGAACGTGAATAATCCAAAACAGTAAAGTTCTTTAACCAAACAATGAGCCGAAAGACAATACAAGTATCCATAAAGCTGAGTGATAATTATTGTCATCACTATGAGCGACTCCTTTCACACTAAACAAAGTGATTTAACTGCAGCTTTAAGGCTTCTTATAGAATCCTAAAATACATAAACATAACATAAATGTAAAGTTTTCTTCATTTAAAGAGCTGTTTAAAAAAAACAAAGACAAAAAGTGACTTGCTTGTATTGACATATGGGTAGAAGTTAGAACATTGAGTCTTGTGCGTCATAGCTAAGGGTTTGGCTGGACATCCAGGACACAGATGATGATCGTAACAGATACTGTAGCAGAGGCCTAATGCAGAGGAAAGTTCAAAGACCAGTGGAATACAGAATGGGAATAATGGCTCTATTTCAGGGTAATCGACCAAATGGAATTTTATATAAATGCACAAATCTCAATTACGCTGCATTAAGGTATAAGGTTATCTGAACCTTTCTTGTATTACGTCTATGACCTCATGGAGCAAGCAGATAGATGATTCCCTTTATTTGCAAAGAGGAGTAAGTTCGATTAATAAATGGCTCAATTATAGATTTGTAAAAGGTTTGCCAGGCGCAGTGGTTTCACTGAGTGCCTGAAGGACTGAATAAACGGCATCTATGAGGGAAACAATCTATAGAAGGTGCAGCTTCGAATATTACACTCAATTGCACAGCCACACATGCACACACTAAACACATACAAAAGTGTGAAGTTTTCTTATCGGAAATCAGTGCCTACGGATTTCTTTCCAGACAATCTTGCAGAAACAGTAATCACGAAGGACACACAAAGCCCTCATACATGAGTCACACAGGTATAGCTGCAGAGATGGAGAAAAAAAAGGGCGCAGTCTGATGCTGTCATGGTGGTCAAACGCTACATTCCTGAAGGGAACTAACTGCAAAGGTTTGCACTCTCACAGCCTGTAACAAAAGTATGAAATGACAGCATCTCATTTAGTGGCAGCCAAGAGAAAACAAACCCTCAATGGCCTGTCCTTGTGTTATCCAAACAAATCCTTGGTGTATGTTGGAACATACCTGTGGTTAACCAAGCCATGACATCCTCCCCCCTTTGCAATCCCCCCCATCAGCTTTAGGATTACATTAATGTTGAGAAGTAGGTCAATGTGAAAGCGTGCACAGTTAACAGTAGCAGATCTGGAGACCCTCGCACCACATCGACCACAACGATCTGGCAGGCTGCCTCAGTAAAAGAGTTGTTTCAGCCAGACCGGCTGCACTGTCAGACTGCTTTCACTTGGGGCTCCCAGGATATCAGGGCTCCGAGGAGAAAAATGCCACACTATAGTCCTGCTTGGACACATTTACAGCCGCCTGAATGGTGAGAGATTGCAGTAGAGCCAGGATCACACAAATCACACAAAAGATTGTGAGGAACAAAGGAAAAGTGTAGGGCACTATGCATCTGATGAATGGGGTGTCTTCAGCTTCTTAAAAGCATGGTATGTGTGATGCATTTTAGAGAGCGTGAAAGGCTACAGTACCATTCATGTACTTACAAATAAAAGTGGCTGTGTAGAGATTCATTAGACTTCTCCGTAATTTGTTTTCTATTAATGCTCTCATGGCTGTTCATTAGCGACTCCTTCTATTGTTTTTAGATGGGAACTGAAAATGAAAGAGAATACCAAAATAATATTTTAACATGAATTTTCATTGAGCATGGGTTTAAATGTGGGTTCTGGGGTGATGATACATATAAAAAGAACTATAACACTATCTACCTCCATGAGATTGAAGCATCAATGACCTATATAGGTCCCACTTTAAATGATGATCAAACCTCTTATACATCCTTGTGCATGTGCGTCATGTTACTAATATGCTTTGTAACTGCAGAGGTTCTTAGAAATGATTACATATTATGGAGTACCTCTGTTGAATAATTCTTGTATAATCACTCTTAGATAACACTCTTAACCGCTGAGATCATCTTATCAGTAAAGAGGACCATGCACATGTCTGTGCAGTACAGCAAATGCATCAGGAATTAGAAGCAACTCTCAAATGTGCAGCAACAGTTAAAGAGGAAGGTGATGTAAAGAGAAAATATTGAGAAACTTCATCAATAAAGGAGGAGTGACTTGAGTATTATCTTGTACTGCAACACCTTGATGATCACAGTGCACACTCACATAGAGACACACAATCAGAGCTGGGTACTGCAAAAATAAATAGAAATATGAGTCTCTCCCAGAGCTAATAAAGGGCTCGCGCCAATCAGCAGGGCTGTAAAGAATGTGTTTGCTGCCTACCTCTCACTGTTATGGCTCCACAAATACAGAAGAGCTGCAGGCTAGGAACTGTTGGAAAGCAAAAAGATGGAGGCTGTTGCTTTCGAATGGATGTAAGCCTCCACCGTGGGGAAAAACAGAGGGGGCTTCGGTAAATACATCTCCACTTGGCACCGACTCCTCTTTGCTTATTGGGTTTGACCCCCACAGACTGGACGTCTATACCCAAACATGAGGGAAAAGCCAATAAACTCACCTACCTCATGGAGAATTACCGTTCACCCTTCCCTGGCTGCATTGGTCTGACAAATAATAATATCTTACCAAACATCATAACATTATATAAAACTGTAGCTTCCACAGCAGGGAAGACTTACTACACATTACAACCAAGAATTCATGCTGAATTGCTTTTTTTTGGGGGTAAAAAAATAAAAATAAATGGCTACCTCCACAAGCATTGCTGCAAGCCGGCTTGTTGGAGGTCAGCAATTGTTGTTTGTACTCGAGACGAACATCTTGCATGGCCCTCCAGGTCGTGCGGTTCTATACCACCGACAAGCAACACTAATAAATAGCTTTTACAACCAAGATTTCCTGTTCCCTGGACATCACTTGGGTTGAAAAAGTGAAATAGTAAAGATCGGAGGCCTAACGTTCGCACTGTGAGTGCAAGACGGTTAAAGGTTGTTCCACTCTCTAACATTTCAAGAAGAGCCATGAAGCTCTTCAGCTTCTATCTGATAAACTGAGGTTAAAACTTGAGCCGTTTAACTGATGCTATTATCCAAAGCAGTAAAACACTGATGGACAAATCAGTGAAAAGTTATATTTCAGCATTATGGCAAGCCATATTGAGAACAACAAACAGATAAAAGATGCCGTATGGCCTTTCTTCTTCCTTTCTTTCTTTTTTTTTCCCTCAAGAGAAACCCGAGTGGGAAACCCTACACACCACCACCTTTGGCCTACCTGGGATGACAGACACAGGACCACCCACATCTCTAGTAAAGGGTGACGAGGCTAGGAGTTCAAGGTGAGCACATTGTGTGTGTCAATCGAGTGTGCTGAGTATAAAGTCTGTGTGTGAGCAGAGGGCCAGAATACTCCAGTGTTCGCAGTACATAAAAGGACAAAATGGTTTTAGTACAATTCATGTACACTTTACAACACAACTAAGCACTTTGCAACCTGCCAAACCAAGTTTTGAAAATATGAATGTATTTTCCAAACATTCAAGGATTCCATTGTTTTTTTATGTATTTCTAAACAATATGAACAATACAAATTTTAATCGCAAATGTATTGAATCTTACTTGGGTTGTGTAATCCATTTTAGTGCACATCAAGTATGCCTTTGTGTTTGTTCAAATAAAAATCATTGTGAGACAGTTAGGCCTTTTCCAGTCCATACTGTACAGAAATTAATGGAAGCCAAAGGGTGTCTTGAAAGTGGCAAAACACATAAAACAATCAAAAAATATATAAATGCTCAGCAAAAATGTAAACCAGATTTGTGAGTTTACTCAAATTACAAAAATACATATTTTGCCACTGGTAACAATCTAATACAACCGAGAAGATAGATTGATGTTGCTCAAAGCACACACAAAAAACATTAAAAGTTAAAAGCAACATCTCTTTCTAGAAACAACATCCTGGTTTCTCTAGATAATCTACAGAGCTCAGTGTTTCATTGGAACTACGTTCTACCAAACACCATCTCTAGAAAAATAAGCTGCTGTTGCATTTTTTTATTCTGTGAGCCCAAAGCACAATATTCCATCATCTCTGTTGTATTAGAGTTGCAGAAGAAACCTCAGATGGAGAAATCTGACCTATCCAAATAAGATAATGACTATTTGCAGTAAATGGGTTGATACCACTAGATTTAAGTCAAGACAAGTAAATTCCAGTTATCCCAAAAGAAAGAAGCTTCATAGAATGTTACAATCTGGACATTACATCAAATGACAGCTTCTTGATAACTTCCACCCCCACAAGAAAAATACATGTGTGCAGTAATTTGAGACAACTCTTTAATGGAGCTAAAACTTGCAAATGCAGTACTATGGCCCTTTACAGAGCTGAGAAGAAAGTCTGGGCTGCCTGAAATTTCCAGAAGCTTTTGTTGAACAATTAGGTCAGACTGTACGGATTGACATTCGGAAACAGGATGAACTGATGTAAGATGGTAATATGCTTCAGTAGACATCTGCCAGTGAGGTTTTGTAGAAGTACATATGGTTTCGGATTGACAAAGGGAACAAGCAGTTGAATGGAAAGTTGAATGTCTGACAACTGTCACCAGAAGTCATTTCTCATAACTTGTCAGGCTTTCCGAGCGCTGCGGTTAACCGACTCTCATTACCCTTGGAGAATCAAAACTTGGCACGCGTGTCACGTGTACCAAAGATGATTCAATTGAGACGATTCCAGTAGGAATCCCCATTGTGTTTGTTTTTATTCCACGGGTTGAGGCCCCTGGAAAGTCAAAGTAAAAATACCCAGAGCTCCAACATATTTAAGCTGTTTCAACATTTGTGAGGCCCAAGGTGTGCCAGAGAACGGAATGTCCAACAAAACACACTCCGCAAAGATTTGTCTGGATATATATGGCCCGGAGCCTCACCTTTCCGTGGCTTTTTCCTGTTTGGTGCTTTTAGTGCATTGTAAAGCAGGGAGTACAGAGCTACAAGAAAGGTCAAAAAAGGAGGCGGAGATTTTGGGTGAGTCACGTTTAAGTTATTCTTGAAGGCTTCCCTCACTCTCTCTTTCCTCCCACGCAGAGAGTATGCTTAGTATATAGTGCCAACTTGCTCAAAGAAAAGGAACCCCCGGCTAAGAGGTCAGGAAAGCCCCAGAAATGAGGAGGGAGGATAAGGAGAGTCAGAGTCAGAGCATTTTGACTGGATATGAGGAGTGTGACTGACAATTCCTCCCACCATGTGCTCTGATACTGTTCTTGTTTAAGCTGTTGACATTCTGAATGTCTCCGGGGAAAGCAAAAATGTAAAAAATCTGTATATATATATATTTTCATATCTGCATTCTTTTCATTGTTGAGTTATTCCAGTGGTTGCTGACTCTGTCCAGAATACTAAAAACAGCACGGAAACCCAGTGCATTCTGCAGAAAGAAAACACCATCATACCACACGGTTACACCCACGATTTCCAAAGAATGCAATGGACTTCTTCCCAAAGGAGGGAAAAAGCAGAGTTTGCCAGGCAAAGTACAGACTAACTGCCCATTATGAGGGATTTCCCAAAACAGTCATGTGAAGTTAGATGTATGGGAGGGGCTACTATGGAAAAATGAGGAAAACGGTTGTGTGTTTTAATCTTGAAAGGAAAAAAGAACAAGATGGGCCAAAGGGTTTCCCATAAATGTTAATGAAGGGCTTTCCCAGAAAGATTTTTTTTCCTTCTTTCCAGCAAGAAACAGGAGGTCAGGTGCTAATGTTAAACAGCTGGGCTGGATCCAGGGATCTGCCTTTACAGTATATTAGAAGAGAACCACGTGGAAGTATCCTTACTGCAGGGATTTAGCAGTGAATGGTAAACGGGCTGTACTTTTGTGGCGCTTTTCGCGTCTTCGGACCACTCAAAGCACTTTAACACTATATGTCATTATTCACCCATTCACCCACTGTTGGCATGGGCTTGTAAGGTCCCACCTGCCTAACAGGACTATCTAACATACACACCATTCATACACATCATGCAATTCATGGTCCAGTGTCTTGCCCAAGGAAACCTCGCCACAGTGAGAGCTAACTTTGGCTGATGATGTGTTAGAAACTATGTGGCAATGTGAAAATGCTCGCTAATTGGGATGAACCTACAGAGAATTATCACCTGAATCTGCGGCTCCCTTCGGCTATACAAAGGTTATAAAAAAGGTTATAAAAAAGGTATATAAAAAAGGTTATACAAAGGCTATACAAAGGTTCATGATGAGTTTCAAGTAGTATCCATGACCTCACCTATACATTTCTGAAGAGCTGTTGTGAAGCTCAAAGTCGGTAGCAGCTGCCGTCGCCATCTTGGCAGTGACACATCTTAATTTAAACGGGTTAGTTATAGAAAAATTCAGCCCCTGGTTATGAACTAAATAAGCATCAAGAGACCAAAACTGGTTTATTCTACCATACTGTAAAAATGTTTGTTGGACATTTTAACATGGGGGTCTGTGGGGATTGACTCACTTTTGGAGCCAGCCTCAAGTGGCTATTTGAGGAACTGCAGTTTTTGGCACTTCCGTGTTGGCTTTAATTCTCAGAACCAGAGGAAGCCCCTTGGCTTGTTAGGCTACCCGGCATGCTGTGTAGCATGCTAGTCTGCCAACAAAAAAAAAAGAAAACTTATCATTCCTCAAATATGCCACCTCAATCATCTTGCTAACTAGTATGAAGCCCGTCCCTGTCCGCCTCCTTCTGCTTTCCTGTCAGTGATACCAGGCTGCCAGCAGTGAGGCCCGTTTAGCTATGTCTTTGAAGCTGCACATGTAACCCATGTGTGTGTCTAGGAGGGCCACAGCAACTCCATCGCTTACATCGCACTGCTGAGGCCTCTGGACACACAAGGCCACAGAGCTTGCCTCTCACCATGGGCCTCCAAGCAAAAACATCACCACTGCTACAGCCAAGCGAGACAGACTGTAATGGAAACGGCACACTTTCCAGACACTTGAGGGAATAACAAGCATCTCCGCCTGAGCCCCATAAAAAAAAAAAAAAAACGTACAGAACCCCCCCACCCCATCCTCTCACACCCTCTCTGCTCGTCTGGTCATCTTTCAGGAATAACACTAATAACTGGGCAGGTTTCATAATTATTAGAATATTTGACATATAATAAACCTTCAAAGATAAAAAATAAAACAAAAACAATGAAATGCCTAACTCATCAGGTATTATGTATTCAGTTTGAACCTGTTTATGCTGTATTGGACACTTTACTTTGGAAGAGAAGACATTCCTTGAACTCAGTGTTTTGTGTTGCATACTGATCCTTCTACAAATAAATAGATGCATCAGAAACGGGAAGACTAAACCACCAAAAGAATCACAGGATAGTTTATAGTCTGGTATGATAGTAAAATAAAGGTATTTAGAACTTTTGGGCTTGCTTTGTTAATGGGCATTTTTCTCAATGTTCTGACATTTTATAGAGTAAACGATTAATCTAATAATCCTGAAATTAAGAATCAATAATTACATATTTAGTTTATGCCCTACTGTATGGTGTACAACAAACAGGGCCACTGTTTATGCACAGAAAAACAAGGACCCATTAGCTCACTGAGGCTGCACTTCAATCAAATACTCAGTTTACAAAGGTGTTATTGTATGGAATTAGACAGACTCCGCCCTAGTGATACAGTTCACCTCAAAAAACCACAAAACAACCGGCAAGTGGCTTTGTTGCAAACTGGTTCACTTGGGCAGGTTCAGACTGCTTTTGATCTCATAAGTAATCCAATTGAATCAAATCATACAACTGATTTGAAGGTTAAATTAGGACATTCCCACACTTCATTTGTGTCTGACAAATTAAGACTTTAGTTTTCAGCCTTTGGCATCTGGATAATGTAATCGTCTCAGGTTAAAAACAACAATGTAAATGAAGCAGTGTTGAGGTGAAGTCCTGGCATCTGCTATAGGTGGATCACAGATTAGAGAAGCAGCTATAAGGTGAAGTAAGCGTGTCACTCCCGCCCCCCTTCTTCATTTCACCGTTATAGAAGTGGATCACATTTCGACCTCCCCTCTCAATCAGCCCCCTTCCATCTGATAACCTATAGTGCTGTTCAGAAGCTCTTAAACCTCTCCATTCTTGACATTCTCGGGATTCTGGCTGGTGTGACCTCATTGGGTGAGCGAAGATGGTAGGAAAATAGCCCCCGGCAGAGCCTTTGCTTCAACATGGAAACTTAAGCTAACAAAGAATGCATGATGTGCAAACTTGACTGTGGCTGCACTTGTGAGTGAAAACAACATGTTTTCCGACGCAAACGTGTTTTCAATCCCGTGTGCAGATGACAAACGTAAAGTATGTTCAAGAAATGTTTACATGCACAAACACACAACAATCAAAAACACGCACTGACACTGCACCTATCTGCATAAGAATTATAAGGCAACTGTGCCAACTCAAACTTCAAACAACATGAACAGCACATAGGAATATTAAGAATATTTAGAGAAAAAATTAATGTATTTAATAATTGTGCCCACATGTTAAGCAATGCACACCACGGGATGCAAGATACACTTTAAATAGATCTGACAAAAAAAATCAAATCAAATCCAGTTAGCTAAACTGTCCTGACTGCACGAGTAAGTAACACAATTACATCTGATCTGTACAGTAGATCAACATGTATTGGTGCTGAGCAGGTACAATATCGTACATAGTGTTTTTAGAGCTGCTGAAAACAGCTGCCTGCTTCTGGATCAAACAGCCACTGTGAAGGATTTTTTAGTTGGCAGCAGCAAGACAACAAAACAAACTCACAGGATCAAATGCCAACCATTAGAATGCCTACAGAGTTTGGTGAAATTCACTTGGTAGCGAACAATTACCGACTTTTTACCGAAGTACAGTGCAACTTACTGTAACTATCCTGTTGAGGTCATGCTTCTGCCACATGAATAATATAAGTCCACATTTTGCAATGTTTTAGCTTGGTTTTGGTCTTTGTTAACTACAGAGAAAAACGTTTTGTTTGGTAGCTTTTTGGCTAATTTGATTTATTTGCTGTTTCATGCTGGACAGGAAGCAAACACTTGGCTTGTCAGAGCTTGTTAACTGGAAACTGCTGTCTATGGTTTTATACAGAGGATTTATGTGAGTGGTGAGACTCAACTATACAGTCTGGCTGAAGAAGCAAAACAATGAGCTAAAAGCTGCAGAGTTGAATGCTACTCCTGTAGCTTTACATTACAGACAATCATTACAACAATACAGGAAATTCCTTTATTTAATGACAGCATAAATCTAGCAAGTTTATGTGGCATCAGATAATGATATTATTTGCAGGTCCAAAAGGAGAAAGAGGCAGGTTGAGGTATGAGGTGCGAGTAGTGGTTAGTGCAGATGAGGGAGAGTGTAGGAGGAGATGGCAGCAGTTGTGCGCTAATGCTTGTTGCAGTTCTGTAGGTAGAAAGCAATTATATGGCCCTCTGCTTTATGGAATGTTTTTGGAATACAGAGCAAGGCGATTCATTAGGTTTGCTAATCAAGCCGAGTGCTTGTCCCTGTGTGTGTGTGTGTGTGTGTGTGTGTGTGTGTGTGTGTGTGTGTGTGTGTGTGTGTGTGTGTGTGTGTGTGTGTGTGTGTGTGTGTGTGTGTGTGTGTGTGTGTAAGTGAGTTGCATGCCTCTCACTGGAGCACATAATTACTAGCTGGTGATAAAAAGAGGAGAAGGGGGCCTTGTGGGATGGCTGTGGTGTGAGTCGACATTTGTATCAGGGTTTATTGAATGACCGTAGGTGGACATGATTAACTACATAGCTGGGAGTTCAGGTATGCACTGACACAACACAACACACAACACACAGGGACACAAATACAAAACATTGATACATGCATTGCACATAGATATAATCATATAATCAATAGGAGAATCTGCAAATGCTTAGAAAAATGGCACGTGTACACACAAAATGTCACGTAGCCTGAAATGTGCAATATACACACATAGACAAACCACAAATGTGGAACTATCAGCACGTCAGGCCAAAAAAAATGGAAAGATGTTTATACTCATAACCAGGCTCTGAAAACATTCATTTAGTCAGGCTCTGCTGAATCATTTACCAAAACTGAGGTGGAAAAAAATATATAAGCACGGAGTCTGGTTTTTACGTAATGCCAGCAGCCAGTCAGTCAGAACCACAGGATGCATACAGGGAAGCAGAGAAAACAAACACTGAAGGATGTCCTTTCTGCATACTTGATGCTTTTCCCAGCCGCAAATACCAAAGTTCGCCGGGACGCTGCAAAACAGATTCACTCTAAACCGACCTACAATTTTACCTTATAAGGGTTTGAATACTTTGTGCATTAAGTTGTGTGTATATGTATATGTGTCTGTCTGTGCATAGGTGTGCTGGAGGAGCTGGGATAAGGTTAGGTTAGAATATTTCGCACAGCTGGTTATTCTTTTTGTTATCATCTCGAGATGGTGTCTTCAGCAGCATCAGCAGTGGTTCAAGAAAGCTTAAAGCAGATGAAGAGAAAATTCCACGGTTACCACTTGGTTTTACATCTTTCTAGTGGCCCATAACAGTAATACGCACACACACAAGCACACACACACACACACACACACACACACACACACACACACACACACACACACACACACACACACACACACACACACACACACACACACACACACACACACACAGCCTCCTGGTGTTAGGTCTGAACTGGAACATTGTTGGAATTCTAGTATCTTCGATCCAAAGCCTCCCCCTCCTCTGCAGTTCTTGATGTTTTTGCACCATTAAGGCAGATATTTACTGCAGTCTGCTCCACTGCCGCTGGATGCAAATGGTTTAGTACTCCACACATCACAGGTGATTCTTGTTATCTTTAAACAACCAACACTCATTTTGCAGGTGGATTTTATTTTTTAAACGTCCCTCCAGCTGATAAGCAGTCAAACTTCTTCGAAAGCTTTTACCGAGTGGGAATTTGTTACTAATATACTAAAATAGGTGCAAGTTTGTGGCTTTTGTACAATGCTCAAAGTATGAATTAAAGTACCTTAAGTCTTTCTAAGAATATGACCTACTGTATCTGATGTATAGCCACCAGGCTTAGAGGTTAAGATACTTACCAAATACTGAGGGAATGCCTTATGATCTGTTCCAGCCGGGATTGTTCCATGTCATACATCCTTTCCCTTTCCCCACCATTTCCTGTCTGTATTTTGACTGTGACCTATCCAATAAGGGCAAAATAGGAAAATGAATCTTTCAAAATGCCTTTACAAATCCTTAAGATTTCCTTTACCTTAGAGAAGAATGATAAGAAAAATAAATCCTTTGAGAGACCATAGTTTACAATGAGAATGACAAATGCCTGTCCACCCAGAGTTCATTCCTGTGCAGTACGAAGATACTGTACATCATAGTCTGGCCTTGATGAGAGGAAATAGTTTTAACATAGTTTTATATACTCAAAACAAATGCAAACAAATGGGATTCATTGACAATTAAATCATCACAAATCTAACCATCTAAAAAAGTAACATCTAACAGTAGCACAAATAAAAGCTCATATTTGTAACATATAGTTAACAAATATTTGGGAAACTGGCAAAAACAATTGCCACAAGTTGTCAATTGTCTCATCTTGACATAAATATGGTCTGATATGCTTTGTGTACAGTGACTTCACAGAATGAAAAAGTTGTCTCTGCTGCTACACACTTCTATTCTGAGACTATATAATGTCAAAATAGTTGTACATCTTTTTTTAAGGAACGAGCTGTCAGAAAACTGATGTGTCATATCTGTGCTGCTGTAAAAGGAACCTGCCGGATGTCAGATCTCATAATGCCAGTTTAGTCACAGCTGCATGTCTGAAACAGAATACTGATTAAGTCACACAGGCCCTTGAATAAACGTGACACATGAACAAGCTACCTAAAGTGCGCTCACTATGGCAAGCATGAAGGGGCAAAGCATGCCCAGCCTTCTGCCTTACAGGGGCAAGGCCACAAAGTTTAACCTTGAGGTCAAGAGGGCAAATGTTGCAGTTCACAGACAGCAAATGCTCACGCAGCCATGCATGTGAATAATCAGACAAGAATCCCTGTGCATACACTCAGTCCAAGTTAGACCCTTAACTGTCTAATCAACAGCTGTTAAGCCACATATGCAAGTGAGCTGACTTCATGCCAATGATAAGAGTAATACCATACTTTGGAGTCACAGTTCAGGGCCGTAGATGATGGCAAATACCTTTTCTAAGTGCTGAACAACGACTCTTCATTCAAGGTCCTAGCCTTGTTTAACCCCCTGCTCAGGACATGCAGTCATTGCTCTAAATAGGATCTCCACGCATGGTGTAAAACACCTGACACACTTACTGCGCCTACACACTAGCAATGACACCAGAGTGAGTCGCAGTCATTCATTTACAATTATAGAAGTGACAAAGAAAACTGTTCAATTAGTAGAAACATGGCGTTACCAGTTGGTGGGAATATGTACATGGTTTTGTTTGCCTATGAAACTTCTTTTGACTTCCGTGCATTAGCTTATGGAAAATGCAGAACTCTTTTGGACACACAATGTCTCTTGACAGTGAGTGCATTCAATATCTGTCACAAAGGATTCATTTGACATATTTTTGCCCTATCCTCTCCATCTTTAATCCATCATTCCTTTGCAGCTAAGCCCTCAGTTCAGACGGCTGGGATAAACGAGGCTCTACTCAATAAGTTCAGACCGTGGCTTATTTCTGTGACTAATTCTGACCGCGCTGTTTCAATTCCACTTATTCCATCATCGTCTCTACAGAGACCAAAAATCCCTGCTGGATGGTTTGAGGAATCTGCAAAACTGTTGCATAATATAGAAGATTACAAAACGAAGAAGTGAAACTGAATCGCATGATGTAAACTGACAATTTAACCATTTGCGGGCAAAAGTTTAAATTTAATACAACTTAAACTTCAAAACTGGCTGTAAATGAAAGAGAAACGGATGAAGCAGAGTTGTTTTTCTGTGACCAAGACCCTACAGGCAACTTGGGGGTGTTTTCCATTCAAGGACCCTAGATGAACTCCTGAGTTAATGGACCGAGCATGACCAGCTCTATCCTTTTGCTATAAGCATTGGAAACCAGGACCCAATGTTCTCATAGATCGTAAAGGAAAAAGATCTGACAGAAAGAAATCTTTGCGTACATCACTGCAAAATCTTTCCAAATCCCTTAAACTTTGTTATGATTTCTGGCCCAAACTATTTAAGACTTTCCCCAAAGAAGCCGACGGCTCTCATGTTGTTATCACCCGGTGATGTCATGGACCCAATCTGAGAGGATTACGCATATGGTGGAAGAGAGGAACTCTGTGTTAGCTGAAGGAAAATACGTATTCCTCTGACAAACTATGGGAAGAATGACGAGGAATTTGGCTTCACATTGATCTCTTCCTTCTTAGAAAAAAATTTGGATCGACACCAAATTGTTTCTTTGTAGATGCTCAGCCTGATGGCTGCATTGCGTCAAACAAAAGTAAATTCCTCCTCAAGGCTGCAGGAAACAAACAAAATGAACAAAGAAGATTTGAGACAATGCAAGAGGGTCGATGCAAAATGACATTGTGTGTGAGAACAATCAATTCAAGGCGCTCGCTTCCTTGTGTTCCATTCGTCATTGTGCTTGAATGGGAATCACAATTGAGGTGGAAGAACGTATGCAGTGTTATTATTGTGATTCCACTTCCATTACATGTCAGCTTCAAATAAAAAACATACTAATAAAAACATCTCCCAAAGATTTAAAGTACAGTGGATGGTAAAGTAAGGTATTAAATTAACAAATACAGTTGGAAAGCACATACATTTTATTTTCCTGACGTATTATTTCAGGCCATTGCAACAGTCATGAAACAGCTGTTTCATTAGCTGAATATTAATCTTCCTTTGCTGACTCTTTACTCACTGTCGGACTACATGAATGGTCAGTTTGTTCTTTCTCTCTATTCAGAGTTAATCCCTAAAGTCAGAACGGATGTATGCAAGTACTCAAATCAAAATGCTTGCTACAATGACAAACTGATGGATTTAAGATTATTTACAGACCAAAAACAACTATAAATGTATCTTACTAACACGTATTGCCTGTGTAGCCAAAGCCTGAGAATAGCTTTTTCCTGTGTTTGATAGACTTTCATTGTTGTCCATAACTATTACAAACTCACGGGTGGATTTCTTCATTATCATGAACGTGGGACTCGTAGGACGTTTGAGTCAATCCCACATAAACCATCCTTCTGCCATAAAGCCATATAATACTGGCGCACCAAAACTTTTGAGAATAGACCCATAATTCATTGCTATTTCAGAAATGTTTGCTACAAACTACAGTATCTAGCTATTTCAGAAAATTACTGAGCCTTTAAAACCAGGAAATTCTGGAACCCGGATATTCTGGAACCCGGCACCAAGATATCCTGGAACCTTGACATTCTGGAACACAGAACACGGACATTCCGGAACCAGGAAATTCCGGAACCCGGCCCCGAGATATCCCGGAACCTTGACATTCCGGAACACATAATACGGACATTCCAGAACACAGAAATTCCGGAACAGAACCCGGACTTTCTGTAACACGGAAATTCCGGAATCCTGACATACCGGAACCTGGAAAACGGATATTGCGGAACTCGGACATTCTTGAACCCTGAAGTATACTCATTTTTAAGGATATGAATCTACAGCAAGAACCAAGGGGCTTGGGGAAGTCAGAAAGTATGAAAAGACTACTACTAAGACTACTCAAACATAATTTGTGGTGGTCTTAACTTTGCTAACAGTACAACAAATATAGAGCACTTGCATCCTTATTCTTTAAAACAAACTAAATTACATTCTTAACAAAGCAGGATGATTAACAGAAAGGGAAAGCGATATTTACTTTGTGAATTACAGCATAGTTCGACCCATTCAGGCCAAAAATGTGAGAATACGTCCACGTCTTTTTGCGATAAGGCAAAGATGTGTTTCAAGGGAACACAAGACAAAGAGGGAGGGAACCACTAACCTAAATAATCAAACTAGCGTCCTCAATGTCCATTCTTGATCTCTGAGGCTGTATGAGGTCAATGAGTCATCCATACTGGCAACAGAACCTTACATGGCCAGGCAGTCCATGTTTGTGTCTAACAGTCATGCTGACTAGTGCTGAGCAGGTGACATTCCTGAGGAGACATTGATGCCCCACTGCCATGACAAGAACATTCCTGTGAGCCTGACGCGTGACTTGACATCTGTTTGCAGGTTTATCTGTCATGTGGCAGGTATTTTGACAAGCATGATGTCACTGCTGAAGTCCGGTGAAATCTTAAGACTCTTCTATGATTCAAGCACAAATGTTGATTCAACATGTCATGGTCATTTTGTTCTACGTGACAAAGTGTGTCGTTTGGCCCTCCATGTCATTATGTAATGTAATTCTAACTTGCACTCTGCACTAAAAGAGTCAAAAGTCATTGAGCTTGAGTCCATAATGTGAAATTGTGCATTTAATTGTAGTTTATGATTGGTGTGCACTCTCCAGTTTCCCCATCAGTCTGCATATAAATTCTGTGTATGACCTAATGAAGGCCCATAAACCTTCACAGATGACATACTGTAAAATATAATCTTACAAGAAAAAAATAATATAATAATATGGGAATCAATATAGATGCAGTGATAGAGCTACAGATTGATCTGCCTGGAGGGCTGTGTAATAGTGACGTCCATTAAGCATCTGAAAAATCGTCCGATTTTTCTCCCAAATGGCAGACAGCGTCAAACAAAAACAAACAAGTCGCTCAAACCAAAAGGTGTCATTTACGTTTTTGTAAACCTTGAATTTGATCATATAAAAGCAGACATGCTGTCAGAGGACTGGAATGTGAAATGGAGCACAGTGGGAATGTCTCACAGGCTGTGTGTGTGTGTGTGTGTGTGTGTGTGTGTGTGTGTGTGTGTGGTGTGGTGTGTGGTGTGTGTGTGTGTGTGTGTGTGTGTGTGTGTGTGTGTGTGTGTGTGTGTGTGTGTGTGTGTGTGTAACTCTTCAGCTCTGGCACTGGACAGGTGTGCTTCTTGGGATTGAACAATCCCTGTTATTGTCCAGCCAGCCTTTTATTACTGCCTCACACCCAGCAAATCCCATCCAAACACTGGTAAACAGGTAGAAGAGAACAACCATCAATCACTGCTGAGACCCGACCCGTGCCTATTCACACAAACACGCGCACAAAAAAGATGACCAGCAACACAAAGAGCAGAGTGTATTTCTGGAGGACAATCCTATTTTTCCAGGCATGTTTCTGTCATTATCATTCCTGGAGTAGCTCATGTTTGAAGTCAGCAGGCCGTAGAACAGCACAGCGCTCACTCTGCACCGAGTGGGATGGCTGCGAAGAGATGATGGGGAAAGCAGGTGCTGTGATTGGGGCTACGCTACTACCAGAGAGCTAGAAAAAGAGATGGAGAGAAATACAGGGGAGGGGGCAGCAGCAACAACAGTGAGAGCATTCTGACCTCATTTCCCTGGCTAGACCCTACCCCCGTCTGAATAGTTTTCATGTCCACTTCCCGTTGCTGTCTGATCAGTGGGTTTAGTCTATCACGCCCCTGGTCTGCCTTTCCGTCTGTCTGTCTATGTTTAATAGAGAGTATTAACAAAAGCAGGGCTGTTCAGCTGCTTTCCTACAGAGTGATATGCCGCTGAAACCTAATGGTGCCTGAAGCATTTCACAAAGCTCGGAAGTGATGAAAGTTCCTATTATTTAGAATTTTGACCACATTTGCCTCTGATTAGTCAAAGCATGTTTAATCAGATTATAGCTGACCAAGAACTGTAAAGGAAATGTTTTGTAGTTCTGGTCATCATTAATCACCAAAGTTATTGCTAAGATCCGGAAACATGGCAACATCAAAGGGCTGCCTGACAGGTCCAGAAACACAGTCCGTCAGATGATTAGAGAGGCCGTAACAAAGCCAACAGCTAAACCAGATAATCTAAATCTCTTATTTGAAAGGGGGGAAAAAGAGCAAGCTGAACCTTTAATCTCAAAGGCATCATGTGGACCCTGTGTGGATATATTTACATACATCATATGTACATATTATATAATTTCATCAGACAAAACTGTCCTAACAACAAACACATCAGGTGTAGCCAACCTAATGCCTCATTTTGGGAATGAAATTCAGACCAGATGATCTAAAGATACATCACTTTATGAGAAGAACTGCTGTGTAACATGCTTTAAAGTTCATGTGGATCACTGTGATAAAAAGAACATTGTCATTGTCTTTTTCTCACTCTGATTTTCAGCAGCCAGAGTGGGTCATATCTATTATCATCTCAGTAAATAAGAAGATAATTTACAATCCCTGAATGCTACAACCTCAATTACAGAAAATGTCAGAACAAGGTGCAAAACATGGCTGGTTCTCATTTGGTATTCATGACGACAATGCCTTTAGGGGCACCAAAGCTATAACAGTTTACGCTCCTTGCAATTCAGAGAGGATTTGCAAAGTGAATACTGAATGACAGGGCAAAGTCACATCAGGGGTTTTAATCATGTTGTGATGTAAGAAAACCTGGCACATGACAAACCGGTCAGAGGCTTGCAGCCGGAACAATGGAGCCGCAATGTACGTTTGGTATCTGGCCTGGATTAATAGCATACACTCGGGCATGGATGTGCTATCACTTCTCTACAGCTAAATATTTCAGGATTTATTGAAAATACATGAAAATGTATTAAAAAGCAGAGGCAAGAAACAGAGCCTGTGTGCGTGACAGTATCAATACTTAAGTTATTAGGATTCATCCTCTCAGGACCATGAATACCTGTGTCATATTTAATAGCAATCCATCCCATATTTGAGAAGATAACGTCTCTAGACCAAAATCTGGAAGCACTCATATCACACTGTATTGTGTAAAACAGGAGTTTGTTCAACGTTGCCCGACCCCATTTCAGTGACCTGGCGCTCTGAAAACAGAGGGGAAAACTCAAGTATGGCTCAGAAAAACAAGCACAAATGTATCTCTGTATATACACATGAAGCAGGGTGTTGTGGGTAACCGTAGGTCACAGTGCATGCTGATTGGCTGATCCAACAACTGTTGGGAGGCTGGCACAACATGGACAAGAAAAAAAACATGTAATAAAGGTTCAACTGAGTCTAAAGGGAACATCCATGTGCTTGTCTTTGGACCACCAGAGGTACTCTGCTTTACTTCGTATAGTTCTACTATGAACTGAAAGTAAGAAGAAAAAGAAAATGTGGATCCATAATTGGCTGAAGATGCAGTCAATGTATATGTATATAGCTTGTTCTGCATCAAAGTTTAGTTTTGTATCAAATCAGTCTCAAGACTGATCTTGACAAATCTTTCGACCGCAGGTGGACGCCGGATCTGCTCAAACTCAACACAGCAGTCCAAACTTTCTTGCATGCCAAACATTCCGCAACTAATGTGCAGCGTAATTAATGCAGTGTCAACATGAACCACCTGAGTTCTTCAGAAACTTTCTATTCATTCGCTTTTTACGGACTTATTAATGTCTCAATATTTGCTTTGATCTATTAATTGTATATTGTCTACACTTATTTTATTCCATGCTTCTCTGACAACTAAATACGCATCTGCACTATATCAGAGCCTAATACTGTAGCTGCTGCTGTTACATACGCAGAGGTAATGAGGCAGATAAATGAAGCAGCGCTCCTGACGCCTTCGGGCAGATCTATAGACATCTCTGACAGGAACATATAGGAAACCAGTAATCAGATAAATTACTATTCAAGCTACCAATGTAGATGCATGTAGAACACACACACACACACACACACACACACACACACACACACACACACACACACACACACACACACACAAAGCTGACCCGACATGCCTTGTTGAAAAAGGTCAATCAATAGCATCCCAGGGCGGTGACGAGGAGGAACTGTGCGGTCTGTTATGGCTGGACAACGAGCGCGGCTCTCAGCCAACAGGAAACAGACAATGTGTTCCGGTCACTGCTGGGACACACTGACCTGTGTGCATCTGGAAGGGATGTCTGTGTGTACAGTTCTTTATTTTGAGTGTATGGGACAAGCTTTTGAGGGTGTGTGCTTTGGTCTGGTTTCTTATCTAACTGTGTGTATGAATCGGTTTGGCTGTGGATGCACATGTCTATTTATCTGCCGACTTCTCTCTGTGTGTGTGTGTGTGTGTGTGTGTGTGTGTGTGTGTGTGTGTGTGTGTGTGTGTGTGTGTGTGTGTGTGTGTGTTTAGGTGGGCCGGAGGTTGGGATTTGAGGACTAAGACACAGGAATCATGGACTGCAAGGAGATTGCCATGAATCTATGGGTACACCGACAACTACCACTGGATCACTTTAATACGGAAGTCTCAGTCTCGTGCAAGTTCTGGACTAATTAGGAGATTTCTTTCTATGATTTCTCTGTGAATTTCTGGACGTTTATTTGCATGAGAGATGATGATATCTTTGTTAAGAATATGTTACAATGAATATAAAAATGTGGTTAGCATGTCTGTGTCTTAAGATTTGACTTAAGAGAGGAAGTACAATTTTCTGCAGACTCCGCAGCTAAGACAAAGAAATAATGAGATTTGGAATAGATGCAGCCCTGTGCTATTGAGTTTTTGTTCTATTTATGCAGCTGCTACTACTGAGTGAACCCGGACTGCGGTTTATCCACATTATCTTTGGCAAACAAGACCCAAAACATGACCTGCACACTCCTCTCCATCACATGTCTTTCTCTCTGGAGACACGTTTCACTGCATAACGTGACAGATAGCTTGAGACAAGCATTTGTGAGCAGATCCCTCAATGTTCCATCTTAAATAAATTGATTTTGTAGCAGAACTAAACTTTCATACTCAGGACCGACTGCAAACAGATGCCACCAGCTTTAAAATGCCTTCTCTTAACAGCGTCTGACATTTTGTTTTATAGGCAATTATTGCCATGCATTTCACTAATATCATGGAATTACAAAGATAAGGACTACACTCTAGTTGGAGCAAATACAGGGCAGTTGCTGATATAACAGTTGATCTTGGAGCTGTCAAGCTACATTTGATTGAGGATTCAGACTATTTCCACGAAGCGACAACAGTGTGATTTCAAATTCATTTGAACCAACCTTTCCCATGCGTTTCAACCTTTCCAGCAGAGTGTGCGCTAAAAGGGAAATGGACCCATTATGACGGAGGAAAGAATGGCAGATTCTTCCCTAATAGCTCTGCTGTAATGATCCTGGCATTTGTGAGACATTGCACTGTCTCACAAACATTACTGGAGCTACTTGGCCATCATTCAACTTCGTCAGGCCTCCGCTGAGAATTGTGAACCCTTTGATAAGGCGTCCCCCGGGCTCCAAAGAACACACCAAGTGTAATTTAGTCCTTTACAGCCTTATTTGGCTCCAGGCTATCTGAGTCATCACCACCTTTCAAGTCATTTACAAATCCCAGAGTCATGCAAGGCTTTTTACCTCCGACACTGACTGAGTGTGATATAATTGCATCTCTTACAACTGCAAAATGTTACTGGGCCAAAACATTAAACCACATCATGTTCTACATTAATTATCAATATAATCCAAGTCGTCAATTTAGATAATAAAGCATGAATTGTAAAGAACATAAATGTATTTTAAAGAAGTCCACATTTGGGTATGATAACTTGTGAATTACCACCACCAAAAATCTGAAAGAATATTAGGAGTTGGGGAACTCCTAATATTCTTTCTTATTTATTTTGTATTTTGTATTTAATATTTATTATTTATTATTTATCTGTTTTATCTTGCCAGTTGCACTGCACTTTTAGTTCTTCTTTTTGCACTTCTGGTCAGATGCTAAAACTGCATTTCGTTGCCCTAGTACTTGTACTCTGTGCAATGACAATAAAGTTGAATCTGAAACTGAATTTGCATAAATGTAGTGAGTGGAAACACGCAATCTTTACTATTTAGTGTAGCAGATTTTCTGTAAAGTCAGTCAAATGTTGTGCTGCATTTGGATGGAAACCTGACGACTGTAAATTGAATATCATCAGGTTATGAACCGTTTGTTAGACAGTCACCTCTGGCTCTGGGACATTGTGAGATTATTTATTTTAACCATTTTCTGATATTCTATAAACCAAACAATTCTTGATTAATTGAAATAATAATGAAACAATAATACATTACAGGCTTAGATATACTGTAAATATTAGATATACTACAAAGATAAGGACTACACTCTAGTTGGAGCAAATACAGGGCAGTTGCTGATATAACAGTTGATCTGTAAAGCTGATACTGGGAATGAGGCCTTCTGGAGTGATAGTGTGTTTATCCTGTCTGCTCACCAACTGATAGGAACATCCTCTACCGGCCAACCGGATTCCAGTTCATCAGTCTGCCTGCTGACCCTCCAGACCCTGACCTGTGATCACCTGCCAAGACTCTTCTATTGAAGCCAGGCAGCGAATGGGAGACTGACCAAGAGTGATTTACCCCCTGCTATGTTTTTATTATTAAGCGGATCTTATGACAAAAAGTCAATGGCACACGTACATAACCACACGTGCACTCACAGACACATGTTCCTTTACTCTGACCTATCAAACATCTGCTATGGGGAAGTCACAGAGTAAGCCAATAGGACATGTGGGTGTATCTGTGCAATAAGTTGCAAGGAGAAAAGGTTGAATTGTGTCAAAGTTAAACTTACTTTGTGTGTGTGTGTGCCTTCTTTTTTTTTTTTTTTACTCTTTCCAATTTTCCGGAAGTCAGCTGGAGCCTCCCACTGTTCTGGGCCCCAGCGGATGACTTCTTATTGTGGGTTTGGAGCCCCAGAGCAATTAGATGAGTTCATGGTAAGCGCTAAGAAGCGGAGAGGCTTGTCATTCTGTCAGAGCTGATTTCCCCCTCACTCTAAATGTCGACCTCTCTGGGCTGCCAAGGGTGGACGTGGGCCACAGCCGCGTGTTTAAAAAAAAAAAAAAGGAAAGGGAAGCGGAACATTTTTTAACCTGCAGTGTTTCTGTTTTTACTTCCTGTAATGACATTTCATTGCCAAGCAATTTGAGCCAAAACATGCTGGCAGCAACTGTATTTTATGCATGGCAATGTAAATATTTTTTATCCAGTAAAGGGGGACTGATGGGCACTTGCAGATTCGGGATATTTGTGTATGAATAGATGGACCCACTGTGGCTCTGTGAAGTTAGAGTACCATGCATGCATTTTTTAATAGCAAAAAAAAAATCTACAACACTGAACCTCCTTTCATATTCCCTGCCCTACTGTGTCTATCATCATACAATTCAAGCACTGTGGGAGGTTGTAGGTTGTCAGAGGCTGCAGAAGGAGTTTGTCTAAACACACAACAGCTTCAAAACAAAGCCTACAAAAGCAACAGAGTATCAAACAATGAGGTAGCTTGCCATGGCATGACACAGGAGTAAAATCCAAAAGATTCTTTCCACAAAGAAAGTAAAAACACATTGTAAACAGTGACAGCACGAGCATAGCATTCTCTACATGAATGAAAAAAAAGCAACTATGATGCACCTCCCTGTGCAGTCCCAAGAGCGTTTCCCAACACTGTTGATGTCTTTTTTCCAAGTGCAGTGCCAACAAAATACTTCATCCGCTCCACCTCTGAGGCCTGTGTATCCTCCTGAGTCTTTCTACGAGATTCACCTCTTTACCGAAGCATTTGCTGGAAAACTAAATAAACACAGTTACACAATGGAAAGGGGGTCTTATGTAACTGACACCAGCGATGCCGTGGCCTAAATGTAACAATTGTCACGGCCCTGAACTTGAATACCCTCCCTCCCACACAAACGTGTATATACAACGTCAACCTGCTATGTTACATGTCGTGTTGCTTCTAACGATAAGTAAAAGAATACCTGGAGGTGAAGCAGATCCCTCTGAGACTACACTCAGCACATTACCTGATGATGATGATGATGATGATGATGATGATGATGATGATGATGTAAATGTCCCTAATACTGGAACATATTTTCTCTTTCAAACTTTAGCACTTAAGAAATATGAGGTACGGTGTTAATGACAGATGTTTATTAACTCATCTGATACATGCATTTATACCTGAGCCTCTTTTATGATGCTATTGGCCCGATTTGTCACGGTTGTACTTTCTTAAAGGATAGCTTTGGTATTTTCTAACCTGAACCATATTTTCCCCCACGTTTCCCCCATGTTTTGAATAATAGAGATAATTATTTGTGAAATTGGTTCCGTATTGCGTGAGACCACTGTACACAACAGCTGCTCACGGGCTGCAGTGTAATCCTATTGGGGAAAGGTGGCACCGTCATTAAGTCCACTAAAGGTACTTGTTTTTGCCACTGATGGGCTCTGATTGTTATTAATAGTGTCTGACATTATGGAAAGAGTCTAGCTCAAGAAGAAGTTTGATATGCTGGAGTACAGAAAGGGTAGCTTAGTGTTATCTAAAATATGTTCAATGTCATTGTTGAATATTTAGATAAATTCTACAGTGTGGATGAGGTCTTTGAGGTCTTTGAGGTGAAACGGCTGCTATAATGCTGCGAAGCTCGGGAGACTGGTGGTGTTCCTGTGGGTGCTGTGACCCTATGTCGCCCACAGAGGAAGAATGTGGAAGAGTGGGACCTGTTGCCGCCTGATGTTCAGACAACACTCCTCCTTTAGGAGGACTTGGACACAATAATAGAGCGGTCAGATCAAGCAAATGCTTTTCTCTCTTTTTTTATGGTCTTTTCCATAATGTTGTCAGGCACTTCTGAACTGGGCCTACCAGTGGCGAAAAACAAGCACTATAAGTTGACGCTGCACAATTGGCCTCACAGCTCGTTTTGTTACAGCTTTGTCTCTCAATACGGGACCAGTTTGTTTGTGATACATGGGCTAGCATATTTATGAGTCACAATAGAAGGGGAAATTTGTCAATAACTGAGACAAAATTGATACAGATGACACAAAATTGCTTGCTTATAATTGAATTAGCATTTAAAACAAATTATGGTTGAGGTTGATCACAGGCTGACTCCCCTATAACATTTCATGTCTTGTTATGCAATGAATGCTGCATGATGGGATGCACTTATGCTAGCATGACTATGCAATCAAGGTACTGTCTGGTAATGGAGTCATAAACGTCTGTCAAGACAACGTAACTTCCCAAAAACCTGTTGCCAAAAGCTCCTTCTCATCCGTCAGAAATGCAAGTTAGACAAATGCAAGTTGTCTCGAAGGGAAAGTAATGTTCTTAAAGTCTAGTGTGTTCATTAAATACAATGGAAGAAATTAATACATGTTTAGTCTTTCAGCTGCTGGCAATAAAAAAAAAGTGTCCCTACGCTCTATAGAGGAAGTCCTGTGTGGGATGTTCCAGAAATACAATCCATGCTTTATTTTGTATAACATATCTTTAATTATTTTTAATATGTTTCAAATGTTCAAAAGTACACTTCCTCTTCAATTTCAATCAAGGGTTTAGTCTAGACGTCAAAAACACTTGAAATAAGTACATCACAATTTCCCAGAGCCCAATGTGTCATCTTTACATTGTGACGACCCTCTTCCCATGCCGGCTCCACTGGCTCCACTGGCTCCAATTCCCGCAGTTGCCCAGCCATTTGAGCACCTAGTCATTGATTGTGTTGGTCCCTTGCCACGTTCAAAGTCTGGAAGTAACTATTTGCTTACTGTGATGTGTCAAAGTACAAGATATCCGGCTGCCTATCCGTTGCGCACCATTACTGCTAGGTCTGTGGTTAAAGCACTGACGCAGTTCATTTCCATCTTTGGAATTCCAAAGGTCGTACAAAGTGATCAGGGTTCAAATTTTTCCTCCCATTTGTTTGCTCAAGTTTTGAAGCAGCTCCGGGTGAAACATAATCAAGCTTCTGCATACCATCCTCAGAGCCAAGGGGCACTGGAAAGATTTCACCAAACTCTCAAGTCCCTGTTGCGGGGTTATTGCGTTGAGTTGAAGCAAGACTGTGGGGGGGGGGGGGCTTCCCTGGTTGCTGTTAGCTGCCAGAGAGGTTGTGCAGGAGAGCACTGGGTTTAGCCCGAACGAGCTTGTGTTTGGGCATACGGTGCGCGGGCCACTTACTTTGCTGCATGATCCGGTTGCCCAACCGGAAGCCCCTCGAAATTTGATTGATTATATTAACGGGTTCCGTCATCGGTTGTACTTGGCTGGAGAGAAGGCTAAAGAGAGTTTAGCCTCTGCCCAGGAAAAAATGAAGCGTCTATATGACCGAAGAGCTGAGATCCACCCCTTTAGTCCTGGCGATCAGGTTCTTGCTTTGTTGCCGTTTGTGGGTTCACCATTTCAGGCAAAGTTTCATGGTCCGTTCACAGTTTTGCGTCAGGTTTCTGAGCAGAACTATTTGTTGTCGACACCAAAGCGGAGAAGGAAAACTCAAATGTGCCATGTGAACCTCTTGAAATCCTATTACCCTCGTGGGTCAGAGCCCGCTGCATCGGGGGGAAGTGGGCAACAGCAGGCTGTCAGACCTGTGCTAATGACAGGTACTGTGGGAGGACAGTCACTGGTTAATTTGACGGTACAGGAGGAGGATGGGGTGGTTTGCCCTGATGACGCTTAGTGACCTGGAGTCCTTGTTTGGGCACCTGTCAAAGGAGCATTTCACGGAGTTGACTGCTCTGATTAACAGCTACTTGTCTTTGTTTAGTGACGTGCCAACTCGAACACATTTGATAGAGCATGACATTGACGTGGGTGGGGCGCAGCCAATCCGCCAGCGTTTTTACCGGGTGTCAGAACAGAAACGCAGGGTAATGGAAAAAGAAATACAGTATATGCTTGACAATAATATTGCGGAACCTTCTTCTTCCAGCTGGGCGTCTCCCTGTCTACTTGTGGATAAAGCTGATAAAAGTCCTCGGTTTTGTACAGACTACCGTAAGGTAAATGGGGTAACAAAACCCGACGCTTATCCACTGCCGCGCATGGAGGATTGTGTGGATCAGGTGGGCTCGGCTCACTTTGTCAGTAAATTTGATTTACTCAAAGGATATTGGCAAGTGCCCCTGTCAAAACAAGCTCGGGAAGTGTCTGCTTTTATAACTCCTTTTGGGCTGTTCTCTTATTCAGTGATGAGTTTTGGGCTGCGGAACGCACCGGCGACCTTTCAGCGGCTAATGAATATGGTTGTGTCCGGACTGGACGGCTGTGCGGTGTATCTTGATGATGTAGTGATCTACAGCAATACCTGGGAGGAACATGTCGTCCGCATCAGGAGGCTGTTCGATCGGCTGCAAGACGCCAACCTGACTATCAACTTGGCTAAGTGTGAGTTTGCGAAGGCTACCGTCACCTATCTCGGGAAGGTAGTGGGCCAAGGGCAGGTGCGGCCGGTACAGGCTAAGGTGGCTGCAATTGAGCAGTATCCCGTGCCCACCACCAAGAAAGAGCTAATGCGATTCCTGGGGTTGGTGGGTTACTACCGCAGTTTCTGTCGCAATTTCTCCACTGTAGTAGCTTCCCTGACAGATCTCTTGAAAGCAAGAGCAAAGTACATCTGGTCAGATTCTTGTCAGCAAGCTTTTGAAAATGTTAAGGCTGTACTGTGTTCACCTCCCGTCCTTGTGGCGCCTTGCATGGCCCGTCCTTTCGAGTTGCAGGTGGATGCAAGTGATGTAGGTATAGGGGCTGTGCTGTTCCAGTATGATGAAAATGGGGTGGAACGTCCGGTGAGCTTTTTCTCGAAGAAATGTAATGCCTACCAACTAAATTATTCGGTCATAGAAAAAGAGTCTCTTGCCCTTATATGGGCACTGCAACATTTTGAAGTATATGTTGACTCTGGGGTTCCTCTGGTGGTCTATATGGCCCACAATCCGATAACGTTTCTCCAGTCCTTGTCCTGCCCTAACCGTCGGTTGATTCGTTGGTTTTTGTTCCTGCAATCGTACTGTTTAGACATTCGCCACATCAAAGGCTCTCAAAATATTGTGGCTGACGCTTTATCAAGAGCCCCTTGCGCTTGAGATGTGTGCTGTTTAAAGGTAGTCTATAGAAGTTGCCCCAGAATAATTTTTTTGTTGTGCCATGTCAGGATCCTTGATGGGAACCTTGTTTTTATGGGGTGGGGTGTGACGACCCTCCTCCCATGCCCTAGGTGTCACTGTTTCAATCCTCTTTACAGGTGCTGATTGGTGGGTCGTCAGCCGAGACGAGCCACAGCTGAGCCGGTGTGGCCTGGCCATAAAAAGGCCTCTCGCTGAGGGGAGGGGGGTCCCGGTGTGTTGCTGACACTGTCACCGTTTGTCTTTTGATTTGCACCTTTGTTTCCTTACCTATTGTTAAAATAAATAGCTTTTTGTCGGCCGCTGCTCGTCTGTCTCCCTGTTTTGTTGCAGCCTTGGAGCCGGGTTGTGACAACATTTCCCCAAAAGATCCCATTTACAGTTATTACATTTTTTCTTTATTTTTTAAAGTAGCAAATGCTCACAACTGAGGAGCTGGATCCAGCAAGTGTTTGGCATGAATCACTTAATCAACTATTTATGTTCTAATTTTTGGACAGCTGGATTATTTAACTAATCCTTTCAGCACTGACACATTAGCAGTGCCTCTGCATGTGCTCTGCGTGTGACTGAGGAGATTGGCTGCAGGAGAAGACGAGTGTGTTTTCAGTATGATCCTTGGCGTGAGAACAGACTGCGAGCGGACATCACACCACACTGTGACAGCCGAGGGCAGACAGGGAAGGCAACACACACCTCCCTGCCCGGCCCCGATACCTGCCCTGCCCCTCCGGACCTCTCACACATCCACTCGCACACAGACTTGTACCCAGCATGCACATGTGAAGGCGTACGTGCACAATCATACAGTACTCTTTGAGACAACTGCCAATTTACAACCAAGATTCAAATTGTCAGAGATATATGGTGGTGTAAAGTCTTCTGGAAAAACAAACCTTTTGCACAATACGCCCAACATGCAAACTTCTAATTGTCTGTTTGTGAACATGCCCAAAGCTGGCAAATACAAGGATCATCAAACTACAGTCAGATATATCAAAGATCTCTGAAAATACACAGTTAATGATAGATGCTTGATTATTTTGGCTAAAATGGCTTCTTCAAGTCTGAACAAACACAGTATGACGTCAGAGGGGTTTGGAATATTGGCAGACACAAACTCACATCGCTTCAGTTCAGGTATAGAACGCCAACGTCGACATGTATATGCATCGCCACTAATTATGGTAATTGATCCATATAGCCCCAAGCTGTAGGCAACTGCTGTAGGCTACATACTGTTAATGAGTTAGGGTGTAATTGATTTGCTGCTGCCAACAATACTTAGAAAGCGGAATGATATATTGCCAAATTGCTGTAAAACATTCCCTTAAATCCTGGCAGTGAATACAATTCCCTCAATTCTATTGATTCTTTTTTTTGGTCCATTTCTACTGTTGTTAAGTACTTCTTCTACTTCTGCAGGTCTGCTGAGACACTCAGCTCCTTTAAATACAGATTGAAGAGTTTTCTGTTTGCTGTTGCCTTTAATTGAACCAGATTCAAGGATATTAATCAATTTCTGCATTACACTACTGCATTTTATTTCTTAAACTGCACTTCAACTTTATTCTTTTTTTTTTTGCTTTTTTGTTTATGTTTTAATGAATGTTCTTAATTGTTTTTAAATCTTGTTTTCTTCTGCATTATGTTTTGATGCTTTTAATGCTTTTATGTGAAGCACTTTGAATCACCTTGTTGTTGAAATATGCTATACAAATAAACTTGCCTTGCCTTCTAATGCAAACTTGTAACTGGGTGGTATTGGTATGGATTTTGTAGAGAAAATCTCAGAAACAGACATCTAAAAACTATCCCTATGGCTAAAATAAATACATTTGAAAATATGTTGTCAATTTACCCTTTAAAAGATTGTTTGACGGCAAATTGCAGCAGATGCAGCGGTACGCACTACTGTAACACGTGCACAAATGACACGTAGGTGCGAGAGAGGCGACAGACGAGCACTGTCCCCGTGGCCTCCAGGATGTCCTGAGTCTGAGAACATTGTGGCACCCAGTCGATACATACTGTCTCTGACGCACCCTCATGGGGAAACCAGACACCTGGGTCTCACCTCCTGCGTCTGAGAATGAATGGACTCACATGCGGACGCACACACACACTGAGCATGTGCGTGTGTGATTGTACATATGCGGATGCAAATTCTGCACATTAATTCATGCAGATTACCAAGCAGTAAGCATATACTAAAAGCTGTTCTGCTTCAGTGTTGATGAAATTAAAGGGTGCAGGAGGAAGAATGTATTAATCAATTTTTTGTTTATTTTTTAACAATAAATAGCGTTGGCCTTAAAACCCAAACTATGAAGTGAAAGATGCTAAAATGCTTCATGGAGCGGAGGAGAGTTGGTGCTTGTAAATGAAGAAAATTGCGAATGTAGCTTTGTCAAAAGCTTCAGTTTAGATTTTTTTAATTGAACTAAAAACTTGTATTTGGCTTCTCAAAGATGTGCTAATACTTAAGTAATCCAGAGAAACTTTAGACTGCGGGGACTGTGAACATAAATTAAAATATTGATATCAGCTTATGTGTTATTCCTTCTAAGCCTCTTGAAAAGAAATTAACAGAATACTCCAGCTACAGTATGAGCACTTCTGTGCAGATAACACACAGTGCATAATGAAGGCTTTATTTCTGAATGCTCTTAATCACTGGATATTAGCTTGGCATCTTCTAATCCCACGTACTTCAAATTGCTAAAATTCAAGAGTCCAACTATAATTTCTTCCCAGGGAATAAAAATCACAGTAGCATATAGCAACACTACTATATCCTGCTCAGAAAGTGAATGATGAGCCTGATGAAGGCCACGAGCCAAAACACCTTGGTTTTACAATAAAAATGTTCTATCTATGTCGCTGGAGTTTTGACCTATTCAGAACCGTGGAAATAAAGCACACGGGTACAAACAGGAGCACATATTGTTCAGCAGCTGAGGTTCTTTCATTACTTTGGCCAAGATTCACTGGCTGTTAAATTCAATTTGCGAGTGCCCCCTACTTTGGCATAATTAAAAACTACTCTGCAAATCGCATGAGTCAGACTGAATGATGGAGCAGAGTAAAAAAAGACTCATTCAGAGAGGGCGGTTCTGGAACTAAGCAGCGTCTGAAATATATCACTTTCCTTTAAAGACCAATGAGTAGACCTTTCCAATGAGGCAGAGAGCAGAACAAGTTCAAGCAGTGACAGGAACATTTGCTCCACGCTGTGATAATGGGCCAAAAATCAGGAGGAGACACGTGAAGAATGCATCAAAGACAAAGTATTCCTATTGATGATGAAATATTCTCCGTTTGTGAGTCGTGATTATGTCAACAAAAACAGAAACATGCATTCGTGGTCAGTTTCAGTTAAATCTCTATCAATCTGCAGCACTTTAACAAGTTGGTTGGCAAGAAACCAGAAGACAACAGGAGAGGAATGGTGACAGGGCGTGGATACTGGAGCGTGCTGCAGAGACAAATCACTTCATGTTCCCGTCAGAAAGATAAATTTGAAACAATATTGGCCTTGTGCTCCGAGTTGAGCAGATGTGAAAACAGGTTTTTTTTGCCTGGGCAGTGCTCCGGAGGCTTCACACACAGCAATTTACCAAAATGACTGATCCTTAATTTAGCTTCAAACAATGAGACATGAAATTGACTTTATTGAGTTTGTGCCTGCTGACTTTAACAGCAAAAAAAGATAAATGGGGATAGGGAGGGAGAGGCAGGTATGTGTGCAAGCGAGAGCTTTTCTGTGGAATTTAGTACACATTCATATGCATACCAACATGTGTTAGCACTGTTGGCGTGTATGTTTGCTTCCCATCGGTCAAACAAAGACTAGTTATACTTTGAATGACTAAAAGGGTGTGAAAGGGCAGTTTATTTTAAGGTGCGTGTTGAAACTGATGTGGGCATCATAGGAGTGTGTCGTTGTGCGTCAGGGGTCTGGCTCCTGCAGGCTTAATCTTGACATGTAAATACAAAACCCAGCCCCTCCAAGTAATGTGAGGCCAAAGGGTGAAGAGTTTATAATTTGCTCAGTGTCTCCGAGGCGTTTCACTCAGACACAACCAGAGTGGAATTGACACGGAGGGCCTAAAGTCACAGTAGCACTTGGAGGAATTTGTTCAGGAAAAAGTGCTTCTTTACAACCAGTTTGATATTCTTGAAGTTAATTTTCCTTGTTTTTACTGTAACAATTCATTTGTTCTTGTTCAATGCTTCTGAGCTTTCTTCACTCTTGATGGTGCTCCAACACTGTTCTGTTTCACACAAACGCACGGTGCCAAAACCAAAAGCAGTTTCAACCTTGTTGGGCCCTGTCTACACTACATGTCTGAATTATGTGCAGAATTACATTATTTCAGTAAGCATGAGCTCATTGGAAAGTAGACGATTTAAGTAAGTAGTCTGATGGTGAGTTCCTTTGATGCTCTGTCAATTTAAACTGCCGACTGGAAAAAACACAATCACCTCCCGGTGATAATTACAAGTAGGATAGGAGTGTTTTGACAGGCTCACACCTGTAGCCACACACTGTGGAGACAGGACACATTTTCTACTACTAGAAAACTGCTACTTTAAAAGATCATTCATCTTCGTCAAACAGCAAATCACATGTCTGAATATTAGTATTCTGTTTAAAGCATTTAGACAGGCGCGGTTACTGCAGCAACTAGTGGTCGTTTTCTATCATTAATCAGTCTATTGTTTATTATTTAAATAGTGACTATTTTCCTCAGAATTCTTCACATCCAACAGCAACATCTAATTGCTTGTTTTGTCTGATCATCTGTCAAAAAAGCCTCAAATAAAAGTGATATAAAAGAATCAAATACAGAAGGTCCTTACGTTTGAGAAGCTGGGCCTATTCAATTGGTGGCGCGGGCCACATCCGGCCCAGAAGCAACCTCAGAGTGGCCAAGCGTACATAAATCTGATGTATGACAACATATGTAAGCTACATATTGTATCGGAGTAGCTAATAAGTGAGCCATCTTGCTTCTTTCTCCACGCTGTTGAGAGTTGTACATGTGCAGTTTCCATAGTGACACTATCCTATCTTTCATTTTCTTTTGTACCTTAAACATTGTTATTTTCAACTGCAATGTTTTGTATTTATCTAAAAATTGTCAAACTCGAATGCTCAAAAACGGTTGTAATTGGGCTGCTGAAAATGTCTGGCCCATCCACATTCCTGGTTTTTTAAAACCTGCCCCAATTTGTAATTGAATAGCTCCGCTTTAAACAGTGTGTATTTGGTATTTTTAGCTCTGGCTCGAAGGCATCTTTGGTTGATCGACCACTCTGATCCTGAATGAAATATCTCAACAACTAAAACAATTAAAATTGTCCAATACTTGAATACTTGACTAAATACCTGCAAAAATAATGAAATCCCCATCAGCTGCAGCTGTACTTTGTGTGTAGCGCTAATTAGCATGCTAGCACACTAAGCTCAGATGGTGAACCTGTTAAACATTATACCTGCCTGACATCAGAATGTTGGCTTTGTCATTGGACAGTGGGTGCACCACTTCCTCACACAAAGGTAGATCTCATCTTCGCTGCAGCCAAATCCCATCAACAGGCCTCCAGATAAAATGACGGCTGTTAAGATTGTGGTTGCTCAGTGACAGCAGAGAAAAAAAATGCATTTAACCACAACCGTCAACTGGACTGACAGAAGAGACTGATGGTTATAGCCTGAAAGATGTAGGAGATTCCTTTTGGCTCTGCACCTCCAGCAATCAATGAAGTTAATGTTGACAGTTTGTACCTTCCAGGGAGTCAGCTGTTAGAGTGAGAATGAAAGGGAGGGAGGGAGAGTGAGAAGTCAAAGAGTGACAGGGAGGGAAGTGAGACAAGTAGAGAGAGATTATCGGAGTGTGCAGGGATTTATCTCAATTAGTCTTGACTGGTTTCTGCCGTGTTTACAGAGTGCAGCAAATTGTGACGGAAGCAATCATAGTATTACCAGTGAAGTATGTTGGGTTAAAGTGAGGGCCACTACTAAGTACTTAGAAGCAACACAATAAAGTATGGTCAACATGCTCAAAACAAGCAACCAATGACAAATGAGCAACAACTTAGTATTCAAGAGCTCTTTTCACTCTTTTAATATGTGCTTAAGAAATCCCAAAACATTGATTTAGCTATGACTGGTATGTTCTGAAGTATAGATGCTAAGGGGGGTTATACTGTATGTGTACTCTTATTAACACAGTAACCAGGACAAAGAGGCTGCCCTTTCAGACTTGTTGAAACAACAAAAACTAATATGTGAAGCTCTAGTTTCTGCTCATGACTGAAACCAATCATTTCCAATCCAAGGTGAAACATTACCAAACAACAGAAGGGTGCCTATTGCTTGAATAAAATACAAACATCCCTGGTAAATTCTTCAAAACAATCAATTGCTGAGCAATTTATGTTTCATTTTGTTATCTCGAAATAGCAATGTATTTTTACTTCATTCAGAGAAAAATTACATTTATACAAATGAAACGTGTCTCTGGAAGCCATGTCTCCCCCAAATCTACTGTGTCATCTCTCGTGTTACTTTAATTAGTATTTGCAACATTATGACTCCGATTCAGTCAGCAGGCAAAAGGTGGAAAGAAAAGAGAAAATGAAGAATAGAATAACATTTGATGAGACTTTTATCCCCAAACTTCGCGCACAAAAAAGGGGTTTTGCCTCTGGCTATGCTGCGCCCTTTCTGACCTTAGCGTGACTTTACTCGACACCACCGTGCCGGGCCCACTTCCTGTGTCTTACTGCTCCGTCTCGCATACCAAACCAGACATTCACACACCCACGGTGACGGCTGAGCGTGACCCGGTCATCCTGCGAGGCTGAGAGGAGTTCCTGCTCACGAGACTACCGCAGCTGTCTAGCAGGCTGTTGCACCACGCGGGCTTGGTGGGGTTGCCGTGGGTAAACCCGAGGAAAAAAGGGTGCAAGGTGTAAGGTGACAGCAGCGTAGGGGAGGGCTCTATTATGGTGTACTCATGTTTTTATGAGAGACGTCCTGGTACACGTGAGAGGCAAAGTAAAAACGTGCTGATCAGCTCGTACAGAACACATCGTGATGATGCGAAAACCATTAATCAATCTTAGGTGTAGGTATGTAAACGGTGGAATAGCAAAGTTACGCTCTGACTCAGTATGAGAAGCTACTTTAATACGTCCGGCTTACTGGCAAACTGTTTATAGTGGAATGCAAAATCTGCTGATTCTCAATGTGTTATCAATGCGAGTACATTTTCGTGCCAACAAAAGACATCTCAGCCGCACAGTAATTTACCATCGCTATTATTATATTACTGGAAATGTCATTTATTCTTCCTGTATTGAAGGCAAGCTAACCTTTTTATATTGCTCAGCCAAAGAGAGATTCCTACTTTTCCACTGGCAGGCCATCTACTACGTTGATTTGTGGCAACAATGATGCTGAATTTCAGGTTGTTAAATGTAAATGCAATCAGCTTAACCCGAGTAAGACCTTGGAAGACGTTATGATTTGATATCCCTTGTGAGAAAATGAATCAAAGACGGGAGGATGTGAGAGGAAGCAGCACGGCGATGTTACAAACGAACACGCCAGACGAGGAGTCAGACAGAGCCAAACAGTAAGAGGAAAGGCAGGTTAAATGTGGAAGGAATGTGACAGACAGCGAGGGAAGGCACGTTGACCTCGGCCCACATGCTACCCGGCGGGTTCCAGGTGTCTCACCCTCCTTCCCCAGTTCACACGCGGATGCCAAGCCTCCCTGAAGGAAACCAGCTCGGTTCCGTTAGGGAAGTCATATATGAGCCAGGAGGACGACGTGGAGTCTGCATCTGCAGGCCGTCTAGTCAAAACAGGGCTTCTGTGCTGTCTGGTGTTAGTTTGGGGGCGGCTTCATGAGGCCTGACCAGAAAGGGGCCCGCACGGACGTATAAACTGCCAGGACTGAACCTAAATATTACGTCTATAAAAACATGACCTAAATATTGTGTCTGAAGCAAAGTTTTCCACCCTGTCTCCAGACTTAATTTGACACCTAAACCTTTTACACTTGTTCTGACAGATTTTTAGCACTTTTTATTTAGCACACATTATTTTCCAGGCTCACTGAGCTTAGCTTACAGTAACTGCTTACAGCAGTGTACTATTAAATGATACAGTAAGTATCGACTGGCTCTTCCAAAATAGATAAGGGCTACACTTGAAGTCTGAGCAGTGTCTGAGCAGTTTCTGAGCAGTTTCTGAGCAGCACCAGTAAAAGGTGGCAGGTTTAGTAACCATTTCATGGTGGTTTTAAACTGTCCATTCAGTTGATAAAGCTAAATCACACATCACTGCCCCGTTCTGAACTCAGTAAAATCAGTGGAAGTAAAATGTGAGAGTGGAGGATCAGAGAGGATTTTCTTTTCAGGCAATTACGTTTGTCTGTCAGACTCCAGCACAACCCAAAGGCCAGATATGAATACAGACAAAAAGTCACCCAACTGCAGCTACTGGGAGGCAGCTGGAATTATATGAAGCAGTTTATCAGAGTTCAGCAAAATGACTACTCGCCATGGCTGCTGGATTGAGACTTGAGTTTATTTTTGATCAACAATACTGCAAAAACTGTGCTGCAGTGTGTTAATTCTGCATCTCCAGAGGTTATCTGACTTCGGGCTCCATTAACATGAAGTGCACTGAGGTGGTGAGGTGGCACAGAGAAAGTTGTGTTCATGCAGATTAAGGTGCAGGGGAATTTTTTAACTAGTTTCGGCACAAAATTAAGCTTAACTTTTAGCCCACACTGACCAGCATGTCGTGCAAAAGCAAGCACAACAAGCCTTTTTTGTGGCTTAAACTGGTGCAGGCACACATACAGACAATTCTCAAAATAACAAATATATATTTTAATGTAAATGTGTAATGCTTTGCCTTTTTAACTTTGATATCTGCATCGCTAGATAAAGGAGTTAGGGTCTAGTGAACTGGCCCTTTAAGTGCCTGGACTGAATGTGGAGGAGCAGCTGATCAACAGTGATCAGCTCAGCTCTTCAATCTGTCACAGTGAGTGAACCCAGATATCCTGTGGAGAAAACTAATTCTGGCCACTTATGTCCAACACTTTGTTCAGTGATAATGTTCTTCTGTGGCTCAGGAGAAGCGAAAGCAGATCTCTTTTTGACAAAATACAAACAAATATTTGACCAAAAAATTCCTAACATGTACTAAAAACAGTATAATCAATGAAAATTATTTGATAAAATCATTGTGCGACCTTTCTTTTTTTTTTTATATATCAGGATTTGGACATTATCCCTCACTGGCTTCCCATACATGAACCACATACCAGTTATGTAACATGGGGGCAAACTACACATGTCCCTTAAATTCAGGCCGAACTGCAATACAGTTGCACCTTAAACTCCTGTGTTTCTGTCAGTCTTGCAATAACCTTTTACCCTCTCACATATAAAGGGTTATCCTTGAACTCCTTTACCTCAGTTGGTAATAAAAAAAAATACCAATAAAGTATGTACGCAAGCAAAAACATGCAAGTTTTGATTGGCATAAGGAATGCCAACAGTTCAAAACTTGCATCAGAGCATCTACAGAGTGCAGTGACGATACTAAACATTAAAATGCACTGTGAACTTGTTCTCACTAAATATTCACTGCACTCACTTTCCTTCCTTCCAAACATAGACAGGTGGGGACATTTTAAAATTGATTATTAACAAGCTAATTGATTGACTCTTCTTTGAGTTAATAGATAAGTTATCTAAACACTGAAAGTAACAGGAAGGATAGTTAGCCAACATGTGCTTTTCTGAGAGTTAAGGTCAGGAGGTCTGAGAGAAAAACTCAAATATTGTGGGCAGGCCAGGGATATATTCTCAAGTCAGCCATACTGTGCATGAAGAATACATCCCAGTGAGACTTTCTTTTGTGGCTGAGCTGTCAGTGCATAGTGAGAGTCTTAAAAGCACAAGGAGTCAATACACACAAGCTAGACTAATGTTCATTATAAGTCTGAAAACTCTAAATGGACATCAAATGTGTTCGAAACTGACTGTGGGTTCAATCGAGAAAACAAATGTAAAATTAAAAACATAACTATACCTATCGGGCCATGAAATGCAATCAGAGTGCATAACAATATTTAAGAAATGTGTTCTTGATGGCCTTGAGTAAATATTGTTTATCTCAATTCTGAAAAGGTTTTTTTATTTTCTTTGGTATTTTTTAACCTGGACCCTATTTCCCAATGGGTTTGTGTCTAACTGACAAATAGAGACAACACTTTCTGAAAGTGGTTCCATATTGAATGAGAGCACATGGAGACAACAGCTGCTCACGGGCTTTAATGGGATCCTATCGGGGCAAGGTGGAACCGTCATTTACGTCCACTAAAAGTACTTGTTTTTGCCATTGATGGGCTCTGATTGGTATTTTAAGTGTGGGACATTATGGAAACAGTCAAGGAGATTTGGACAAGATAACAAACAGACCGCGCAAAAGATACGGAAAAACGCTTAATTTTTCTGTATGGCCCATTCATAATGTTGTCAGACAGTTAATAACAATCTGAGACAAAGAAAACTAAGGCAAAAAATAACAGCAGGTTTACTTATGCCATTTAATTATGATTCCTAAATAGGTTCACAAGCATGAAAGTCACCGTACAATCTGCAGCTCTGCATGCAGCTTGGTGAACAGTTTCAGTTTCTCAAACTATGTGTTCTAAGATGCAAGCTGTATAAGAACAATTAACTTTGGCTCTTTGTTTTAAGTGTTTTCAGACGATGCTGCAGTCTGCAGTGAATAGTCATGCAGTCCATTTAGAGAAGCATTTCCCCTGATAATAAAGCTTTTAAGCCACAGCCTAATGGATGAGATTCATGCTGCAACCTTTAAGAAATGTTTTCCGTTCCATATTGTCATATGGAGTTGAACTGGGTACAATCAACTACAAAAAGCGATGACACCAGCCTTTGAAGGTAAAGAGGAGGAGTTCAAATGTAAACCAACTAGTTAATCTCTCCTGCAGTGACTCCACAAGACGATTAGAGGGGAACTCAAAGCAGACAGGATGGATTAGCCAATAAAATCCCACAGCATTTAAAACAGACTAAATTGATAAACAATAACAAGTGGTTCCTGACAAATTAAATATAAACGCCCCACATCTATTCGCCTGCTGCATTGTGCACCTGAACTCCCCATATCTGATCCAAAGAGATGCACAAGTTAAGAGAGTTTTCCCCTTGACAGACAAAAGGACCTGGATGAAGTCCATGTTTTTACTGGTAGCCCATTAAACTATCCTGGCTAATGATAAAGTGACCTGGATTGAAAGAAGATTAGACAATTACTCACTTGACTCCAAATCGACTCCCAGAAGTTGAATAACCGATCATGTTAACGACGAATGTCACAGGGTGTACATGTGTGGTTTGTGATTTCTTCTCTCCCTATGTTGTCTGCATTGATCTCATAACACCTGTCCGCTCCGGGAAGCAGAGGGGTTTATTGGCAACCTATCTGGAAGGTCATGGTCTTTTCTCCAGAGGAGACGCTGTGGTATCTGTGGAGGGGTGAAGCCCCCTTTACATCTCCTCGCAGCTAAGGACCTCTCCTTCCTTGATGTATTTATGATGATCTTAAAAATGCTCTCGCCCTGGACTATTTAAAAAAAAAAAAATCCATAAATGAAATCTCTGTAAAGACTGCAATCTGTGTGCTATTTTGGCAGAGTGCTCACCAGTAGGAAGTTCATACAAGCCCAACAAATAAGGGGTTTCACCTCGTCACACAAGCAGTGACAAGCCTTCTTTTATTTTTTTTCTCTGCAACTGAAATCGACCGAATCTGGCCTCGTACATCTTGGCATTAAATTGGCAGCAACAAATGGTAGACTGAGAGGGCTGACAATATGTGAAATAAAGCAGGGAAAATAAACAAGGCCCTGGCCAAAAATGCTGATCCCGATAGGCGGTCATTAATGTCGTTGGTTCAAAAGCAGCCTCAAACAATTGAAGTCACCCAGCGTGTTAGGGGATTCTATTGAAATCAGTCTAAAAGTGAATTTAGTGACACAGCATAAAATATGTAGTGTTGTTTCAACACAGGCATGGCTAAAGAGTTATAGGTAGATCCTCCAAACATTGTGCTATAATTATAACTGAACACAGGAAGGAAACAGTCTACTGGAAGCGACTGCTCACACAATTATAGTTCACCTCCACCAGCAAAAGGATTTATTCCCAAGAAGGCTGATAAAAGACCCAAAACTGCTGTTTCCCATTTTCCATAATTTCTCAGGTCAAAAAAGACATACCATCTGTTTGTAGATGCATAATGAGACAGCGCTCAATAGTGTAAGCATACGCACTAATTTAAAACTCACGATAACATTAGCAAAGTACAAGCATTAGTGTTATGTCACACATTTTACACAATGTTCAAGCAGGCAGCGTGACTGACTACTGCTTTACAGATCGCGGCTCCTTATCTGCCGCCATAAGAGTTTGAAGGACACTTTTTGACACGTGTAAATGTTACACAAGCTAATAACACCCAAGGTGATTGGGTCGTTTGGTGATTCTGACAATGTTTGGATTAATACAACTTGTACCTCCCGCATTACCAGGAAAAACCTCTGAGGTTTTATAGCTATTATGACTGTGATGCTAAATTATGTGCATATAATGCATTATACTGTGTGTTATGGGCAACACAACAAGTGGCGTTACACTACATCATTCTTCTTTGCATACAAACACAAAAAGCTAAAATATTTAAATAATTAAAGGTGATGAATTTGAAATTCAGATCAGTAATACAGCAGCAAACAACTATTTGCTATGTAAATATATAGTGGAGTAATGTCTTCATGAGCTGAGAATGAATTCGCTCTCCCTCTGTGTACTGTAAATCGAGCTTCTTTGTGCTATGTTTACATACTTAGCCAGATTATAGCACAATATAAATATGTTTACAATGCATTATAGACATGGGGATCATAGTCAACAAAAGCCTTGATGCTCAATTTTATGAGAACATGTAATTTTGTAGATTTATCACAGTGCATCCAGCAAGTCAGCACATAACAAGATTATATTTCATCTTTACACATTTCATCCAATTCAACTGACTAACTCATAATTCTGCCCAAGACAATAGTTGTGCGCATTCATTAGAATCTGTGATTATTTTAGTCCTGTTTTTGCAAGAAAATAGTTGATGCTCTTATCCTCACACTCATTGTTTTTTATTCATCACAGCTGGCTCCTCCCATGGGCAGAGCAGGGACCAGAAACCAAATCATTGCTATCTCTTCATGAAATATGAGAAAAAGCTCAATTTAAATGTGAGAAAGGGTTTTGGCAGAGTGCTGATGCCGTGTGCACATGTGCATGCAAATGCCTGTCTTGTACCACGTTCCGAATACATGAAATGTGGTGGCTGACAGTAGCGGCGCCAAGCTTTTCAATCAGTGCCCCTGCCTCCAGTGAGGCTGGGGACCATTAGCACCAAACAAAGTGACTCTGATGTGAAATGACAGGGCCTTTCACAGTTCCACTGTCCCACTGTTTCAACCATTGCCAACACGCGGCTGCCCAACATTGCAGCTAGACTCACTCCGGCAACCTTGTGCACTGGCATTGTTGTATGCTCTTCCAGAATGTCTTGATTCATTCATTTCAGCGGTCACAAAGCCTCTCACTTCCGAAAATACATGTTTTAATTTTTTCTTCTAATTTAGGTTTTGTCATGGTCTTAATCAGAAAATTGCTATGTGAATTATGAAGCAAGACCTTCTTGGATGCATTGAACACATCACATGAATATCATTGTCAACCATGAGAACAGACAATAAGTATATCATGTAAAACTACAAACATGCAAAGAAACATCTATATTTTTCAAAATGTTGCCTTCATAAGGAAAAGTACAGTGCAGGACTATGCACTATGCTTTTATATACAAATATATATATATATATATATATGGGCGTTACCTCAAACCTAATCATCATATCTCTTTGTATAGGTTGTTGCTCAATATGGTTATATATCATCTTGGTATGGCACAGCTGGTGATAAGTAGCTTTCAGAGATGTAGGCCTACTGCAGGGTAAACCTTCCTAAAACTTAAATTTCACACATTTTTTGCGGAAGCTTTGATTTAGCAGATTTCATACCTGGAGTGGACACGAGTTCATTATGAACTGACTCAAAAACTTCGAGGGGGAAATCTTGCTTTTACAAGAAACACATTTCAAACCCCCGCTCAGAAAACAACAGACTGTCACATACATCAGCCACCTTCATATGTATCACTATAACCTGCACCGCTGCAGACTATTAATTAATTGCCTGCCAAGTGACAACGCCTTCCTCTCCACTTCCACATCAAACTTTTTTTTCCATTTTTTTTTTCCTCCTTTCATTTTCGGCGAATTGAATCATGCTGAGGAAGCTGCCACATCCCTTACCTCTCTCCTCCTGCTCTCGGCCCCGGGTCTGGTGATGAGCGCGGTGTCACCGCACACCACGGCCGCATCCTCCACAAACACGCAGTCCGGGAGCGCCTCGTCCGCGGGGAGCTCCAGCACCTCCAGCCCGAGCGTCGTCCGCAGGACCTCGACGTACAGCTCGTGCTCCCTCCGCGCCTTGGCCAGGTCCACCTCCGCCTGGCTGCTCCGGAGCGCCCCTTTGGCCAGGGACGCGGGGATTCCCCGGACGATGGCGTGGGTGAAACAGCCAAAATCTGACATTAAACCAGCCATGTTTCGCTTTCCTTTAATTGGCACGCTCAAATCTGGAGGAAAAAAAATCAAGATATGACTGAAAAACACCCTAACGGGCAAACCGGCGAATGAATGAGAGGAACTACTGTCAGATAACCTGATGCTGCCTTGCTTATTTGTTCCCTGCTAGTTAGTTGGGGTTTAATTCTTTATTTACAGTCGCCTGCTACACACACTGTCAGTCTGCCCTGCTCCAGTCTCCAGGCGAGGGACAGCGCTTCGGTGACGCGCACCGACCATCACGTGAAGCCAACGAGCCTGTCAGCCCTCTGCGAGGCGGCAGCACAACAAGTGACAGCCAGGAGCACACTGCGTTTAGGGCTCAATGCATTTCACACCGAGTTAGCAGGGCGCATACATCAGCTACGTCTTAACTCCTTTATTTCAGAAATAATTCAGTTATTTATGCATGAAATATAACGCTTGCTTATTTATCTATTTCTGTAAAAAAATGTAACCTGAAATGATAAGTGAATGTATCAATTAGTCGATCAAGAGACAACTAACCTTCATGGAACTATTTTTTACTTTGGATCATTTTAGTCATTTTTCAAATGTTCTATATTCTCTGTTTTGATTATTTTATTTGTCTTATGCAACAATACACTGGCAATCTTTACATTTTGGACAACTGGTTTGACAAAACAAGCAAATCAAAGACCGAATGCTTTCGCAAATTGTGACCAGCATTGTTTTCATCCATTAAATTAACATTAAAGTTATTTACTTTGAGAAACAGATAGAAACAGAATACAAAACACAAAATCATCGACGACTCAACGCGTTGAAATGAGTTCGAGCAGGGAAATATAAATGTGTACCAAGTGCACATGCACAATAATGCAAATGTGAAAGTGAGCAAGGAAATTGCAAATCAATCAATTATATATATATATATATATATATATATATATATATATATATATATATATATATATATATATATATATATATATATATATATATCATTCATTTATATAATTTAGCAGCCATAGAATCAATAGTGATATTAAACATCCGGGAGATAAGCCCCTCACCAGTGGTGTATAGTAATGAAGTAGAAATACTTCGTTACTGTACTTAAGTAGTTTTTGGGGATATATGTACTCTACTTTACTATTTATATTTCGGTTTACTTTTACTTTTACTTCACTACATTTTGCAAAGAAAACTGATACTTTTACTCCGATACATTTCCCCTGAAACCTTCGTAACGAAGGTTTCAGGGGGGCTACAAAATCAAATCTATCTTTAGAAAAAAAAACACATCCGGGACTGTGGTGGAACACAGACTCCACCAAGCAGATTTTGCGAATCACAATATTATGCATTTCCCTCTACATCCTCTAGTCCAGCGCTCCCAAACCATTATTGCGCCACGGACCGGTTACGTGAAGACAATATTGTCACGGACCGGGTCCGACCTCGGAGAGACGGGAGACAACGACACCTGACGTGTGTTCGTTATGTCCAGTCTACTCCTAACTAAACCTTTAGTCCAGTCTACTGACTCTACTCCTAACTAAACCTTTAGTCCAGTCTACTCCTAACTAAACCTTTAGTCCAGTCTACTGCTTAACTTACAACCCGCTGCACAAAGACAGGATGTTGAAATGGAAGCAGGTTTTCGTGCTTTTTTGGCGATCTCAGGATACTTTGCCTTGGTTTTAATCCAGAACACCGGCAGAGTTGAAACAGACTTAAGTTTCATTTTCAGGGTAACGTAACATATTGACATGTGTCAAGAGGTTCCGTCTGAGGTTACCACAGACGGATGTATCTGGTAATTTTTCACAATAAAACATTTTTCCGGACTTGATTTTTTTAATTTAACTTACATTTTTCATTCATTCTTTCTGTTCCGGGCGGAATGAGCATACTTATAACCACACTGTTACAACTCCTTCATAGTGTCATATTGCTTTTTGGAGAATTATGATGATAAGTTCATAGTAGATGCAAAAGTATACTTAGGTACAATATATTATGTTGTACATAATATATGTGGATGGATCACAGCCAACCCAGTTATTTTATCAACACAACTCCTTGTCCTTGGTCATGGTGGCCACAGCACTTAAAAGAATAAACTTCATAATTCTCAAAACTCTGACCCATTGCTTTTTTTATTAAAAGCATGTACTTGTACTTTTACTTTCAATACTTAAGTACATTTTATATAAGAAAAATACTTTTGATACTTAAGTACAGAAAATATTAGATACTTTAAGACTTTTACTCAAGTAGTATTTTAATAGGTGACTTTTACTTTTACTGGAGTAATTTTCCAGTAAGGTATCTTTACTTTTACTCAAGTACGGCTTTTGGGTACTTTATACAACACTGCCCCTCACACAGGGCTATCTATTTTACCAGCTCTCTCCGTTCAATCTCCATAGATGGTTGAAGATTTTAAGCTGGTGTCGAGGAAACTTGCCTGGCTGTCTCACTGCTGTCCGTCCTGACGTCTACTTCCACTTACAACTACATTTGACCGGGAGGCCCTCTTGATCGAATGCAGCTATCAGTCGCGTCAGTTAAAGGCAGCTTTCTTGGACCTTGGCTCTTGGTAAGGTGCCCAGATAGATTTGAATAGCTATACAGCTCGAAGGGTCTGTTAGTGGACTAGGAACTAGAATAACCATTCACAGCTGTATTGATGTTATCCACCCAGTAATATTTAGTTTGTTGCAACCATGAACACACGTTACTACTTTCGTATCATACATTTCCAGGACAACTTCACTTTAAATGCATATTATATATTTATTGGAGGATTATTAGCAGGGGCATAGCAACAGTTTAGTTATCTACTTCATTTGATTATATTACAGCTTGAGCATAACATACATTTCTTACTAAGCTGTGGCCGGATGGATGAGTCTTTGTGGTGTTGGTCGGAACATGACCCGTCCGGGACACCCGACTCCTCCCGCTGGGAATAAAAATCCACCTGAGATCCATCCAGAACTCCGTACAGAGTCACAGAAAACAGTGTCCTTATAATCCTTGTGGTTTCAGCAGTGGGGTAGGGTATGTGAACCTCCGTCAACATGTATTTGAACCAATTTATATAACTTCAGAAAATGTTGCTGTAAAATAATACAATGTACAAAAGATGCTATGATGTTAGTTCGATATAAAGAACAAAACAACATTTGTTCAGAATATGAGAAGACGATATAATTCCATAGCAGTGTTATAACTCGCATGGACGCATATTTGAGCCATCCGGCGCAGATTTACATCTATTCACGTCTTTGCACTGACATTAACTGTGCTGCGCAAAAAGTAAATTTTGCGTTTGGTCTGAACACACCTTTAAAGGCTGGGATGGCATAGAGATTAGGTTTAGGTCTTGTTATTATGTTAGAAGTAGTGTAGCCGAAGCAACCTGTTTTCTACAGTATGTCAACTTTTACTATATATGTAATGGTAAGACTGTTACCAAAAGAAAAGTAGGGGGAATACATGACCTTCACTACAGACAACAAGGATGTTATCATATTTGTGTCTGCATACTGGGCATAAAGATGGTAGAGTAAGAAGTGTATACCCACTTGATTCCCATGCTTTGTAAAATATGTTTCAACTGTTAAAATAAAAAAAGGCAAAAGACAGACTACAAGAGTGCATCTCTATTTTTGAACTTGATAATTTGGAAACATGTAACTGCTTCACTCTTGGCAGACTTTTTGAAATAATGTAAACAAACGCCAATGGAAAAATATATATATATATATATATAAATATATATATATAAATGGAAGATCTCTGCTTGTCCTGCAGTGTGAGAAGCGTATAGGGCAAGGAGAGTGTAAAAGTATGAGCAGTGTGTGTGTGTGTGTGGAGGAAGAGAGGGGCTTATATTCCCTATGGTGCCATCTATGGAAGGCTCTGGGCCCGGTGAAACTGTCTGAATGGATGGAATGTTTCTTCAGACGTCCCAGAAGCACATTCTTCCACCGCGGGACCTCGCTTTGTCTTTTCTTGTTCCAAATTCACTCAATTATCCCCGACTGCTCTAAACATTCCAGGAGCCCCACATTCCTTTTTCCACTCCTGCCAGGATCACCAACCACCACCACCACCCTCCTCCCAAAACTAACACCTGCCCCCACCCAGACTTCTCATTCTTTTTTCCATCACGGATGGACGTGGCCCAATAAAAGACCCTCTCTTTCTCTTTTCTCTCTCCGTGCTGAGGAATTTGGGTAACTTTAGATCAAGGAAAGCCCTCATACTTCAGGCACACCTGGCTGGTACAGTGTGTAGCTATAAAATAAATGAGTGAAAGCAGACATGATCCTCCAGCTGCGGATGAAGCGGCACCAAAAAGCAGCACCTCTTATTTGCCCGGTATGATTGGGCTCATGATGAGATCCCAGACGTCACACAGACAGCATGATTACACCAGGTGCACAGAGCATATTTAACTTGAAGCTGTCAGGGAAATTTATGAACCCAATTACCACAGAAAATAAAGTGATGAAACAACATGACATGGAATTATATTAAAAAATTATGTTGGCTGTTTTTAAACATTTCGATGGCTTGAATTGGATCCAATCCCAGATGTTTTTTCAGCTATTTTAGAAAATATGGATTAAATGCTTTTTAAGAGTGTCTCAGCTTGAGGAAAGGATGCAGTGACATATACAATCTATACAACTATTGTTCAAAACTAGTGGTGTGTCTATTTACACGTACGTATGCCTACAATTGAGTGAAAGAAATATAAAAATATAAAATGGCATTGGAGCTGTCAAAAGGCATTCGGGAAATGCAGTGAAATCACAAACATAACAGGAAATTGTTATACAGGTAGGTTCTTATAAATATAAAATCCAACATCCCTGCTGCTGTGAATACTTACTAGTCAACCAAAGGTGTACAAATCTGCATCTGAAAAAAGTTGCCTACAAATGCACTAGTTACTCCTGTTTTAGCACTTTGTGGGTTTGGTCTTTTGGGATTTGTTAACAGAAAGAAAACATGAAATATCTCCGTTCTTATCCTGTACTGCATTTATACAGGACGGATCTGAAATGATTTCCCCTTGAACTTGTCTTTACTCTGATTTATTTAAACAGAAATGGCAGAAGTGTTCCTTTCCAAAGAATTGTAGCTTCGCTGATTAAATTTTTTGACAAAAAAAGAGGTTCCTTTTGTGTCATTTTTTGACAGAGCCTTGTGGGATCGGTATGTGAATGTTAACTGACCTTGTTTCATTAAGATTACCATGTTATCTTCCTTTGCTGCCTCACATCACATTTAAAAAAAAGACACTTTGGCTGTGTGATACAGATCCTGTCTCCTCCAGAGTTAGCTTCAACACCCTTTATGCCATTTTCCTCCGCTGTTGAAGCTCAACGATAGATTTTCAGTGCGAGATGTGCATTTGTTCACACAAGAGTGTAGAACTGTCAACCAAGCATCGGCAATGTGATGCTGGAGTTAGATATTCCATCTACACTAAATTAACATATCACTGCAATGAGGGTTTTGAGCGACAATTGGTCAGGATTCAGAGCCGGTCATCCACGAATAAGAAGATCAGCAGTTTGACCCCCAGCTCCTCACTTCACTTGTTGAAGTGTGCTTGGGCAAAGAGACTGAACCCCAAATTGCTACCAAAGGCTTTGTCATCGGTGTGAGAGTGAAGGATTAGATTAAACCCTGAACAATTTGGCACCTTGTATGACAGCCATGCATCAGTGTATGAATGTGAATGTGATTGGGGAAAATGTGGACTTTGGTGTCAAACTTTTTGAGTAGCTGGACGACTGTAAAGGCACTATAGAAATGCAAAATGGTGGTACGCTATGTGTTTCCTTAGTTTGAAGTAATCAAGACTGGAAAATGAGGATTACAATTATTCTTGTTTTTGCCAACACACAAATACAGCCTTGATAGGAAATAACGTCTTTATTGGCAGTGGCATGTTATGAAATACCTCAATAAGTTGAGCGATGAAATAGCCCTCCTGAACCAATGCCTTTTCTTTAGATGATGTCAAAATAAAAAAGACAAAATGGCCAAACACCTCAATCAAGCCCGGCCTGCGCCTTTTTTCTTTTAAACAATCAGCAAAGGTTACATCAATAAATTCAATAAAATGCATGTTAATATGTGATGTCAGAGTTCTGCCTTATCAGATCTACATTTCTGAGGAACTTGAGTTTGTACTTTAATCGCTCATCTCTGTTCCTGTTCACACGAGAACAATCCATAACTCAGCAGACTTCCTGCTGCTCCATGAGCTGACAGAGAAAGGAAGTGTTGCTAGAACATACTGCATACCAGTTATGACATTTATCTTGAATATTATACAATGGAATCAGTTGTTTAAATGTTCCATCTGTCACTTAGACATAAATGGGAAGGCCGAGGGCCGCTTGTTTCAGACTCCCTGACAGCCGATTCTGAGGGCGGCTGTCTCTTCAACTGTGGGATCTGACAATGAGTTTCCATTACAATGAGCCACAACAAAACACACAATGATCTCTCAAACTTTGGTGAGCACCGAAATCATTTAAGCATCCCGGCTGGTGGTATGTGTGTGCGATAGGGGTACTCACTCAGACAGCCTTAGTGGAAATTATTATGCCAGGGCAATTGCAACACGGAGACATGTCCGGCTTTTGGAATATTTCTGGAACTGAGTGGGTAATTAAGGAATGTAGATTAGTGTGTGTTATTCTCCAATGACGTACAATGACAACACTGTTTCCTATCGCTGTAACACACACACACGCAGCCATACACACGCATGCAGACTCACATACAGTATGCACATACACACTGGAGAGGCTTCGGGTCAACACAGCAGAGGACACTCAAATATAACAATGACATAAGACCGGCTGTCCAAACAATACAGTGAATTTAAAGGGGTATCCCACCAATTTGGCATTGTACGTCCACAAAGTTAGTAAGGAGACTTGTGAGAGAAGACTGTATGTCAAGAATGCTAAAAATCAACGCCAGGATATCCTGACTTTTAGTGCCTTGTTCAGGTAAAGCTCTAAAAATACTAGATCCCACATGTCCCAAAATGGAACAAATAGTAGGTTTTTGTTCAACAAAGGCCACCTGGATTTGCCCACACAGGCTGTTCCTGCGGTGTGTGAATGGGTGTGGATGTTGGTTAGTCCTGATGGGCAGGTGGCACCTTGCATGGTGGCCCCTGACATCAGTGTACAAATGGGTGTGAATGATGACGAGTAGTGTTAAAAGTGCTTTCATTGGCCGGAAGACTATAAAAATGTTATACAAGTACAGTCCATTTACCATTAAAATGTATTTCAAAGTCCATGGTCACAGTTTGTAATGCAGGATCTCTGTTAAAAATATCGATTGAGTCCTCAAGCCCAAACTGAAGTGATGACATTACCAGGTTTTTCTTCACAGTACACAAGCTGTTTTCATGGGTTGAGTTGTATCTGCCATGCTGAGTAAACTGATGTTGATCATGTGAATCATAATGTTGATGGTGTAAAATAAATCAATAATAAATAAAGTGCCCCTAATAGCATGGGCAAGTGGGTCCACATTAGCATATTGCAGCGTGGAAACACACACATGAGAGCATTGCACATGTGCTCACACAGACACACCCCCTCCTCAAATAGGCTGCGCACACACAGGCACACCTCCAGGCAAAATACTCACACAGACGTGCGTAGACTATATGGATCTATTCACGGTGTAACTATATGAATATCGTAGTAGACGTATGCACTGACATGTGGACGTTGGTCATTATTTAAAGAACAAACACTTTACCCACAATCCAATCCGCCTTGAGAAACCAATAGTCTGGGTTACTTTAAATTTGAAAATAGCGTCAGTGTTCAATCTATCCAAATCGGATATGCAACGACCCGCGAAAACAAATCACTATAAAATGAGTAATTTACTTTTGCTGAATGAATAGGATGGTAAGAATCAATTTCAGCTGCTATGACTCATTCAGTTTGTAAAAGGGAAAAGTTGGTTACGATCGGAGTCTCAACTACAACCCGCAGAATAAACTGAAAGAGAAAAGAAGTCCAAACTCACCGGAGAGGCTCTCCAGTCTTCTGGTTCTTTGCCGCTGTCTCAGAGTAAAACTACACGAGGTTACAGGGGAGATAGTCGTGAAATGTCCGATCCTTATAAACACAAGTAAACACTCTGCCCTCACGCGATATGTCCTCTTTGGAATCGGCCAGCCATTCATGGCAGTAATCATGGTTATGTGTGGCGTCTTTACGCACTTCGTTTCCATCGCTGGAAAGTTTTCATCAATCGGAATGATTAGAAAACTTCGATGTAGGGGGACTTATTGAGACCCCCGATGTAAAATTAAAAAAAAAGTAGTAGAGACAAAGAGCATGTATTTGTCTCCCCCACCCCACCAACACCACAACCTCTCTGGTGGAAGATTGGGTCACTTTACATCCAACGGGACCCACTTTCCCCCTCCGAAACGTGATGGACATATTGCGTGAAAAGTCAAAATTGCCTCAAGGAATGAATGCAAAGGAATTTCCCTGCACGAAGAACATATTTAACAAGCCTTTAAGCTGTCAGGAATGCTTTGTGGTCTGCTGGCCAAAGGGAGAGAAATATGTTAATAATGTAGGCTACTGCCATACCAAATATGGCAATATTGTTACGTCTGAGCTCTGCGCGCATCTGGAAACGCTTAGCTCCTCTGAATAAAGGCACTGGAAAGCCAGAAATAGACACTGTTAAACGTATTTCTGCCCACACCTTTCGACTCACAGAGAAAAACCTAAAGCTATTTTAAACGTGGCCACTGCAACATGCTATACACGTGTGTTTAGCCAATTGCTTTAATAAGCAAAAGCATCACTGGAACACATAGGAGAAGAAGTCTAATATTCCTCGGGAGACACTTCATTACTGATACTGAACGAAGATTATAGTAACCTTATAATCGGCTTACTTTTCGGCCCTTTATTATATTCTCTGCGATGCCTTTATGGTGCTTTTAATCGAGTGATAGAAGCAATTAGAACTTGAACCCGTGAAGGGCGGCAGTGAAACCAGGAAGCTCTAAAATATTAGATTGTCTCTTTCACTTATTTGTCTATAAAAGCAAAAAGAAGAGAAAGATCACAGTTAAAAGTTACAATAAAACGCCACTACTTCTACCGATAAGTCCTCTGAACTTGGGTTGATAGATGTGAGAAGCGAGCAGAGGAAGAAAAGGAAAGGGAGGATAAACAAGAGGAGAAAAATATGAGACGGAAAAGTGTGTTCAGATGGGATCCAGGGGGGAAAAATCCATTTGAGAAAGAAAGAAAAAAAAGAGAACGGTTTAGACAGGGTGGAGCTTAGGTCTTGGATGGAAAATGCGCCGAGAAACATTCCTGGCATAGTTTGGGAACAGTTCAGCAGGCAGCCCAGGAACGACGTCAGCTTCCCACTACGGTATAAAAGTCCGGAGGTGGCCGGACCTCAGCAGACTGCAACCGCTTTACCGAGAGCTTCATCCACTCTAAAGGAGCCTCTAAGACCAGCGAATCAAATCAAGAGACAAGACGACTGCGTGAGGGAATACCTAAGGACTCCTCCGAAGAGAGACTAACTTTTCACACAACTGGGAACGGGATTCCTCTTGAACTCGCACAAGACTAAAATATTCAAGATGCTGATGCTTACTGTTGTCGTAGCCTTCCTCGGAAGCCTCAATTTGGTGAGTTATTTCTCTATTTCAATCTGAAAGATAATTATCGGAGTATATTAGCCCAAGGAGAGGTGAAATAATGCTTATTTAAACGAAATGCTGATCGTTTTTCAATAGTTAGGGGATATCCTGTGTGGTATGGCTTAACATGGTCAGTTTTTAATAGTGGATTTGGTTGTTGGCTGTACAGGTCCTCTCCTCCTCCTGTCCCTCCGTGTGTGACTGTCCACTGGAGATGCCCAAGTGCGCACCGGGCGTGAGCGTCGTCCTGGACGGCTGTGGCTGCTGCAAAGTTTGCGCCAGGCAGCTGAACGAGGACTGCAGCCTGACCGAGCCCTGTGACCACACTAAAGGGCTGGAGTGTAACTTTGGGGCCAGCTTTGCTGCTGCTACTACTCGTGGCATCTGCCGAGGTATGTACAAAGACCATCCAGCTCCAGATGTGCATGCTTTGGAAACAGCCTGAAGTAGATTTTTTTGCTTGGTTTTGTCAAATAAGAGGGTTTAACTCAGCAGTATGGGGATCTGGGTGATTTCAGCACTGTGGAATGCAAATAGAAGGAAAACTTAGACTAAACCTCAAAGTACAGACAGCCCACTGTGGGGGGAAAGAGACTCCTCAGGCAGCCTGAAGAATTTCACAGTTTAACAGATCCTTACCTGGCAGCCATGTGATGTCTAAAGCAGACATTTCTGAGCAGAGCAGGAAAGAATAACATTCCTTTCCTCTTTTTTTTCTCCCCTTGCAGCCAAGTCAGAAGGCAGACCATGCGAGTACAACAGCAGGATCTACCAGAATGGAGAGAGCTTCCAGCCCAACTGTAAACACCAGTGCACATGCATCGACGGGGCAGTGGGATGTGTACCGCTGTGCCCGCAGGAGCTCTCCCTGCCCAACTTGGGCTGTGCCAACCCCAGACTGATCAAGGTGGCAGGCCAGTGCTGCGAAGACTGGGTGTGTGATGATGGCAAGGAGACAGACATCCTGGAGAAGATCTTTGGCAAAGACATGATGATGACCGATGAGTTGGATAAAGAACTCACCAACAGGAACGAGCTCATCACTATTGTGAAAGGAAGACTGAAGTCTCTACCTGGTAAGAAAGCTGTTTTTTATCCTGGAACGTTTTTTCTTCTTCTGGATATAAACATAGTATATCCTAAAATATGTTGGATTCTAAGATGCTCATGTCTTTTCTTTCTGCTTTTTAATCACAGCCTTCAGACCACAGCCTGAAGTCCACATGTTTGACAACCAGAAGTGCATCGTCCAAACCACGCCCTGGTCCCAGTGCTCCAAGAGCTGTGGGACAGGCATCTCCACCAGAGTCACCAACAACAACAGCGAGTGCAAGCTGGTCAAAGAGACGAGAATCTGTGAAGTGCGGCTATGCACCCAGTCACCTTACTCCAGTCTGAAGGTAAGCTCGAGCCAGCATGACTCAATGTGATGGAAACATGCAGCATGTTCCTGGAAATGCGTCACTTCTGGGTCTGGGTGTGTGACTAATCTCCATCTCCTTGTTGTTTATTCCTCTCCAGAAAGGAAAGAAGTGCAGCAGAACCAAGAAGTCCAGTCAGCCAGTGAAGTTCAGCTACGCCGGCTGCTCCTCCCTGAAAAAGTACAGGCCCAAGTACTGCGGCGCCTGCGTGGACGGCCGCTGCTGCAGCCCCCACGACACCAGAACCATCCGCGTCAAGTTCCGCTGCGAGGACGGCGAGACCTTCAACAAGAACGTCATGATGATCGAGTCCTGCAAGTGCACCTACAACTGTCCCCACGCCAACGAAGCCTCCTACCCTTTCTACCGCCTCTCCAACGACATCCACAAGTTCAGAGACTGATCCAAACCCCTCAGCGGGAGGACGAGATGGCCAGCAGCACTGGCAGCCAATGGCGGTCCAGATGAATGCAGGGGTGTAAATAGACAATGAACTACCAGCTTCTTGTTGTAACTAGATTCCCAAGGAATTGTGGGCTTACAGCATGAGGACTTAATGAAGTGCACTGTTTGCTGTGACTACGTCAGCATTCTTTATCTAAGAACTGCTTCATATTAATGGAGCATCAGAAGTAGCTTCGTTATGGAGCAAGATGTAATTAATATTTGTACATTTATGTTAGTCGCTGATATCAATTCACTGTGTATATTTGGATCCTTTACATCAGACATGACATCAGACTGTAGACTTGTGTGTGTATATGTAGGTATGCACATACGCAACTTCAATTAGCATACCATCCTGTATCTTAAGAACGAGACACCGAAATGTAACCTCTGGACTTGTGTAACAAGTGTGTGGTTCCATTCCTTCCTGACGTGGGCATTATTGTTCATGTTTTGTGGCAGCTATTGAACTCCCTTCATGAAAAAGACAAAGCGAAACATGTCAAAGGATGAATGAATGTTTTTTTTATTATTGTTATTAATATTATTTATCGAACAAATGTAGCTACTTTATTTGGATATTATGTGTCATACTGGAATACATTGTAAAATGATTTAATTTTATATGCCACAAATAAAACTGATTTATTTATGAAATATGACATATGCCTGAGTTCAGTCTGGTCAAACTACACTGCGGGAGTGCAACGCTCCAACGCACAGGGCAGGGGGAGGGTATTCAAAGCCACTATTACAGGAGAAAATCCTTTTGTTATACCATTCTGGAGAGCCATCAGACTCTCAGACGACACTGAGCAGGGTCAGTCTGTTCTTATACAACACAAACTTGGAGGCTCTCTCTTGACTTTCTGTGCTTTGGAATGCCATTCTGCAGTGAGCTAGCTTTCTTTCATTTGATCTGGCTAAGCCATACACTTGACTGATTCTGAGAGGAGGGGGAAAAGAAAAGATTAAGTCCACGAGTAGCAATGAGTATGGGAGTACGCCAAGAATCTTAAGTGCTGCTCTGAATGGGCTGGGATTAAACACCATGCAAGGGGGACAATGACTATTATTGTATACAACTGGTTGTATACAAAGAATGCATTCCCGGGTAAGCTTTTTTTCTCACACAGCGGACTAGCGCTAGCAAATTGACCTAATTCATTAGCCGTTGTCTTTCAAAGTGAATTAGTTGCATTGGCCTCCGCTGGCTCTTAAACAGCAGGGGTCTGCTAAACAGTTGTAAACAGCCCTGCGAGGTAGGAAGGGCTAAAGCCGGCCTTCCAGGTTTCAGTTTAACAGGCATTAAGAAATACTATTATGAGGTAGGAAAAGGGGACGGACAGGAAACAGTGGAAACATAGTCGCTTCTGGGGTCATAGAAACTTCAAATTCAATTTTCCAGCTACTGAAGCAGTGTGTTGCTACCGTCACAGACAACTCGCGTTTCCATTATTTACGTTTACCCGAGCTCAGATGGGTCCAGCACGCTTTCGGACTGCAAGTTTTATGTCCCCAAGGTAGATGAAATACATGCAATATGGAATGCTTAATTAAAGAGCACAGTAAGTATCTGTCTGAAAATGATTTTTTTCTTTCTTTTTGAGACACAGGATTTAATTGCAGACGCGTACAAATACCTACAGTACAGTTTGAACAGGGGTAGAGAGAGAGAGAGAGAGAGAGAGAGAGAGCAGAGCTCAGGGGCAACGACAAGGAAGGGTTTCTTTTTTGATCCAGGTAGAGGGAGTGGCTCAGGAATGCAGCAGTGGCTCAGAAAGCAGACATCCTGATGGGCGGCAGATGTTGGAAAATATTTCAGAGCAACATGTTCACTTTAGCTAAGACGATTTTCCAAATATACACAAACACTCCCAAGTAACTCACTTTGTATCCGCGAAAGGCATTTTAATCGCCACACAAACAGTTACAGAAACATGTTTATCCGAAGGCACATCACACAAATAAGTCTTCATCCAGTGTATTTAATAAGAGGTTGAGCAGGACACATAGCCTTTGATTGAGCTGCATACCGCACAGGATGTGCCCACTGAGGTTTTACAGATTGCTCACATGAAAGGCTCCAGAGGTTAACCTAATCACAAAGATGTGTGGCTGCCCCTCGCAGGCCGGATTTACAGTCCAAACACTTTCAGGGAGCCCTCTTTTTGCTCTTTCCCTTTCTGCCGCTGCCTCAAGAAGAAAAAGTTCCACCGCTCTTCAGAGTTTGGAAAGTGCCGTGCAATCAGACTGTCATTTGTCTTGTTGACACAATGCAGCTAACTTGGTTATGTAATGGCATCCGCATGTTATGTGAGCATTCCTTTATAATGTACAGACTAGCACAGTGGCGAGGTTTACGATCCCTCAGCCTGAACACAATCCAAAGATTGGGTTGTCCCTGCCAACACAGCACCAACCTGTAAAAAGTATCACTCTCAGACACACACACACACACACACACACACACACACACACACACACACACACACACACACACACACACAGGCAAACAAGGCTCTCACACACCACACGAGCGCCCCTGCAATTAAATCACTCAGCGACTACCTCATTCCCTGAACCCCCAAAATGTGTTTATATGACAAAGACATTAGCATTAAAGCTTCATCAAGCATGACGTAATGCTGTGCAGCCAGAAGCTCACAGGATCGAGTGGTCATTACAACATGCTGGAAGCTGCTGAGCACTGATGTCAGCTATTTAACAGCCCCCTCGCCCATAACCTCAGAATAATATTCACTGTTATACGGAACCCAGGGGCAAGCAGCGAGGAGGGCTAAAGGCTGACCAGCAAGGACACATGCAGAGGCAGTTTTCTAAAGCACCATCTGCTGGACAAAATAGGAAAGAGCATATTGTTTATGGAATTGACTGGACTGACTTGCACAACTTGAAGACTCGTCAAATGTGTGGCTGAAAACTGGCTTACAAATTATATGATTATGTATTTACATATTAGACATGTCATTTCTCACTGAAACAAAGTGACGTCAAAGATACTCATTCGCCAAATCCTGACAGGGTGTGTGACTTTCACTCTCACAGTGACTCAGGTCCTCAGAGACGGCCATCAGATCCCTCGATGTGCAATTACAAGATAATAACTGATGAACAGGCTTCAGGGAAACTCGGAGTCCATTCCCTCCCAGGCGGTTTGATTGTTCAGTCGGGCCCCAGAGGGCCGCTGGCTACTGGAGTGATGATTTACTCACACAAGCTGAGCATTGATGGGAGAGGCAACACTTGAGTCTTTGGGCGTTTTGAGTCTCAGCTCGATGGAGACGATGCTGGACTGAATGATCACCAAGGGGGCACATACCGTCAACAGCTGAGCTAATGTTGGCATGTGCTGCTCTCGCTATTGTTTAACATGGAAAGACCAATGAGGTCACATAATCAACAGCTATACTTTTGCGTTCTATTCCCTTTAAATGTGAAAGGGATTTTAACACTACAGCGCTTTTCTTTTAACAATTGTGATTGCCAAAATGGCTAAAATGTGAAAAATCATGCACATGCAATGTGGAAACTGAATATCAAGAACTAAATGTGGTATTTACTGCCACTTCCCTTCGCCACCTGGCTTTGTGTTTCTTTACGATGGACCATGTTCTTTGTCACTTAAAGTGACTGAAATAAGTGCACAAGTAAGTTCAGGTTCATGAATACTACACACAATACTTTATTTGGAGCCCAATGTTGATACTGAACAAAAAGGTTACATAAAGAAAAAGTTCAATCAAGTTTGACATACATTTTTGCTGCACCTCCAACTTCTGCTCATGGATATCTAAAGATCGTTATACTAGTCTATCACATGTAGATATGTACATTGTATAATTACTTCATATTAAGCTCATTTATATTAAAAACAAACAAATAAAAAGTGTGACGCTGATGACAACTAGTTTCCAAAAAAGAGAGCTACTGCCTTCTGTGTTCCATGTAGGTACGCTCACATTCGACAATGAAACTTTTAGTTATTGCTGGTCACCTCAACGTAAATAAAGCTTGATTAATTTCTTTCACAGATCATTGAGCAGTGTTGGGCCTCAGACAGGATTTTGCTGACGTTCCTATGGAACATTAAGTGACACGAGTGATGTATTTTCCTACTCGTCTCCCCCATCGTGGGTAATTGAAACCTGGTTTCCACCATTGTATCGGCGTATATGGGCTGTAAGGCCTCATGCAGTCATTATATTGCCACCCACTTTCCCCAGTAACACAATTTCTGATTTCTTCTGCATCTTTTGATCTTTGGAATTAACAATGGTTGTGCCATGGAAATGTAGCTAACGAGTGGCAAGTATGACTCGAGGCTTCATGCACTAAAAAAAGCGCCTTTTGGCCTCCCCTTGTCACACACTGCAATTAAGTAACCGCACAAAGAAACAAATATAGATGTAAGGAAAGGAGCAAATACATATGCACTGACCAAATGTGGCCTCACTGAGAATGACAAATGGCATGGCAAGGCATTTAAAATGTTTTTATCCCAGAGCTTTAAAGACATCATCGCTATAATTAATGGAGGTGTTGAAGCTTTCAGCACTCAAGCTTTTTGAATGTCATATTGCCTGGGAGAACCCCTACCAGGCCTGGTGCAAGGCACTGGGCCTAATCTGACAGGGTCACTCCCTCCCAAAAACTATTTTAGTCTTTGATCGTGTTTGGTGTGACCCCCAACTGAGACCAGTTTGCTTTGGGAGACCCTACAAGGAGCTAATGACAACTCGGCTCCCACGGTCATGGGGGCACGCAATCTCCTCCACCACTAAATGGCAATACTTTTTTGCCATGTTTTTTTTTTAAATGGTAAATTTAAAAACCTGCTATTCTCCCAATGAAACCATAAATCATTCTGCATATGCATCTCAAATTGGTTAGATTGATGGTTACATGTTATTAGGATCATTTGCTACTCACTTTTTTTTTTACCTTGTAAACCAATACATGTATAATATTTGGCAAGGTCTGTAAAGACAAAGACACAGAAAACAGAAGGTCTTGTGAGGCTCAATGGCATGTGCTCTAAAAAGATAACTTAAGGTTGATAATAAAAGACTAACAGGCAACAAAAGCAGGCTGTTTTGGTTCAGACTGTCAGATTGACACAGGACAGACAAAAAGGAACAAGTGAATCACTTCCTGCCAACAACTTGGGGATCCGTCTCCGAGGTGACTGTGGTGACAACATGGCTGGTCTGTTTGTGTTGAAGAGCGGTCGTGGCTTTTGTTTATCCTAAGAGCCGGATGAATTCAATCAGCCAAAGGCTCTGGAGCTTTCTGCGTCAATCTTTTCTTACGGGGAAGTTAATAATATTCATGCTGTGTGCCAATGGAAGTCCTCACATCTGACTTGCATGTCATGAGTATGGACTCATGGGGGCGGGGAGGTCACCAAGTTTGAGCCTCTGTATCCTGGAAAGATGATGTATTTGTTGACCAACAAAAACTTGTAGGAAATAACTTTCAGATTTTAAAATACAATGAACAGGCCATAGAAACCACTGTGGTACGGCTTTTCTTTTAGGACAAACAGATGGCCTCATTTAGTGGTATTTCTCTATATTTGGAACAGATAAGCGAAACATTGTTTGAATGGCAATTCAAAATGTGAAATATGCATGCAAAATTGTGATTTGGTTTGCAGATGATAAGCGTTTGATTTTGAGCACTGAAACGGTTTCCATACACTTTGGAGGTTCTGCTTGATAAATGATTCGTGGTGTGCCTAATGACAACCACCTTGTGTGCCATGTGAAAATGGGTGACATCAGTCTTCTGGAAAACATGATTTTGTGCTTCAGTACCTGCCTTTTCCTGATGCAGAGTTTCTGGATTAGGCCACCATTGCAGAGCTGTGTCCCCAAGCTGGTCTCATATAAAACCAGCTCTGCACGAAGCACAATTGAGCCCTGCCCACTAAATTAAGACTAATTAAGTGCCAACCAAGTACAGAAGTTTAAAAGTGCAATTTACTTAAATTGGAGGAATTATTTCCAATGCACAAGTCCTCCACAAACTAAAAAAAGCTCAAATTTACTTTTAAGAGCAACCAGAAACCAAAACAGAGCTTTTATGTGGTATCTTTATTGAGATAAAAAATTAAGAGACCTGCTAAAATAAAATGTGGTAATTCAACACAGGCAAAGCCATGAGAAATGCAGGAACAGATGTGCAGGCACCAGAGGTTTCTACTTTGTAAATGTTACTTGGTGATATGTTACATCAATTACTTCATAGAGCAAACTGTGTATTAGTCGGCTCTTAAGGCATACACTATATCAAAAGACAACAGATTTTGAGTCAGTAGTCCATATCACTAAAGAAGTTTCCTCGTTTCTCATCTTTTTTGCTCGGCTAGTTATCCAACTGTTGGCTGTAAGCTTGGATTTAAGAGAGTGGTGTCAATCTTCTCATCTAATTCTAGACAAAAACATAAATAAGCATATTCCACTGAATGTCAAACTATTACATTATGTCTTTGCATGATGATAATTTGTCAGCCCATCTTTATACATATTTCCAGAGATTGTATACGATTGTATATGAGAAAACGCTGCATTAAACAACATTTCTGTAGCAAAGAAAATAAGCACTGCTTTAGGCCACTGATGTTAATTCATCAAACTGCATGAAGGCCCAGCTGGATATTATATGAGCACATGGTCTAAAACGTATGGCAAAAACCTGAACATCGATATTTTATTAAAATGACACAAAGAGGAAAGGAGTTAGGGGTCCGTGTGACCTCCCTTTGCCGAGGGATGCGCAGTCAGATGTGAGATCATTGCCTCGGACTGCAAAAGGGTGGAAAATGCGTCATCACAGGCCAGACATCAAAGAGCGCCCGTCTATAGGGGTTAACATCCAAAAGAGGTTAGCAGAGGTTATAAAAACACACCTATAAACACAGGCCCCACCAATGAGCCATACTGTCAATTGTTACTGGCACTCTGTTGTCGTAATAAACTAACATTAGGTAAGAATACGGTACGGCGAGGCACCACATGCGTAACAACATTCACACAGGGAGACACCCCAGAGGTGTCAGAAAAACGAGCATGTCAACATTAACTTTTATTAGCTGATGGAAAAATGAGACTAATGGTCTTACTGAAGCTTGACAGAAAGGAAAAATTAGCTGAACTTCAAAGGTGATGAGGCACAGGGCTGCTTCAGCTTTCAATTAAAAATAAATAGTCAAAAGAGAGACATATAACGTAATGAGTGTAAAACACAAAGACTTCTCTTTAACTGCTGAGCTTTGTAATTATAGTTTTTTTATAAAGCGTTTTTTAAGATGCCCCGACTCTTAACATAAAAGAGACCTAGACAGCTAAACACACACACTGAAGGCACAAAGTAGCAGAAGACATTAAATCAAACATGAACATTTGTATAATGACATTAATTAGCAGTAGAGCACTTGAGCTTTAACTTATATCACATGATCTTCACCAGCAGATGGAGGTTGCCAACTTGGAAACGTTGATGCGCACACTGAACACTAAGACATTCTCATGAAAGTTGGCTTTAAATTGAGTTTCAAAGTGTACTACTGCTCTTGGAAGAAGGACTTGAGAAAAACAATCTTGCCTCAAGGTCCATTTATTAGGTGTTCCGGAGCTTTCGACCATTTCTCATGATCATTATGATGATTGAAAGCTTTAGACGAGATAATAAATGCACCTCAAGATAAGGATTATAGAGATCAGCAGATATAAAGCCATCTGCTGTTTCCAAGGTAAAGAATGAACTATGAAAGTTAACTAAAACATACAGATGAGATTACCCTAAAATTATATTTTTGTTGCACTTGGTCTGATACTAGTTTCAGCATCTGCTACAGAAGAGGAGCAGTAATACAAAAATGAGAAGAAAAAAAAGAAAGAAAAAAAAAGTCTACAATGATACAACGGCACCAACCACTGTTTGTTTCTCAAAACAATCTCTTCAAAACAACTATAAACACGGTCGGGTTGCATCGGTCCACTGTATACTGACACAAGATTGATGACTTCCTGTCAGATATGGCTGCCTCCTCATTCATTTCACTCTCAACATCTGGGCATTATCATTCCAGTCCACAGCTGTCAGCAGCATGAGCTGACTCATTTTCATCATGACAGTGATGGATATGAACAGGATGCGACTATTTCACAGCATCATCCTTAGTCATGCTGATCTCAGCACTTTATTTTCTGACAGCTCAACTGTCATCAGAAGGAACCAGAGACGTTCTCATTGATTCACTGGTCTCCTGCTGCTGTCACTGTGTTAATTAACACCATCCTCAACAGTAACGTCCACACTGTCTTTGAGTTCGTCTTTATTTACCTCCATGTCGTTAGCAGGGCTTTTGGCATCGTCACAGCTCTTACCACATGGACTATTCTCTTCAGTATTTCCTTCCTCCTCTTCATCACTACTGTCCATGAGCTCTCCCTCCTCTAGATCTCCCTTCCCTGCTTCACTCTTGGCCCTTTTCACTTGTGGAGGTTGAGCTTCGGGGCTGGTCTCTGGGGTTCCTGCCCAGGTGTTGGTTCCCCCGGGGTTGCAAGCTCCCTGTAGCGATGGTGAAACTTGGATGGCACCGTCCTTGTCTTGGTCCACCCCCTCCTTCTTTAATGCAAAACCTTTGCAGGCCGAGGCAGGTTCAGCTGAAACAATATGACCCCGTTCGTGTAGGAAAAGCAAAACAAAAACACGGTTCTTGCAACAGTAAACTTCTACATGTATACAAGTGATCAGAGCGGTCAGTTGCGCAAACATCGTTAGAGCACAGCTGGGGTCATGCCGAAAGCGGAATGGCGAGAGGGAGAGGAAGAGTAAAGACAGTTGGGAGTGATGACGCTATATTTTGGCTCCATGCTGGTTTCCAGGATGGCGGCAGCGTGCCAGGAAATTAGTTATGCAATAAAGTAGGGTGGACACATGTGAAAGAATGGATGCAGAATAAATGGCTGTCAGAACAACAACATTAATTATCAGCAATTACTCCCCAGTATGATCTCCCCACAGTCTGCCGATTTATAAAACGCATGAACTAATTTACATGAAATTCACTTTAAAATGTAGACACTTTTGCCAACACATTTTGTAACGTTTATCCAGCTGAGCCTATAATATGAAAGATGAATGTCATTCAGCATTTATTCTTTGTGCTGCAACACGAGGCAATTCAAAAGCTATGCGCCTGCCTCCAATTAACCATTTATCGTCGACACGGACCATTACTTATAGAGTTTCAAGGTCCATCATTTTTAAATCTTCAATAAAATTAAAAAAAGAGAAAGCACTGCTGATGTAAGCAGATGTTTTTCAGCATCAGAAAATATTGCAAACTTAGACTTAGGTGTTGTCTCGTGGAAATCTTTTTATTCTGCATCTGCATCCCATTTTCTCCGAAGCGTTTACTCCATCACGCCACCCAGGTGGCTGGCAGTTGTGATGTCTCCACCGTTACACATGGATATATGGCTGACACAGTGACACATGGTCGTCAAACACCGCTTCCCGCTTCAGAAGCAAAGCCTTCTTTACTTATATAACAGTTACTAATTAATCGTCCTCCGACTGGCACATGCATCTCTTGGCCCAGGCAATAGTTTGTTGAGGTTCCGACTGCTTGCACTAAAGGAAGTTTGATCGATACTGTGGCATGTCTCCAAAGAGTAGAGTGATGTCTTTGCTTACTCGCTAGCATAAGACGGTTTGGCTAATAGTGATAGAAGCATGCAGTCACCTTAATGCTAATAAAGTGAGAAACTAAGTGAATTTTGATTTGTTAATGGACTTAATGTTTTGTTATTTCATTCATAACTTATTACTTAAACCCTTTTTCCCCCCCTTGCAGAGTTACAAAATAGCAGCTACATTTGGAATCGTAATTTAAAATGTGTCATCAAAGAGATGCTGTAAGAGCAGCCTTGACTGGCTGAATGTAGTTTTAACCTGATTACTGACCTGCAGGACCCTCAACATCACTGTATCCATACGAGATGTGCCGCTGCCCAGTGTCCAACTGCTGTTTATCACTTCCTGCCCACCTTCCCAGGCCACAGCGTTCGCAATTATCAGGATGTTTCTATAACTAACATTAAACCAAAACAGTGTGGCACCAAGGACTTATCAGTGAAAACACGCACACACCGAGACGAAAATGACCTCATTCGTCATTCAGCCCGTCTGGGTCTGACCGTGTAATGATACTGGGTTAGTGTGGTCTTTTGTGACCACACTGGGCACATTTTAATGTGAACAAAAAGCTGTGTGCTCTTTTAATGATATTCAGTCCTACTTTGTCATGACTTTTCTTGGCTCTAAACATCCGGCACTTGGAGACAAACGGGTGAGAAAAGCCTCTCCTGTTTTCATCCTCGACTGTCATTTCACAACTCATGAGATCACTGTTCATAAGTAAGCCCCGTTTGATCCTCTCTTTGGCCACTGTCGCTGTTGAGGTGAAGTTGGTGTGTGTGATGCTGTGCAGAACACCCTTATTTCCGTTGGGGTAGCATGTTGCCATAGTGAAAAATAAGGGAGCAGGGAGTCTGAAAGTCTCAGCTGGAGAAACCAGGACATGATACATGCTGTTGGAATTGGGGAAGTGGATAGGGGTTGGCGTTTTGGGGCTGCGTCGGCCTTTGACTCAAGTCCACCCTTTTGTTTTGTTACAGAAAACATTAGGTGAAAAAAGAAGCATTAAGCTAAATATAGAGATGCCGGAAAAAAAAATCTTCTAATAAAGCATTAGTAGGTTAGTGTCGGTGCAGAATTTAGTATGAGGGCAGGACTGAAGAGATTTATGACAGAAAATAAAATAAAAGATAATGGTGTTTTTTACCTGGTCCTTTTAGTGGAAACTCCTTCCAATGGTCTCCGAGTACAACATGCAGCACAGGATATTCAATTAGTGTTTTGTAGCTCAGGTTGTCCCTCAGGGTCTTGCGAATGTCCAACTCGTGGTACCTATTTCAAATCAAATTAAAGCACAAAAAGAGGTGATTAGCAGTTACATCATGCTGGGTAAATGATGTGATATTAGGGTCATTGTGGGTAACAAGATTGCTAAGTAACAAGAAAAGACGAAATAACCAACAACCAACAAATAACCACTGTTGTTGAAAATCTTAAACTAGTAACTGCTGCTTTTCATTTCCAGCTGGCTGGGGCATGTTGATGGCTGAGAATCTGTCAAGGATTGATAGAGATTTGAGTCATGGCTTGGCACATTGAAGATCCTGCTTGATGTTGGTCTCATGAGATGGAAACTGACTATACCAAGATTCAACAACATCTCTCACATAAAGAGGGTCCCTCACCCCTCCTTCAGCTCTTTGTGTGAGATGACATCAGTCTGGTCTTGTCTCTAAGTAGTCCTGTCATGCATTAGGGATGGTCATAAATAACCAGACTAAATAGTTAACTGGATTCTTGGGAGACTAGGCTTGCCTCAACACTGAACTGATTCAGGACCATCCAGCTTGGGCTGTCGTCACTAAAATACAAGGCATCATACATTTTGGGGAGATATATATATACACACATATATACACACACACACACACACACACACACACGGTACCTGGCACCACCCAAAACAACTCTCAAACCCGTGCCAGACTGAAGATTGTTGAGCCATTGTTTGTTTTGCTAAAAGCATAAGCAGACTGAGAACCGCCCAGGTAGACACCCACTCCCAAAACCAATCAAAGCACTCTGCCATAGTGTGACATTTACAGGTCTTTACTGGCGGGCCAGCTTCCAAAAAGCCCTCCCTCCTCAAAAGAGTTTCTCTTAGGTGGGCTGAAGATCATTTTGCACGATCCCACAAATAAACAGCAAAATGTGTTGGCACTTCCTGCAGGACAGGATAAAGGAAAAGAGGGATAGCCTGTGGGTCTCAAAACACACAGGAGATTTCTTGCCACAGTGCACACTGCAACACATGGTCACAGGGTATTTCTGGCCAGTCTCCACATCAGAAGAGAAGAAATAGCCTATTTAAAGACGGATTCTAGCATGGAAAGAAAAATGAATCAGCAATAGGGTCAAAGGTTAAGCATTGAACCCAGTTTGTGATGCTGCTGCTGTTTGTGCAAAATAATTAAAGAGAGCAGGATATCTACAAGGACTGGATTCATTAGCAGTGTGCATACCAGACATAACCATTTCCATTTCATTTGGTTTTATGTGTAATAAAATAATTAAGTGTAATAAATGTAATCTTCACAGATGCTTCTTTTATTTTCGTGGATACACAAACTAAACAAAAACATAAGTGTTTGTAAACAACAGAGGGGTACATGGCAGACCATATTATGGCTCCCTGTGGTGTTGATGCAATTGTTAAAGTTCTGGCCATTTCTAGAAACACGGCTGGATGGCTCAGCCAACAACACGCACACATCTGGTCTCTATATAGTGTTCTAGTGAATGAACTGAGCAGAGGGCAAGGCTGATGTTCTCTTCACAGAGGTTCCTTTTATTTCCCCTCCACTGCTGAGACCTATTAGCACGGATATAGCAGTGGTGAAACGACAAAGAAACACTGCAAATATCTTGACGCTAACAACAATAAAAAAAAAAAAACGGATTAATTAAGTGCAAAAATAAATTGTGCATGTCCATGGCTGCTTTCTAATTTGTACCAACATTGCTTTGTGAAATTACGGTTGCTTTGATCTAAAAGCCATCCAACACTATCCATAGCATTCACCATTGTTAATATATAGCAGGCTTATACATTTGCATTTCAAGATTGAACACGTTCAAATGAGTGAACCACCAGGCCTTTGAGGAGAAACTGTCTGAAAGTGCGAGACATTATCTCCATATTCAACAAATTATCCCTTCTCATCTTCACTTTGACCGCATGCTTTTCGCCTCGCCTTAGTGTTGGGCATTCGGAACACATGCATTCATATAACCACAACCCCAAATATGACATTGAACAATTCCACAATTTATAACCTGCTTGCTATTTTAGTAAAAATTCCCCAAACCAGTCCAGCGTTGCAGGAGACTTGAGGAAGCATCTGCTGCACAAAAACAAACTTGAAACATCGCTTTGGGGTGAGCTGAGGGAGAGCAGATCGACAGGCTCTGGAGGGTTTGCCACAAATATGTGAGAAAAAGCAACGCTTGGACAGGACAGAAACATCACTGTCTGAAGGGTCCACAACACGGATTCAAACAACTGAATGCACGCACACCCACCCCTCTACTTCTGGCATGTCAACAGAGTGGCTGAGAGGAAAAGAGGAAGTAAGGGATGGGAGGAAAGGGCATCCCTCTGAATGCAAGCAGTGGGCAGAATAAAAATAAATATAAAAAAACAACACAAACAAACATCCAGAAGGGTGTGAATGGTTCTCTTGATGCTCAGGCTGTCTCCTTTCCAGTAAGAGAATGTTGACTGGTTATACAGCTATGTTTATTTTAGCACAAGAGCTCCTTTATTGGAGTGTGTTGATATTCCAGTAGACATTCAACAGCAAAAACATGCAGCCATGCTCTTTGTGTTCGACTTAGCAAACGGCCTCTAAGTAGCCATGGCAACCACTGTCCATGACCTCATAACATTAACAACACTTTCTGCAAAAACGTGAAGGCCCCTTTGTGATGGAAATGCTTTGACCTCGTATTGGACCCCTAATGTGACCTCTTCTTATTAAAGCTATATTCTGGGGTCATGGTCCTGTTATGTAACTGTACTTATGCAAGATAATTCCTGTTGAACAAGCATCCTAATTTTACCCTACTCCCATTCAGCCGTCCTTAATATAATGTTGACAATAAACACTTACCAAGAATTCCAGACTTAAACGTCCTTCATTATATAAACCCGCACTCTCGCTATTGAGGTATGACAGGGAAAGGATAGAGAGAGGGAGATTTATGCCACTAAATTACTCATTATCGCAGACTTGACAGAACACAATACGGCGATGACTGTAAAAGACTAATAGATGTAAGGAGTAATTTATCAAATATTTTCTCCGGCAAGTGGTAACAGGTGGAGGATAACAAATGTTATGAATAACTTATTACAACGTAACCTACGTACCTCTCCACCTTGACACGTTCTAGAAGAGAGACATGCTTGGCTATGAAAGCCTGAAACTAGATGCTGACGGCATTTTGCCATTCTGGGGAGCGCCCATGATGATTTCAGTGGAGGATGACATCATGCGCATACCCTGCATAAGTGAATAAATGTGACTTTGTAGTTCTAGAAACGGTGGCAAAGTTTGGATTTGGATGTTATTTAAAAAAAAACAAAAAAACTTCTGATTGCTGTTATTTGGGCTCTCATTGGCTGTAGCTCCCGGGCAGTTCCAGATATTTAGCATGTATCTACAATATGCCTGCGATGCCGGCTGTGTCTTTGTACAGTGCCTTTGCCTCTGATCCGAGGCTTTTGTCAAGGAACTCCAAATACGGCCGGCGAGTGTAAACTCAGGGCTTGAATTCTGTTGTGTGAACTAGGCATTATCAAAACTACAATCATTTTCCATGCCATTAGTATTGATGATTATGATATTGATGAAAGCTCCCTGGAAACTGGATAAGTTTTTATCTACTGTCAAGCTAGTATTAATAGTAGACAAGCTATACGAGTACGGAAAGGTCCGCTAACCGGTCGGCTAATTTATGCAGTGTAAAATTTAAGCTAATGGTGGTCGAGAGAGATTTAAACTACTCAAACGTTCATTACATTCATGTGATGGGTAAAGGTGGCAGCCTGATGGCTCATGCTACACCTTTGCTCGCATGTCACATCTCGACACTCGTCGATCAGTAATTCCTCTCCATTAGCAGCCATATAATATAATCTACTGCTTAGAAAGTGTGTGAGGCCCCGCCCACTGGGCAGAACAAAAGGAGCATATGTGTGTTATAAAGATGAAGGATGGGATGGGAGGTTTCATGAAGGGGCAATGATTATGAGCACCGAGGATAATCATTCACTCCATGACTAAGAGAGAGTGGAGGACAGCTAAAGAATCCGAAAGTAGGGGAGGCAAATGGGTGCCATCAACACCATCCCCTGACCCCACACAAGACAGAAACTATGGAAACAGAGAAAGTGAGTGAGAGAGAAGGGAAGCAAAGATGAAAGATGTAGAAAACAAGTTGCGAAAACAAGAGTATTTTTTTGATCAATGGCATTTCTCAATGTTGGCATCAAAGTCAAAAGGGGAGGAAAAGCCTTCTAAGGCCTTCCTGCCAAAATTATGAGGAGCTCTGCAGGAATTTACAAGTCAGTGATGTCATGTTCCTCAACAAATTATTCCGATTAGATACCCGCTGAGTAAAACAGCCATGAATGGCAAGTCCAACAGAACGGTCACACGGACCGGATGCTTGAGCAACGACAGGATTCTGACAGTTTCCTTTTAATTTCAAAACTCATCCACTCAGCTGACATGAATATGAACTCTGTATGTTATATTTCAATTATGTATTGTAATATGTGCCAGTTGTACTACTACTACTATATATATATATATATATATCTATATCTATATATCTCACCAGTGGTAGCTTAATGCAGCTCAGAACACTATTGGCGTGTACCGTTAGTCATATTGATTCCCGATATCACAGCTTTGAAAGGGGCTTCAACATACAGTAGATAGGATAGAACAAAAAAAAATGTAATTACACTATGTTACAAATAACAAAATATGTCCCATTCTGTACAGATCTAATTCAAATAAAATTCATAGGACTTTTCAAAATGTATAGGCGTTAAGTTAATATTGGACTCAAATGTATTTATTTTTTAATCAGTTGAGCTGTAGTGTGAACAACCACAACAAGTGATGAACAGCTGATTTCAGCACATACAATGCAACAAATGGCCTAGTTGTTGGGGAAGCCGTTCTTTAACTGTGTGACTGAAGCTAAAGCCATGAGGTCTGACAGCAACCACCATGTTTAGTCCGACCAGATCCAGATCTCTTTTTAGACCCTGCACCCACAATTCCATTAAGAGGGTGCAAACACATACTGTCGGTGGCACAACAGAAATCAAAAGACACATCACGTTATATTGATAAAAAGAAACGGAGACAGGTGACGAGAAGAAAGATAAATCTCACCTGACAGAGTTGGCCTTTCTCCCCTCTGCTTTCATGAAGACTTTCACGTGATCAAACGGAGCGCGTACATACATCTTCAACCTGGAACAGAAATCCACATCAACACATGAGGCTAGAGTCTCAAGTGCAACCGAAGAGAAGACAATTAAAAACATGGGAACAGGGTCTGTGTTTCTTGAGCTGGTTATCATAAAAAGGTCAAAACAAAGAGCTCATTGAGTGTAGCACAGACGAGACCCAAATGTACACTTGTCTGGTATGCTGACTCTGACTGATGTATGTATGGCTTCTGACTGAGGCTTCTTGTGTAAGGAACAATCCTTGATGCAGCTGACGGCCACGGCACCTGAGCCCGCTGTTAACAGCCAGCCAATGAGCCATGGAGAGTTGAACCCCACTCACTTGAATCTCGGGTAAGCAGAGGTTTCGTCTAAATGGTTGGCACTGGACGTTAGATGTCTATTTTTAAAGGTTTCTCCGGAGAGCAATACGCTCTGGCTGTAGGTTTTACAGTCGACGGTTTACTGCTGACTGTTATCAGTACGTTGGGTCAGATTGCTGATCTGCTAGAGGTTCAGATTAGAAATACTGAATGTTCTCCAATCAAAGAGCCTCCCTTGTTCAAAGACTGCAGCTCATGTTGGGAGAAACAGGAGCCTGGGAATTTAAAAAGAGAGTGACGCAAGAGCAAAATTACAAAGATTAATGCAGTAAAGTAAGATTGTGGTAATTAAACAGAAGATGGAGAGACACCAGGCGAATCCTGGGTGACTGAAATTAGATGGAGTTGGGGTCGGGACATAAAATGACCTTGGAATAACAGTTTTTATGAATTCACAAACTGAAATTTCCCTCCTAGTTACTTAAGATAAATGTAACCTATTAAAAGCAGCTTATTCATCTGCTCTATGGGAAACATTCACATTCAAGTTGAGCACAATTCAGACAAGTGTGGCGGCACAGATCAGCAGTGGTAAATTCAAACTAAATAATAGGACTGTACTGTGATGAAACACTATATAGAAAATAGAAAGCATATTTGAAAGTTGCTTTTTATGTAGGGCTCTTGTACATCAGACTGGTTTATACTCTTTGTGTAACTGAGGCATAATCTCTCAACACACTGCTGCCAAACTCAAGTACAGGGGCTGTGGTCTGCTATGCAGACCAAAGTGGACATGACACAGGTCTTCAAAACCAAAGCTGCAGTCATGGCTACAAACACACAACATTTTTAGATAACAAATGGTGAGGATAGTGAGTAAATCTGGAATACAACAGGTCATTGTATTTTTGTGTTTTAACAACTGATTCATGTCAGCAGCAGTGACGCTCAGGCGGCATTTTAACAACACAGTTTTAGACAAACAAAAAGCTCATATGCGATGTCATGATCCCAAGACAATACGAAGCATTAGCAAATGCATGTAACCGCGTCACACTGGTGTTGGGTTTAGTCGTTGTGTGCTTTTTATGCTATGCTGCAATAGTGTAGATGTATCTGCATTTCAACAGCAATTATTGTCAGCAATTCAATTAGCTTCGTTTCCCCCAGCCTCATTCCACGTGGGTATGAACATGAGAATCCAGTAACTGAACACAGCTCCACTGTTGCTGCCAAGAGCAGAACTGCTCTTTTGAACTTTTTAGGAGAAAACAATGGGCTGAATAGCAGTCATTACTCTTAAACTTAGAACTCCTTCAAACTATATGTCAAACTGGTGTTGACTTCTGGGTCTATTATCACATTTTTAAGTTCCTTACTTCTCTCCAGGAGCCCAGTTATTTCTTTGACTGAATGCAGCACGCTATACTGAGGTTTGTGGCTTTGCTTCAGGATCAGCAGGAACTGTAGTTCATGGCACTATATTAAATCAATGTGACTAAACAGACATGGCAACAACGCTGCGTACTGAACACTTTATATGATGCCCTTGGACTCGGACACTATGGAAACAGTTTTCACTTTGAATGCACACATCCTGTAGCGAAGCCGCAGCTCACCTCTAACCGAACACTATTCCCACATTCAATGTGAATTAGCTGCTTGGTCGTATTCTGCCATAAAACATGGACACAGTGCGACATGGAAGCACTTTCCAAACCGAGTGGGTAAATATTAACAACCACCACGGACCCACACAGCAGTCCCCCGCTGTTTGTACAGGCTGTTCCTCATCACAACACCAGTAATCCTACAGCTACAACTGCGTGTGTGTGTATGTGTTACACAGCGATATACCTATGGTATGTATGTTTTATACAACAACATGATGGTGCATCTACCTTTTAATGATGCAATCTATAAATCATCTGAACTAGAAATCCACCAATTGCAGTTTTCATGGCTAATTTTGCCACCCTTCCCCCGGTATAGTCATCTACAGTGGTTGTTTGCACAAAAAAAAACACATTTTAAATGATTAGGAACAAATTATTGGATTTCATTTAGATATTTGTTTTGATTATAAGAAAACTATTGGTATTAGCAGTTGTAATTATGTATTATAAGCTGCTTAGATCATAGATACCTCTCTAATATCTATGTTATATTGCAGTGAAAAGATCTCCTTCAAATAACTGTTTATTCACGTTTCTCGGCAAAACTAAATTTAGTCATATGGTGGCTGTTGTTGCAGCACAGCAAGAGGGACCCGGGCTACAGCCCCCGCCCCGCGACCCGGAACCGGATAAGCGGTTACGGATAATGGATGGATGATAGTTATAACTTACCTTCGCCCATTAAATTATACGGAGTAGAGCTTAAATGCATCATAACGCAAGTCAATACAGCTGTTTTAAACTGTGCTGTCGGCAGACGAGAGGGTCCCCCGGCATAGACGTCACAGTCTATGCCGCTTCGTGCACTAAAAATCTAGTAGAAAAAACGTCTTTTGATTGGCTGCTGAACGATCTTTATATCAATAATGTTTTTAAAAGCCTCAAAAGTATGTTGGTGAATAAACATCAACACTCATAGCTGAGAAGTGGCCTGTAGTTACAGCCTCACATGAGCTTAAAAATATCTCCAAATGCCTCAGAGGTTTATAGATTTTACATTCTGGAAAAGAAAAAAGCACTTGAATCGGATTGGTACTCTGCTAATGCCTTGAGTTTGGACATCTGTATCGGGTAAGAAGATGGATCTGTGTGCCGTGCAAAAATATTACATACAACTTAAGTGTTCATTTGAAAAGGCTCACTTTTGGCGCATCACAGGGTCCGACTCTGTAGGGTGGATATAAGGCGTCAAGATCTGCTCCAGGGTTTGCCTGTCGGACACCCTAAAACAAGAAAGAGAAAAGTAAATGTGAGGGAAAATATGCTATTGTTAACATCCAAATCAAGTTGAATTATAATGGATAATTTCTCTGTATGGCTTTGACAATTGTGGACAACCACATGCAGACTATGCATTTGTGACATGTGCTTATCAATGTTGAAACTGCTGATAATTTGCTCTTTGACGGGTATATTATTCAAGAAGTTTAATGTTGTTGCGTAACTCACCTCCTCTGACTGAACTCTGTGCTGCTCTGAGGAAAGATGACCTTCAGGTGCCACAGGAACATTTTTTCTCTAAATGAGACAGAGAAAAACTCATATTTAGTTTGAGCTTGTAAAACGCAGTATTGCTTGATGCCTGTCTTTCACAGACAGATGATGTCACCAGTGCTCTCACAGTATTCCCATCACAGTCAAACACAAATGTGCTTGTTTTAATTCAGAGCATGAAACGGATTCAGCCTTAATCTGTCCAAGACAATATGCCTGGCTGCTTCCAAAATCTTGTCCATCTGTGTGACACTGTGTGTGCGTGTTTGTGTGTGTGTAAATGAATAAACCAGAGTCACCATGGAGACCATGACATATACACTCAATACTAGGACACCAGCTGGTGGATATCACATAATGATCACTTCTTCTGGGGTAATGCTCTGGGCAGTAACTATTAAACGTGGTTGATTTTTTTTTTGGGGTTGCTGGGCGTGCTCTACAACCAAACATTTATCCCCTAAACAGCCGCTGTGTTCATACATACTAATGGCATCATGATTCAGAAATAGCCAAGAAATGTTAGATATCAAACAGTTTGGTAAATATGAAAAACAAGATGTATTTCCCCCCTTAATTTGTATAGTAATAGATTAATTACTAGTGATTTAGTCAGTTTAAACACCGTTTGGACAAATTAAAAGTAGACATTACAGAGAATGATTCCCGTTCCTAAAGCCAGGAATCTCGTGAATTACGTGAATTACGGGTGAACTCCTGGGGACCCCATGGACTGCTTTGTCAAATTTGGTGTAACTTGGACACGCGACAAGTTCAATATTGATGAAAATTTAAATAAACAAGCACACAGTGGTCTGTGCAGCAAAGCTCCATCGCTCTCCAGACTGAGTTCAGCATGTCGTCCGCAGCGGGCAGAGCGCATTTATTGACTGCAGTTCATTTTAGCTGCTAGCCTACACAGAACAGCACCACTATGCCATTGTAACCAGAAACGTGCCTCTGTCAGGTTAATGGAGTACTATAGTCTATAGCCTTTTGGGGGCCTTTTGGTTGGAGGCTATGCTGTATTGAAGAAGACTTGAAACTAGCGATTGAAACCATGAACTCATGTTGACTGAGATAATAAAGCCAGTGAAAGTAGGGTCATTTTCTCAAAGACAATCAGACTTCTGTTTGCAAATCACAGGAATGGCCACGATTGGCCAAGTTTAACACACTTCTGCATTGGCTTTCAGACCCAGAGGTTGCAGCCAGCTCAGGACCCAGGGACACGCAGTGTTGAGTGTGAAGATGTTTGCATGAGCGGTTATTGAGAAAGCAGCAAGCAGCAATGCCACAGACCAAGCATCCGACCCGTTCTGAACAGGCATGTTTAAAACGGGCACTGCACTAGTGTAGCTCAAACCAAGAAAAACATCAAAAGTATATTTTTTGCTGCCCCCGAGAAATAGGATACAGTCTACTGGCACAGGCATCAATAGGTCCTGCTCTCCAATAAACCCATGTAGGCCCCATACTGAGCTGAACATCAAGGACTCGCATTGACCAGGACCACAGAATTGGCCATACACAGGGTGGAGCTGATTCATCAACCCATTCTCCATCAGGGTAAAAAGACATGGTCTTGATGGATCTGAAGGATAAAGATGAAACGCAAAGCATAATTGTAAGGCACGTGTGGGAGAACTTGTTATTAGGGCTCACCAAAAGAGATCCAAAGCAAAATGTGGACTTCTTTTGATATTTGTATTATTAAGAGGTTTATATCTTTTTTTTGACTTCTCTAAAAAACAAAGCGTTCTGCACAGTTACCAGTAGATAAGACAATCATTTGTGGAACGAATGTATGCCAATGTGGACAGGGGTTCATATGGATTTTAAAAAGTGACTAACTGTTAAATATTTAGAGAAACTTCAAAGTGTTTAACTTCAGAACAGAATGTGGTGGGGTAGTGTGTGTGTATATATATATACATACATATATATATGTATATATATGTATATACATATACATATATATATATATACATATACATATATATATATATACATATATATATATACACACACACACATACATATATATACACACACATACACACACACACACGGCCAGAAAGAGAACTTTCATGTGAAACTCGCCAGTCTATTGTTGTGTCTCTCTCATATATATATATATATATATATATATATATATATATATATATATATATATATATATATATATATATATATATATATATATATATAGAGAGAGAGAGAGAGTTGTTGATAATAATGGATTGTTGATAATTGTTAATAATTAACCATTTAAATATTAAAAAGAAAAATAGTTGAGCAAAACTCAGTAGCTTGTCATACAAGGGGAAACTGCTGGTCCACCTTAAGAGCTTAGCCTACCTTAAGTGTGCCTGAGCCCAAGTTGTTGCTAGCGTCGGGGCTAATTCCCTTAACTTGAATCAGCAGCAAGACACAGAATCTTGGCGTGAGTCTTGAGGACACTCACTAACGTTAATCCAGGTTTGCAATACATTGGCGACCACAACCTCCGCTCCACACAGGGAGAGAACACTGTGTGCAATCAGCGATGACAGGCCGATTAAACCTAGAGCTGTGCACTATTATATTATCTATATCACGCTTTAGTATTGCCTCTTTTACTTAAGAGGAGATCTGAGGATTTATTCAACCACGGTATGATAATTTGTGTATTTTGTTCCATTATATTACTGTAGTTTATTAAAATACTAAAAGGATTTTCACTCACAGGAACACACATTTCTAATACAGTCCATGTAATCTGTCTGTCTGTCTATTTTTTTTGTCAAAAAGCATTTAAAACGATATTCAGGCCTATGTGCCGGCACTGAGCACCAGACTGCCCGGGCCCAATGTGACCCCTGTCCGTAATCATAGATGCTGAACTCAATACCATGAATCTTTTGGCATCATCTTTGTTCTTGTGAGGTAGTTTTGTGGATCGAGATGGCAGCATTATACAACACGGGGCATGTTGTTTCCTTAAAAACAGGAACAGGATGGGTAGGAGGAGTTAAAAAATGTAGAACTATATGCAGTACTGGCACAACACCCAATAAAAGGTGGTTATGAGTTTCCACTTGGGTGAAGGGGTAAAGCTGTAGGTAGTGAAGGCAGCTGCAGGCATGTTGGGAGTGAAAAAAAGGTGCTTGGAGGTAATTCGCTCAAACTGTAGACGTACCTAACACCTATAACCCCTTAGTCAGAGGAATTTATGCGTTAGCTCCCTTTTGGTGGGGTTTCTCCTTTAGTGTATCTGTGTGTGTATGTGTACAGGTATGCATGTGTTTGTACGTGCAAGAAAATGAGGGTGGAGCGCCAGGTGTGATGCCATTATTCTGTCATGACAGCAAATGGAAAATATGTCTTCCAATGGAAAAGGGGCTTGCCCAAAGATGCATGCAATCACTTCAGGCCAGGCCAACAAGCATACCTGGGATAAGTGCCATCATTCATTGTCGGGGAGAAAAGAGGAGCAGCATAAAAAAAAAGTCGAAACAGAAGCATCGGTGGGAGAGGACGACTGTTTTGAATACCAGAACCGTCTAACAAATATGGGGACGCATGGCCTAGTCCTTCAATTTATTACATGCCTGTTTAAAAAGATTAAGCGCTTAATGCAGACAATTATGTTGAAAGCGTTATCTGCTCCATGGACTGCATTAAACGGTATTTTCTCGTTCATAATTATTCATCAAACAGTAAGAACTAAGTATAAGCAAAAAAATAATAGGATTGGTATATGACCAGACGAGTGGAAAAATGTAAATGTTGCGTGTGTTTTGTGTTTGCCTACAGGCTATCCAGAGTGCTACATTTTTCTAAAGGTAGGCACAAGGCAGCATATTTTATGATCAGCTCTCTGAAAGTAATATTGTGAGATTCTTTTTTGTTTGTTTCCTCTCTCATTCTAAAACCTCTGTGTCCTGAGAAAAACCTTGGAGGTTTCAAATCATTTTCTTTAGTTGCTTAAAGAGGATGGAAGTAATCATCTCTGCTTCCCGAGTTGCTGTTTCTTCTTTCTCATATTGGTAGCACAATAGTTCAGTATTCACTATGCTACACAATGTTAACACAATAAAAAAAAATTGCTGACATCGCTTGTCTGGATTTCTTATGAAAACATGGAAATATACTTCCAAAATATTCAGGACCAAGTTCTTACTTCCACATTAAAAAACGATCTCCGAGAGAAAGGTAATTCCGGCTAATGTTTAAATTAGCCATCGTTGCCCTGACGAGCTGGCAAACCCTGAGCATTTCAGGATGCAACTTGGCCTCTCTATAAACTTAAGTCTGAGCAACTGTCAGCACTCTGCATCCGTGAAGGAGGCTGAGAAATAAAGCAGACGCAGAGTGGGATGGATGAATTCATGAACAAAAACACACGCACTCTGTTGATTAAGTAAGCGATTGGAGTCACTTGTGCCATCAACACTAGAGAGCAGGAAGCCTGACTGGCGGTCTGGCAGTCAGAGCAGATCCATCTGGCTGGATTAACAATTGGACAGATCCAACAAAAACGGTGCGGCATAAGGAACCATGTGTCTTGTGTATGTGCCCGTCAGAGCTCAATGCCAGCATTTGGGTGGCAAGTGGGTGCCGGTGGACGGAGATGACAGGACTTTGGAGCCTCTTTACTGAGATGCAACAAATAAATCCACTATCCAAAGCCATGCACAACCTCAGAGGGTGGAGTGCAGAGAGGCTGATGAACGAAAAAGGAGAGGAGGCACAAAGATTACAGGCAGCTGTGTCGAAAGACTCCGTCTTTAAGTTCTGGCTTGAGCCCGAGTTGCTGGACAAATGCCGTAATGTTAAGTCACGAGTCTGCTTTCTCTGAAAAGCTTAGAACGCACTTCTGAACAGAATATATTAAAGTGTGGAGGGTTTTAGTATGCATGTGTACATAAAACTATCAAGACGAGTCTACAGTCAGCTCCATGAGGCTGTGAAGATCATTACTTGGGTGAAAAAAAGATGGTTGAAAGGATGACAAATGGAGACATTTTTGCAAGTCTTACCACAAATGGGAAAAATAACCGACATGGGTCTGATGTGGATAGTCGTTAGCTTTCGGTATCCTGACACAAACTGATATGTTGGACTAATGGAACGTTTGACCTGTGCTAGCTGTAAAGTTAAAAGACACCCCCAGGTCATTGGGATTTAACCTCAGGGTACCACGGAAATGTTTTTAAAGTTTGATTGAAATCCATCCAATCGTATATATTTTGCCAACGTAGCCACATCTAGATTCAAGTATTAGTGTGGCTTCGAAAATAAGGAGAGTTTCATGGCCAAGGTTTCAAGTCATTAACACTAAGGTGCTGCTGTAATTAATGTACAGGTAATGTAATTAACTATGTATTCCGTTTCAAACAACGCATGAGAACCTAAGCATTAAAATGTAGTCAAGTGTATCGTCTCTAATTCATGCAGCACACACATTTCTGGTTCATTTAGTTTGTAAATGTGCTTCAATAGCTCAAAGACCATCTCCTTAGCCATGCTACTGCAGCTGTAATGAAATCTGAGAAAGTCTGTTCAGCTAATATTAGTTAGCTGTTGCCTTGAATTAAAAGTATTCCACCAGTGAGTCCTAGGAAGGCTTTCATTATGAAGCAGTTAAAAAAAATGGTTCTACCTTGCTTAAAGGGTTAAGGCTGGAACGTGCTTCTCCGGAAATGTATGTAGGACAAGATTTATTTATGTCAACCAATCTCATTTGAAGGCAAAAGTGTGTGTATCTTTTCCCAATAGGCAAAGTGGAGTGTTCGTAATATACAAACCCCCCAACCCCGCTAAGCGTCTGTTCACACCTGGAATTACAATGCATTTCCAGATGCTTCTCGAGAGACCACTTGTGATCCGACTTCACTTCCCCGCTCTATATGCAAATAGACACGTCGTAAACAAATGGCTAATGCAGTGGACGTTGCAACTATATTACAGAAATGCCAGTCGTCATAACCTACATAATATACATGAATGTGGGTACATGTTAGATAGATATATACATATATTACTATCGGTGGACCCCAGGGACGTTCGTACCGCCGACACTGCTGTCAGGCATTACAGCGGTGTACAAAGCCTCAGAGAGCCGGGGATGAGAGTGGGCGGGTGTACAGGTGTCAGATCTACACAGAGCCCCAGAACAAAAACACTGACAATCACCAACAGCACTATAACAAGAGCCTTTCCCCCAACGTCCTTCTATGAGCTGTTTAATAGCAATCATCATGTTCATTTAACTTTGGGAAGCCAGAATCGTGATAGCGATTAATATTGGATTAACTGTGCAGCAGTAGTTAGTGTCAGGCCTGAGAACATATCGGTTTCCTGTCACGCAATAAAGTGTGCGTGTGTGAAATGATTTCATGGATTGAGCAGGATCTCTTGATTATTATGTAGCTCCACGAGAAGCTGTTACAGCGGGACGTGCATCGTTTGACAACCGAACAGAAAACCAAAGCAAAAGGAAACATTTAACATTCTCGGGCCAGAATTACAGTCAATGGAAGATGTGGTGCAGAATGTTTTTAGCATAACTGCATGGAGGTTTGACAAGCTAAAAGCCCTCAGAACCTTACATGAGACACAGCAACACACAGAGTGTTTCCCATGGACAAATCATATCAGTTCACTAGGCCAGGAATCTATTTGTAGGTGATTATAACTTCACTTAATTTACAAAGATTAATCCCCCCTTTAAATTATCAACCATTAGCAATTGATTTTTTTTAGTTCCCCGTTTGTTCAACACCTGTACATATCAGGGAACAAAATTAGTTCACCTCAAACCCAGAGAGCTGGGTTAAGTGAGGCTGATAAACTGTAGGCTGACATACATGGCACGGATCCACAGCTTCTCAAATGACTAATTATCTCAAGTTATTATAGAAATATGTGGCTATTATCCACAGTAACTGCCTCTGCAATGTGTTGTCTAGTCCACTCAAGCTGTCCATGAGGAAAATGGCCTGCCATGCCAGGCTGAAGCTGTAGAAAACACAATTCCACCCGAACACAGCTACTCCCAATGTTCTGCCAAATGCCAGCTATTATATACTTACCCTCAGGGGCTGGACTGAGAGGCCGCCTGTGATTCTTTGTCATTTTCTTAACCGTTTGTGTCTATTTTCATTAATTAGTCAATGGCAAAAGGTGGAAAGAAAGTCCATCATTTAGCTTTGCAAACATTTAAATCAAAGAGATACATGCTCACAAACTCCAACACATACATTCACACTTATACAAGCGCACACACACCATTGCCAGGCATGAAAGCTCCCTAGTCAGCTGTCTGCCAGTAATGATCCTTCTCTGGCAGCTTGAGTGCGTAGCATGAATATGTCGCTAACCAGCTGCAGTCACACTGCTCACACATCTGCTTTTTATATTATGTACTTGGTACATTCTGAAGCACATTCTCTCTCGATCCCTCGCAATTTATTGTATACCTTTCATCCCATCCCTTGTGTCCATTTCGCTGGTCTCTGAATGGGACACAGTTGCAGTGACTTGAAACATCTTCACAGTGAGACACGGTGATACTAACCAGACTAAACAAAGAAATGCTGTGCAGCTGGCCAAAGATTCCTCTCCTGAAAGTGCAGCAGCAAACGTATAAATATTCTTCTTGTGTCTTTTGCTGGAGCAGTTGTGGGAATTTTGCACATTTACAACGTTGATGAACCGTTACAAAATAACAACAACAAAAAAACTTCTGGCAAGTGTTGAGTTGGGAACGAGGACCATGGAGCTGGAGGGTGGGCTGCTACAACCTGACATAATGTTGCCTCATGCAGAGATGTGAGATGTGCACATTTAACTCACCATCTGAAAAACACCAGAGGCAGACGTGACAGAGGGGTAGACTTTAAGGACGGAAAAGAGGGTGGTGATGGGGAAATGAACAACATCAAACCAGCTGGAGAGACTGACAAAGGATTCTTTTTCGTGGCTATCCTGATTGGCACCCAATGTTGTCCCTGGGCATTTCTGACTTTAATATGCAGTTCAATAACCATTTTCCCCTCGCCCCCTCTTCTATTCTTCCATAGAGGGATTAGAGTGGCGGGGTTCAGCCTAAAAAGAAAAGGTAAACGGTAAAATGATTGGCAGTGGGGTTTTTTAAGAAAAAAGAAAAGATGCCAGACATGACCACCAGTTGAAGCGAGCAAATTGGAAAAGTGCCCAGGCAAAAGACTTACTTACGACTTCAGGTTATAAAGGAAGTAATACGCCTCACTTAAAAAGTTGACCATACTAAATGTATTTCTCCAAAAACCATTAAACTGCAAACGGGGGAACAGTTAAATAACAACACCAGCCTTGTTGGTGGTGTTATAATCTGTGCTAAGTGTAATTTAAACGATGAAATAGTCATAAAATTACCATTGTACATTTTTCTACAGTTTGTTCATTGACCACAAGGAGTCTTTGTCCGTTACATTTTATTCCTGTCGCAGTAAGTGAAAGACTAACTTACTGGAAGATCTTTCTTCTGGCTTCAGTCAACAACACCAGGGCTATTCAGCTCCAACACAGGGTAACATATTCAAACACCATTTCTGAAAATATCACACATTTTAAGAGTGATGCAACTAGCAACCGACTAATTACAGATGAGGTCAACAGCTCAGGAACATCTGCGGACTGTACCGTCTAAGCTTGAAGATCAACGTAAAGATGCTCAAATACATTTTGAAACTGTATTAAACAGCATGCCTTCAAAAGGTTTATTGACGACTGACTACAATGCATAGTATATTAGTACAGAATGTAGTAGCCTAGATATGTTTTTCATTCAACTAATCGTTTTGGGATTGTCCCTTTAAACTGGGGTAATAATACAGAGAAGATGCACTGTCGCTGCCTCATGATGGTTTGGGGGTGGCTGTATGGCTCATGGTAGAGTGGTTGACCTGCAACCGCACGGTAGTAACATTTCGATCCCTGGTCTCCCAATAGTTTTGCATGATGAAGTGTCCTTGACTCCAAGGATGGGTTAAATGCAGAGGCCAAATGTCATGTATGTATGTAAAAATATGCATTATGCCCTTTCAAGTTACCATCTTGAAAGGGTGTCCTCCTGGACAGGATTGAACTTTTGTGAAATACAACAAAACTGCAAACTCAGTCAAGCAACAACGTGAGCACGACATCACGGCTGAATCTCCCTCGGGAAAGTGGCAGACCTCCAATAATTTCAGACTATCAGAAACTAGAAATCAGTGTGCTAATGCCAATAACACCTCAACTGTCCAGGTAAAACATGATCCATTAATGTCATCATCGTCCTGGACCAGACTGCCATACGAAAAGCTGAAGAGATCCAGCGTTAGATATAACTGATGTTAGGGCTTAACAAGAGTGCCATCCTGTGGTTAAGTAAAACATCACTAATCAGAAGCTAATTTGCTCAAGACTCAGACAGATTTAAGTTCACCAGAAAACTGTGCAGTGTTATCGTTGACTGTGACGGAGTGCATCATTAACGGCCGCAAAATGTTTTGGTATGGTGGCACTGCTCCGATGGAAATCGTAGTACGAGTGAAGGATATTTAAGAAAATAATGATCTATTTCATCATGGTCACAATTTTTTCAAGACAGTGATAAGAGTAAAAATAACAAAAAATGTTTAGTTAGTAAGTATATTCATGTTACTTTTAACAGGGAGAGCCAATACTGCTTTAGAGCCTAAAAGAAGTAATGAGCCTGACTCACTAAATTACCTCTGCAATATTTACTAAATACAAATTTGCTCGAAAATAGGGTTTACTCTTGTGCTCTCTGTAACACTCATTTTGTACAACTACAGCTGAGGACTAAGTTATTTCATTCTTACTTCGTGAAGAAGACAGTAGAGTTTTCTTTGCTCTTAGTGAAGGTGATGGGGAGGAACCTCAATGTGAGATTCATCTTTCTGCCGTTGGCTGCCAGTCTCTTTGCCTGTAAAACAGAAAAGTAAAGATAGCACAGTACATTATTGAAGTGTTAGTATTTCTATAAAGGATAAAAACGCATCAAGATTTAAAAAAGCCACCAGACCTTTAATACAGATCTCACAGCAGCATACTTCAGACAAAAAAGTGTTTCGTGACACAGCATGTAGCAGAAAGCTTCTATTCTTAGCCTTGAACAGATTTGTTGGGGCCACGGGCTGGCTGACATTTCAGAGGAAAAGTCAGCAGGGGTTGGGGTTGATCTTCTCTCAGAACAACAATCAACTCATTAACAATTAAACCAAAGAATACCTGAAATACTTCTTACTTGGCTCAAAGTTTGAATTGCCTTTCCTTTGTGGCACTCGTGTAGTTCTTTTGAAACGTCAGATAGTAAGAGACATTAAAAGATAAGTTTTAAAAAGGGCATGGCTCTCCAGAAGGCTACGAACAAATTACTGCACTTGCAATGTTCTGGAGGAAACACAAATCCCAAAGCTTATCATGTGCCAAGCAGTTATCGCTTGCTGGGAATAAGCTCATTATCGTGATTGATTTGTGATCGCTGAAGCAGCCACTGCCTCAACAAATCCCATAAAAGAACATGCATTACTCGAAGCTATCAAATATTATGTTGTCATGAAGAAACGGTGCAGGTGAAAGCTGGCTGGAAAGGACACGGAATGTTACATAAATGAATGTCTGTGGTTTGGAGCAGCAGCATTAAGCATTGCATAACCACTGACGTAAATTATACCAAGTAGAGCAATAAAAGCAGGAGAAAAACATTCAGAGGAGGCTGTGAAGCTTGGTGAAACTAGGTTTTTAGGAAAACGGGTTTCATCTTGTTTCAAGAGTAATGTGCATTAGGTATTGAATTTCATAAAACACGTGCATCTCCACTTCTTACATAATCAGGTTTTCTCTTAAAAAGGAGCCGTAATAAACAATCCCACAAATGAATTGCTTTTTTCTTTTATATATAAATATATATATATATATATTTTAGACTTGAGCAGAGTAACAGTTGTCACATATAAAAAATAAACACATTTATAAAATTCATCAGGCTTACAATAAACAAAAATAAAGCTGGCACTGACTTTGTTTCTAATCACTCTCCATGCTCTCTCATTGTCTCAATATTGTATATGGTTTTAATTTTAGCCAATTTCATATACTTTTATCCCTGTTATTAATATACATCATAAATAAATAAAAAATTCCCACTAGACTACAGTGTGGTCAAGATTCAAGATATTTTATTTTTTTCCCATCCGCCTGTTCTTGCTCTGTTCAAAAGTGAGTCAGCTTGTGAAAATCTCTCAGCATATAAATCGACCGTCTTCTTCTCCGTCTTTGGTTTGCATTGCTGCATTTCTTACTGTGTTACAGCCACCTGTTGATCAGTTGGATCCAGCGTGTGTAAAATAAACAATAAGGGGACAGAACAAACTCTGGAGGGAACCTTTTAAAAGGTACGTTACAGTTCTCAACACTAAGCAAATACATGAAATCAAGGACGTACTCTTATAGTGGAACGAGGAGTTTGGATGAGTTTGTCTCTGGTGGCCCCACCAGCAAATCGTCCTGTATCCTCCAGAAGCCTGTAGTCTACAGTGCAGGTAAAGAACACATAGTAAACAAACATACAAGTAAAAGAGTAGCATTTATGTTTCATAACAGCTATAACTATCCCTATTCTTGCAGTTTTCAGTTTTTCAGTAATGGAAAGGCTGAAAGAAGATGCTCACCATTGAGAAGTGCCATTTCATCAAAATCTTTGAGGGTCACAAAGGCAGTTTTATTTCTGACTCCACTGCATCCCGTATCATCCTTGTGTTTCTTCACACACAGCAAGCTGGAAAAAAATGGACAAACAGAATTTGTTAGGTAATGTTTCAACCGTCTCAAGGAATTCAGTTTGGCTGCAGTAGTCCCGACAGCTGCACAGAGGGGAGCAAAAAGACCAGCCTTGATCAAAGAGAGAAGGGAAACCAAATGCAACAAATGTTTTCAAAAGACTGCTGGTCTGCTGAACTGAGGCCAACAAATATGAAACAATGGCATACAGACAAGGTGGACAAACACAACTAGATTAGCTAAAGAGGTTATTATCATTCCAGAAATATGTTTCTGGAATGATAACAAGCTGATGTTTCCTTGATTCATACTTGTGTGGACCACATCCATTAACTACTAGCCCAGACATAAACACAGCTCCAAAAAGAAGATGACTATATTTGTACTCCAAATCTTTCCCAAAACCAACTGATCTCTTCGGTCCTCAAAGTTTTTACTAGAAGCAACATAAACGTATAACGATAGAGTTCAGTAAGATTTTTTTTAAATACTATCGCATCCCCTTTACACATAAGACCTAAATAATTCTTCCAGCACTACCCATGTGAACTACTCTATGTTTTGACAGAGACGTCTTATAATAAAACATTACTGAAGCTAATATGGTTATTCTAAAGTGCCTGTAATTTGCTTTCTGAAAGATCTTTATAAAAAACATGGAGGCATGGAAAGACCCTTTTTACTGAGAGACAAGTATTTGCTGAAGAAATATAAAATTGTGCTGTATCATTAAAAAGGGATTAACTACAGATGGGGAACATTTGCGTCAATAAAACAGAGATTGTATGTTGATTACTCCCACCCACATTAGTTTTGGGGCAAAACAAACTCTGATATGATTGTTACATATAGCAATAATTATTATAAAATTATTTTTAAATTGAATAACTTACTCAAAGTTAACTTTAGACTGATACATTTAAATGTCTGTCTTTTTCAGGATTATGACAGTCTTGCTACTGAAAAGTATAACTGCTGTCAACTTTGAATTAAATGACCCTCGGTTTAAAAGTATAGGTCAATATATAATGAGTTTCTGTTTATCACTGTCTTTGGAACATTTTCTCACATGTGTTTACAATAATTGTATGCAACAGTGATAATTTTGTTTTGTTTTAACTATATTGTGCCCCTTCGTATTTGTTTAGGGACCCCTTGGCTGGTCATTTGCCAGTAAAATAACTCCATTACTTGTTCAATAATCTCACCTGCAAGAATTGCCCAGACAGGCAGGACATCTGTATTTCGCCTCTTCTGAGCCACACACACCGCAACTGCAGGACAGATAACAAGTTAGCACGAGGCACACACGATGAGGGCTGCTTCATATGTATGAAACAAACTACGACAGGATGGATACAAAGGGTCAACGGAAGTGCGATAGAAAACCCACTAAAGCACAACTTCCCTGAGGAAACACGAACACTTCAACACACAACATTTCAGACATTCAACGTTAGCAGTTATCATGTCAATCGGGGATCAACGTTTAGGCGACATAGCTCATAGAAACAGGACATGTCAGGATGAACTCAAAGGAAACTGAAGCTTGATGTGTGGAAGCTAACTTACTACTTGCTAACGTTGTAACTTAGCTAAGCCAACTAGCACATGGCGTTAATTTGCGTTTTTTATTCGCCTTAAGTAACACCTAACGTCACTCTTTTTTTACATCGCTATAACCTTTACAAAGATCAAAACAGAGCTCGAGCTAATACGCTAACGTTAGCTCACTTCAGTTTGAAGTTTGCGCCCGACTTCCTGTCTGTTAAAACACTCACTTAGAAAGAGCCATCTTTCTTTTGGTCCCTTTCAGCTCCTCCTCCGGACCGTTGTTTTCCATTTGGCTCTCCGCAGTTGACATTAAGTCCGTTGTTGGTACAGTTACAGAGCACATGACAGGAGAAGAGAAGTCCACGTTGGACTTCATCAAAACAAACCCTCTTCCGCCGGTGCACAAGCTTACCACAGCTGCACGTGGAGATGAGTTCCGGTTGGAAATCTGCTCATTAGCGCCCCTCGGTGTCAGTGGAGGAGAACTACAGCGTCGTCCAGTCATGAGAAAGAATAAAACACTCCCCTGATAAGGATGGGGGAAATATGTGCCCGTATTGTAATAATGCAGGTGCTATTGGTAAATAATAACACACACCGTAGAAAATCCAAACCTTTTGTTTACAAATTGTGATTCTGTGCCCAGCTACAGATTTGTGTAGACAGTCTATGATCTATACCAGTAGTTCTCAACCTTTTTTCAGTGATGTACCCCCTGTAAAATCTCACGTACCCTCAGGGGTACACATACCCCTATTTGAGAACCACTGATCCATACACTTGAGGTGTTTATTTGCAAGTCTGGATCACTGTCAGTCAGCAATAGTTCACACAACTCGAGCAGTCAGGGTGAATGGCCTTTGCTGTCGGGCAACTTTGATGTGTATCAAACTGCTTCTCTACCTTTATACCACCAAGCATCTAAAATAGATTAGGAAACATATATATATATATATATATATATATATATATATATATATATATATATATATATATATATATATATGTAATTATACAGTTGACATTCAACAGTAATTTAAACCCAACCGATTGTATGACTTTGACAGTGTTTGACCATTTGAAAAAGTACAAAACCATGTGTGGATAAAATGCTCCATTTATTTGTTTGTCAACATATTATTATTATTTACACATTTTAATCCACATTTCATCCTGCACAGACTTATATAATTACACTTTGTTCAAGGTAACATAACTTAAGAATATGACTGTGTTTTCTGTGTATTCTGACTCTGGCCTCGTGTAGCTGCCAGTCCACCTAACCACCATTGAATTAACTCAAATAACAGTATGATAAACATACAGTCACAGGGGTGAACACACAAACACACCGTTTAACATAAATACTTCTTTAGACTGAGCTGTGGTTGACCAAATAGTTCTCTGAGAGTATAACTTACTGTGTTTCAGTAATGTGAACAAAAAAAACAAAAAGGATATAAATAAACATACAGTATGCTGTCAATATATACACAGGAAAGGTAACAACTCACTGATGACTCATTCTATGTTGCAGCACCAATGATAGGTTTCCCCTGAAGAACCTACCACATAGAAGGAAAAGCTACAAAAATATGTAGTGTATACAAAAATGGTTCATAAATTAGAAATGACCAAATCAACATAAGTACTTGGACAACATAACAACTCTTGATGTAACCGGTACATACAACAAAAAGGCAAAAAAAAAAAAAAATGACTAACTTGACATGAGCAACTATTCTAGAAAGCAAATGAGCAGGTAGAGGTAGAGCACCATCTGTCAAGATGTACCGGGCCGACTGGGCAGGACCGAAGACAAAAATATCATGAAAACAACGTAAAATAAATCCTTTGATCGGAAATTGAAATATTTAAAGCAGTCACACATTATCCGCATGCTATTGCACTCATAAAAAACGTTTAGTTAGACAGTGCTCCTATGGAGAGGCCTGGCACGCTCCTTCGAGTTAGGCCTCTGCTTAGGATAGTCTGGGTGTGTTTGTGGGAGAGGCGTGAGAAGGAGGCGTGAGTAGGCTGAGATAGGCTGCTGCTTAGTGACACCCTACCCTGTGATCAGGGAGTGATATGGGTCCATATACAGCCGACCTAAGCACCGTTTGACTAACAAGTATCAACAAAACAAACTTTATACAATTTTTGATAAATATTGGTATACACTCTTATCCTTTGGCCTTCTTGGCCTGGATATTCCACCGAGATTGAGTTCTTCCATGCAAGTCTGCCTTCGATTGGACATGGGGCAGTTGCTGCTCTGACAGGTCACATTACCGGTTTCCAACAAATGCAACAATCTCTCACAGAGACTCCCTCTTTGGTAGGCAGCCATTTTTTTTGTAACAGCCTTGTATTTTAGTAGTTCGTGTAAATAGGTTACAGGACGGTGATGTTAGTGTCAGAGGAAGCAGACCGGACTGATTTCTATATGCAGCTCACTATTGGACTGTGATGTGGGAAACTCCTGGATGTCTACAATAGGGAGCTGACGACTGTCCTGAGTATGGAAGAAGAAACGTGACTGGTGCCAGCTGCCATCTTGGATCTGAAAGAGAGAAGAGAAGAAGAAAAAGAAACAAGTGATTCATGTTCCAAATTGATATGACATATGTTTCATAAATATTCCAGACTATGCTTGGAAAGGTATCGCTGAACCAGTTCTCTGTCCTGCTCATTACCTTGCACTCGTCTTGTAGCACATGTGGTTCAAGTACTGTGTCTTTCTCAAACATCTGTTTGTTCCAGCCACGAAACCGAAGTGTGGTGTTCTCTTGCGGTACGGATCCGGTGGTGCTAAAGCTGTCTGTGGTGCCGTGTGGAGGATCATTTAGGCAGTGGAGTGTGATGCTGTGACTGGCCTCAGTACTCAGTAAATGGAGAAACTTCATTTGGACTTTCCCGACATCAAACACCATCTGTGGCAGCGAGCAGAATCAGTAGCGTGATGAGTTTTCCATTACAATACGATAAAGACTCACAATTCAAATGTTTAAAATACATGTGCTAGAGCCTCTTACGAGGACAATACAGAGGATTGTCGGAGTTAAGGTTTTAAGTGAGTGCTCTATTGTTGTGGAAGACAATGTGGACAAGTTCAAGGAATCCACTGGTATGGACACGAATGACAGAGCACAAACTTGTGCCCACCATCCAAAACATAACATAACCACTATTTCTATGTATCCATATTCATATTTTGTGTCCGTAAGCTGCTACTACGACAAACAAATTTCCCCTTGGGGATGAATAAAGTGTATATCTATCATCTATCTATCTATTTTGATAACAAACAAAAAAACTGCCCTTGTTTTAACTAGCACCTTGACATATTGATATGTTCATCTTTTTACCACTTAGGCCATTTTACCTTATTAGAGGCCACTGGGTGTAAACAGGTTTGCCCTCCTGCGGTGAAGTTGCAGAAGACCTTGAAAGCATCAGAAGTACAGCCCAAGTTTGGATCAATCCAGAACCAACCTGAAAGTTGCCAATACAACGGCAGGACAGGGACAGAGAGAAAGGAAGGGCAAGTATTTTATAAAAGGCACATCCAAACATCGTCATATGCCTTTGATCCTGTATCTATTCAGTATCAGTCTAGATAAGACTCTCACCATCTCTGAGCTTCTGATGACAGTCAAGCAGATCTTTACAGACACGAGCCGGGTTCTCCCTGGTGCCCAGAGTCATCTTGATGCTCTCAATTACACTGCTTAGGTAACGTAGAGTCTTAAGTATCTCCGTGTTCTGGTCTGGCAGGCTCATCTCTGTGTTCTGGAAACTCTGGTGAAGAACGGGAAAGACAGCACTGTCAAACTCTAAACTAATGTATTAAGTGCCTTCATCATTAGTGACAAAACAAAAAGTGCAACACAGGAATTGTGAGGAACGTTGCACTAGAGTTTAAAACCACTTCCCAATTATCCATTAGACTTTCCATCCGCCAATTTATCTGTCATCCATGCGACAACCCACCCATTCACCCCATTCACTGGCTCAGTGGATTAGTGGATTAGTGCCTTACCTCTGTCCTGAGGGCAGCGTCAGAGTCAGATAGACCATAGACTGCTGAGTCAACATAAATCTGCCTCTGTAGAATCAAAATCAACATATTCAGTTTCATGAAAACATAACACATTCAGTGCCCTGTTCATTATTTAACTGAAATATTTTAATCCGTAGGCTTTTTTATTGGTTATAGAAAACATGAAAGTTTCAATACACACATGGTTTACAGAGAAAGAATAAGAATACACTTTAGTACCAGAAAAGCAGTAAAATGAGTCTTGCATCAATAAGCTCTGACATTCCTGACTTCAGTAGGGGGAAGGATAACACATTCCACTCCTATAATGTGTGTAAACAAAAAAGGGATCTGATATAGTTGCTTTTCTGGGTTCTTAGAATTGTTCAAACAGGAAAAGGTCATTCAGATAGCGGAAAGCTCCACTTTATACACAAGTTATGACAGATAATAGATGTGAAGAAGGTTTCTATCACAGTGGAAGACAACTCCAACTGTTGTTAGATCATTGATCTCCACTGCCAATGCTACTGAACTATAGTGTTCATTTGGATTTATTGGATCATCTTTGGTTTAGCGACTACGCAAACAAGACATGTTTGGCCATCCTGTCTTTGCTCTGTTGTCATTTCTTTTTTTCTCTGAAAAGTCTAATGAAGCTTGGGCAGTCACAAAGCTTGGGTTTCAGGAGCAAATAGTGATGTAACAGGGTTACTTTCCAGACAGACTGATATTACAGGGTTCAGTGAAATGTAAATTATATATATATGTATGTGTATATATATTAATTAGCCAATAGCTGGGCATGTTCTCCTGCAACGTCATGGTCCAAACCTTTCTTTTGCAAGTCTTTTGCATGACACTCAAAACACGACTCCTGCCTTCTAGCTGTATGGCTACATGTAACATGAGGCACTTACTGTTGGACCTGGAGCACCAGGAGGTCCCTAAGGTGGGAAGAAAGTAGAAGACAAAATGAGTCACACAGTGAAAAATGTACACTGTCTGATAAACCATGTCAGATAACTTATTGGGAGATGCTTGAGGGTGCAACCAGAGAACTGCCCTTTCTGGACTGACCAAATATATTTGGAATAGAGTAGACTTTTAGTTTTTGTATTTCATAGTATAAATATAAAATAAACCATTTGAAATATCATATAGCAAAGCCACCAGTAATCTCATATTGTCCTGTTTCCATTTTGTTTCATACATGCAGGCCCAAAATGAATTAAAAAAAGTGAATATGTGTACTGTAAGCTGAAATTTGATAGTGATGTCAACACTTACGCTAGGTCCTTGACTTCCCTGTGGTCCTTGAGGCCCCTGGAAGTGTGAGAAAGAATAGCAGTGTTAATCTGGATGAAATCATGCATTCATAATGTATTTTGTTTGTCCTGTTTGCTCTGGAAACTATAAGAATGTAGCAGTAGCAGTAAAAAAAAAAAACTCCTACACCCTACTTGAATAGCACATTACCGGCTGAGAGCTTTAAAAACAAAGTGAATTGGATCATTAAAATGCAGCATCACAGCGGAGTGGGAGGCAACTGAACGAATGCAGAATCTTGATTCATTTTCTCCCTTCACCTTTCTCTGCAATGCTGTTCAGAATAGCAGTAGGAAGTGGACTGTGTATTATTTATTTTGCAGGGACAATGCACACCAATCAACAGTAAAACTGTAAGGGAGCCAGAGTTAGCCAGAGAGGCTAATTTTCATCTGCTCTCCCAGGCCAGATTTTTTAAGGCAGCCTAAAATTACAAAATGCCATGTTGCACAAAACCACAGTGGTTACCTCGTGCCCCGTCTGGCTGACCGCTCTAAAGTAGTTCCCTGAGGCGGGTGGACTCAGGGGGTTTCAGGTAGTTCATAGTCCATGTGTGTGAGAGTATGCACACATTCTACATCACCAGTATTTGAGAAAAGGCTTGAATGAAGTGTGCACAGTCAGTGTGGTAGTGTAAAGTGGGTGAGTATTATACAGTGGGAGCGCAGTTATAATGGCTACGCAGATTGCACTGTGGTTTTCCACGCTAATATTTTGACAAGGCCTTTCCTCAACAGTGTTTACACAAGAGGGTCTGAGAATACTGGAAGGCCCCACAGCGAGAGACTGAAATCAGCTACTTTCACGATGACTCAGCCACACCGATTTGCTGTCACTTAAGGACGGTCATATAAGATAAGATAAGGTAAAATAATCCTTTATTAGTCCCGCAGTGGGGAAATTACAGGATTACAGCAGCATTGCTCACAAAACACAGCCTTCGTCATCATCAGTAGGAATTTTTTACACTCACAAACTGCTTTGAGGTGGCACCATGATCACTGACCCAGCAATGCTTTCTCAGTAAGGAATTCAAGTGAAGTATAATCATGATATAATCACATGGTATATCAGCATGTAATCATAGGTAATATAAATCAGTATCACATAATCAGTCAGTCTTTTCAGTGTTGGTTACTGGTTTGAATCAGATCTTACCATTTCCCCACTGCTCCCCTTCAGACCCCTTGGCCCCTGTGGAAAAGATATACAGTATTGTTTCCCACTCTGTATTCTATATAAACTTGAATTAGCACAACACAGTAAATATACAATACCAGTTAATGTACTGGTTTTATCAAAAAGAGATAATTGTCTTGTGATTTCCTCGTTATACAACTCTCATAACACACAAATATTACACACAAACTCAAACATAAACACAGAAACCTACAGGTTTTCCCATTGGGCCGATCATTCCTTCAGGGCCTACAGGTCCAGTGAATCCCTGAAACAAACAGCAGGGTTGAGGATTACAAATCTAAGTGTGACTGAATTTACACATTCTCACGAGTGAGACTGCTGAAAAAAAGGTGTCATAAGTGTGTCAAGGGTGTTATAGGTGATTACAACAGAAAGTGTGTACTCTAAAGAGGAGTTGAAGAGATCTGTATGAATATTTCAGAATATTGAGTATTGAGTATTGTGAATCCCTTACCAGAGTGCCCATTGGGCCTTTCGGGCCAGGGAAGCCTCTCAATCCCAAATCACCATTCGGCCCCTCATTGAAGGAAAAAGAGGTTTAGGTACTCCGTGTGTCAGTATACAGGGACAATATGATCGAGCACTTGTTTTGAAAATTATAGCATATTTCTTTCCTTCTGTTCTGTTTTATCATCATTTATACTCTAAGTCTTGGTTGGCTACTCTCTCATGGTCTCTTACCATTGGCCCTGGGAAGCCCTGTAAACCAACCATTCCCAAATCTCCAGCTTCCCCCTGAAAGCACAAAAGAAAATCACATCATAACAGAGGAGCTTTGCATTTTACACACTGCCATTGTGACATTTAGTGTGCATTTGACAAACATTATCAGATCATAAGTACTATGTGTGTCTATGTAAGTGGTGTGCATGTCTGTGTAAGGGATTGTGTGATTTTTCATACCCTTTTACAAGTGCTTTAAAAACAGAAGCACACACAAGGCTTTATGTCTGGATCTACAGTGGCCCCAGCTCATATACACACACTCTCCTAGAAAGTCTGGGGTTTGGTGTCTGGACCCTATTCTGTGTCTGAGCACTGTCTGTTGTCTAGAGTGGCAGACACACTATGTTTGTACAGCCAGTCGTCCACATCCTCTAGACAGCTCCACTTTCGGGCCAGTGACTTTGACCGAGAAACTCTATTGACCGAAAAGTGCAAAGGGATCTGACCCAAGGGCCCGAGTCTGCTCTCTGTTTCAAGAGCATCAATGGAGAAAACTAGTGGAGGGAGAGGAGAGCGAGGGATTGAATGTTGTTTCTTTTTTCTTCTCTTTGAGGAGTTACATAAGTGAAGTGGAGCACCTTATTTGCAGGTCTCTGGAGGGTGAGGATCTTACATAACTTGGCCTGAACAGGCGGAATGTTTCCATTCCTGGTCTTGCCCAGATAATTTGTTACTCCACTCAGGGTGGAAAAGTGTCAGGCACACAGATTGTCTTCCTAACCCCCTGAAGCTATATTTAGAGAGGTATTAAATAATGTATTTAAGCTTATGAAACCCTAGGGGGGTATCAATTTAAAGCGAGCAATGGAGTAACCTAAACTTTCTAAAGTCAAGAAAATATTTGATCTGTGAAAGACACATTTGTGACCATTAAAGAAAAAGTTATGAATCTGAGAATCAAATAGTTGCAAAGAAACATCAGGGGTAGAATAGAAGAACAGGGTAGAACAGGTTTCACATGCAATATTCACCTCAAAAGGAGGAAAGTTCAGTCACACTACCGGTAATGCTACTTTAGGATGTATTTTTTGTCTTCTTTAAATCTCAACTGCCACTATATACTCACTAGTTGTCCTTTGGGTCCCAGGTCGCCTAACCTGCCCTGGTCACCTGTAACTCCCTCTCTGCCTTTGATTCCCGAGGCTCCCCTGTCACCTGGCAGTCCCAGGTCTCCCTGATCCAACAAAGATCAAGAAATAAAAAAGTTAGTCCAATTTATGAAAATCTTTCTCCACCAGAGACATTTTTGTTCTGTCAAGACACCTTGCTACAATTTATAATAAATTAGGTCAATATGTATTATCGTTTTCACCTTCTGACCAGACGGTCCTCTTTCACCAGATGGTCCAGGAAGTCCAATCAATCCCCTGGGACCTGGACGTCCAGCAGATCCCTCCTGTCCGACCGAGCTTCTTTGACCCTGAACAAAATATGGCCAATGTCAAATCAAAACAATAACATAAATTTTGTCTTACTATGAAAAATATAAATACAAATTATAATAATAATGATTTTTTAGAACCTGCGTCTCCTGCAGACTCATATTGGTGCTTAACAAAAAACACAAATTGATGGACAATTCTTGCATTTCAAGTTTGCTCTTAAACAGCTGACACTCATACTTCTAATGTCGGAGCTTCCTTGAATGCACCAACAAGGAAAAGTCTTAAACAGTCAATGGTAGGGTAAACATAGGCCAGAAAAATGCTTGCAAAGCTGTGTAATATATAATGAAAATCAATTAATTTCTTCAATTATGTTTCAATTTCAATGTTTATTTCAATATATCCAAACACATTTCCGAAAAGAAAAAAAAATTCACAGCTGCCACAGTAAGGTCTGCTGATCTCTCCTGGTTATATTTCTTGGCAGTGTGCTCCCTGAGCCTACCCATAAAACTGACTGCATGTCACTGAGTTGCTCTCTCACACCACAAATCACAGCGGTTAGCTGCTCCATGAGCAGTGCGGTGAGGCAGAAGCAGCGAGTGATATTTGAAGTGAGCGGGTCGTCGCCTTACACATGGCTTCTGTTCCTCGATCACTGTGCGGATAAATCTGGAACCAGATGTTCTGGGTGAACTCCCAACCTGCAGGTGCTATGAAGCCATCTATATATAAATAGACTTATACAGTATATACATACATACATAGTATTACCACGGGGCGCACATGGATTAAATCATCATCAATGCAAAATCAAAAATAGGGACCCTTGAATAACTTTGTACATATTTGTTTTGACAACACTTACTGATTTTACTGTTCAGGAATTCTTACTCCTCGATAGTAAGCAAAAGCAGTATGTAAGTGTTTTCGAGGCTTGTTGATACAGATTAGTTACCATTAGAGTTTTCTTATGTTATCATATGCACATGTGCATCCTTCTTATTTTAAATGGCTGACCCAAAAGCTGGAGCCTTCAGCAAAAAACACCTGTCTAGTTCCTGAGTTGCTGGTGAAACGTTGTCAGATGAATTTCCTCGCCTGCCAGCAGAGGATTTCTCCTGCTGAGACAGCCCTGGGTGCTTGAAGTAAAAGAACACCCAGAGAGCTCTAGACTACTGAAGCAGACTGGCTTAGAGAACCTGCTATTTTTTTAAACTCGTCACTTTGTGAATAAAACATATATTTCAAATGTACAGTAGTTTGTGTGATTTAGGAGCGGTCAAAGTAAAAAACTCCAGTAACCAAAATTAGACTTACTAGACTTTTAAACAACGGCATTATATAAATGAAAGCCAGACAGAGAAGACGTGTCTTTCTAACTCTTGGCTGAAAAGGCCACTCATGCATGAAATCCCAATCCACTTTGGCTGCACACCTATTTTGAAAGACCCAGAAGAAGCCAATCAAATCAAACAAGGCATTTACTGATAAGTTAATCACAACCGTATGCCTCAGTCAGAGTCTCCATCTTTCAAAATCCCTATGAGGCGTAACATGAAGGGAACAGTGCCTGACAAAAAAACATTTGCTAGCTACTGCAATATCATAAAGAGCTGTAAAGTGGGTGTTGCGTGTTTCATTCCTGCCTGCAGAGTTACAGTTACCGTAGACGAGGCTATACAACGACAGCGGAGTCAATACATTAAAAACGTAGGCATACAGTATGCTCTGTAATATAACCAACATATGCAAGGAATCACAAAGCACTCTCATTTTTGGTTAATCTTTTAGCAGCATGTTTTATAATGTTAATTGCCCTTAAGCAGTCCGAAGGGCTATGAACAAGATATTGTGGGGAATTCATCCCACACTGTCGATATATTCTGCAGGAAAACCAGATGAATAGACCGAGTTGTGTCAAGATCCAATTTCATACAATAATTGTAGTTGCGCCTCCTGATTATCATGCATTGACATGAAAGTACAGAGGAAAGAAAAGAGATTGCAACTATAAAATAGGATGTGCATGTATGATATTACCTTGAAGAAATGCGGTAAATGGACGAGTATCCATTCATTTACCCATAACTTTCTTTACATTCCAGTTTACTTTGGGATACATCTAAATGTGTATGCCATTAAAATGACATCCAATTATGTGTTATCATTCATTACCTGTCGTCCACGTTTTCCTGGAAATCCTGGTAAGCCAGTAAGTCCTGGGGGACCATCCGTTCCTGGGTAACCCCTCAGGCCCACGAGTCCAGGTGAACCAAATGGCCCCTGGAAAATGTCCAGAACAGCGACAATGTCACTCCATCTCAATATCAGCCTGAGGGGCATTTACTCATGAGCACCATGTCACCAAATCTATCAGACCAGGTTTCTACAATTTAACTCTTCCTCTAAAATTTCTAAATGAAGAGATCCATCCTTGAAAACTTCAGCCAATAAATATTTGCAAGTATTTTTCCCATCACCCAATAAAAGTAAATTTATTTAGACACTTAAAAGTGACACTGTCACTTATAAAAATACAACACTGTTGCAGCTGACATTTTCTGGCAAACACCTGTGCATTATATTATCTAACAATGGAAAGCGGCACAGCATTTTTTAAGTCACATAATCTAATTGCCTTCTCTCTCATTTTTAAATACAGTAGTGGTAACCAATTGGTAAACATGTAATACTTTGGTAACACCGAAGGTACTCTACCCAAATGCATCCTCATCACACAGCCAATGACGGTGGAAAGTGCTTTTAATTGTGATGCGCTGCTGTCTCTCTCTGAGCCATGCATTTGGGTGAGGTGATGTGATACTCACTTCAATGCCAGGAGCTCCACTCAGCCCTCTTGCTCCCTTATTTCCTGCCGAGCCCTGGATAAACGCACACATGCAGAATAAAACATAAATCGGCATTCACAAAAACACAGACGAAGTCTAACATGAGTCTTATGGAGGACCCAAGATCAGGATTGTGTCTACATTTTATTTCTGACAGTCAAAGAAATTGGACAACTGTAAACTGTATATTTAACACCTCAAATAGCATTGGATTAAATCACATTGAGGTGTTTGATATACTGTGTGGCATAAAAGTAACACAGGAAACCTCCACTGCTTTGTTTTTAATAATAGCACATTCTATATATCATCATGCTAAATACCATAAGCTTTATAAACTTGTTGGTTCATAGAAAGATTAGTCTTTCCTATGAAACCATCCTTTTGCGGTTAATATGTTCTCTCCAGGCCCTGATACAACGAGTCATGTACAGTATATGTACAGTCATAGAAAGATATGCCTCAACATATGCCTTTACAAAAGCCATTAATATTAAACAGAAATATAAAAGTTCCTAAACGTTTCCTGTTTTCAAGCTGACTTCTATCGATGTTTCTAAACAAAGGATATGTTGCATGTGACAATATTGCTAAAACTCAGTTCCAACTCAAGCCAAGCTGAATAAATTGTAGAAAGACTCACACATTTTTTGAACTGGTTATATAATCATCACTCTTACAAACAAGCTGTTTTACATGTGGAAGAAAGTCTGTGGTATCTGGAAACCTGTGAATCCTTCACTTCTAAAACGACTATGGGGAATTTGCTCAAGGAAGCTTCAAGTTGTTTCACATGATAAATGAAGTTATGTAATCAGAGGGCCTGTGACAAGATTCAGGAAAGAACTGGCCAAATTGTAGGGTGTTTTTGAAAGCATCAGTTCAGCCTCGAATCCTAGTAGGCAGTGTCAAATTTGAAGAAATCCACTCAAGCTCTCCTGAGATAAAGCGTTTACAAGAATGGGACGGACGACCGTACGGACAACCTGAAAACATAATGCCTTCGACCACGTCTGCTACCGGCTCAGAGGCATTCAAAAGGGCATCTTAGATCAGTAGGATCAAGAATTTAGGGTGGCCACGAAAACTCTTTCATAATCTTCGCTTTATAAATGAGAGACATGTTGTAGATAGATTTTCCTGCTTTCAGGATTTGCATGGACTCACCAGCGCTCCGATGCCTCCTTTTGGGCCTGATTCTCCAGGGAGGCCTGTTGATCCCTAAACAAGACAAAGACAAACACACACACAAACAATAATATTAAGATGTTGTAGGAATACATACTATTCAGTTTTCAGATGAAACAACATTATTGTGGATGCCAAAATTGGCAAATTAGTCCCACTTTATCTACACTGCTCCTTCTTAATCTTAAATCTGTCCATTGTTGACACTCCATGAGGCCAAATTGTCTTCTTAGCACAAAACTCATAATCCCCCAAATAATTCCTGTGCTTTAAATGACTCTATGCCCAACTCTTTTGTCACCCTTAAGAAAACACATTTTCATAATTCACATTATGAGCCCAGCTACAGGAAAAGGCTCTAAAAACAACAACATTTTCATCATGTTTTTTGTTCTTTCCAACACTTTCAATCTTTTTACATCCCTGTTTATAGAAAAAAAAACATGTAAAAGTTGAATTGTTATACACTATAGCTACTGTGCTTCACATATTTACTGACTTACCGGTGGGCCTTGTGGTCCAACAGCTCCACGAAATCCAATGGTACCAACATGGCCCTGAAACACAGATAAATATAAAGTTATAGTTTTCTTTCTGATTCTTGATCTTTATCAGTGGTAAGATGTCTGGGAGATATGACATGTACATGTCATTCCCGCTTTCTTTACTAAAGGAAGAACATCTTGCCCAAAACAATGTGTATTCTCACGACACCATGAAAAAGGATGATTGGAGCCGACTGCGTCGTCGGGAGTTTCCTTAATAACGTATGATTAGAATGAAGAAGAACATAGGGAGGGATAACACATGTATGATAAGAAGACATATGAAGTGTATTGTTATCATCATCTAAATCATCTAGTATGTGCACAATGCTGTAGCTACAGACCACACTGTTCAAACTAAAGTAACCCACATACCAACATGCACTGTGAATGTGTGCATGTTTATTTTTATTAGAGCAAATAATCCTGAATCTGAGAGGCATGAAAAACACCAGATTCTTGCAGGATTATTTCTGGGAATGTGGTAATCCTCTCCAAACATGTGTGGTCTGCCCTTACAGTACCTGAGCAGAGCAGTAATTGTTGGAGCCAAGAGTATGAACAACAATCAAGTACACACACACACACACACACACACACACACACACACACACACACACACACACACACACACACACACACAGTGGTGACTGTTTGATATGTCTGATGTTGATTTAATGGTTTTGTCTACCTGATATCCTTCATCCCCTGGCTCTCCGCGCTCTCCTCGTTCTCCTGGGGGCCCCTGTGTAGACACAGATGCAAACACATGAACACACATACTGTACTGTACAGCCATGCCTTCATTTATACCCACAAAGCCTCAATTGAGCTGGGCAGCTACTTCAAGACAGAGTCACTTGTCAGGTCAACACACATGAAACATATTGTATAGATGTGATCTATAAGTCTGGATCTTTACAGGAGTCAAATGGAAAGGCATAATTTCACCTTGAACCTTGCTTTCATCCAATCTTGGTTGGGGCTGCAACAAGACACAGGCTACCATTGTATTGGTCATGCTACAGTATGTACTGTAATACTGTGCCAACTTGATAATCCAATACTACTCATATGGTAGGTCGCCATCTCGACCCCTGGAGACTTTCACTGACTCGATTGTTAATGCTATGTAGGCCTGTCTCGGTGGTGACGTCCTATGCTGTGAAATGTGTCTCAAAGTGCATAATAGTCATGGTACTATAACACTGTGCTGTCCCAAGCTGCTAAGACTCGTTGATACACCTTGATCCTCTTGATATTAGTCACGGGATGACTTTGTTTTCTTGCTGAGTAATGGCCCTCACTGACTCTCTTGCGCTTGACAAAGACACAAATGTTTTGTATGAATGCAGAATAATGAAGCCTGTTTCATTTTTAACTGTAGAACATGTGTGTTCAACGTTGTGAAAAGACCTCTATTTTCATTATTGGTGAATATAAGAGTACTAACAATGCTACGCTTAACCTCTACCTTGTATAATGTGTTTGACTTGTTCATGCTCAGCCTGCAATGAGCAGAACATATTTGGGTCACATAATCAAGGTCCATATTCATGAGAGGTTTAAGAACAGAAAAAAAACTGAAACAAAAATGTGTGTACTTGGTGTTCAAATCAGGAGTTGATCAGGATTCCTTTTTATTTTAAGCGTCAATGGGATATTTAAATGGATTGGACTAAACGGAGTGTGGTAGAGATCAGAAAGGAGAGTTTAAAGGAAAGCAAAACCTACTGGTTCACCTAAGGGCCCTGGGAGTCCTGGGGTCTTATTGTCCTCGCCTGGATAACCCTGGAATGCAGCAACAAACACACAATCACGCATGCAGACATAAGATTTTGCAGACAGTACACAGAAATACATTTCACCTAAAACAAAAAACTCTGAAATAATTACATTTCAAACACTAGTTGAGGTATCATATTACCTTTTCACCTTTAGGCCCTGGTGGTCCAATGGGCCCAGGCTTGCCAGAGTGACCCTACAAAGAAGAAAACTGATTATTGTAGCAAACAAAGCCACCACAACTTTACTGGCTACAGCATGTTTCTTAGAGAAACATGAGTTAGGCTGTCAGTGTATTAATCAAAGGTGTTTAATGTAAGAAAGACTCTTTGTAGAGATGCTCTTACATTCTGCTACTTCAGGATTTGTGTTTTGGCACAAACTCAGAAATCACTCAGCAGTCAAGTGTGACAATGTCTAAGAGCCTGTATACACATTAGTTGAAAGGGCCATAATGAACTTGAGGACCCTGTTCAAGTTATGCAACCTAAACCCATTGATGTTGGCATTGTCAGGATGTAGAGTTACCTGGAAAAAATTGCTTGACTTTACCATGTTTGATTCCACCTCTTGTTTTTACTCTTGTGGTTATTTGTGTATTTTTTTCCCCCTAGTATTTTGTGTTTATTGGACAATTAACAATACAGAGTAATGTGAAATATAAGAATGATAAGGATGATGTGTCTTCAGCACATGGGATTAAGGCACAAGGCTACAAAGAGAGGTGAGAAAAGGTGAGAAAGCTTGATTAAAAACAGCTATGTTGAGTTAAGATCTGTATTATAAGCATGTATGAAGTTCCTTGAAGCAGGGTTACATTATATGAGATAATCCTTGAAAAGCTACTTTTTACTTGCCATGTTGCAGATTGTAGAGGAATCCGGAGTTTCTACAAAAGGTTATCTAAACTTTGTAATCCCCCTCTGTAGGATAGGCCCCCAATGAATGTAAGCAGAGTGGGATGTGCATGCCAACGTCAAACTCACTGTGTATCCTGCCAGCCCTGGTTGCCCTTCTATCCCCATGACTCCAGGTCGACCCTGGAAGCAATGCAGAAAATGCAACAAAATAAGACAGTGAATCTTTTCCAGTGCTGTTATTTTTGCTTATTTTTGTTCCGCTAGTCCAGCTCAATATATCCATGGTTTGGCCTCAAACAGCCACGAATGCAAACTGAATCCTGTGCCTGGATCTGTGTTATGATGGGGATATAAATCTTTTCTCCACAACACGGTCTAAGTGGTTCTACTGGGAAGAGAGCTGCCTTTCCCTGTAAAAAAAAAGAATAGATGCCTTCCTCTTCATTTCTTCCTGCTCTCTCTCCGGCTTGGAACAAAGAAGGGCATTTGATGGTTTGCTCCTTTTGTCCAATCAGTGTTTATGGTCAATATAGTCGATCTAATTAATACATTCCGCAGCTTGGATGCTCTAGCTAGCCAGATGGCATGCTCTAGTCTAGATGACGCTCAAACACATAACTTCCTTGTTCTCTTCTCTTGTATTGCAATTTGTGAAAACAGCCAGCGGGACCCTCCAGAACCTAAGCTGCCGAGAGCAAACAGCGACTGGTTGTTGTAAAATTAGCGTAGCTCATTTTAAGAAGAGCAGAGCCAGTACTGTGGGGTGTGTGTGTATTTATCTGTGTGTGGGTGTGTATGTGTGTAGGTGCTTAGGGAGTGTGTGAGAGAGGGACATGAATGAAGTGTGAGCAGACGAGAGAGAACGATCGGAGAAAAGGAGAGTTTAAGTTTAGCAGTAAAGATATCAAGTGAACAGAGTTTGCCGTTTGTGCACAAATAAATGCTAAAGCTCCTCAAGACCGGCAGAAGTTTCCCGTGTCTTGTTCCCCGGCTGCAGAGTGGAGTGACGCATAGAGGCGACGATGGACACAAGCTTGCGCTCAATGTGTCTTGGAACATGCAGGCACTGACTGCATGGCTCAGCTTTCTTTATAATATAGTATACACTGAGGAATGTGTTGCTAATTACCTGCTTAGATGCATCACATTACTTGTAAAAGTATCTGCATGTCCCTGCGGTCCTGTTTGATGCTGGGGTGGTCCTTTCTATTCACTAACAGCACACTGTCAGCCCATAACATGTCAACTACAAGTTTCTTTGCATAATCTTGTTCTCTACGGTGTTACACCAGCACTCTAGCAGCCTGCCAGCTGCTGCCAATCAAATACTGTCATGTCTTTTTTTCATTTAATTCTAAAAACCTAAAAAAAATAGCTTTTTTTTTAATATACTATAAAACGGATGACTAAATGTTACTTCAGTGGAACTTTACCATCGCTCATCTCTGTCCAAAAGTTTCAGTCCGACTCTGAGACAGGATTAAGTGAGAGGAAACACAGGAAGAGTGGGAACTCACTGGTGTGCCTCGCGTTCCTCTGGCACCTTTCAGCCCCAGCTCGCCTGGCTGGCCGATGTCTCCTCGTCCGCCGATCTCACCAACAAGCCCCGGAGGACCTCTCTCTCCCTGGAAAGAAACAGATTGTCAATGGGGGATGAAAAACAGCAATGTGCCAGTATTGAGAAAATCCTTTAAAGTTGAAAGTTAGCTTTCAACCTCTTTTAGCGGAACGAAGCATCCATCCTGTCGCATTGTCCTTCAGCAAGAAAATAAAGCCATGCTGGCGCTTAGGGATATTTTTCTTGAATGCTGGTTGCAGTTAGTTCTCAGAACTCTAGTCAAACACTTTGCATTTGAACCAAATGATAGGTCAGGCAGCTGAAAGAGATGTTCTAGTTCTCTGCAACCACCTGAACACCAAAGGAGCTTGGACTAAGTCCTCTTAGTTTCTGCTGTTTCCTACTGAGAAACATAATGTAGAACAAAAGTGGTGGTGAACAAGGTCCTTACCTTCTTGCCGTGCCGTCCTCTGTTCCCTAGTGGCCCTAGTTTTCCTTCTGGCCCCTGTAGGAGACACATGAAATGATTATCACAGACATAACAAATGTATTCTATAATCAGAGGTATTGATAACTGAACCTGATGACACACATCAGCATTTTGTTTTTTTCAGACATTATAAGAAGGCAAATTTCTGTGCAGAAGCTAATTGCTTGTAATCTCCAATGTCATTTGTAACGTTTAGCAGCTTTATCAGCTCACATGTTTGTTTTCACAGTTCCCTCACAGAGCTCTTTGTATGTGTGCCCTGAATATGTCTTCCTTCCTGACACCTGTGACCTTCCTGGCCCTAAACACCTGTTGATGAATCTGGGTCTCATCACAAACAAGCACTGAGACTGAGGAGACTTTGACTGACATCCGCAATGCAGTGCTAAACCCCCACAATCTATGACATTGTGACTTTTGCTCCCAGAGTTAAGAGGCTTTGTTAAAGAGAAGGCTGACCCCTACTGGGACACAAGAGCATTATTTGGTTCAGAGCACTTTTGAAATCTATTCAGTCAGTTGCAGGAATTTAAAATACTAAGGGTGTGATTTATTTTGCCATGTCTCATCAGTCGTAATTCCTTTGGTCCATCAATCTCTTGTTAGCTCTCATATAAATAACCATAATAAACACCAAAAACCCAGTGGGAACCAGCGACTATTCAAATCTAGTTTTTACTTCAGCTGGAGTCAATCAGAAAGTCAATACAGGGAGCAATTTCTGTGATAGTCATTTTTTGTCAAAAAGTTTTTTTATTGAATTTTTTGTATCTGGCAGTTTGGAAACATAAAATAAACTTACACGAAAGCCCTGTTTCCCAGGCCCTCCAGGTAGTCCTAAGGGCCCAGGGTCTCCTTCCATTCCTTTGTCCCCAGGCTCTCCGATTGGCCCACGCTCACCAGGCTCCCCCTGATAGGCACAGAGAAAGAGAGGCAGACAACCAGCGAAAGACAGTTAAATGATAATTTCCATATTACATACAGAGACAGGTCAATAGGTCAGACAACCTGTGGTGCTCAGAAGCTGAAAAAAGGCTTTATTGGAATAGTTTTTATTGAATTTCTTTTCTTAGACTTTATAACCCATTCAAATGTAGTGTGCAATTGGGTGGATTGGTGTTCTTCGTGTATTGTGGTGTGTCCTGTCTTGTTGTGTTTACCTTGGTTCCATCTTTTCCTTGAGTGCCATCTTCCCCAGGGGGACCAGGAAGACCCTACAACAACAACAACAACAACAATAACAAAGCCTCTTCACTATTGTAAAACATGACATATCAACTGTGAGAACTGTGACATTGATACTGTCTCTGTGATGGCAGAGAATGTGCAAATAGTGCACAATAAAACCAAGCAATAAAACAATGGAAGGCATAATAACACTAAAACATGTAAACGATACGTATAAAACAAAAGGAAGCAATTGTTGTTTAAAAAGATTGTATTGCCGTGAAGGATTATATATTGGGAGCAAGTGCAGGTTAGCTAAAAAATTGGGTGATATTCTCTCTCTCTTGCTTTAGTAAAAAGCCTGACAGCAGAGTTATGAATTAATTGTAGTTTGTCAGTGGATCCTTAAGAACAGGGGCTCTGGAAAAAGCTGTTGCTGTTGTTAGCATCTCAAACACTGGACCAATTTAAATAAAACTATATGCACAGCTAGATATATCACTCATGGATATTTTGTTGTATATAATTGGGTAAATAACCTCATTATAAATGTGTAGAATGCACATATTTTGAACATGCATCCTTTTCTATACTATCAATGTATGCAGCTGTCAAAGTATGAAGCATTGTGTCAGCTAAGTGTCCTTGGGGGGAACTGGAGGATGCATGCTACGATGCCATTATCAGCCGTAACCGCTGAATGAGAGCAGAGCGGTGCCATGATTCCAGCCAGTGGGGCATGCTCACATGAAAGAACATGCACTAAAAGCATGCAGAGCCAGCCCAGCTTTGTTTTTTGTATTTGCTGCTATATTGCTCTGAATGTCAAATATTGCTTATTTAACACCAGGCTGGAAAGCCAAGTCTTTCACTGCCCTCTCTGGTTGAATGTTTCAAGGCAGTTTCACGTCTGACTACAGCCAGCATTACAGCGAACAGAGATGTCACGGTGCCCTGAAGAACACCTGTGTATCACTGCATCAAGGAGAGGAGGTAAACATAGGAGGCCACAAAATCAAGATCTTAAGGCTGTGTTAAATTACTCTTTTAATCCAACTGACTGTAGACAGTTGGACAAGATACGCTAATTCCTATGGACCATATCGATAGTTTCTCAGACATCATCTGATTTCTTTTATCTTCCTTCATCCAGTAAACTGAAGTAAGTACAAAATGCAATATTGGTTTGATCACAGTGAGTTTGAGTAACCTTGATAAAGAATGTTGACTCTAATTCTGTGGACAGAACAGTAAGATGAGACTCAGGCAATGCTATTTATATAGTTAATTGTTCTGCTTTCTTCGGGCTGGGGGATTAGACATTGTCGTCAAGAAGAGGGGGAGTAAATATACGACCGGGTTTGATTTACCCAAACACAAGGAAGGAAGGGATTAGTGTGATGTTTGCAGTTACTCACACTCGTTCCCTCCTGTCCCGGCTCCCCTTCCGCTCCTGGAGGCCCAATCTCACCCTGCAGAGAGACAAAACAAACCAAGGGGCTGTCTGGAGGTCAAACACACTCATATGTGCATGCACACTCCCAGACTTAGACCAACCACTGATACTTGAACCATGTTGGACTTGACAATGAGCTGCTGTTTCACCCAAGGTTACAATGACGTCAAATTGACTGAGCAAGGTCACATATTTTCACATTGCTGGAGGGGGAAGGGACTGAAGCCCCACATGACAAATGTATTATAAGATGCAGAGGTGGGAGGAGTGGTTGCAAAATACATGACAAGGTCGTACTGACTTTTGATCCCGGCTCTCCGATGGCACCCAGTTCCCCCTCAGTACCAGGCCCACCCTAAAAAGAAGAAAAACAAATGGGAATGAGTCATGTTTAATGTGTAATGTATACATAGGAATGTCAACTATAAAACCCCCAAAACCCTTAATAATAAATTGAATTATGTGAACTAATTCTTAATGAAAAGTACTTCGGGTCCTTGCTCTCCATCAGGTCCAGCTTCTCCAAAAGGTCCTTTGGGTCCCTGCAAGAAAATGAACCATCATAAAATGCCTTAAGCAGCTTAAGCAGTTAAATTATACAATCATAGCATTATTGGACTTGCTAGATACAGTAAATTGGGTAATAAAACACCAGTACAACATAATATACAAGTCTAGCATGTAATGGACAAACAAAAACATGCAGTTGAATGTAGAGAAAGCTGAGAACTGAGAGTGCCTGGAGTCAAATTGAAGACCAGCCAAAGGCAAGATGAGACCCATAGCATAACATAAACCGTGCCTCCAGTGTTATTGGAACGTCCTACCCTAATAAATATTTGTATCAGATTGTTTGACATTCTTTATATTCCTAAGGGGTTGGGTGATTTCCAGGAAAATCAAGAAGTTGAACACTCATCCAAGAAGGGATGCACAAGGTGTAGTGCTTAAAAGGTGTGTGGAAAGTAGAGAGAAAGCAATAAACAAAGTCAAATCTAAATAACAAATTTTCCCTCTCAAACAGTTCAATTTCGAGTTTAAGAAACCCTTTCTCCTGAAACCTTTGCAAGAATAAAGATGTATTATAGATTCCAGACAAGTCACTTTTCAAAATGTAGCATTTGTCTGTAGTTTCCTGAAACAAAAACGTCAATTGAACAATTGGAAGACAGCATACTTACTGGTTCACCGTGGGGTCCCCTGTCCCCGGTGCTGCCTGGAATACCTGGTTTACCCTGGAAACACACACAGTCAAGTATAGCTGCAATCATTTGTGTCATCACAGAAAAGAAGCAAGCGAAAGCTCGGCTTTGACCGCGGTCCCCTTCTTATTGTTATCATAACCATCATAAGCAACGTAACCACAAACATGATAACAGAGTCTAATATTCCAATGCCTCGAGACACAACACAGGAATTCCTTGATGCAATACAAAAGGATGGACCACGATACCTTTGAGTGTGATTGGCAGCTGGCTGTTCCAAGCACAGAAATATATGTTCCAAAATGTCATGAGATAGCAATGAATTCAGTAGCATCAGCCATTAGCTGTAGAATACATTGGTTTACAAACTCTATTGTGAAACATTACAACCTATCTCATGACAATAACGCTCAAAATACAAGATACAAGAATATATATATATATATATATATATATATATATATATATATATATATATATGTATATCTTAAATGTCTCAAGCTTGTGTGAATAAGGTATTTCAAGAGTCCCAGCCAGCATGTCCATGTGGGGCCCATAAGGTTTAAATTTGGGCTGCCGATAAGGGTCCCAAGTGGGTTTGTCCGCAGTTTCCACGGTGGCCTCACCTGTGTTTGCCCAGTATGGGCAAACACAGGTGAGGCAGTTTCCACGGTGAGGCAGTTTCCACAGGTGAGGCAGTTTCCACAGGTGAGGCAGTTTCCACGGTGAGGCAGTTTCCACAGGTGAGGCAGTTTCCACGGTTTGTCCGCAGTTTCCACGGTGGCCTCACCTGTGTTTGCCCAGTATGGGCAAACACAGGTGAGGCAGTTTCCACAGGTGAGGCAGTTTCCACAGGTGAGGCAGTTTCCACGGTGAGGCAGTTTCCACAGGTGAGGCAGTTTCCACGGTTTGTCCGCAGTTTCCACGGTGGCCTCACCTGTGTTTGCCCAGTATGGGCAAACACAGGTGAGGCCACCGTGGAAACTGCGGACAAACCCACTTGGGACCCTTATCAGCAGCCCAAATTTAAACCTTATGGGCCCCACATGGACATGCTGGCTGGGAGTGAATCTGAATCAATTGAAAACAAGGCAAAAACCTTGAAATCTTCTCACAGCTCACGTATTATGTAAAAAAAAAGCCAGAGAGAGCAATTGTCAAAAGTGTTGAAAGTAATATTTACAAGATTTTAGGGAGACAAAAAGATTTTTGAAAATCGCAGTATAATACATTGCTTTGTGACAACAACCACATTCACAAACACTGACAACTGCATTGACTACAACATTGCATTCAGCACTAAACGTAATGGCCTTGCACATCCCAAGATAACACAATCATTTTGGGACACAATGATCTTTAACTATAGAGCACAGAAATTGTGAGGAACGATACATAATAGATTTTGATAGAGATGTTTTTATCAAACACAAGATGGCGCTAAGAGTCCAGAGGTGGAGAATGTAAATGCTGCCCTCTTCTATATATACAGTATGTAGTGGGCAACTTTTGGGGAGGGGTGGATCTTCATTGAACATCAAGCAGCATGTGCTCAGGAGGACAGGTCACAACTAGTCACAGCTATGTGTGGATGTCCAGATGGCTAATTTGAGAGCAAGAGCACAAACCTGCATGTGTGTATTTGTGTGTCTGTTCAGAGTAATTACAAACAACCCTGAAATGTCAAATGTTAAGCCAACACATGATTAAAGAATGTGGGGAGAAGCTCATTTGTCAGTGAAAAGGCCAAACAACTGAATCCCACGCAGGGTTAGGCATGCAGGTGAAGGAGCTTTTCTCTGACTGGGAACAGTCCTGCCATAAATGGATGAAACACACAGAAACATACTGCGGATTTAATGATCCCCATTTGACTATTAGACAGCCCACTTGAATCAGTTTTTGAATCTGTTTTTGATTGCATGTTTCTACCATCTGTTGAACATCAGTTATTTCATCCTTTCGCAGTTAAAAAGCATATAAAAAGGACCATCCACCTTTTTTTTCATGGTAAAAATAGAAGAGTCTGCTGGCTAAATAGTGCTTCAAATGTGCCAAAAGTCTGTCTGTTGTGTCTTACTATAACAAGACATTATAGTCAATGTGTATCCTCTGAGTTTGATAAAGTCCCATCCAAAGTGGAGCCTGACCTATAAATCCACTAGCTGATATCATGTCAGCGGATAGGGAAAACAAATAATTGCAGATAGATATGTTTGTGGGTTTATAGAAACAGTTTTGCCATTACAGGATTTGTCCACCAGAGAGCACTGACAAGTTTATTTTTCAACTGTACAATGTCCTCTGCTCCATATGGTACATATCTTGGTCACAATTATTTCTTAAAAAAATATAAAACAAATGAAATGCTTGTCTAAACTTTAAGTATTGTGAACAGTGTTAAATTCCCACACAAAGTATATGAAGAATTACTCGTATATTTTTTAATTCAGAGGCAGGGAATGCAGTTTCAGTTATGTTTGAATGATGTGTCAACAATAACGTCGCACCAGTTGAATGAGTGGGAATAGATGCACATTTGTTTTGATTGTGCTTGGGAAAAAAATGCACAGTACCTCTTTTTAACTATGACAACTTCCTCTTTAGTGGCTTTATAGGTCCACACTCTTAAAGCTGTAATTACATGCATCACCGGTCAAAAGAGGATGTGGAAATGTTTTACAAGTGTGTGGTGCCTGCTGTAATCATAGTGATGCTTCTTGATAAAGGGAAGAGGATAATTAAAGCTCTGAAGGAGACATTCAGCAGTCAGCATTCAGTTAAACATTACTTACATTCTTCCCAGGAGGGCCTCTCGCTCCTGGACTGCCAGCCTTGCCCTTCAGAGGAGAAATCATTATTTGAATGATTGCCAAGCAGTTTAAATAAACCCAACTGATTTAAATCTATTTTGAGAAACATATTGGAAACATATTAATCTTCCATGTCTGCATGAAGCAACACTTCAAATAATGTGATTACCAGAGATGTGCTTATTAGTTTCTTGGAAATAAGAATGACAAAAGCATAACAAATGATTGAACCTACTGTCATCAGCTCATACATTTGCCCATAAAGTAAACCATCGTACATCATGTTTTGTTTAAAGTACAATGTTATGAAGCCCTTTAAGGATTTATTTTGTGTTGGTTTTATTAGGATAATTGAGCGATATTGTCTGCGACAGGCAGAATATGGCCAAATAGTTCCTTTGATAATTCATTGTGAAATATTAACATGACAACAATTTGTGACACATAGTAGTAGCATCACTTTTAAATCAGTAACAATGGTCATCAATTTCAAATATATATTTGAATCAGCTACACTCAATGACAAGCACCTAAAGAGGCATCACACACAAACAGATAAGCATATATTATGCTTGAACATGACATGCCCACACCTGGAGTGGCTGTGCTGATATACTTGATGTACAATTTTGGAAAAAGTATTGCACTTAAAATCTTTATATTAAAACGATGCATGAGAGGCAAATCTGAAGCTGGGTTGCATTTCACTCAACTAGATCCGTAAAAGACAACATGTATGTCCATGCTGCTCAGCAGATAAAGTGCAGGGTTCTTCCCTTAAAGGTAGCAGCAGTACATAATAACTGCATTTGGGGATAACATGATACAGCGGTGAAAAGACAAAGGCTCACTGCAAATAAAAACGGATTAGAGGCTCACCAAGCTTTTACAGAGGCCCGAGGGTTTTACTGGATGTGGTAATGTCTTTTCCATGAGGTGAGTGTGCATCTTCAAAAGTGATGTGCATGTTAACCTAAAGGCTTCAGCATGATGCCTTTTTATAACGTGAGTAAATACAAATTAGTCTTCTCATTTCTTCAGAGCCTGAAGTCTTCATCCGAAAATGTGTTACGCATACAATTTACAGTATCATAACCATTCAGCAGGTACCTAGCAGGTATTTTTAAGCAGAAACTTTGCAGCATGTTATTTAATGTACTTTGCTCTTTTCTTGTCTTTCTCTAACATAAGCTAGTATAAGACGAAAGACAAAAATAAAGTCTGCATATTAATTGAAAGACGTCTTACTATAAATCCTGGCTCTCCTTTTTGTCCAAGGTCGCCCCTTTCACCCTGCAAAGAAAAGGTGTGATACATTTTGGAAAAATTGGGATGGACTATAGAAATAATTCATCCATATGATGTGACAAATCATTTCACAAAAGCAGTGTTCCCAAGTTGAGGGAGTCATTTCAGCTGTAATACTGTGGCTAATATACAGGAGGATAGACATCTTTCTTGCAAAAGTACTACTTTCATCCAATCTTCACATGTACTTGGTGATGTTTGACACAGGGTGGTGTGCATGTTTACCTTGGTGCCCTCAGGGCCTGGTTCTCCCAGTGGGCCATCTGGACCAACGGGACCCTATGCGAAAGAAACATGAGACACACATTTCATCACTCAAAGAAGAATGAGCTGTACAGGCATACATATATCAAAGCATCAGACATACGTTGATATATATATATATATATATATATATATATATATATATATATATATATATATAGATAGATAGATAGATAGATAGCTATTAAATAGCACCGACAACAGTCATTATTCTGTGTCTTCTCCACTTCTACAAACATTCCAGTGGTTTCCCAGCAATGTAGCATCACCACACAGGTAGGGTGACAGATACACATCTGTAAAAACAACCTAAGACCCTCCCATTTTCTCTCCTGTCCACTCTTTCAAGACTTTTGTTGGGTCCATCTTGTCTCCCCTATTTTATACATCTTTATTGGTTCCTATTCTGTCTTCAGTCAGACTGTTATCCCTCTCTGATCACTCTGCTCCCATTGAGGCAGACAAACAAGGTTTTATCTTTCACCAATTGATTCAGCTCCAGGCTAGGACTTGTTATTTTCTAGCTCAGAGGCTGAACTGATAAGAATGAGAGATAAGCTGCGCAGCGGTTTCATCTTGCTTCCTTTATGTTGCATTCTGAGGTTAATCTCTTATCGGGAAAGGAATGGTGTTTATTTATTTTCCCAAAACAAAAGCGAGCAGGGGAATATATTGTGACTTTGGTTCAAATGATTAACCTTCACAATTTTTACTGGTCCGCGATGGATCATATGCTTTGACGATGGAGACGAACCACAGACGAGAAGGAGGGGGGATGAGGGTAACTATATCTTACCTCAGCCAGACAGGAAATGCAACCACAGACTGACATATGTATGGATTACAGTAAACAACACAAGTCGTGGCATGTTAAGTACTGCCATATGTTTTGCTCGGCGAAATGGAAGTGAATTACGGATAAGTGATGACGTGTAGGATGTAGTGTGGGATTAGGTAGAACTACATCGGCTTGTTAGTGTTCCTTGTCCATTTTCTTGCATTGGCTTTAGTCATTTCGCATTGTGAGGCAAAATAAAAAATAGTCATAGCTATATGTACATTGTTTCTTGGTCATTTGCTTTGGCCAGTGTTTAGGAAGTATACTATATGTATATAGTATATACTGTCACAGGGATCAATATTATATTGTATTAGTCAATAACTGTCAATAATGAATACAAACTTGGATTGAGCATTTGCATCCTAGGAAGTAAAGCTGCTGGGTTTTTTATTTGTGCACAAGCACCAACAAATAATATTGTGATTTGAAGACCCAGCAAGTTGGCCCAAGATACATATTATAATTAAATCCCATCATTTGAGCTGCTTACCTGAAGGTGTCATTCATCTCTCAGCCACACGGTGTCTCACCAGTATTACCTCTCAAAATCAATTTGACGTTACCATAATGTCTTTCAACATGAGATTGATGGGGAATTATAAATTCACCTATAAAGAGGCTCGAGCCAATCTGGACAAACACGTGTCTTAAATTGTTTTACACTTTGGTTTGTGGAAATTAAGTTGTGATGGAAAACAGACTGCCAAGGGGTTTGATAAGTGAAGTTTCCATGAGTTGTTGAGTTACGGTAAGCTCACATACATATTACACAAAGGACACAACTAATGCCCGAAAGGTAACGGTTGCTCTTACCCTCCTGCCCTTTGGCCCAGCAATGCCTGCACTACCCCTCTGCCCCTGTGGACCCTGTGAGAAAAAACAAGACAGACACAAGTTGAATCAGAGGGAGAGAATAAAGATTGGGAAATCGCATAGTGCAGTCAGACAAGCTATAAAATACAGTGTGAATATTTACACAGACTTTAAACCCTCTCAATGCGTCTTTCAGCCCACATCAACCAATATGCCAATTAAGACATACTGTTTACATAGGTCGGAACTAAATTGTGGGAAACAGGGAACTGATATGGACAATATGCTTATGTGGAGATGTGCAACGTTGGGCTGAAATTATTCCTAAAAAACTTGAGCAACTGGATAAAAAAAAATCCCCCTTCCCTTAACTCCCTCTCCCACACCAACACTGGGCACAGGTTTGCAGTGCCACTTATCAACAGTCTGCATGTAATCTTGTAAAATGTTGTTTTTGGCAAGAAACTTAAATAAATCCAGTTGTTTAAAGGATATATTCTCACATCAATACGAAATAGATATTAGAGACAGGATTATGAAATAACACTACTTCTAAGCAGCTTATAGTACATAATTAAAACTATGAATGACAAGAAATAACATCATACATTTAGTTTCTGAATTGAACTGTGTGGATACCAATAACAAGGTAAAAAAATTATGTATAATTTTTTTGACAGTTTACTGTGACTACGGGACGGTTGAAATAATTGTTCAGGACGGTTCCAGCACAGCTGAGAAAAAAGTTAGTCTTGAGCCTTGAAACCCAGAATGTAATATGCACCAGATGGGTTTAGTTTTGTATGCAATTTAAGCCAATTAATTGTTCAGTCTTATATTCTCTTTTGTATATTGCTTCTCAATAAAGCAAAATAAATGTCTATCCAATTATTCGATTAATTGATGAAATAACCAGTGAAAGAAAAAATGGAAAGCTACAGCCCTAGTGCAAGGAGTAAAAAAGGTTACCATTTTAATAATACAATAATTCATTATAATATATTCTATTTACGTGTGATCATCCCTATGCAAAGAATCACTATATGGTATTACACAGTGTTGACGAGGGGAGGACACTTACTGTTGCACCGTGCAGGCCGATGTCCCCTGGACCTCCTGGTAACCCTGGATAGCCCTTACACCAAAACAGAAATAACAAACATTATAGAAAGGTAGACAAGATTTAATGTCACCATTATACACATTAGTCAAGCTATGCTGCATTAGTGCAGCAAAAGCCCAACAGCAGTGCACGACTGTGCAGTAAAATGTTGATACATCAGCAACATCTGTGGATAGGGACTGTTCTGTAGAACTGTTTTTCTTATTACTTTGTCTTAAAATATGCTCAAGACCCACCAACAAAGGGGAACAGCTGGGTCTGTGGTACTTGTCAAAGCTCAACCCATCACCCATTCTCATTTTCTAATAATCTGTTCAGGAATAATGCCACAATATCAACCAAAGTCAGTAAAGAAAAAATGGCTTTGCCAAGAAATGCTAATTCTTGCAAATTGCCTTTAAACAGAAACAGAATTTAATGAAATGATCATTGTCATCTGTGGTGATACAGCCCAAAGTCAAACTGCCACTTCTTGCTAATGTGGCTTCAATATAACACAAACTGGTTCACACAAATCACCATACCTCCTTGAATACGTCACAAAGCTCTCTTTCTCTCTCTCTCAATCAAACATGCACTAGCAGTGATTCAATCATCGAACTATTCCGCCAGGCAGCCACTAAATTAGTCATCCTCTTTTCTAGCCAGCCAATCAGTCAGGCTGCTAGCCTTCCAGGTCAGGACTGTGGCCCAAAGCCACAGACTTTGAGTTAATCCAAGGTCCCGGGACAGTGACGGGTGAAGGACAACCTCTCCCATGCAGCCTTACGGGAGACAGTGGACACACCGCTGCACTAGACTGCAGCATGGTTATTTTTCTCTCGGGAATCCATACTATCAAAATAATCTTTATGAAAACACATTTTCCACAGTAGTATGTGGGTTAATGTTGTGACATTTACTCGCTATTAACCTGCAAATATAAAAACATTTAACAAACCCAACTTGAACATGAAGTTTGTATTTAGGGCAAAAAAAAAAAAAACAGACAAAGTTCCTTCAATCAGACACGAGAGCACTCGCTCTTAAGATTGGACAAATGTGGATTTACTGTTCCACTTGCCATTCAAAATCTCCAACTCCAACCATTTCTCATTCTGTCAAAGATGAGACACAACTGTAATCCACTGGAGCCGTTTACTGTCACAATGAGATACTGACCCGCCTCTTATTCAGACTGATGAACCAAACGGTATTGTTTCAGTTAGTTAGATCTATCACAGGTCTCATTGTAGCAACAGTGGTTTGACAAATAATTTGTATCACAGCCAGAGAACACCCAAAAGGTATTTCAACAGATCCAAATACAGTGTCTATAATGTATACCAGATTGTGTGATCCAAAATAGTAACTGAAATAAAATCTGTGTTTTTCATACCTATTTTCAGCATTACATTACCATGGGGAAAACAATTAGACACAGCAGAACTGTAAAGATTTGTATCTACAAAAGTTGCAACATTGAGTAATTTGAAACCGTCAAGGCCATGTGAGTCTCCTTTTATTTCCATAAAATAAACATTGTAGCTAAAAAAACATCTGCCAAAGATTACAGCCCAAATTGTTCAGTGGTTCAGCTTCATACTAAACATCCTTAGACATTAGTTAACTGAACAATGCATTAAAGCTTGGAGACTCTTAAGACTCTGGGGTTTACCCCCTCCTAGACAAGAAGAGCCCTGCAGTGCATCCTGTGTGACTACACTTACCCGTGGCCCCTTCTCTCCGACTGGACCTGTTGGACCCGCTGGTCCTCGGTCGCCCTAGGGAGAAGAAAAAAAAACACAGAAAGAGAGCTGATTATTAAACTTTGACCTGAAAGTTAACCACAAAAAAAAAAAAAACTTTTCCAAATAAAAAGCCATGAAACTGGAGAGCAGCTTCTCAAATACAGAAGGTTAGATTGGCACCTGGTTGAGTGAAGTTTAAAGCCAGCAGGTACTTTGAAACCCAGTTGGTGGCATACTGCGTTAAAAGCAAAGGTGACCTCGGGTGAGCAGTAAAGCTGCCTATAGGTCTCCACTCTAACAACACTTGTGTCAGTCATCCTTTAATCCTTCTTGAACTGTGTGACATACAGGACTGTACAAGTATACGTCTAGTTCTTGCACGTCTCCATCAAACGGTGGGAAAAGTAGTTTTAAGGCTCTATATTGGAAAGAAAAGTCTAATCCAGAGATTTTTGTCATACAATATACAATGTGAAAGGAATTTGGGGGCTGTCAGGGTATGGCTGGTGCTGACAGATTGAACCAGGAGAGGGATTTTGCATAAGAGGGAGCGGAGGACAAGCAAGAGTCTGACAGGCAGACGGCTTCCCATCACCAGAACATGTTCTGACACACAGCTTCTAGATAGGAAGCAATGGGGAATAGGTTACGATTCAGACAGGAACAAAACAGGAAATAGGGGAGTTTTTTTGGAGGACTGTTAATAGTCCACATCCAGACTTCTTTTAAAATAATGTCACTTGAGCAGGAAGGCTGCAGAGCCACTTAAAATATTGTATTTTAAGCTGAGAGCGAGGCAATGGGAGCCGGACATGGATAAAGCCTCGGGGCCCCTCCAGATTGCATCATGAGTATTTTAACAAGACTTATGCTGGCAGTGTGGTGCTATCCTTTTTCCTATGTTTTATGACTGCATATGCAGTAGTATAGACTGTATAGATGTCAGCGCAGCACATGTCTAATGGCACCAATCAGGAACAAATACACTTTTCTGACATGGTGACAGACCTGAATCTCCTGAATTAAACTTGACATTACTTGCTTCTGCAGGGGGGCGGATAGATGAGGGACCTTAATGGTGACATGGCTTTGACTTTATTGTTATTGATGTGGATGTGAGAGTGTTGAGTATTTCTCAAAGCATGTATCCTGGGCCCTCTGGGGCCTTAAGCCATTGCTGCTTAACACAGCCCAAATTACAGGGGTCGGCCACTGACGAGCAACCAACTGATGCTGACTGACAGCCTAATGACAGAAAACCCACTCCTTACCTTTTCACCAGAAACTCCCATCACCCCAGCTATCCCAATGACGCCTAGTGGACCCTGGAGAGGAGAGGAGAGGAGAGGAGACATAAGAAGAAAGTATGTCAGTGTGAGGGCCTTGTTCATTCATTAAATGGTTATTTTGCAACAAACCTGCAGGTTTAATTTCATTAAATTTTTTGATTTATTCACAATATAATTTTACAGATGCTAAAAATAAGCATTACATCTTAAAATATCTTTCTGTATTTAGCGGTCTTACACAGTGTAAACTAGACGATTCCTTCGTCAGTTTAAAGTAAGAGAGAAAAACAAAGCAAAAGCAGATGACACATCAATATTTACGAGTGACCATAGCTTACTATTATTGATTCAAAAACAGTTTTACAATCCATGTGGAATTGATAATAAAGAATTATTCAGCAAAGATAGCTGGACAAAAGGTTGCAACCAAAGCAAGGATACCATATTTCTTGTGCACAATATTAAATATTGGGAATTTACTCGGGTAATATCACTATGGTAGTGTCACAGCATAAAGTAAATAAATGGCCCCCAAAAGAGACAAACTACTTAATAAAGGAGTCCTCATGGGGAAAAGACCAGCTAATGTAAATATGAGAGTTATTGGAGGATCTTAACCACTTCCAGATCAGTCGTCTGGGACAGGGTCTGTGGTCTGGACCAGTGCCAGCCTCTCCAAATGTAAGACTTCAGTCGGCTAGGTCGACATTCAGCCAGAAAGGGCAGCTGTACGGTAGTTTTTTAAATCCTGTCATTGTGTTTAAATTTTTTCTGTCAAAGTAAAACAAAACGTAGCGTAGCTTAATGTGAAAATAGTAAAAGTATGAGAAATGGCCAATTAACGGAGTAACATGCACTTATCACAAGCCAGACCAAGTACACCGCACCACAGCATGTGCACTAAAGCCACCGGGACAGTGCAAGCTCCCACAACATCTGAATCTAACGGAATTACAATGTTACTATAATAATTTATATGTCTCACTTCTGGCCAACCACAAAAGCCAGCATGGTCAGACTGCGGCTCCCTCTGGTTGCGAGGGACAATCTCCATTGCTGCGCTTCCTCCTTGCAGAATGATATATTCCCATAATTAAAAGGTTAAACAATTCTACACTGACTGCTAATCTTACTTCTGTCGTACTATAATACAGTACATGTTCTTATTATTTACTTTTATTCTTTTCTTTTTTTAGTTTAGAGAACGAGAGGGAAAGCTAGAGCCAGAGAGTAAAAGACGGACAAAAAGAAACTAAGAGTAACATAACAGATGGATAAAGATAGAGAAAAGAAACAGACCACTAAGATAAACACAGTGAGAGTTTGTTCCATTTGCTATTCCATAACTCTAGAAATGCTGAAAGCCTCAACGTGTTACTCATGTATCATCTCCCAAACAGTATTATTGGATGCAAGTAAAGCAGTTGAGCAACGGATTAGTAGCTGAGTGTCTGTGAAGGGATGCAGCCTGCAGGCATGGGAACAGGAGCTCGAAATTGACCTCAAAGCCCTTAATTGGGAGACGAGGTGGGACAATGTGGTACACTGTATCATTTAACAGAGGGAAAATGTTTTAAAGGGGTTTCCATGTTTCAGGGCCTTGACGTTGGCGCTTTTACAATACTGTTTGAAGGCGATTTGGTTTCTCAGACACAGCTTGGGTTACAAGAGTACTGGTTTAACCATTAACCTTACAGTTAGAGAAGAAAGACAGCCCAAGTCACTTAAAGTTAAGAGTATTAAGGATATCCGTCACACGTGCCTCTTTCCTGCGCACACATGCAAGTACACACTGAGTCACTGACATGCAAATCAAAGCACAGATGTTGACATATCAACTCTATTTCTAAGCACACTTGTGCTTTTTTTTTGCTTTGGTAATTGTGGACTGATACATTTATTTTATATACAAGTTTTATTAGCTGTTGACAGGAGGGTGAGTTCAGAATGAAACACTCCTCAGCCAATCTAAATTGGCTAAAATACACAAAACTGTAAAAAAGAAATCCCGTAAAATTTCCCTTGAAACTGTTCATGAGAGGCCTTGTGGTGATACGGGGGTATCAGACGGCCTACAGCCTCCTTGCATCGACCCTGGATTAACCTGCACTATCCAAAAACAGTCTTTCTCAGTTTCTCACAGATCTCATTTATTTGGAAAGTGATGTAATGACATTAGAACCTCCATATGTCTTTGAGGTTTTTTTCTCTCTGCATAGCCCCATGTCTCCTCCTTGGCTTCAAAGACCCCTCCACTCAGTAAGTGCTTAATCCCTCTCATATGTGCACTGCAGCAACATGGCCCACTTGGTTGCCTCCACTATGAACAGAATGCAAATATTAACATTAAGGGGCCTCCGGGAAGGACGGACATACTTTGGATGTTCCGAGCAGTTGTGTACTTTAACAAAGGGGATACATGCCCCAATAATTCTCTGGAGTGCTTGTGCTGGGTATAAAACATCAACTGAAGCAGACAAATATACACATGGAACTGGGATTTTGCAGTTAATTGATACAATCATCCTAACACAGATGTGTTGGGGCACTTGCAAAGCCATTTGAAAAATAAAGACCAACATCTTTTTGGCACAACGTTGTCAACTTAAATTAGTATAGTATATGGCAACATGCACCATAAGTGTGATTCTTTGGCTAGACCAGGCATTAAACACTCTTTGGCAGGATTTGAGCCATAAACACGTTTGTAACCCAAATGAGGTGACATCTCTGATTGATGTTCCGTTTGTTCTACTGTGGTGGCCCATGTAATGATGAGAACACTACGTGGTGGTGAGAGAGGCTCCAAATGTCTCTAAATGTTTAAAGTGGGTCAGAAAAACAGCGAGACACATCAGAAAATGTTACTTCCTCCACACTTGCCACACTGGAAGGTTTAATTCACTTGTGGAAGCACTACATCCTTATCTCAATAAAACATAGACAACTATTAAAAATGTTCAAGGACAGGAACCCAAGCTAATAAAAGCTACAGCACAGACTCCACAATGACACTCTTGAAAAGGGGTTTAATGAGAAGCTACTGATCGGCAGCAGAAGGGCTGTTGATTAATGTCAGTCAACTGCTAAAGCAACTTACTTGTGTTCCAATTTTCCCAACATTTCCCATGTCCCCTTTCTCTCCCTGAAAGCAGAAAACATCAAACAGTGTGTTGGTTAGCTTCCTGTAATTAAAGTGATCTTTGTCACCATCCTGCCCTGCTACTGGCACAGGACTCTGCGTATTACAATAGTAAAAAGGAGCACACACACAGACTACATGTGACTGTGAATTTGTTTGTGTTGCTCCTCTTTGTGGTTTGCCAATGTGTATGATGATAGCCCTGGAAGAAATCATTTTCTCTCCTAATTAAAAGCATGTTTACAACACAGTACAATTAGGTTTAGAATAAATGGGTTACAAACATGGTGAAAATGGCACTCAGAGGCAAGCACTAGACAAAATAATAAAATCTTGAAACACACGATGCCATGATGATGGCACTGCATTTGTGGTGTGTATAAAAGTCAATTTCAGCACATAAAAAAGGGTGAGGATCAAGTCTGGAATGTTGTGGTTTGCTGGAATGTTGTGGGTTGCAAACAAAGTAACAGTTAAATAAGCCATAAGACTGTCAGTGTCAGCGTTTTCAAGATGAAGGCCGTTCTGGTATAGATTTGAATTTGTTTCAAATCAGGTCTACAACAATGTGAATGGCAGGAAGCTACCAAGTAGAAAAGAATAGGCCTAGCGCAATCTATTACAATACATACACAGGCATTCTTTTAATATTTCTTCATTTCTCAATGTCTAATAATTTGTCATGGCAAGTGATGTCTGCAAAAATAACTCGGTAGAATAATATTTAGCTCAATAGTTCAACTGTAATGTGTCCATGAAAAAGAAAGCCAATCTAAACATAGTGGAAAATACCTTGCTCGTTCATTCTCAAGCAAAATAAATCTAAATTAAGACTTTAAACATTAAATGGATCTGAGGTTGATTCTGCAACCCAATTTTCAAGTCCACAATGCATATTAACACATTTTTTGTTATCCACAATGTTGTGGCGTGATATATTGTGACAGAACGAGACTCACCGCTAAACCGTCCGGGCCAGGTTCGCCTGTGTAGCCTTTCCTTCCCGCTCTCCCCTTTAAAAACAGAGGCAGAGAGACAAACACTAATGATGAAAAGATAGCAAAGCTTATAATCTATTTATTTCATTCAAACCACCTGCAAAAGGCTCATTTTGCTCTTTTTGTATTAGTGTATATAACATGTGCATCTTGGAGTTCTTACATTCGGGCCAGCGCTGCCAAGTGGGCCGAGTGGTCCTTCATCACCCTGCAGAAACATAGTATAGTTCTATCATACACAAATATTTGCAAACATAAACACACACAATCACATGCTCACATATACACGGCAGAATCCAACAGACAAGTAAATACAGCTGGCACACTAAAACACACAAAGAAATGCACACACAGTAAAGTTACCATTCCATTTGCATGACTGTGCTCCCCCAGCTTCTGAAACCAAACCTACGCCACTGGTTACAGCTGCAGTTAGATAAATGTAATTTTATATTCCACTTCTATACTTTCAGGTATCAAACCGCTTTGTCTCTGCAGTCTATCTGACTCAGGTGCTGTGACCCATACCAGGAAAGCGTGTGTTTGAGGAGAGTACGTTGGCAAACTACCAGGTTTGGTTGTATCATTCAGAACAATAGAAAAGTGTGTGTGTATGTTGTACACCTTCCAAAAGCTTCTGTTCCTTTTTTCCATAGCTGGAAACGTTTCACCCTTGTTTTTATAAGCACCCAATGATGAATCATGACTTCACCAAGTGGAACATGCCCCGAGAGTTAAGGTATTGAAAAAAAAACTCCCGCTAGGATCTAAGCTTCAACTGTATGAGATATGACCACAAACTAAATGAGAAGTATTGTGTGGGTTATTCATGCCTCAAGTTAATCTTGACTAATGATCCAATGGAAATCTCTTGAAGAGACATATTTTCCACTTTTCTGTATCAGTGAGTCACGAACCGAGCAGATGTGTGGGATTAAGTAAGATGTTGAATTGTCTCACCTGTGTTCCCTGTGGTCCTGGCGGGCCTTGAGGCCCTCTGGCACCCTGTAAACCCTGAAACACAGCATGAATTCAGTTTGATGGCTTTATCGAATGGATGGATGGACAGAGAGAAAGAGTGAGAGACGCTGTTGCACCTTTGGTCCAGGTGGACCGTTGGGCCCTGGTACTCCAATGTCCCCAGGAAATCCCTTTGAAAAACAAGAGGAGAGATAAATCATTATATGTTTTTATTTAACCTGTCATGATGAGTCACATGACTTATTGGTGGAGTTTGATCCCACACAGTAAATTAACTTATTTAGTAGGGCTTGAATTAAATGCATTTATAAAGGTGGGTACGAAGTAGGTCTATTTATTGGCTACAGAAGCTCCTCTTTACAAATCACTGAAGGCTTCCTGCATAAATCTGAATGGGACAGACACAGAGGTGAGGCTTTTCTTAAGAGTATAGGCATATATATTGCAAACCGATATAAAGATGGTGATGGATTGCTACTGAGCGGATAGAGGCTGAATACCTTCAGGCACTCCTGCCATAACACAATTACTCATTTCAAAATGATACCTGTTAGCTGTGGCCTATGTGACTTATGGTCATGTTGCCCTCCTGACCGCAGTGTGTCTTTGGCATTTTCCATGCTTTCCCCATATGTGAGCATCAATAATGACCTCTTTGACAAAAGGTGAGGTATTCCACATCCAACGCACAGACATGCTGGAGGGAGATGCCAGAACAGGAAAAGTACAAGATTCATCTTGTCATATATCAAGTATTGCAGCATATGTTAGGGGGTAGTGAGACGAGTTGGTTGATGTCTTCATTGCCCACACTCAAGTTATGTCAGTATAAGTGAAGAATTCATATTTCAACTGTATCCCAGTGTGTCTACGTAACACCATAGAATACTGTAAAATAAAATATAAGAACTAAAAGTCTAAATACCAACTGGCAGAGGCCTCAAACATCACACCATACAACACAATGTTAGATGGAATGGATACTTATTGATGTATTACATTTCATTTCATTTAGCTGACGCTTTTATCCAAAGTGACTTACAAAGTTGCATTCAACCATGAGTATAAACTCAGAACAACAAGAATCAGGAAAGTACAATTTCTTCAAAAAAGCTAAACTATAAAGTGCTACTGATGTACTGTGCAAATGTCATGGCAATGACCTGGTTGAGCAATTGGCCAGTTTGATGATCACATATATCATATACGAGAGGAATTGTTGACGTAAAAGTGGCAAGTGAAGGAAAGGTCATAAGGTCATCGAAAGGTCATCTAATGACCAAAATGAAGGAAATAATCCTGTTTTGTTGTGTTTATTGTTATTTTCCCAATATATTTTAAAGATTTCAAGAGTAAATGTTGGTCTGGAACTGGCAAAAGAGTAAAGGTCATAAAGTCAGAACAATATGTCCATGAATAGCCACAGATAATACAATATTAGGCAATTATACAATATCTTGTGATGGTACTGATATAGGAAAGCTTGGGGTGTGTCCAAAAATGTAAAGCTCATCATCTGGGGAGCATGAATGTGCTTATTATTATGCAAGATGTTGTATATTTTTTGAGGTAAGAAGAGAAAATCTGAAAATCACCCAAAACAATTGGGTCATTCTCAAGTCATTCTCTGTCCATCATTATATTAACATAAAATTCCATGAAACCCTTCCATCAACCATTGGCTATCGGTCTCATGATGGATAAGCCTCTGGGGACAGGGGGCTATAATTCAGAGGTACTGGTGTAGCCAGCAAATATGCGGGCCAAGACTATGCTGGCAAAGATTGTTTCCCTGCATTTAACCAAAGACTGCTTAAACGTGATTAGTAAATACTACTTAGACTACAAACCATCTGATACCAAAATCTTGTCCTATTTTCGAAAGATTCTGTATATGAATGAAGAAATATATGAAGAATAAACGCATTTAATGTAAGACAAGGAAAATCCACACATTTGAGAACCTGGAACCATCACAACTTTTGATACACAAAATACTTTTTAACGATTAATCATTTATCAAGACAGTTGCCGATATGTATGTCCTACCTCTGGTCCTGGAGGCCCATGTGGTCCCTGTGCCCCGACCTCACCAATTCTACCCTGTTTTAAATACAGTGAAAACATCTTAATTATTATGTGTTCATTCTGTCACCATTTAGGTAATGTATTCTGTTAATATTTCTCCATCATGAAATTGAGTAAATATGTGAATAATGTGTTGCCACATTGTGTTCTTATAGGTGTTTCATATGATGCTTAATGACACTGATGTAGAGCAACAAGAAACATGATGCTGCATGTACACTTGCTATCAGGCATCAAGAATAAACTCAAGTCACTATGTCAGTCATTAGACTCTTTGCATTTGCACAACTATCTATAAGAAAACTGATTTCCTGACCAATATGTTTGGATAAACTTTAACACTGTGTGATAGTACATCAAATCGTTTTTCTTCTTTTTAAAATTATACTGTAGTGAGCAATGTGGTTATTCTGATTCTAAAGTATCTGTACTTGTTTATACAGTATTCCATCGTGAAAAGAGAGAGACATTAATTCACAATATTTGAGGCTGTTATCTTCCCTCATTGGAACTCACTAACAGCAAGTGCACAATCAAGGAGATGTGTTGTGAATGTGACAGTTTACACGGAAGAAAAACAGATTCCCGATCTCATTGTGGTACACAGTGTTTACTTGGCGTTGTATATAAAACCTGTACAACATAGCAAGCGCGTACACACACACACACACACACACACACACACACACACACACACACACACACACACACACACACACACACACACACACACACACACACACACACGCGTCCATCCATACAAAATAATAATATAGAATAAAAAATATAAATATACAAACACACATAAACATGCACAAAAAAACATCGTAATATTCCATGTTCTACACATGCACCCTTGGCTCCAGAGACACATACACACTCACACTCACGTACCGGTGGTCCAGGTTTCCCTCTCGGCCCAGTAAGACCTGGTCCACCAGCAACACCCTGAAAGAAAAAGGTGTAACACTCTCAAACTAGTCTTACACATTGTGTATGTGTGTGTTATTGTGTTTGTTTTCATCCATTACAATACAACTGAGTGCATGGCTTGATTTGTGCGCTAACTTCCCTCTATATATTCTGTTACTGTCCAATTACTTCTCATAGCGGATGTAAACAGAGATCACTTCTGGGATCAAGAACAGCAAAAAAATGCTTGAACTGTAAAAGTATTTTCAAGTGACATGTTCTCGAGTATTTGTACTAACGATGTCATGTTCGATGAGGATGGGAATAAAATATCTAAAGATCTTTTCATAAATTAGTAGTAACAATAGTTCCATGCACATAATGACGGCAGACGTACCTTATCACCTTGGTCCCCCATCTCTCCTGGTTCGCCCATTTGTCCCACTTCATCCTGCATGTCACAGTATTATACAGAGATATAACACAACACTACTCTGCCAGAGTGATCACAATACGGCCATACTGTAGATACAAAATATCTACCTTTAACTAAAGCATATACTGTATATATAAGAACATCATGCAGCAACACTTGTACACTTTCAAGGTAACTTAGTATACACATTCAGTTTGATTATCACAAAAAACAAATGACAACACTGTAAAGAACCAATATACATATGGAGCAATATACATTTATTAAAGAACTACTAACATGCTCTGTCTACTATCATGTTATTCAATTTGAGTTCATAGTGGCTGCATTATCCGAACGTTAACAGGATGTGAGCTGGGCTACTACTGACACATTACACACAAATACACAGCAATAATATAAATATTTAGATCACCTTATCACCTTTCAATCCAGGCAGGCCGGCTGGTCCTGCTGGACCCTGCCACAGGAAGAGGAAAGAAGGAGGGAAAATAGAAGAATCAGTCCATTACAAGAAAAAAAGGAAAGGGGAAATGTTTGTAAGGAATCAGGGACTTCAATGACAGAATATGTTTTAAATGGAGGAGGAAGCTGATGGATAATACAAATTGACATTGTGGAAAATGTTTTGAAACGTATTTCTTTATATATTTTGACAGGCCAGAACATATGTATAATAGGGTGGTACTAGATTCATGATGTGGGGTTAAATACAGCGCATACAGATATTTAAATGATTTGACAGTACTTTACAGTATATTCCTGAAATTATGAGCATTTGCAGTAGCCAATGTCTAACTTACCTGAGGCCCCACGAAACCAGGCAGTCCTCGCAGCCCCTCAGGCCCTGGGTCACCCTGTGGAGGGAAGAGGTACACAATGGAATATAAGTATCACAAATACACAGAAACACACACACACACACACACACACACACACACACACACACACACACACACACACACACACACACACACACACACACACACACACACACTTCTATACTGGCCCACGGTTGTTACCTGACACTCAATGGCATATTTCACACTAAATGGTTCCGATTTCTTCTTGGCAGAGACGTTATTTTGACACGCACACTGTCTGATGTTTTCAACACGGAGCATTCCTTATTGTCACAACCTTACAACACGACTAAGCTGTGTTGACAGTGTATCCAGTTGTGTTGTATGGGTATGGGCTTGGCCCCGCTCACCACTTCCAGCCAACAACATCCACTCTAATTGACAGAGGTGAGGGGAGAGTGGTCAGAATGTGTGGCTGGACAGAAAAAAATACCCTTTACAAGTTGGCTGGCCGCTTTCCACTATGACTGCTGCGACTATGTCATTGGCAATTATGTTGCTGGCAATGAAACAATGACAAACAACAATCTGCCAGCAAACAAAGTAAAAAAAAAAAATATATATATATATATATTTTGCTTTTCTATATTTCTGTTTTGTTTTTTGGGTTGTCTTGATGTGCCATCTGAGGTGTGGGAAGGGAGAAGGGGACATTGTAGAGGCTGGAGGGGTTAATAAAAGCCCTTTGTCGGGCAGTTAAGGAATTTCATAACAAACGTGGACAAAAAAGAATACCTTGTTTGTATACTTGTTAAAATGATCCATTTCCAGGATTTTAGATGTAGGTGCAGGCGAATGATTTGCTCAATCTCACCTATAACTTTACCCCCCCTAAAAACATATGCAAAAGAGGCACGAGTGAGAGGCGAGTGACAGGACAAGGTTTCATTCTATATCATCAAGGACATGTGGCATAAGCTAGGAATCCATCTGGACCCTGTAAGGCTGGTGTTTGATGCTGCGGCTCCCCTGTGGCACTGCAACAGGACAGATACAAATCAAAAGCACTCTAACAAAAGAAACGTTCAACAGAGAACACATGAAACATGTCATGAACAAGCGAGTGATAACCACCAGCCCAGCTGAATTGATCAACATCCCACACGGCTGTCAAGCTGTAGCCTGAATGCCAGATGGTTTGAGATCATCCAAATCATTATCTCCCAGCTGCACTGAAGACAAGTGAGTTAAGACTTGACAGAATCCAGATTGGAGCATTCCCTCACCTCCTGTTTTAACACAACCACTGTAGCCTCAGAAACACAAAATGTTTCAGCACCAAGTGCATCATATACTTGATTGTATCATGTACTTGACACAACCTGCGAGTGGGGAAAGCACAATTTAATTATATTCAGGCCTCACCAAACCACATGCCAAATCCAACGATAAAAAAAAAAAAAAACTTGTTGAAGTAAAAGTGGAAATCAGTAGCACACACACCAATAAAAAGTCAATAACTATATTTTGTCGCCACTGTGTTTCTCATTAAGGCTGTGAAAGATTGTCTGGCTGTATCACATTTTGCTGAGTCACACACTGGCAAAGACATCAACTGCATACCAGAAGGAACACTTGCTGCTCCGCTTCTGCTCTCGCTCAGATTACTGAACTAAAGTTCTAACTAATAGACGAGTGAGCGCAACTGGAACCACAGGGGTGTGATTGACACCGGGAAGTGAAAATGAGTTTTAGATGTCAAATCAAAGTTCTTTGTGAGCAATAAATATCCTGTGTCAAAATCACTCAGCCGGAAAGTTGACTAAATATGAATTACATCAAAGCCAGGATTAAGGAGGTGAAAGTATTTGGGCTCTCTTGTATGATTACTCAAAAGAACTTCAAGGCAGTGATTTGTTGGTATAAAGACAAGCAACCACTACATCAGCTTTAATCATTAATGATTAATTTCCCAGCTAATGATGAGAAATGTTGTAGTCTTTAAAAATCATCACTAACACATAAAGTGCAATACATACACATTTTCGAACATTTTGGAGATATGACCTGCTCACAACAATGTCCATAAAAATATGTTTCACTACATATCATGATCCTATCATCAACTCTATGAATTCATCAATGATTGATGGCGTTTTGATTTGTTCCACAAAATCACTTGTGTAAGGACTGAATGTTCAAAGAAACTACACACGGTGAAAACGTGTAAGAACAGATTCAGTTTTAAAGTAACATAAATATGTTAGGCACCTTAACTGAACCTGAATATAGTCAGACCTGTGGTGTACATCTTTTTCTTAGCAATACCGGATTATAAAAATGAAAAAGAAAAAAAAAATGTTTTAAAGAGCAATAGGGTAATTAATACTATGAGGCATTTAAAAGAAAAGATAGGGAAGATTCTGTCAATGCTATGACCGTCAACAAGGGCACTGATCTTTCTGTCTTTCTTTTGGGGGAGAAATGGATTGACATGCAAGGCAGGCAATAAATCAGAAAGCTCACCACCTCATAATATTTTTTCAGGATAACAGAGAAGTGGGTCATATTCTTGTATGCATGTTTGCAAGGTGATTTATAGTGTCAGGTCTGACTGAGACTTGAGACATGGAGATGAAACTCTGGAGCAGAAAAAAAACATGAAAGGTTTTCGACCAACTTCTGAAATGACAATGATTTACTTTTGTAAATGTTCCTACTTAGTTTTACAATGACACGTAGTGCCATATCACATTACATAAAAACTAGGTCATGTTAGTATGCAACTCTGAAGTGATATACTGAATAAACCTGAAATGTCAGATTGGTTTACAGTAGTTCAAACCTGTGGTATGTCTCTTGTTTGCACTTTTCTGTATGCTGCTGTAATCCTGTAAATTTCCCAGCTGCGGGACTAATAGAGGATTATTTATCTTATCTTTTCTTATTCTCTATATTTGGATTGCTCTACATGTGGAACCTTCTTTTTGCTTATATTCTTGTTTATGTAAAAACAAAAGAAAGTGTCTGCATGTTGTATGTCTGACTGTGTCTGTATTAAAGATGACTTACACTCAGTAGCCGAGGTGAAGGTTAAGGAAACGCCATCCATCCAGATGTTTTTGCGCACACTGAGTGATCCTTCAAGCACCCCAATAAATCCTCACGCAACGAGGACAGCAAACCAGTGTAAATGAAGCTTGAAATGATGGTACAGGACTGGTGCCATAGACAGTTGTATCTATTTTTCTGGCGTGAACAGGAGGATGTTTAAGAGACCTCTGTGAACTCAGACCTTTTAACAGCTCTCCATAAGGTCTGTGACAGTCTAGATGTTTGTCTCACTGCCATAATAAGACAGAGCCTCCCAAGTGGTTGTGCTGGTAACATTTAAACCTTCGTCAGCGAGACAGCTTTTCATTATTGACATTTGACATGCTTCCCTCATACTGTATGTCAAGTTTAAATATATTTACGTTATCTTCAATGTGTCCAACCATGAACAACTGTGTTAACACATCTCCGTCACTAGACATGCAGGAAATTCGCCAAAATGTAAGTTTATTTTATTTTTTTGGGCACTTTCATGCCCATGGAACTAGTAGTGCTGAGGATCCATGAGGTGCCGCCAAAACAGTTTGATTTTGAATCCTGCCATACATGTAGATTACTTAGATTTCAGTAGTGGCTATCATTATCAGTAAGAAATGAGCTACTGCCATGAAAAACAAGCACTCAGCAAGTCTAACCAAAACATAGATGGCAGCATGAAAATGCACATCTATCACGCATGAAGAAACACAGCACATCCTGCTGTCCATCATCGTAACCACAATCTAACCACTAGAGATGTAGAAAATAAGATGGACAGACTAGCAATCTTGGTAACAAGTACGAGAGGCAGAAGCCAAACTGTGAGCCAATTGAATGACATATCAAACGTTGTACCGATTCGCCATGGGAAATGTAACATATTAATAAAAATGATAATATTGCAAAACTGATACTCACCCTCAGACCAGGAAATCCACAAATGCCAATCCCACCAACAGGCCCCTGTGAAACATCACAGCAACATCCTAAGTACACAGGACAGGACACTTACAGTATTACACATTCCTCATCCCAAAGGCTTCATTGGAAATACTGTAAAATCAACTTACATGTTTTCATGTGCAAACATCTGAGATGACAAAGCATCTCAACATATTTATGTCTGAACCCACAAACTAAATAATCATGGCTACTCAGTCATTCCTATAATTGACAACTCGTGACCAATTATGTGTATCATTCTATAGACACACTTCAATAAACTTTAAGAAACATTTCAGAAGTGGATACAAAAGGCCTGAACATGTATGAAATGATTTACGCATATGTCTTGAATATGTCTCTGCGGGAAATAGCCCACTACTTTGCAATTTTACACACAGTCACGAATGAAAGAGGACAGGTAACAATCAGGGAGAACCAGACTTCATAGATGAAGGACAGACAGGTGAAATAACAGGCAGGAATAGATGAAAAGTGCAGGATTAAAAAAAGAGGACAACTGAATTCACCAGAAGGCCGACAGGAGTTCTCACCTCATTGCCATCAGGACCAGGAGGCCCCCTCTCGCCCACATCTCCCACCACACCCTGTGGGAAAAGTGCATTCACACTCAATTTAAGGTAAGTGCAAGCATTGCCAATTATACCCTCAACTGTGAAGTATAAAGCTGAAGGTGAATGAACAGTAGTCCATTTAGCTTTCTCAACTTTCATACTGTTACTTAATATCTGTGTTTTATGTTGTCCCTGGCATCCAACCTTTACTTCATATAAAGCATTTGAAATGCAATTTCCCCAAGTAATTGATCAAGATCAAATTTGCATTAACATGGTGTGAAGATAATACTTATTTAATGAAGCAAGATAAGCCTGTTTATTGGTGAGCTTGTGGATGGGTTTATAACAGCCCCGAGACCACAGACTTTGATCCAGTTAGCCAGACATCGCTAAACATTTCAGAAAAAAACCTCTTGGATCAAACCCACTGGGCTCACTGCCCACTTGGCAACTTCAACAGACAAGCTAAGACTTGTTTTTAAAACATTTACTTTTCACAGTGTGAGGTTCCGACCATGACATTCCCTTTGTATCTATCTCAATCTGTATTTCTTTGTAATGCCACCCAGGAACAAACTTGGCATTGCAGGACCAATGCAACAATACAGCCATCCAACATTTCCAATGTGGTTTGCCACATCTTGTTAAATCAGCTAAAGGAGTTAGCTTCAGCAAATTAACACCAGATGCAGCACACAAATTCATTGAATTGTCCCTTGTACTTTTGTGGATGTGAAGTACTGCTATTTTAAGAGGCGACACTATAAATTATCAGCTTTTTACACACATAAAATAACACGGATAATCATGCCTGCAGCTATCTCCTCATAGTTATTGATAGATAACAAAGATATATTTGTTTTGTGTCTGGAGGCAACTAGGACCTATGGCAGGAATAAAAATGAATGAATTATTACGTGTCTTCCTTTGAGGCCAGGTTTTCCAATAGGACCACGAATGCCCTGAAAAGAAAAAGAAGTGGATAAGTGACTGGGTCATGAACCTATGCTGCTACGAGGGAATTGGTTCTCTAATCTCCTGTATGGATCTGATTAAATTGTCTGAATAAAATAGGAAGACTGCACTCCTCTGAAACAATGACAATTTTACAGAGAGATTAAAAAAATGTTTCACCACATTGGGAAAAAATGGTTTCCTTAGCACAAACCAAGCTGATGTGCAGCAAGAAACAACAGAGCAATGAAGACCAGGATTTCCTTGAGACCAGAATATCACAAGAATAAAGGCATTCAGGAATGGCCTAAATGGAAAATGTTTTTTTGCAACCTAATTTTTTAAGCTGTATATATATTAGAACAGAGCTGGCAAAAACAATTATATTAATTAGGGCATAGTGCTAAAATCCAAAATATCAGGAAATCTTGCATTTATCAAACCTCCATCAAAGAGGAACTACGAATCAGACAAAGTAGGGGAGAAAAACGGAGAACAAAAGTGGGAAGACATGCAATAGATGATATTATTAGAGATGAATGTGATTAATAATGGGAATGAAAAAGTCCTATTACAAAGAAATAGTAAATAAAAAGACATTGGCATTATGTGCATCACTCACTTTCTCCCCCTCTGGCCCCAGTGGCCCAGCAATGCCTGGCGGCCCAATGAAACCCTGGAAATCAGTAATATTTAGAAATTAAAATATTGTGTGAACATTACAACGACACATTTTTCAGCAGCGTGATACAGTATCTCAATAAAACATTCCTCAATACAATATTTCTATTTTGCATAAACACTGCACATTACTCGTAAACCTTGTTATAATTCTGATATGATTGATGTTACAGAGCAGTGTTCCTCTTCCCTTCCTTTGCTCGCACATTGCTGCATATCGTGTGTGTTACAGCTTCCTGTCGATCAGTAAATGGTGTGAAACTATTGGCAAGGATCTAGATTGCGTGGGAGCCTGAATGTGTGTCCTTATGCATCCACTTTATAACTTTTATAAATGTAAAACCCTGAAATAAGTTAGCTGTACTGTCATTATGGATATGATGACTGTGAGCTCTTTTTCACATTGCATGCCTCACTCTGACATATTAATCCCAAATATCCTCTTTCTCTTTCTCTGCCACGCTCCACTTAAGTCTCTTGTCTCACTAGCTGATTTGACCACTTCCGTCTGCTTTCATATTTTCTCCCATCTGTTTGTATTCCATCCTCTTCTCATTCTTCTGTTCTCCTGTTTCGGGGCATTCTTGCTTACTGAAAAATCAACCAGTCTGCCTAGCGACAACCCAGGGCCCAGACCAGCCCTCACAAGCCGTCTCACATCAGGCAGTATGTCAGAAATAACACTCAGATTCAGAGCAGTCTCTCTGGAACAAGGCTGTCGGCCTGACACTGTCCAAATCCTTTCAGGAAATGAAGTGTTCCATCCAGCGCTGGTAAAGAAAAGAGGGCAGAATGAGAGCAAAGAGCCACTTGTACTTACACGGACACCTTTAGGCCCTGGGTTACCTTGTGGCCCAGCTAAGCCCTGCAAAAAAGGAAGGACTCAGCTGAGGTCAGTGATTTCACATGGTGAGAGAAGCATACACACATCAGACTCTAATTGGCCTGAAAGACAGCGAAAAGAATGCATATGTGTTTTTATACTTTAAATTGGACCACAATGCACATGTCCACAGACTGCAAACATGAACATAAATCAGGAAACAATTGCATTGATTTCCAATACACAGTAGGGCAAATAGCAGTATTTTACTGCTGAATTCAGAATCCAAAATGGGTAAGAAACATGCATAGGAAAGCAGAAGGAAGTGTGCAATATGCAGTTATCATTATCATTGCTGTGTATTTTCTGTAGAGTTCTTGATAGAGCAACGAAGAATCTAAGAGGACCGATGGAGGAACTGGAAGCGTATTTTTGTATTTTTCACTGCACCTGCCTGCCAGGGTAACCTGCAGCTCCGGCTTCCCCTGGAAGTCCTGGAATGCCCTGCAGCAGAGAGAAAGAGGAAGAGAGAGAGCGAGAGAGAGAGAGAGATGAATGAACGGTGAATAGGGAGATTAGATGGATGGATAAAGTGAAAGAGGAGACACACAGACCTCTACCAGCATTGCCAACTGAGGAATAAAACGAGCACTGTTCATTCCGGACAGCCTCCACCAAGACAACCCTGTCTATTAACTGTACCTTTCTGCAGCCCTCCAACCCACTCCTCCCTCCCTAGCTCAGTCTGCTGTTTTTCCACTCAGTGTTAAAATAACACTTTGCATTTTAAACATTCAACTGATTTAAAACAATCGTCAGTTGCCGTAATAACTATTGCTAGCTGTGACTTTGCATGAATCACAGACCTTGAACATCTGCAATCAGCATTTTTTTGCTGAAATTCACCCGTATTGTCTGACAGGACAATAACAAATATGTGACGGTTTTATAATGTTGTTAATCAAGGCTTGATATTACTTCACCAGGAACTTGGATTTGGAACACAGCCACTGCCACGGCTGTTACCGGCGTGGAGACATAATAAAACTTGTTCTCTTGCTTACACACATACAGACGTCACAACTTACTTGTACTCCTGGCAGTCCGGCTGACCCTGGATAACCTTTAAGACCCTTTAAAATAGAATAAAACAAATGTATTTTGAGTAGATTTCCCTCAAAAACACAGAAATTAACAAAACCGAGTCTTCAGCCATGCTGTGACTCTATGAGGCTGTACTAAATGATGCACAGCTGCGCTAAATGCTCAAGTCAGCATGTTAACTTGCTCAAAATGACAATGCTAACATGCTAATGCCTAGCAAGTATAATGTTTAGCCTGTTAGCAGGCTAACATCTGTCAGTTACAACTAAACACAAAGTAAAGCTAAGGCTGATAGAAGGAAGTGTTGCTCAAATAAAATGCTGGGTGGCATTACACAAAAGTCAGTTAATGTCAATCAACAGTTGCCAAGACTTTCCCACAAAACCTCATGTTGATGCTAGAGACAGAGGAAAAGCCAGGTCATCACTAAAGTCATAAGGATTCATTCTCTGGGGACCATGAATGTCTGGACAAAGTCCATGAAAATAGCATGGCACTAGCATTGCTAATAATGTAGAAAATGGGAAAAACACACAATCAAACAATTACAAACTTGCTTCAAGGGGACATTTAGTGAATATTTTGATTGAGAACGTCAGAGTGCGTTATTATTGTTGTACATCTCAATTAAGCTCTTCTGATCTTTCAATTATCTGCATTTGTGGCTTGCATCTATCCTGGAATGAGATACCTGAAGGGATGTAGGAATAGTCTGGATATTTGTTTATGCAGCCATCATTTTGGTACCACCACTGAGGTCAAAGGTCACAGTTAATGATCTCTGAACAGGGCTGCTGTGATTCTGACTGCAAATTCCCATGCATGCAAGACTGACATTTACAATGTGTTTTGATGGTCAGTGTTAAAACCCATATTGCTTGTACTCTCTGTTATTGTTGGGCAGAGACGGAGAGAGAGATAGAAAGCAGGAATATTGGTGGTGGTGGTGTGTGGGCATCAGTTGGAATTGGTGAGAATACAATAAACATATTTCTCTGTTTGTCCTGTCTAATGTTTCCAGGACCCAGTCCATGACCAGTTCTGGGTTCTGACTGAATTGTTGCAGAGTACAGTGTGTTTAAAAAGAAACTGACACAACTAAAACCTCAAAAAAAATCTATAAAATATAGAGATTGCTCATTCTAATCCAAAAGTAACTTTTGTGCTACACTTTTTTATAAACTAAATAAGATGTATTGTTCGGTAAGTCCAATCTTCTCTTAAGTCCTTTTATTTTTTCCATTTAAATGAATTATCAACAACAGATGTTAACAGTTCCCAAGCACAAGGTCAGAGCCAGGTCGTTATCTTTTTGGGGAAGCAAGAGACCTTCTTGCATGGTACCATTGACTCCATCGTGTGCTTCCAAGGTTGTGACACATGAACCTTCACACTCTATAAGGCCAACGTGGGGGTAAATAGCATAGGACCCAAGCCATTCATTTCCTCTGGAAATACTTGTGAGGGCACAGTTCATGTGCTGGGCATATTAGGTTCAGCTACTGCAAACACCGGGATGGCCTCCTGGGAGGCAAGGTGAAGGCCAGCTATGTGGAGACAAGACTCAAAGCTTCAATAAGAGGCAACTAGGACCACTGTGTATCTGACTGGGCTCTGCAGATTCCCTCTCAGTTGGGGAATATGTTTAGTAATGTCAGTCATCCAATCAATTGCGACTGTGGCTTAATGGTTAGTGTGCCCATCTTACAATCAGAGGATCAGTGGTTTGAGCCCTACTCAGGTATTATTATTTTATTTTTTTCTGCAATTTTAACAATTATCCTGCGGGCCGGACTGGACCCCTTGGCGGGCCGGATTCCGGCCTGCGAGCCTTATGTTTGACACCCCTGGTGTAGATAAAGCCAAGGTAGCAATGTGATCTCCTATAACAGATTAAATCTGTTCTGTAAAGTCACAGATCGGCTGAGCACAGCAACATCAATGTACAATTTTGAGCAAGAAATTAAACAAAATACAGCATAACAAAACAAATCTGAGTTAACAGATAAAGGGCAGGAGTGTGCCTGTGAATATGTGCACACTGGTGTGTACAGGAAGAATGGCAGTGTCCTTCAATTTATTGAAAGCAACATCCCTGCAATACTCTTTCTTAGGCGTGACAATTGCTGACCTCAGGAGGCCTCAGACCTCAGGAGGCATGGGATACTGTGTGTGTCATTGACCTCCTAACCCCGGGCAGTGTGCCTTTCCTCTTTTGGAAGACCTTTGACCTTGACCTCAAAGCATATCAAGTTTAAGGGAGGCAGCTCTGATGCTCTGAGAGAGAGGGGCAATAACACAGACAGAGATATATGCAAAGACAGAGGTATGCAAAGATAGTGAAGAAGATAACAAAGTGTAGGGGATATACAAGAAAAAAAAGCAAGACAAGTTTATTGATTAAAAATGTTTCTTTCTATTAAGATAAAATGAAGAGAGGTAGGAAGCAGGGTGGTCTGTAGACTGCCTCTGACAGGGTAACCCAATACTGACCACATTAGACCACAGAGCTACCGTCTGTGGCTAACACTTAGGGGAGAACTCAGTGGGAACACTGATACAGTGTGTGTGTGTGTGTGTGTGTGTGTGTGTGTGAACGCATGCTCTTAACCCTTGAACTTCCTCTCAAACCAACCTTTAACGTGCATGAGTGTGCCTCCTCTTGCCTAATTAATTCAGATGATTAACAGAGCTGCTGTTATAAAAGTGATGAAAAATGCTGCTTTAAAAGTTCAATACAAGCAGCAATCTTATATGGCTGGGACGATCTGGTTATCTTCCAATTTGCTATGATCAAAACATTGCTGATTTGATATCTAGTGCAATTTTACAAGTATTATTAACGATGTATATATTATTAAGATTTACTGATTTCTGTTTACTTTTATAATAGTAGTAAAAATAAAAACTTCTAGGAACTTTTATACTGAAAATCTCTATGTTGAGACAGTAAACATCTTTGACTTTCTTCTGGTGACTATAATCCAATTAATCTTATTTCCATATATCTATTTTGTATATAACCTTTGTTTTCACCTTATTTTGAAAACCAGGCGTAGTCACACGTGTATTCTTCCACTAACTTTGTCCAAACCATCACTCTATCAGCTCAGCATCAGCTCAATTGCTCAATTGTCTCCCTGTTAAAAAGTGGAGTTTTTCCTGAACCGATGTGAGGTCCCGCAACAGAGGATGTCGTATGTGTACATATTGTAAAGCCCTCTGAGGCAAATTTGTTATTTGTTATTTTGGACTGTACACAGTAAATTGAATTGAATTGAATTATCTTTATACATTCATGGCCAGCTCAATCTGAGCAGTTTAAATGCCATGTAAAGTGCCTTGAGTACCTTGTAAAGCGCTATACAAATAAAATGTATTATTATTATTATTATTATTAAATGCATTTGACATACATGTCAGTATATGGGTGCAAATCAGTTGTAGCATCCACTGATTTGACCATGGAGTTGCGAGTCACGGCTGGCTTGACAGCATGTTCCGCAGTAGAGTACTGCAGGAATGAGCCCTATTACCTGGACACGAGTTAGCATTTTTGGATCTCTTATTTCAAAGTCAATGGACTTTTTGAATAGATTTTTTGTCCAATTTTTACTTTAAATTAAATAACTAAATAAGCTTTTACATGTCTTAAAAAAAGCCAGTTGCTAAAAAGTGGCTAACTGAGACCACAAAACTTCATCACGCCATCTACTCGGCCTGTATAGCCTTGTCGTGTATACTCGCACTCACGCTACCGTAGTGTCGTTTGTTGAAAGCCGGTAAAGTCTTGGACCGTCCACTGTTATCTGCTTTCTCATCCTTTAATATCCTTATACCTCTGCACAGACTAAAATGAGGCAATTATATCAATGCAAGCATTAAAAATAGCAATATACAGGTGAATCGGTTTGTCTTTGACCCACCCCTACAATCTAATAGATTTCTTAATAATTATCAAACTGAGCTACACATCAAACGGAAATAGTTTATGACAGTAAGCATTCCTCTATCATCAGCATGAACTGCTGCTTTAAACACAAGAAAATAAAACAAAATCTTACCGTTGGACCTGGAAATCCATCTTGCCCAGGCAGACCGGGTGAACCTCTTTCACCCTGTTGGTACAAATGAAAAAGAGAGAATACTTGCAAAAAAGTGGGATGAAATGCACACCGCCATTTCAGAGACGGTATTATGAAAGCATTGTGACAATGAATACTTGTAGAATAGAATGTTATGAAAAGAAATGCATGTCATTGCTTTAGCTCTCTGACACAAGTAAATGCATTTAGTAAGTTGACAATGAATACAGCTTCATGTTTTAGCACAAAGTCTCAGATGAATAATGAACAACAGCAAAGGTTCAAAAGACCATTCATTAATGTTTATCTTGAGAAGAAAAGAAAAGTGTTGGATTTGTCCACAGGTAAGTGAGACAGACAATTAAAAAGTGCTTTGTACTTCAGGGAGTGTCTCTCATCTGTCAGTGTTAAATATGTTATTCATGCTGCTTCCAATAAAAAACATATGCCAAGCAACATGTGGTTATATAATGTGTAATGGCTATCAACTACGATAAAAGTAAATGGTAAATTTACTTGGTAAATGGACACATGAACTAGCAGAGCTAGTTAAAGTAAAGGACTCATTATAAAGAGTGACGAGGTTTGCAATATTTTTGGGGATGACATCAGGATGAAATTGGGTAAATATTGCGTGGGCAAACATTATATGTTTAGTTTTAAGAGAGAAAAGACAATTAGTTCAAGACATTTCGCAGTGATGCTCAAGAAAATCATAACTGTGATGATGTTTGGAAGAAAAAGAGACAAGGATGGAGAGAGAATTGAGTAAGAGAGGCCAGCTGTGTTGACACCAGACAAATGAATGATAAGAGAGTTAGAAATGCAGAAAAGGGGATTTAAAGGAAGTTGCTGCATGAACAACATATATAAACAGTTAATTAGATCAAAATCAGTTTTCCATCATCCACATAGTAGAAAGCGTTGAGTGACCCCTTATATACACTATATATAACTGTCACCGTATTTTTGTCCATATTAGGATAAATTAAATCAAGAGCAGAGATAAAAGCAGCCATTGGGCAGAGACTCAGTGTTTGTGTAAGGCCCAATGTGAAAACTGGAAGCTCAAGGACCAGCTCAGGTAAAATGCCTCAAGACAAGAATCATTGTCAACCGAGGAGAGGCTTAGTGACTGACAAGAGGGTCAGAGGAGAAAAGAGGCCGGTGGAAGATGTCTTACCTTCTCTCCTGGTGGAGCCTGGCCTGGAGACTGCCCTGGGTCTCCCTTTGAGCCCTAGAATAGAAACAGGGTCACAAGATAAGGGACGTCTTAAGCAACTAAATTATTTTGGCAGCACCAGATTTGACAAATTATAGTTATTCTCAAAAAATCTTTCTTAGTTAATCATTTCGGAATACAGTCATTTTATTAACAGCAATAATGTTTGTTGTTTTTTAGATTTTTAGAAGTACAATAATTGTGTGTAAGCAAGTAAATTAAATCAGATGAATTTGCATGTTTTCTCTGTCTCATAATTTTGACTGCTTCCCCTATTATCTCTTTGTTTGCGTTCTATTAGTGCAACATCTGTGGCATTGTGCAGAGGCCCATGTGTAGATGTCTTGAGATGCAGCTCCTCTAATGGTAGCAAGATGCTAGCGCCACAAAAAAAGTCAACTTTATAGTAGTCAATAAACTTCCCAAACCTTTCCAAAAATAGAGATGTAAGGAGAGTTAAGTGGCTAGCTGTGACAAACACTACACTGCGGTTCAAATTAGGATAGTGTGGCTCGAAACAGCTGAAACAATAAAAATGCCCCTTTAGGAATCTAAGTCAAGGATGTTATATTTATATTTTTCGATGGTTTCAACAGTTTGTAGCTCAGTTCCATACATGACACAGCAGGCATTATGGAGGGAGGTGTGTGATCTGCCATACTGGTGAGTATGTGTGCATGTGTGTGCTTTGAAGAGACCACTTTTGCTCTGTGTACATTTTTGTTGGAAATGCAAACTTGGAGGTCTCCCAGTTTTGAAGCCAGTCTATGAAAGGTTTTTAAATCAACCATGACAACAACCCACACCATTTACTGACATCAGTGAATGGTAAGGAGGATTAATTTAAGTATCATTACCTTTTGAAGTGACTTTTAAAGCAACAAGCATTTCAAAAAGGCCCAGAAACGAGTACATCTTGCACAATTATCTTTTGGTTTATATAGTTTAGGAATTTCAGTCGTATTTTGAATACACTGCAGCTTCTCGAGGACCCTTGATCATTCAGTGTAATACTTAAACGCACATTTAATTCTTCATATATAAAAAACAAATCTAGACTTGCCATCCACATTTCTGCACAGTGACTAAACAAGTAACACTTTGAGGATCCAGACCTCACTCAGTTTCTGTGTCATCCCAGACCACATGTGTTATTCCCACAAGGCACAAGACAAGCCAAAGAGTCTGCCAGAATGGAGCTGATGTTAAGTGCATTTCCACAGAACAGCAATATTACATTTCAAAAGCCAGAGGTCCTTCGGGCTTACTTCCCAAACTGATGAAATAGTTTCTATTGTTAGACATCTAAAAATGTAGTTTAGACTCAAACATTATTCCAGAGAGAGCTGTATCTACAGAGGTGATACAACATGACAAAGCAGCAGTCTTTGGACACCTCCACACAATGTCAGATCAATTACTTAAACAGGCTGAGCGATATGGACCAACGATCATGTCTCTGTATTTTTAGGCTGAATGGCGATACACAATATATATCTCGGTATTTCTACCTCAGTGGGCTAAATGTTCAGTTAAAAGTCAAAGCCACGTGTGGCTTTCATTAAAACAGATAACGTATCACATGGCATGGTTGAGCAACGTTTGAGAACTGCTTTAAGTCAATACATTTAAGGATGTAATGATGCTTTTTTTCAACAATTTGTTGTTAGACTCATCTAAAGACTTATTGTGAAATTAATGTTATTTTTTTAACAGACCAGACCTAGCCTAAGTTGCATCCCAAGAGAATTATGAACATGCCCACATCCTCAAATGTTGGCTTTGACAACAATGCTTATTCATATACAAACTGAAATCTACACTGAAAATCAAACCTACACTCTGATCACCAGTGCTCTCCACCTCTTTCTTTCAATAATATAGAATGTCTTCCTTAATTGTTACAAATATGGTGTGTACATGTGATGAGGTGTGCGTAATTCAATTCAATTATGTTTATTTTGTATAGCCCAAAATCACAAATTAAAATTTGCCTCAGAGGGCTTTACAATCTGTACACATACGACATCCCTGTCCCAGGACCTCACATCGGATCATGAAAAACTCCCCCAAAAAATTGAAAATAAAACTTTCACGGGGGAAAAAGGAAGAAACCTGAGGGAGAGCAACAGAGGAGGATCCCTCTCCCCATGCACTTCTGAAGTGTGGGGTGCTGAGCCATCGTTTGACACCTTATCCTATATTTTCCTCAGTAGATTTTGAGCATCATGTTTCCATAGTTTTGACTGACAGCCAGTGAGGCATAGAGGAGCTTGGGGGTGGGAGAGCAGAAGTTCTACCGCAGCGTAATACCACGGTTCCTCTCTGTTTGAAAAAGTCTGCAGTGCAATAAGCAGACAAAAATATATGTTAAGTCCTGCAAGCTTATTGTCATAACGTTTCAGACTGTGAACACGTCAAGTAAGCTCAGCTTCAGGGACTATATACACCTTTGTATTCGTCCTAGTAACCAAACACATTTCAACAAGAGATATTTTAGCAAACTGAGACAAAGAGTCTCTCAAACGCTACTCCGCCTCCACAATGGGGTTGGGGATGTGAGGATGACTCAGTGACAGGTCACTACGGTATTAGTTAAGCGGATTTCGGTACAAACGAGTGTGGGTCTGAAAGCTGAAGGGACTGTGAGCAAGCAGGTGGCCCCATAATTTACCAATCAGACGCCTTCTTCCAAACGCGCACAGTGTCCCAGCAAGGTCAAGGGGGACAGAGAACAAATACATCTATGTTGCTGTGCTGTGTTTAACTAATCAGGGAGGAAAACAGAACATTCCTCTCTTTATGTGCGTGAGGTGAGGGAGACAAAGAGATCATAATTCATTAAAAGTACTTCCATATATTTGTCTTGTCTTTAGAAATGTGTTACAATTGAAAATGAGGAGCTATCCTCTAACAAGCAAAAGGATTCACCTAAAAATAAAAAGGTGGAGAGGGTGGACCATCCACTTGTCCTTTGTTTCAGCTTCTAGCAGGACCGTTCCTTCACTAACTGCATGCTGTATGCAGACACTCTGCGGCAGCCAGTCGGGACCGCAGTCACCACAACCATCTGCATGGAGCTGCCCACATCCTTGCTCAGTTGTATCAAAGTATCTGGTTCCATGCTGGGAAACACTTACCAGAGATTTAAAAATGCTTAGTTTCTTTCATTTTCTCTTCATATGCAGTCAGCATCATGGCTAATGAGCCGGGACTAGGCCGATTATGCCATGGTGAAGGCCTTACAACTATATCTGCTATCGGGGACGTCATTTCGGTCAACAACCATCGTTGTCTCCTCCAGCCATTCCTGCTACACCGTGAGATCACAATGGGTCATTATTATGTTATTACCCACATCTGGCTGTGTCTGGTTTAATCCCACTTGCACCGCTCTGAGCAACTGAGATTGGCTCTTGGGGTAAAATGTGCTACAATTGATGCCTTTTGATAAAAAATTGAACTATGACTTGACTTAGAGTCAAGGGTGTAAAAGACATTACGTTTCCTGGTAAGATCACTACAACCGTGTCTTGTAGGGCAAGCAACATGAGCAGCAGAAATTTCCTGATGAGAACAACCCGAGCCAAGCATGGGAGAGTCACACACGTAGCACTCTGCACCTGACAACCTTTGGCCCCACCTCCCCCGAAGAACTATTTTCACTGTGTCTTCGATGCTTCTTCATGGAGATTATAAATAATTAAATATATAGGGAAGCATTTTTAACACTCTCCATTTGTCAGGTTTTAAAGTCCTTTTCTTTGCGGAAAAGACTGTCAGATATTTGGAGAAACTTTGTGAAATAGCTTTTATCATGTTGTTCTTGTGGCCTCATTCAGTTAGTTTGGATTTTCTGAGTAACTGTTTCCTGTTTTTTAATGATTGTTTTAGAATTTACCGTAGGAGGAGCTCTACAGGTTTTGTCATACAGACAGACAGACAGACAGACAGACGACAGACAGACAGACGGACAGATAGATAGACAAATAGATTGATAGATAATAAACATAGATATAACCTAAACGTGTTCAGGCAGAAAACTATATGACTATAAACTATAAAGTCAGATTTTTTCCCTGTGAGATGAGATGGCTCTTGGTTACAAATGACAAAAACAGACAATTTGATCAGACAGGTGTCAAAGACTTGGCATCAATATAGATACAATATGCTTTGATTTCTCGCAGTAATGCTATTGCCATCTCACGTTCTTGGTTGTGTTCTCGGTGGTAATGATCGGCAGGCCAGCATGTATTAAACAATACACATCCTCGGGCAGTAGAGAGAGCTCAGGCTGTCATCCCCGTCTTTGAAATTGTAATGTTACTGTCCAATAATGACTCCCCAATCCAACCAACTGTACCACTATAAACAAAGATGCTGTCATATTTATCACCACTTAGATGTGAAATTATAGGTTATGACAAAAGCATGACTTTGAAGATTTTAACTTTGGCTGCAGACTGCCACAATATCAACCATCTGATTAAAGCCCCATGTGTTCTTTGTGACTTGTATTGTTCTGATTAAAATTTCACAACAAAATAATTTGACTCAATTTAACTGGTATTCCATTAGAGGAGAATATGGAGCTCTAAATAAAAAAAAAATACATGACCATGGCTTTTTTCTTGACATGCAGTATTACTAACATATGCCTATTTCTTTCTATTTTCTTTAGAAATCTGGCATAACATTGAATATATTTAATATTTTTACAACATATTTAAAACATTTATTCCAACTATCTATTCAAAAAAGGTGTGTCATGAATGTGTACAAATGTATCAGCTTTGTGTAAATAATCATACTTTGCAATGTTAGGTATCCTTCAATTTTCTTAAATTGTAGATATCTTAGTTCTACACCAGCCTCATACATTAGTAGAGTGTATGCTTGGGAAACATTTATACACACACTAACACACACACACCCTCCACCACCCCATCTTCCTCCTGATCTGGTATTTTGTATCTTTGATTAAACTAAGATGTAATGTTGATGGTATGACTTCATTTAGGGGGATTTTTCTGCCTGACTTAACTGTATAACCATTTTCTATGAATGTTTGTTTGCTGTTTATGTCTCCCTACCATTGGAGAAGGGCACTCACCTTGGGCCCAGGTGGTCCAGGCTGTCCGGGGCTTCCATGTGGACCGGTGGGACCCTAGAACACATGCAGACAGAGAGAGAAAGAGCACAACACTAAATCACAGTGGATTGTTGAAAGCAACCGCTCAGTATTGACTTGGAGCTCTTCCCATTTCTCAATTGTGTTTGATTTAACTCTCTGCCCTTCACCGTTTGTGTGGCGCCTCGTGAGGTGCTGTTCTAAACCGCATTCCTGAAAGACATTTCACCTCGATAATACGTGTTTTTATGTATGTACACACGTTGAATTCCACTGCTATTATCGTGACATGATGTTTACAAGTGTAAACTGCTGTTTGCGGCAAAATGTTGTATCAATAAACACTACCTTGCAATATGCTCTATATTATCATATTTAATTGCTTTAAATACTATATACTGTATACTGCTTTAAAATGACAGCTCCAAGTCAAGGATGCTCATTTTGTTAAATGCCTGTTGCCTGGACTTGCATCTCTTCCCCGAGATGCAAGGAGAGGAGGCGTAGCTCCACTAACTAAACCCTTCATACATTGCACATATCTTCTTTACTGTGAACCTTTGCACACACTGACCCAATATTTTTGCACAATCAGGACAAAACTTGGAGAAATAGTTACATTGTAGACATTTGTTATGGCATTTAAAATATTTGTATTGTAACTTTTCTATTCTATATTAATGTTCATGTCTCTTGCAGTACTTTGCCTGTAACATGTTTCCTCATTATGTTTATTATATTGTATCAGTATTGTTTATTGTTTTATTGTACCGAGGCAAATTTAAAGTCTTTAAGACGAGTCATAAGACAGCTAAATTTCCAGCAGCCATCTGAACTTAAGAGAGATTTACTTGTGATATAAAAGAGTGTCTTTGGAATAAGTAAACGCTATGGCTCGCTGTCATGCGTCGCTCAGATCTCTCAATGGGAAGCACCTTCTTGATCAATCATGGAAGCTCCACTACTACCTACTGTCATGGGACATAATGTCTTAAACATCACAGGTGTGCAATGAATGCACAACCACACATGCACACCTATGCCTTGTGCATGTGTGCACATTCATATAGACACACACACACACACACACACACACACACACACACACCATAAATGCACTACATTCCTGCACATCTGTTATCCTGGTGCTTGCAGACCGTGATTTCTCTGCAGGAAAAAGGCTCTCCTCTCTTTCTTTTTCTCTCTCACTGTAATTTGTTGAAGGTTCTCTTTACGATATGCATAGCTTTAAAGTGCCATTATTTAGTTGTCTGTCCTATTTGATTAATTTAGTATTTCTAGTGAAAACAATATAATTGTGCTTAGAGTTTAGCAGTCGGAAGTCTTGTAGTTGAAACTCTAATACATGATACACTGATTTATGGGAAAGTCACCACAGACACCCAATTTGAAATACTGCAAATACACACATTTTGCAATACTTTCATCAATGAACACTGAATTTCAAATGTAGTACCTTTTTGCCAGTAATCTGAGGCTGGTTTCCACAAGAGCAAGTTGCCCATAGAAAATCAAATATAAAGAAAGTAAACTCTTAAAGTCATCATTTGGTTTTGGAAAAGTGAGATTAAAGAGTATTCAATGTCAATTTACAAAACATTTTGCTTATGTCTGCCTCAAAGATAAAAAACTAAACAGCAATACAACGATTAATTGAAGCCGTTTCCTTCATAAGTTATTGATTACTGTATCTATCACCAACTGATTTTTTAAAGAAAAGAACCTCTGAAGTAAATGGGTCTGTTTCCATGACAAACGGCCACACCAAATGTCATACCCTGGATCACAGGCACATAGTCTGATAACGTTCACAGTTGGAGGAAACTAAAGGCTGCTGCTCTGCACTGAGACAGTAAAGACACAACCACAGTACCGCACACTGCCCTCAGCGTCCCACCGCATAATGATCCAAGGCCTCCCACTGTCTCCACTTTATGACTTAGCTTATGGAGTTAAGAGTATGTTTTGTATCAGCTATGTGCTTTCTAAGCCTTTTACTGGGAGACATGTTTTACTATCTGCCACCTCACCCTGTCTACCAGCCCGTCTCCCTGTCTATCTGCCTTCTGGTCTGCCTGTCGTGCTCTCTTCAAATACGGCAGAACAGAAGTCTGCTTTCAGAATAATTTGAATGGAGCCAGACCCTTGATGCAGTGGGGATGCCAAAGCAGGTGGATCCAATAAAACATTGAACCTGGCTCAACTGTTGCTGCAATGCAACATGACCTCATCTGGCAAAATGCTGCATTACATCACTTTGAAACGCTGTATTTCGACAAGTTAACTTTGCAATCATCGTGACAAAACATAAAATAAAAGCTGCCGTGATCAGAGTTGTAAAATTCTGTCATATAAGCACTTACACACACTGATCTGTTACTCGAATTTCGTGGATCATCATTTGTCTCAATGGCACCTAAAGCAACATGCCCTCACATATGAAAGCAGAGCAAAAACACCTGTAACCTCACTATGAGGGCAGAAAAGAAGCAAAAGGGGAAATGCTGCATCTGTATGTTACTTTGAACTATAATGGAGATAGTTAACAATTCATTTTGTACACAATTGCCTTTTTTCCATGTATGCCTTTCCATAAGTTATTTATGTTCATATTATCTGAGATCGACAACGCCAAAATATTCTCAGATATACAGACCTCCCCATGGAACAGAGTTTTATAAAACAGGTAACTCAAATCAAGCAATCTGATTGGTTCATAGCCATGATATAATACCCATATACCACTGTTATGACATTTCATTCCTTTGCACTTTCAGTATCACTCTGCGTCTGAGAAAACAAATTTCAGGAGCGCAGCAGAAATACAGTAAACTCTGTCTCCGCAGCACCTCAATCTGATGGAGCGACATCCTCGCCAAGCCAGGTAACACACATCCACCTCACAAATAAAAGGAAGCTGAGTACAAGTGGTTATGGCCCTAACTTATAGCACTTTGTAGTTTGGTTTTCCTGCTTTTTTTATGCTGATCCAATCCATGACTCAAAACTGTGATACAATACAATCTGTACATTTTGTGATCAGTTGCACCCCTATGGGCAACCTACAAATTATATATATATATATATATATATATATATATATATATATATATATATATATATATATATATATATATATATATATATATAAAAGAGGTCAAATCATGATAACTAAATCATGATCATCATTATATGCATTCAGCCAGCCCAGAAGGGCCTATTTTATTGTTCTATGTTATTTAACTTTATCATTTATTCATAAAAAACATTTAGAATTTGAATTTTTTAATAAAAGCTTATAATAGCTCACAACAGGCTGTAATATGTTGTTATTATATCACACCTTAAGCGGCATTGTTTTGGCCCCAGTGCAAATGCATGACGAGAGATAAAAGACACATATCTGGTGGTGAAAAAACGTCCTCTATTTATAATGTAACTTATTTATTGAATGTCACTATCACACAGAGTAAGATGGTCAGACTGCGCCCCCTGAATAATAGATAACAGTTCATTTAAAGTATGTTCCTGTGTACCATCACCATGGCACAGGTTACTCACCCGAGAACCTCTTTTTCCTGGAGGACCAGGTAACCCAGGCGGACCAGGAGGACCCTAAATCAGAGAGACAGGGACAGGGAAAGAAAGAAGGTAATGTTGTTGAGAGAGAGGGAGTAAAGGGGGGAAAGAGAGATGAGAGTAGGTCAATGGCAAGCAATAACATGCAGTAGTTCACTGTCCAGGCCCTGCAACGATGAGTATGTGCTATATTTATGTAAGACAGCTATGAAGTTCAAAGACAGGCGCCAAGTGTTTTCACCTAAAAGCTCGATTGGGAATCTCTGAACAGAAGGGTCAGGTTACATTCTCGAGATGAGACTGACACCACTGGTCCGGGGTCAGTCTGTGGCATTAACAAATCCTTCTTCATGGAAAAACTGCATTTCATGTTCCGGGTAAGGAGACTCTTGCTAAATAATATCCAATGTTTTTGTATTATTTTGCTGGAAAAAACTATTATAATTTAAAATACACATATATATATATATATATATATATATATATATATATATATATATATATATATATATATATATATATATATATATATATATATATGTTTTAATCTGAACCACAATATCTGGTGATTTCATAAAAATTTACTCTATTAAGGGACAATTACCAAAAATATGAAATGATCAACCAGCTCTAATTACTAACTTTTGAAACAGAACAAAGCTAAAATACTGAGTCTGATCTTGTACATCAGGTCTGTTACACGTTCTTCTTACTAGATGGCTTTGAAGTGGTAGCTGAAGAAAAAAAGGATAGAGTTTAAAAATATGAACACTTAGTGGAGGGCATTAGCTAGTATGCTGAATTGATTTGAGGTGTACATTGAGTAAGAGATATTTACATTATCTCCCATATCTTTGAAACCAAATCAGGCTGAGGCTCCATTCGAGCAGATGAGTCTACTTGTTATATTGTGTTTTCATATTGTTGAAAGGTGTGCAACTAAATTCAGATTATTTGTTGCAGATTGAAATGTTTAAAGACCATAGTATATTCACCTTCATGTAAACACTGCCTTCGGGGGTAAAGAAGGTTTTTGTATTGGATATTCCTTGCTGCTTATCAATAGAAATTGCTGCCAGCAAAAAGATGAACTGGCGTGTCAGTTCTGCTCTAAACATATCTCCGTTACTTGCTTGGTCTACGCCAAAATGAATTATGACGAGAAAATCCGAGAATTTCAAGAAGGACATCATATTTGAATACTTAAAGGTTGCAAGAATAAACAAAGCAAACAAATAGATGGATCACTCTCAAAAGATAAACAGCTGAGTTCACTTGAATATGTTAATGGAGTTATTGCTTAAGGGGATTTAGAAATAGCAGGACAAATCATTATATTGCGAAAATAGAGTACATTTTCAGTCAAGAGTGAATTGATTCACTTGAATGGAGAGATTTATTGACAATTACACACTTAAACAACAATTTCCAATACTGAATAACATTAAGGAGTCAGCAGGAAATCCCCTCCTGGGCGAGGAAGCTATTCATTCCTCAGGTTGTTTTTTTACCCCCCAACGGTAAGGTTCATACTTTAAGATGAAAAACAGACATTATACTATTTCATTTACTATTATTTACTTTTCTGAATTGTTGCTATAGCAAGAGATCACAACAGGGTGCACTGGAGCATCCTTAACCCCTGTCAGAGCAGATGGGCACAGAGGGAGACTTGAATAAAGAAACAGCCGTTTGTTCTGCTACACTCCCACACACAGACACATGGAAACTGTGAGCACACGACTTAGCCACAACAACAAGGCCTAAAGAAAGAGAGGCACTCATTCAGTAAAATGATAATATTCATATCTTTCATATGTGCTGCCATGACAAGGGTCAAATTTTCTCTCGATGGAGTCAATGCAAGAAGTCAAATGTCTGTACAGTTGAAGGATAGAATGAATCATCTTCTGAACTTGTTGCATTGTGTGACATTAACTTGAGCTGAATAGACCCCCGCATTGTAACCCAACATGTGGTAAAAAACATAAGTTGTCAGCTGTAGGTATAGCTTAATAACAGCCCATGTAACTGAGACATACCGGGAAATGCATTAAGGACAGGATGACCATTATATATAATCCATATTGGATTGTTGTTCATGTTATAATCAGCTATATTGTCAAACTTGATCCAAATAATACATAATTTGACAATCAAAAGAAAAAAAAAGGAACCCAAGTGAAAAAATGCTGTTCACTGCTATCAGGCTAGAAAAGGGTTAACCAGGCTCACATTCACCCTGCACATGCCACTGTGCTTGTCTAGTTATGTGGCTGCAAAACTATGAAATACTTCCCCTGAGGATGTAAACCAGCTTTGTTCAAGTTCAAACGAAGAGCCAATGACATCAGAGTGTGCCACTGACCTTTAGCTGACCCAGCATTCAAAACATGCCTGGTCAGAGTAGTCAATATCTAGGCTGACGACGACTTAAAAAAAAAAGTATATTTATGCCAAATTCTGACCGACTGAAAAAGGACCTGGCTTCAACAGTATCTTGCCCGTAATACTGGAGGACAGTGTACTCATGCTCTGAGACATGAAGATATGTTGCAACAGCTCAGTGCTGGCAAAGCTGTGTCACACCTACAGACCTGCAGGCACTTAATATGGGATCTATGGAAACTGGGAGGTGAGTTATCCTAAGTTCAAACAGATCAGGTAGAAATTCCCGACACATCTCCTTCATGGAAAGTCTGAGCTATAAAAGCATGTTCAGTGGCAAAGGTATCCTGACAGCCTGCTTACATCATAAGGCTGATGTGCAGCAAATGTTTCTACCCAGGGTATACCTCCAACCTTCAGATGAGGTATCCTCTCTAACATCAGAGCAAAAGTGGCTGCCAGTATTTCAGCAAGGGAATGACATGTTATTTTAACAACTTGTAGATACAGGAAAACAGAACAGTGCTTGGACATGCCATCCCCTATAAATCACTGCACCGCCCTGCCAAAATAGATTTCCATATGGGTGTATGTAACAAAGCCAAATTTTATGTAGTATTTTAAGTGTGATGGCCATAAATTACCTTTGATTGCCTTGTATTGCTATTTTCCTCTTGAGCATGTGCAGCATTGCACCAACTTGTTTCTCAACTCTTTGAATAATGTTTCATAAACACTCACAGCTCTACTTGTCATTCATAAATTACTTACCGGAGAACCTGGCTCTCCTTTGGGGCCATGGAAACCATCTTCGTAATCATATAAATAGTCTGTATCCTCATACCCATAGTCATATCCTCCCATGTCTTTATCCTCATAGCTGCCATCCAGATTATGCTGTTCGGAGGTGTCCACCTGATTATCTCGGTACAAAGTGGTGCCATTGGCTCTCAGATGAATCTCCAGGAGCTGATGAGTCTCTTGAGGCCTCGAGTGAGAGTCCCTGGAGCTGTTGATGGTGCTGTTCCTGAGTCCTTCCTTCACCTGACTTTGCCTGACTGGGGAAATCAGGCCTGTGGTGGCGTCTGGAGACTGCGGGCTCCCAGAGCTGATCTCTTCCTCTTTGCTGTTTTCAGAGTGATCAGTGTTGATAGTTGAGCTATGGTCGAGATGAACTGTTCGTCCACTCAGCGTGGCTCCGGTAGGGCCGTCACGCTGAAGTGAAGATGAGGTGGAGTGAGCAAGGGGATCCAATTTGGAAATGTGGCTCTGATCCCTCAGATGAGGTTGTACTGATGGGCTCAGTGTTGAATACTGCTTGACCGAATTACCAGAGGACACTTTGAAAGCTGCTGTATCTTTTAAGGGAGTATGATGGGTAGCTGCTACTCCAACAAGGGACTTTGTCAACGGGTTTGAAGGAGGGTCATTTGCCTCAATATCCAAACTTGGATCTGGCAAAGGCAATCGGTGAGTGTCGGCCAGCCGGCACTGTGTTTTAAGGTAGTTGCAGTAGTGCGCGGCAGCTTCGGCAGAGGGATAGATATCTAGTTGGCAGACTCGACCATTAAATGCTGCCGCTTTAGAGTTCATCCTGCCAAGAGTGAAGAGACCCCCAGAATCTCCCAGTGTGTGAGATCTCGCCAGGGTCTGCTCCCGCTGATGCACTGCTCCACAATCCGCATAGAATGACACTGAGCGTCCACGAACACCAACAGCAAAAGGGTGCTGGCGCCCATCCTGCCAGTTGTAGTTGAAGTAGATGGAGGCTTTCTCTGCCGTGTAAACCACCACTCTGCGTGGCAGCAGCTGAATGCCAAAACGCAGCCTGTCCCTGCCATCTTTGACACTAAAAAGAAAAGCATTGTTTGCTCGCCAGGAGCTTAGGCTAACCACAACAGAGAACTCCTCGCCAATCTCAGGTGGGAAGAGACTGCCTGCTGGAGCTTCATAGAGGGAGTTTGAGTCGAATAATACCCCATATCCAGAAACAGGAAGATTGAAAGGTGAGGGAGCAGTGGTGTACGTAGTCGAAGGTGGGCTTGTCCTCTTGTCTGTGCTGCTTCGAGCTGAGAGCCCCAGTCGAAAGAGGATATCCACTCCTGAAGGACAAAGGAGACAATGGTAAGTTTAAGATCAACTGGCTTTGGTTAAATAGTTTCTTAAAAAAATAAAAGCTGAACTTCTCCTAAGGTCCTCTCTTTTGTAAAAAGAATTACAGTTTATTTCAAAATAAAGTTAACAAAACAAGTTTCAACAGTTTTGGAATACAATTTTTTTGTAGTTGATTTGGAGAAATGCACAACAGTTAATTGTAACAATAGAGAACGACACATCTACAGAAATAACTCAAAATAGCAATAATATTAAAAAAATATATTAGGACAGGTAGATCAGCGGTCTATGCAACAGTCGAATGGCATGTAATTGTAAAGATCCTACTTGTGAAGATCCTACTACAGGGGGCCATATTTTCTCTCACTCTCTCTCTCTTCTACTACTTCTTTACTCTTATTTGAATACGCTGTTCAACAAAAAGTCAATTTCTATAACCACAAAATTGAACTTTTAAAATAAATTACAAACTATTAGATTTGTACAAGAATAGAGAAAAAAGAGCAAACACTAATGGTAATGTAATTGAAAGACCACAGACCGAGATCATAAACCCCAAAAGACGAATATAATTGAATTAGCCTAACAAATTAGATTAAGCATATTGTAGTTACAGGGGGCAACACAACTCCATTGCTATGTATAATGGATGTGTGTGTATCTCTCTGACAAAAGCCCCAGATCAGAGGCAAATAAATCCATGTTGCCTCGGAAGTCACACATCGACTCGCAAGCGCTGTTCAATGTTCAATGACTGTTCAATGACGTGAGACAAGAGGCAGACACATTCCAGATATCTAGAACACTAAATATCTTATCCTGTAAGAGAGACTGCCAGGGAGCCAAGGCCAATGAGAGTGGGAGGGTTGATGGGAAACCTGACAGAGGGGTTTCCTGTAACAATAGAAACTTTATGTATGTACTGCATTTGCAATGCCAACGTTGATGTCGTACTGAGGGTGTTGGATGTTGGCATGAATAAACATACAACTCAGCACAGTGAATGATCTAAATAGGGAAATAGTTAGGACGTGCTGACACAGGCTTTTATGTGAACCAGCGCCAACATCAACAAGCATTGCTATGTCACTTCTCGCGTGTGTTATCGTAACAAAACATAGTCTGATGAGAGACCTCATCTGGGAATCCTCCTGGTGAAAGATTGTAGTGTGACCCCCTGTCGCTGATCATGTAGCGTGAAAACCACAACGACTTCAAGACTCATGATTACAAGACATCAATTTGTATAGTATAGTGAACAGTACAGCGATCTGACGACTTCAAAGGTCATGTAGTGTAAACTTGGCTTTAGATGTCTTTTGTGAAAAAGCAATGGTGAAACAGGGGGAATAACGCAGGACAATGGTCTCTAGACAAACTTATTTAAGTCATCACAGACCACCACAACACGCACATGCTATCTGTAGATGTTGTTGCAGTTCTCACTGATCAATGATAGGTTTAATAACTGTCCTTCTTCACTGGTCACTGGTCTATGATGCAGGTGAAACCCTCCCAGTTACTCTCCGAGAGTAGTTACCAGAAAGGCAGCTGTGGCCCAGATGAGTGGAAGGGACTAGAGAAGGATGAGGCCTAACTTAAGATAAAGGAAACCAGTCCACACAGGCTTTTTGAATCAATCTTCCACCACAGATTCATGAGATCAGCATTCCTTCTAATGGTCTTGTCATTCTTCTTCCATGCCCACAGGTAACAGATGTTGTATGTTAAGTCAAACATTATTTGGAGACAGAGGAAGTTCCGTGCAATGTTGGCTTTGAATAAAAGAAATAGACACATGTGTCACACGTATCACATTATGTCAGTATTGAGCAGTTATGGTTCCAGAAAAACTAATGTAGATGTTAAGCTAATCACAAATGGTCGGTCATTTAAGAAGCTGCCCTGACATGTGTGTCTGTGTTTGTGTTCACTTACGAAAGAAAGAGGGAGAGATTGAGAATAAATACAATGTGAGTGTGTCCATCTGTGCGCGTGCTGCCTGACTGAGGCGGCAGCGATATGGAAGCCGAAGAACATGGAAGCTTTTAAAGCCTGTGTGTGTGTGTGACTGCGTTAGTCCATCTAAGTGGTTTGATGGCAAATCTTGGGGACAGTTTGAGGTATGTTCATTGTTAATCCAGAGAAACCACCTTCCCTTTAAGCAACTCCTCTTCTGTATTGGGGACTAACTTTCAAAGAGGGTTTAGTTGATTGGTTTTGTTTATTACTGATGGGAACTGAATGCACTGACTCAACCAGTAACCTGCACCTACACAGCAAACATTTCAATTTAATCATTGTCTTGTATTATATGTTTTACCTAAACATAGGTTAAAAAAGATTGGGAAGGTTGGTTTTAGACTGAGAGTGTTAACAACCATTCAGACTGCAGACACTCAAAAATACAAAAATATTTAAAAAAAGAAGACATCAAACATAACAAACCTATTTCCCATGAGTTGCATATTGAAATGTTTTACCTTTAACCTTGTTCAGGGATTAAATCAAACTGCCAATAATTTCTGAATGTCTGAAATGTCAAATGCAGGAATGTTTGAACAAGTTACCAGATGGTGACTTTGTAAGGGATGCCTGTACAAGAAAGCAGCATGAATCACATAAGTTATACCTTAAAGTTGTCAAAAATATTAGCCATCTTGTTACTAAATGTTTGTGCCATAAATTTCAAATGCTCACATTTACCAAGCGTGCCTCATGATAGTATTTGACATGATAGATGTCAAATACATTCTCCAAACCCTCCTCAAACCACACTGAAAAATGCAATGGCATCAAGCATAAACCAGGCTATTATTTTTATTTCTGAAAGTTCACACTTCGGAAATATCTAAGGGTACACATTTTAATACATCGACAGGAAGTAGATGGCTGCTCCAGAAGTTCAAATTCTCTCAGTAAATCACAGGAATGCATTTTGCCACAAGGGTATATAATATAGTAATATTGTATAGTACATTTGCTTTTAAGATACACAACTTATCAGATAAATACTGTTCAACTAGTAGGTGTAGGAGTACTATTTGGGGAAAGTGGAGTCCACTAGTTTTGTTTCTTTTATAGATGAGTTAAACACTAAAAACAGTTAAACAGAAGCATTATTTTTCTGTCTCAGTGCTTTGGAGGGAGGTAGGGAAAGTGGGCGAAACAGAGAGAAAAGGTGTGATAAACAGACATACGGTGCATCATCCTGGATGTTGTTTTGCAGGGTTTATAGTCCTGCAGCCCTGGCAGGGAAACTATATATCTGCAGCTGATCTAAGCACGCACTGAGATGTCCTTGACATTCTTAGCCCGAGGTAAAGTCAGCCCAGATTCCAATTAACCTGTCTCATATGTGAAGACAAGCTGCTCTAGCACTCTGTGTGCATTCCTCCTCCCCTCGTTATGATGGATTGATCCTGCTCGGAGTGCGCTCAAGACAATGATGAAATAAGGGGAGGGGAGCTCGAGGCAGTTTGTTTCCTCTGTGCAAGGGGCAATGGACAATGCACATGCATGTGGCGATGTGAGGAACATTGAGGATTCATTGAGAGGTCAGCCTTAAGTTAATGTGGTAAGTTATGCGGTATTTCTGGCAGTGGCCCAGTGATATGCCGCTCAAAAAACAATATCACCTTTGAACAAATTCACATAGTGCAACCTGTGAATTCAAAACATATCAGAGTTTTCTTTACAGTCTTTTGACACCATTATTTCTTGCTGAGTGAAGTTATTTTAAGGAAGTCACATCCGTAGCAATTTGTGGGATAATAAGAAACTATCTTTAGTTTTACCGACTCTAAACTGGTGGAAATACTCTGCATCCTATCATCAACTTCTGCCCTTCTAACCTTCAATTCCTCCCATCCTTTTTTTCATTTCTTTTTTTAACTGATTGATATTGCCTTTGGTCAGCTGAGGCAAAGTTGTCAATACATTAGTGTTTCCCTCATTTTCATTCTGCAGCAGCCGCTGTTACAAATTCATACGATCATCAATATCTGCTGCTCTTGTGTTCCACGAGATATGTGAGGCCATGCTCATACATGTTTGTTTTAAAACGCAAACAGTGTCCATGCACACAAGCGTTTTAGCACTGCTTCCAATGTAGCCTCTCCACACTGACGCAGAGGAGAGGAGAGGTTGGTTAAGTGAAGGTAAATGTGCTGGTGCAGTTACAAACACGCTTAGTAGTCAACGACACTCTAACTTGCTGAAGGATTCTGTGTTTTTGTGTTTTTAGCTGAGGTAGACCTGAGCATATTTGGTTAAAACTTGATGTTGTTTTGCCTTCACTGTTCTCCGTAAAGAGCACTGCGGCAAACTTGTTTAAAAAGAGCCTCAAAACTGGTCATGTGGTTAGTTCTGAGGCAACTAGCTCTTGTGTTTCACTATTTACTCTGACAACAGGTAATTGAAAGCCACAGCCTCCATTGCTAGCCGGTGGACGTAGAGAAATTAATGCATTTATATGCAGAGTTTGCATAAACAGTGTTGGAATTCAATGAATTAGATATCACTGAAAAGCCTCTTGAGGATCCAATGAGTACAGTTGTATTCATGAGTAATGACAGGCGGGTCACATCCAGCATTCGTAGCTATTCCCGACAAAAAACAATGCACCGTAATTCGTAGGTATCCCACAAAATGTTTTCCTACGTTATCCATGTAATCATGAACGAGGAAGTATAAAGACTTGGTGGTGGTGGATGGGTCTAGCAAACCCAGATCTCTCAACCAGGAGACCGCTGTTGGTTCCCCATGTGAAACAAGATGTCAACATTGATTCATTTGTTACGTAACGTCAGTAGCAGCATTACCGTAGTTATTTTCAGCCAAACGATTAACTAAGTAGTTGTGTTGCCTAAACCTAACTGTGATGATGGAACTTTATTTTGAAAATACTATTTGCATTTAACGAGCAGAAATTGACACATGTTGCTGGCTTTAGTAGGAAAACACACAAAAATAGGAGTCACTTTTTGCAGGATATTATACAAACCAACGAGGATATGTTGGTGATGACGTCAGACCTCAAAACAACCATTTCACCTGTTGTGACCTCTAGGATAATCACAGTCTCATGAAGCTGTACAACTACAAACTAAATATATAGGGCATTCAGGGTATTAATGTCTTTCCTAGGGTTATTGACAATAAAGGAGTCTCCGAGTAGTTTTCATAACCATCCAATTACCAAATGCAATTCTGTCAGAAAACCTCTGGATGTTAAAAGATGGATGAAGTTCTAAAAACTGACTGTTTATATGGCTGAATGATTCAATATAAGAAAGAGTAGTTCACTAGTCACAAAGACATAAAGAAAGATGGGGGCTTTTATATAAAAAGAGTATAAGTGATAATCTGAATGCTAATGTTTAGTTCTGCATTAGGGTTCTGTTGTTTACCTTGAGCTAGGTAGTCTTCTTCTCCAGAGAGTACTGCTGAGCATACTGACAGGAGCAGGATAAAGTTCCACCTAGAGGGACACACAAAAGAATAACAGTTTAGCTCATTTTCATAGAAATCTAGTGAACGTTTGAAACATGGTTGCCGTTCCATCACAGGGCAAAAATAGATGTAAACACATACATTTACATGTCTGGCTGATTAGAGTCAAAATCACCTTGTGTGTTGCAGTGTAGGATAAAAACTAGACCAGGACTGAAAAATTCATGCCTGATCTTGTTTTGCTGTGAGATAACCAAGCAAACCTATCAACAAAGGTTGGACCCTTCTCCTTACAATCCTGCTGATAAAGTTCATACAAGGAATTGCTGTATCCTCAGGAAACTGAGACAGAGCTCACAGATCAAAAGTCAAATAATAAATCAGCTCTACAAAGAACACCTGTCTCTTGTTGACGTTTTGTCTCAGTCACAAGGATGGAGGACACAATTGTGATAAGTCGGGCCTCTTGAGTGATGAGCTTGCGTGATGGTATAAGTGCCAGAAGTCAGTGTACCAAAACCAAGAGTGACATAGCACTCAGAATTGCCACATGACACTAGAACAAGAGTGGCATACCAGCGGTTGGATCATTTTAAAATATAGCTTACTCTTGTTAGTTTCTCAAGATTACCAACCCTTCCTTTAACGTTTCTTGCATCGGTCGTTTTGACACATCATGGCAGGAAAAACAAAGGTGTAATCAAAAACATGAATGATGACCATGTTCAATCAGTCAGTAAACAATGCCGTCGAACCAGCATGCACAATACACGGGCCCTGAAACTAAAACACCTAAAGCTAACAGAAATGATTGCCGAGTTGCACCTGTGATTGCTAAAATGTCCACCGTAAGACTTATCTGGAATAAGTTAATAAAAGAACATGCAGCTGTTCAATATATTGCCTATCACCACCTATGAACGCAGATTGTGTACCTCCTCTCATAGCGTGTGAAGAGTTGGCAACATTCACATAGTATATGAAGCTCAAGTGTAAGTTCAGTAAGGAAGACACTCTTTACTCTCCGGTTCATTCATAAGCTCCGTTTCTAAGTCTCACAGCGATTACTCCATCAGCTGATTGAATGAACCAACCAGTCGGAGTCTGCGCAGTTTCCGTAAGCCAATCACAGGGTTGTTGTCAAACGTTGAAATAGTTTCCCTGCTCTGCTTGCTGTCAGTTGTCATTTCAGCTCAAAGCGATGCGACCCTCCTCCACCCCAGGCACCTCCAGTCAGCATTCAGTCATGCTCATCATTCATCATCGGGTTACAGCAACTCCCTTCTTCAACACCACCACCAGTGTCTGGACTCCAGGGGTATTCTGCCTTCGCAGATATCAGCATCACTACCCCTTGCTTATCCGAATTCAGGATGGAGTCCAATCACCAAAGACTTTGCACTATTCAAATATATGCATTGTTAAACTCTAAAACAAGTCTCTCCTGATTCAAATGCTATAATAACATAATTATATGGCACAACAAAAAGACCTTGACTAGCCAGCCATAACGGTCGGTAATTGAACGTTCATACAACGGTATGCCATTAACGAACGCCAATGTAAGTTAATGTTGACACTGTTGAAATGCTGGTAAAACTAATTTGTCAAAGTCAAATCAGAATAATAATTGTAAAAAATTATAATTATTAAGCGTTTTTTATATCATTGTATTTATGTACATTTGATTGGATAAAATCAGCAATTTCGGGCTGTCAAATATGGGCACTGGAAACTTGTGATGTGCCCCTTAAAATAAATTGACTGTATTAATTGATAATGAAAGTAAAAGTTTCAGCCTAAGACAATATTGAGTGGAAATCAGTTGTTGGTACAAAGAAGAGGGAAGCCCTTAGAAGGCGTAACTAACTCAGACTTTCTGTGTCTGGAAATGTAGTGACAAGTCATGCAGGAAGCATTTCTCTGTCATGCTTTATTGTTCACAGACAATCATGGGTTTTGTTTCAAAGGCACATTTGGTTGATAACAATTAAATGCTGTTCATGGAGGCATGCCGCAGCAAAGCTTGGACCACAAAGAGGGAAATCCCCAGCTGAAATGTAGACAAAGAAGAGCAAAGCCTGCCTTTCAAGATTATTATGTATTGAACTTGTAAAGAGCACTTTGCCTCATCAATCTTCTTTTCAACATCCAAAGCTCTTCAATTTTTAATATAAACTAAGATAATGATCTGCTTATATATTCTGAAAAGCCACATATAAATGGATACATGATAAAAGTAATTTAACTTCAATTCACAAACCATCTTTACATACTACTTTGACGGCTTTTGGAAAATGTCATCATGGTAAAAACACTTTAATATAAATACACTAATTTATATTCACACAATGAGATGTTAGAACCTATGTGTAACTCATATATGACTGCATATTGTGACCTTATTCTCTCATCACTGTAACTTCAGTACTTTGACCCTCACTGACCCCACCTCTAGATGGCACTGCCCACCATATAGCTAGGAGGGCGTCTTATGCTGAGTACCATCAGTAAAAAGCCAAAGAAATGTAAAGGAACCCAGTGCAGTGTGCGTTCACACGTCACATTGACATTCATTTTTTTTGTATTCAGATGAGATTTTCACATACATATTACGTTAATACAAGTTTTTTAAATGGGGAGCATGTGCAATGAATCCAGAGGCCAGGGATTACACGACCGCCAATGCGTAAATGTCCCCACCTGTTTTCAGTCTTTATTCACACAGTTTTAAGGTGAAATCTTTCATCTCTAAACGGCAGAACATGTTATGTCATCCTGGTTATACACTCTCACCGTCCTTGTTGTGGGTATCCTAACTATATAATAATAATAATAATAATAATAATAATAATAATAATAATAATAATAATAATACATTATATTTGTATAGCGCTTTAAAAGGTACTCAAGGCACTAATTCAGTGGAACATTTACTGTCAACCAGTGCAGGGAGCAGTCTTCATTAAACAATACTGTGCCTCTATCATACAGATTTTATGTAAGGGTAACATACTAACTAAAATAATATCAAATAGCTTTACAAAAACTGATACCGCAAGTGAGCATGAGAGTTTTTTTTGTTCATATTGTCCACTGATGATTAGACTCCCAAATAAACAAAGCCACCCAACATAAAAAATGGAATAATAACTTTTTTGTAAATGTTGGGGAAACTTGGCATACAAACTAAAATATGAACCAATTTTGGGATTTTGCTTTAAACAGTGGTCCTTGTCACTGACATGCCATCTCTTTTCTTCAAAAACATACTTTAACAGAGCAATTACAAACTGCTTCAAAGCATACTCTGCACATTCAAATCAAATCAATCACATCGACAGCCCTGGACATGGTAACAGCTGCTGACACAACTTGAAGGGGCTTTTGGCAACTAGCAGGATGATTGTCAACGGTGGTCGGGCAAATGACAGGAGCAGACAGTAGTTCTGCTATTTTAATATGCTGTTATTTAGGAGTGCTATCAATCACAGGCTGCTGTCACATTCAGGAAATGTTATGCTAGTGTTATGGCTACGAACATCACAGTTGCTGTCTCACAAACATCTCTCCTTCATTGCCTTTGAGGACAAGATTAACCCGGCAAAGAGGCTACCAGTAGTGTTTGTGTGGCCCTGCTGGACGGAAAGCCACAGACAGGCAGCCATGTTTGTCTTCCCAGAGCAATGTGGCCCTGCAAACTTGAGCCAAACAAAGAGAAACAGATGCAGGTCGAGGAAAGAACGAGAGAAAGCGAAGGAAAGAGATGAAGAGAAAAAGACAACAAGAGAAAACCGGAAAGAGAAAGATTGAGAGTAAGCAGAAACACTATGAGCAGTGTCTGTCACCTGCTCTCCATCGAGAACGCGGTGCGACATTCCACTGCCGAGAACACAGACACATCCCCGAAGCAGGAAAACGCAACAGAGGAAAACGAGGGGGGAATATATGATAACAATCATTCATCTGTTGAGAGAGGATAACACTGACATTTATGAAGCCAATGAGACGCTGGCTCTGCATTCAAGTTGGCAGGGTTTAAAAGTAGACCAAAAAAACAAAACTAAATATAACACGTAACATTCCCTTTTGGAGTGCCAAGTGATGCTGATTCAGACAGCTTTTTCCGCCTGCCTGTCACAGCGTCTCCCTGTAGCGCTATTTAAGGCCTCGCTGAGACTCTGCTACCTAACGGACTCAGGTCATCGCTTCAGCACATCTACAGCGACGCCATTACCTTCACCCTAGCATTTACCATCCTTCCGTCTCAGCATCAGTCTGTGAACTTTGTGTGATCTTTTTTAAAGGTTTTTTATTTAGTTATATGCAGACAGGAAGGAAGTGACATAATTGAGTTCCTAGGCTACAGGCAGAGCCACCAGTTTCCTTGTTTATTTATCAAATCCTGTGGTAGATCACAGTCTAAGTGACAGCACACTATGACATACTTTCCAGACCTTGCAGTTAATGGAAAAGACTGCTGAAAGAAAGACAAAGCTCCCCAAACACTGCTCTGTTGACTGAGGGAAATGCCACAACGTGGGGAGTGGGTGTCATGTCAAGACTATAAATAATCACAACTTAAAACTCCTCTCTGCAATGAATCCCTCCAGCAGTAACAGATCCTGCCTTTCCCCTCTCAAAATTAGCTTGGATCCCTCACAATGGTTGATTCAACTCAGGAAAATGGCTGAGAGTCAAATGAAGAGGTGCAGCGCTTCTTCTGGATTGGCAAACAGAGCTATCGCTTACGTTCTGTTTACAGTCCTCATAAGGAGAAGGAACCCATTTTCTTACTTTCATCACTGATGTCTGTCAGGGGGTGACTTTGTGAGCAGTGATGTTCACAGTACAATGTTTACATGTCTAATTTGGCAGGCCACTTACTGAATCTATTAGTACAACAAAGTGTGCAAAGCTGGTAATCTACCAAAACAACTCTAAAAGGTTTAACTTCTTGAGGGAATAAACACAAAGGAAGTTGTACGCATAGAATTGCTGTTAATCTGTGTTGGGGGTAAAAATGTACCACAGCAGCTCCTCTTCACTTTGCCTCTGGTTGAAAGGTTCTCTGACATATTGGACCATCTAAACAAACGAGATGCGAGTCACCTGGATTGACCCGTCACATTTCATTCTTTCTGTTTCTGTTCTGACTTTGAAAAGATTGTTTCTGCCTTCAGAAAATCACAAGATGTAGATGTACTGCTCTGTAGAAGTACTCCACATAATGCCTAACCACTGCTGTTATATGCACTCCATGGCCAAATATGGCTCAGTTGAGCCCAAGTTTTAAATGGAGTAGGATTTAAAACAATGTGAGTGAATCAAATAACGCAGTGCTCTCAGTAGCTGTAATGAGTTTCATAACATAAGTCACTCATACTACTGTGAGATAAAAAAATGGCTTCCATCATATAAAGTGTAGAGCTCTCGTGTAAATATCCACACACACACACACACACACACACACACACACACACTGTTCACATGCTAAGACCAAGCGGATATTTCTCTCGATGGAAACATCTGAGTGTCTTGCTAATCAGGTGTTTTGTCACTGCATGCTTCGCTTCTCGGTCTCGACCAAAACATTCTTGGACATGAGCAAGTAACTGATCCACAGCCAGTATAAGTTCCTACTGGCCATGTTTCCGCTTCAGCACCTGTATCCTGGTCATAATCACTTCATTATGGAAGCACTAAGAGGGCTTGTCTTCTTCTTGTGTCTAAACAGACGTGAGTGAAAATTAGCAGGTCAACAAGTTTCCAGGTTTCAATTGGCCATTTGATGTTCCCTCTCTGGCTAAGAATTTAAATACTGTGTTGGTGGTTTTACTGACAAAGACCCGAGCGTGGTGCGTGTTTGTGCTCACTCAGATGGGTGACTGGAGTCAAGAGGTCACTGCAGACCAGAGTAAAGATTGACTTAGTCCACAAGACAGCGAGCAGACAAAGGGCTGTGAGTAAACCTCCACTGGCCTTTAATAGTTTGTCCTTTTCCTGTTGCGGAGGGACCTGCAGATGTTTTAAGGGTTAAATACACTTACTCACACAGACAGGCCAAAATCCCTGCAGGCAATGGTGCGGAGAAGGTGACTATATGGCAGCAAGAGAAAAGGCACAGGCTGTGTGATTCCACCTTACATTATTTTTGCTTATGCTTACGGGAGGGAATATTCGGAAGTGACAAAAAGAAAATAACAACATATTGTCCCACCTCAGTAGTGCTTTTCCTATTAACAGTTCTTCCCCATGGGCATACATTAAGTCAGAATAGAAATGTTTGCATTGGGGCCTGAAGATTATCCTGAGTAACAAAGATATTGTTTCTTCTAAGACCCTTTGCTGTTGAGTTTTTTGTTATGTTTGTGAAGATCAATACTTTTTTTCTCATGTCACAAACCTCCATTGTAATCGGGTGGTGCATATGTCTTAGCGTGAATGTAAAAAGAAAAGAATTAAACTAGCTGCACGGCTAAATACCAATCATTAAGACTTTTTTTTTTCTTATGTGGGTGTACCGCTCTTTATCTTCAGCCTGTTGTTATACCACCCATATAGGATTCAACTGACCTTACGACTCTTATTGGGCAAAGATTAGAGACTCTTTGGCATAAAATACATGGAAAACAAAACAAAAGATGTGAGGCCATAATTACAGTGAGTGTTTTGATAGCCCCACGGCCAGCTACAGTATCTGTACTTAACGACAACAAGAGTTGAAGAGTTGTTCTTCACAGCAGACTTGTTGGTGGTCCAGTCAAATAAGAAAAGTGTGTAAATTGATATTTGAATCCTTATATGAATAAAGTAGACCTTCAGATGTCGATTGATATAGTGTTATGCCTCTAGGGCTTCTTAGTTTCCATTGATGTTCACAATAACAGAGAAACACTGTATCCAACACCTGAGAAACATACTGAACTCATTTATCATTCAAACACAGGTGCACCACACAGCAGAGGAATCAATCAAACGTAATGTAGTTGTAAACTAACCACTGTGTCGGAGCACCAGGCAAAAACCAATCCACCTCATTAGGACATCATATACTGTACATCATTGCATTTACCATTTTATCAGCCATTAGTCTAGATCCCCTCCTCCAAAGTATAGCTCATCTCCACTTCCTGAAAAACTTGCATCATCAACTTATTATGGACAGTGCCAGCCAGCGTTGAGGAGACAGCATGCGCTCAGTAAACTGCACAGTATGTGAGTAGCTGTGAGTCTCTGCAGCTTTACAGTCCAACCACCACCAGCAATGGAGCAGATATGCTTGCAACAGTGGGTGATTGTGTGGAGCTCAGGAGCCAGTTAACCACTGGTGCATACACACTAACTCTCCCAGTGAATTCAAGGAAGGCCATGGTTGTTCTCAGTTAGCCCAGGAAGGCTCTCATTTTCACTCTCAAGGAGAAGAAGAAGAAGAAAAAGCATCTGTCAGGATTTCAGGTCGACTTTGTTGAGCAAACACTATCAGCAAAGAACAACAGAAAGCTTTGTGAGCTCAGCTCTCTTTAGATCGTATCGGGAAGGAACTCATAATAGAGTACAGACAACTTGGACTCACTTCTGAAGAAAATGCATTTCCTGTTAGGTAGCCTATGGAGGCGTGCACATTTCTGTAGCTCCACAGTCACAGCTGAATGTAACAGGACAACAAAACCTGCATGCAGGATGTCAATAATAAACACTTCCATGAGGAATGTTAAGGTTTAAAGGCACTAAATAGATTTTTGTCTCCCCATTTAACGAGAAACACTATGACAGAGTTTGATTAATGTGTTAGATCTTGAGTCCTTGGCAGTTTTTCTTATGCTTCTCATCATAGAGCACCACAGGGAATTATCACTGAAATGCTGAGTAAGCACCATTGCTTCCAAGCCATATGCAGTGTTTATTTATCGAGTTATCATAGCTATGTCAGTGAAAGGGCGTTCAGCAGCGGACCACATGTTATTCAGATAATAATGGAGGAGATCCCAGGCTGCATGTTCATGAGGCTAGTTCAAAGCCAAGACGTGCACTTACTCAGATGTCAGCTACATTGATCAAGATGAACTTAGCATACATAAAAAGAAGTTCACAGTAAATATTCAAAACTTTCAAAGTGCACATGTGCAGCTGTAGTGTGGCTTGTTTGATTATTGTGCAGAACTGAAAAACGAAAAGTCAACAGAAACAAAAGGATCTAATTGAAAACATCCTCAAATAAAAAACAATATTAGCTCACCAATCATTTCGATAAGCTCTATGCATTTATCGGATTGACCGCATTGTATTGTATATAAATACTGCGGGTTTTTTGGTGGCAAACATGTTATATTTGCACGGACTTTCGTCAATTGTCGTCCCTGCCAACGGAACAAAAATGAACTATGTCCTCGGAACAGTTTCAAATGCACATAGGTGGCCTAACATCTGCAGACTATTAAACCAAATGCCCACTTACGTTGCTGCCGCGGAAACGTGTCCACTCCTTGTCCGTTGAGCTCCTAAATGCATTTGTATGCATTTGTCCAGGCAGCAGAGATCTGGGTGAAAACAGAATCACACTCAAGAGGATACCTGCTCATGGGCTAACCCTTTGGTAACAGCCAAAGGAAGCGTACGCTGGACGGATGAGTTCTGCCACCTCAGAATTTCCTCATCGCATGGCAGTCCGGAGGAGAGATCTCTCCCACTTCTTCTCAGATCCTTTGCGCTCTGCGGCGCGCAGTGATCAGGCTATTTCTATCCAAAGTGGAGACGCGCAACAGTTGCATGGAAAGGTTGGCTTGGAGAGAGGCTAGTCGGACTGCAGGAGATTTGACTCGACTGCTGTGTGCGATACGGAGAGTCAGAGCTCGACTGCTTCTCGCTGAGTGGGCTCCAACACAACAGCGGATCCAGCTCTGAGCGTCTTTACCCCCAGGCGCTGCTTTCTGCTATGTGCCTTGACTTGCACTGATGCAAGGGGATCCGTATTCACCCCAACACAACTCCTACCAGCCGGTGGTGTTGAATTTCACCAGTTATGGGCTCGTGACATCACGAATAGACTTTTGGCTTGTGTTCATCAATGGCCTTTGTCTAATTTGACTACGGTATGAGCCCAAGGCATACGATATATTAACTCACTGTATACTCTGCAGGGTACAGGGGAGGTTCTAATTGCACAAATCTGCATAAACTTGCTTGCAGAGACACACACACACACACACACACACACACACACACACACACACACACACACACACACACACACACACACACACACACACACACACACACACACACGTGTCAGCACTTGTGTATTGTAAACACATAAGACTGAAATAATGCCAGACAAAGTCAGAATAATGCTGACAAGCACATTTTCCAGGTGCTGCAGCTCAAGGCACTGTTGTTCTGGCATAAAGGCAAGATTATATGTTATCCATCATTAGGCAACTCATATCAGGGCTCTTAATATTGGTGCAAAACCTCTTTGGACACTTGATCATCCCGAAAAGTGCACCCTTATCTAAGAGTATGTTTTTTTAGCAGGGGAGTAGAGGGTGGAGTACTATTAGACACAGCAAAAGTTGATTTTAATGTCATACGCATTTGATAGTGTGAGGATAAGCTAAATAAGTAAGTGATGAAGTATTTTGGGCATTGCATGGTTAGTTAATCATTATTTATGACCCTGTGGGGTTCAAACTTTCAAAACTTGTGCAAAATGATGATATAAGAATGACGAGTTTGGTGTAAAATATTCAACATTTGCACAGCGCAGGACAGAGACATGGTGGTGGTGCTTTTTATTTTCTTTAGCCTGCATTCAAAATAATTACGTTTAAAAGTAGGGCCTCATATTAACTGAATTTCTACTCAAGTTGTACAGATCACCATGGGAAAATTAAATATGAAGGTGGCTTCACAGGTTAGGTAACATGACATGTAGTTTCAGGGGCTTTAATTTGGCATCAGCTCCATCTGCTGCATTGTTTTTAGTCCTGAAATTTAACACAAATGTTTAAGTTGTATAAACTCTAGCTGTGATTATCATGAAACATGTTTGCGCTGGCATTTAATCTAGTTAGAAATAACCCTTCTTTGTTTCTCTGTCACCATGTACAAGCTCAGCATCGCTGTGTTTCCTCCTTGAGAAGGACGCTGTTTCTTTTCTTCGTCCCTCCCATCGATTTTTCCAAACAAGCAGCCTCTAATACCCTTCTACCTTTCCTGATCAAGGATAACCCATTAACCTAGAACAAACAGAGCACTGTGGATCCGTGGGCCCCCCACCCCTCCCCCAACGCACCCCAGCATCCTCCTCCAGACGTCCGCAGCCTCCTTCAGCTCAGCCTACGTAGAGGGAGTCCATATGGTTTGCAGTTTAGGGAACTGGGGGGACGACGCGAGGAGACAGAGCGGTTCCTGCCTCTAATCCCACGTGGAGCACATAGCGTTTCCTAACCTGAAAACAGCAAAAGGACAGTTACAGTGAACAGTCACAATGCCCAAACAAGGAGTAATATAAGAGAGGTCAAAGTGACATGGAAACTCAAAGTGAGTCTGCCAGCAACTATAAACGGCAAGGTTAATAAAGAGCAGTCATCTCTTGGTGCCTGCAAACACGCTATGGAGGTCTGTGTGTGTGTCTGCAGCAGTGAGTCAAACTCTCTTCCCCCTCTTCATCAAAGACAGTCGTCTCTGAGCAGGAAGCACTTTGCCCTGGATGCTCTCCCTCTCTCTTGCTTTGCCATCAGCCAGCATCTTGGGATAGCAATGCTTCTACCAGATGTTTTCTTCCACTTCCAGGAAACCCAAAATGTTGAGATTCTAGTTCTCTGACAAGACTGTGAATCCACATCATGAACAAACAAATTACATGATCAGTTTGTAGCAAAGCCCTGACATTGCCATCGGGGGCTTAAATAATATCTCTCAGAGAAGTAAACCATGGGCTTACTGGTAAACACTTGAGAAAGTTTGAATCCAGACGTGTGTAATAATGATAAAACCTTGATTAAATAATTGCTATAGGGCCTCAAATGCTGCGAAAAAGGTTCTGTAAAGCTTTTCACTGTATTATACTATGAAATGACTTCAGCCAAGTATGCGAGCAGATTTACAGCAAACTTTTCAAGATGAATTTTCTCTTTTTTTCACATGTCCAGATGTGTACTAATCAGTCCATCGTGCACTGAGCACCACAACGTTCAACGGCCCACGGAAAGACTGCTGTCCAATAATCAGAATCAGATCACCTCTCCTTCTCTCTCTTGAGGAATGGGTCGACACAGATGAGTGTGCGCTGACCCCCTCCTGAAACATGTGGTGTTCCTCTCCTGCAGTTTCATAATTTATCCAATAAGACAGTCAATAAATGTGTTGTAATGAAGCCAGAATCACCATGGTAGTCGGTGGATCCGTGTTTTCGGACAATTACTACAGAGTTTTAGAAGTATGGGAAGGCCAGGCAGGATTCTGATCAGAGCAGAATGTGGTCAGAAACAAAGTCCTTCCATATGAGCAGATATTAAATAATGCACAGAGAGCATGTGACCATTATAACTTTGATTCTTACTGAACCAACATTGCTAAATAGTTGAGAAGCAATGGACAGCATTCTTTCTTTAACATAATTACCTTTTCTTGTTCAAATCTTCAGCACAAAACATAAAATAACTATCGATGGCGCGTTCTGGCACTATGTTGGGTCTCTTTACCTAATTTGGACTCGGGGATGTCACTGATCCCAGTCACAGGGGCTCCATGTATTACAACCTGCACCCTTGTGTATTCAGCCTCAGAGCTTCCCACTGGAAGTCCTGAATTCCAAAACCATGTGCTGGTTTGAGAGCATATTGTCTTTCAGGTTAACGTTTCATAGTACAGTAACAGCTTGTAAATGTGGGGTGTGTGGAAACTTTAAGCCTCACAGGCCCAAAGTGAAGCCAAAGTCAACCGAAGTGGTTAAAGAGAAAAAGAAACAGGAAAGTAGACGAGGAAGAGGGAAGGCTCTACGGTTGGTGGAGCGTAAAACAAAATGTTGTCTCGAAAGCAGCCAGTAGACATAATAAAAATGTGCTTTTGAGTGCCGACTCTAAGTGCCATCTTCGTGACATAACGCTGCAGACACGATTGGTTAAGTGTGCCTCATTAGGTAAACAGCTCATCAGTAAGCATGTGCCATGAATCAGTCTGAGGGAGGGCAATAGGTTGGGTGCAACCAGGTTGACAGCTGACTCTACCTGCAGACGGACTCGACACTAAACCTGCCCCCGTCTCTAATTAGCCGACACGGCCCTGTGTAATTTCTGTCCTGCGTGCGTGTCACCAGCGCGTAGGGCTGTTATTTTGTCGAGCGGGGAGAGAGTGGGCAACAGCTGGGCGAGTGCTTAACAGATGGTGGAATACAGAGCAGTCGATAGCTGAAGCAATGCTCCATGTAGGAGCGAGCGTATGTGTATGCAGCGAGGTGGTTTGTGGAGCTTCAGGGACCATGGGAAAGCAGGGAGAAGAGAGGGGCCAGGGGAGTCCAGGGTGAAGGGGGAGTTTGGGCTGTGAGGAAGTTTGGAAGTGTGCAGAGAAAGTGAAAGTCCCTTTGCGGGTCATATGGGGTGGAGAGAGGGCACGGAGGGGGAACACACACGCTGCACAGTGAGGTGTTGCCTCGTGTTTGGCTTTTCATTTTCGTCGTGAAACCCTGTGTGCACTCAGGACAGATTTTACAGCCATGGCCCTTGAAACATTGTCTGGTTAGTTGATGGTTCATTGGAAGAATTTCCCAAATAGCATTTCAATTCAAAGGAAACTGAGGTCTTTCATCATTCATTATGTGTAAACCTGTTTTATATTGTTGCTCTATTGTAAGGAAGTCGCCAGAAAGTGCTCTTTCTTTCACTTCCGACTGTTCGCCTGCACAAACAGAGGGGCTTGTGTGTGTGTGTAATTGGTTTTGCACATGTCGAGCAGAAGTCAAACCTACAAAAACAAGTCCGTCTGTCAAATGCGGCCAAAATCACATCTTCCACTATCATAAATTACTCACGTTTAACATGAATGTTAAATCATTTATGGTTTCCTCAACATCATCAATTAACAGTGCTTGGGAAACGAGTGCAGTGCCTGTACTTGAATAGGACTATAGCCAAGAAAGAAACAACATGCCTGGCAAGAAAAGGAGAACAGGGAAATACAAAAATGTGCTGAGTGAGATGTAAGAAAGGTTGCTCTTTATACTGAGGATGTATGTCCCACTCCTGCTTTATCTCTAAAAACACCTGTTTGTTAAATCAGAACTTCATCCCAAAGTGCTGATGGGTTTCCTATCCATCTCACTAAAGGGGACAAAGGGAAACAGAGGATTTTACAAATGAAACAAATGCAAAGTTCAGAGGAAATTTGAAGGGAAGTGACCCTTAAGCTTTAATTTAGAGGATAATGCACATGTCAATGAGAGTGTTTAACTCTTTCTTTGTTATTTTTTAGAAACGATTGAACTGAATTCAAACAAAAACCTGGAGCATTTTGCTTAACAAAGGAGATAAATATCACATCTGTTTTTAGACATCCAGCATGGTGACGCTGCAAACATGATGAATGACTGTGGAGTGGTGGCAAGGCAACATTAACGTAGTGATTACAGAGCCTCTGAAGAAATAAGAAATAAAGATGAGTTTAATAACGATGTGTCTTAGAAGAAGAGTTGTAATGATTTAAAAAATATATCTGGTCCAGAATGTTTTTTACTACGACCACTGATGGGATGGGAATCTTTCTTTTATTCAACTTGATAGCAAGTTGAACAAAATGCATTGTTATCCTCCATTACGAGCTTTTACTAAATAGCCTGTCACAGTTATAGCTACAATGGATGGCAAGACCGTTTTAGAAACCTGGTAGAACAAATATTACTATGTACGGAAAAAAGCGCTTCAAGGGCTACTTCCCAATCAACTCAATCTATTGAACAAACGGGAATCTTTCCTCTCTCCATGGGAGTCAATCCACTCGAGTCACTGAATCTGAGCGACATAAAGGAATAGTCAGTTAGCATTTTGTTTTACGAAGAGTTGTTCTGAGAAGGTATATATATATATATATATATATATATATATATATATATATATATATATAGAGAGAGAGAGAGAGAGAGAGAGAGAGAGAGAGAGAGAGAGAGAGAGAGAGCCTTATTATATAATTTGAATTCTGTCTGCTCTCAGTTTGGGATGAAGGGAGAAGAGAGAAGAGGAGAAGCCTTGGGAGGAGGAGAAAAAAGCCACCTTGACCTCACTTTCATCTCTGGAGCTGATCCTCTGTCTGGCTTGAATTCTCTGAGGAGTTGGCTGTGGAACAGAGAGTGGCTTTATGCTTGCTTACTACAATGTTCCTCATACAAAAATCCCTTTTCATTTCTTGAGAGGGTTGAGAGAATGGCTTGAAAGGCATGTTCCTTCTTATCTCCAGTGATACCATTAGGCCGCGGGTAATTTAGACCTGATCCCATATATTTTCCATGTAAAGTGAAGCCAGCGTTGATGACGATAATCTTTACGCTGGGATAAAGTGTTGAACAGCCTTGCGAGAGATTCAGAAGATCACAAAGAAAATCATTGTTGTGTTTTGAAATCTCACGAATCCTCATGCGTGGCATGTGTGTGCTGCAGATATTCTTTCATCTCTCCCGATGATTTCACTGTAACCATTAAAGCAAAGAGGAGTTACACAAAACACGAGTAATAAGCAGTATTAGATTGTTGGATGAATGCATTCATTCATTTATATTTTACTGGCCAGAGTTAGATGAGAAGATTTGTTGTAATCTCATGTCTGTACGAAGCTATTAGCAGAATCTGAACAAAATATCTTAATGTAAAGAAATCATTTTACATGTATGCAATTTAATTTGCACTTTGTTTTTTGTACGGATTAAACAAAGAAGATAGGGTGTGTTAATTTGTGATCTTTCAGAGGTCGTTGGATTTTATTACCTTTGGACACAACCAGGAAAAAGCTGTTCCGTCTTTATGCTAAGCTAAATTAGCCAGGTAGTAACTTCCTGTTTACGGTACAGAATTGACTCAATCTACTCATCTAATTATCAGCAAGGAAGAAACTATTCCTTTAAGCTCAGTCTGGTTATCAGGGCACGAGACAAGCACATGTGCTGCCATAGCTAACAGGGAAAGTCTTACTCAGCATGGACTGAAATGGGTTTATGACTCCGGGAATTGCTTCCTCAGCCAAACAGTTACTGTGACCAATTTGTGGAAAATGCACATTTTATAACATTTTGGAAGTATTTGAAGTGCAAAATACAAACGCTAAACTACACTTGGCCCCGCTGAGATACTTGGAGAGCAGTTTGTAGTTTTAGAAGAGAGTGCAGACGGTATATGTGCAGCTAAACAGAGCCCTTGGTGGTAATGGCAGCCGAGACACAGGGCTTCAGTGTCCAACCCAGAAAAGACTTTACACCAGCTCACTGACGCCTCTCCAGGATATAAACATGTCACATGTCTGCTCTTACCACAAATGCACTTAAAATTTCAGGTCAACTCCCCCGCCCATCACTCTCAGTCGACCATCATTCTTCATTTAATTATGGCTTTTAGCAGAGGGATGTTCTGGAGAAGGTACACTATCAATCCCACTGCATTTTTCACTGAAAAACAACGTTCATAGAACAACTAGAGTTCGCAAATTGTCATATCAATCATATCAGTCCATAGATTCAAAAGGAGAGATTAGGATGTTTTTATAGGTGCTAAGGAGCCCTATTGCAGACACCTGCCACAACACCAGACTTGAGCATGGTGGCTCTGTGAAAATGGACCACCAGGTTTTTTCCCATGTGATGCTTCTGTGGAGCTTGGAAAACAGAGGCATCCCTGGCCTCTTGAACTCCTCTTCCTTGGCTTTACAAAGTCTCTTTGATTTTCTTCTTAGCCTGCTTAGCCATAAAGTCAGTGTAAGTGCCAAAAAGTTCAGATTATGATGGGAAAGAAAGCTATTTTTAATACAGTTTTCTCTGAATGCACACTCCACATCTGCTACTCCAAATGGGTTTAAACTAACATTCTGAATGTTTAAAATACTATCTGGCACATGTTTTTAGAGTGGAGCGCTCAGAGAACCCAGAGAAAGGGGACATTGGGAAACATCCAGATTTTTTTTTCTGAGATTGGGTTTATGGCTTTTACATGTGTGCATGTTTTGATCATTAATATCTGTGGACGGTCCCTGTGAGGCCATCTAAGTGAAAAGCAAGTTCTTCTTCCACTCTTCTTCTTACCTGTGCATGAAACTGCCGCTGTGCAGACGCATCGAGAAGGCCAAGTGTATTCACTCAAAACTTCAAACGCAAACAATGAAAAACAGGTGTACTATGTATTTCTTGGGAGAGCCAACACACAAACACAATGTGTTCTGCTGAAGATGAGCAACAACTGCACAGAAAATTGTTGCCAGTTTCAGAGGTTGATAACAGGCCTTCACTGCTGCAGGAGAAGAGGACCCACTGTGCTCCTTGGTTTCCAAAGTAACAACCCAAAGGAGGAAAAGAAGAAGACATGAACAAGAAGAAGCCATAGCAGAAGAAGCAGACAGCATTCAACATCGGAGCCCAAAAGTGTGACGTACTGGCTGGCTCGGCTATAAAACTTTGTTTTAAATCGTTCATTCTTTCAAATATTGTACTACATCACTTTTATCTGCTGTGTGTCTCAAACTCGTAAAAGAAGACACATTTTACATACTTATCTTAAAAACTGTGAAATCTAACTTTTTGGCCGCAGCAGAGACTGTAAACAAAACACTCACACCATTATTACCGTTTAAGTTGATATGCATATTCAGCAAATTCGGAGCAGCATTATTAATTTAGAAGATTTTTTAAGGATTTTCTAACTCCAGTCCTTAAATCCTTCACTCTTTTCTTCAGCTAGATGCTAAGTTGACTGCTCATTGTTTGGTAATGGATTGAAGAGCGGCTTTATAAGAAACAATGTACTGAAAGGTGCTAAACTGCCTTGTAGAGCTGAGGGGGACTACAGTGATACTTATCTGTTAGTTTGTCAGAACAGCACCACCTTTCACATGGACATGTCATCAATTGTTATAAGAATATTGATTATAGCTGCTTTATAGGTAAAAAGAAAAAGAAAAGAAAAGGAAAGCAATGAGGTCATGTTTCAGTAAGTTTCCACTCTGCGTTTCTTTTACCAGCAACCCATGGGTGGCAAGGACCTTTTGTCCCCTGCATGTCAGGACTAGTTTATGCTCACACTTCACTATCCATCAGCTGCCTCGTGTCACCAAGGCAAAAAATAGCCATGACTTTCTGCCCTGCAGACCCTCTGTCCACTGGGGAAAAGTAATGCCACCTGTTAGCCGGGACACAGGTTAGAAAGCCAGGGCCCAGACACAGATGGGCAATCACCACTACCTCATGTGTTTGCTATCAGGCATACAGCCGCGTTTGGTGTGTCTGGCTTGCAGCAAAGGACTTCATCATCATTACCTCATATGTGTATGCTGTCCAGGCTACAAGCAGTATTACATTAAAGAGTAAAGTCTTAGGTCATTTCTTGGATTAAAAAGGACATGAGATTAAGAACCCAAAGGTTTAGCAGTGTGAGTTAAGTGGCTGAAAGAACTCCATTCATATGTTTTCTCAATGACCCTAAATCAGAGACATCCCGTGGGAAACCCTGATCTAGAATTAGGTTTGGCGCTTGTTTGATTATGAAAGAGATGGTCAGTGAAGCCTGGTCAGTGTTCTTACATACTTTAGAACAAATACTAATATCACCATGTTAAAGTACTCTATTACAAGTAAAACCCTTGCTTTCAAACCTATACTTTGTCACCTTTTATGTCAATATCAAATCAATGTTGATGGTAAATTAAAGCCATGTGTGCGTGCAATGTTGACCTTTAAAGCAGAGTTCTCCTGCTCACAGGCAGTGCCTATACTTGTACCAGAATGAATCCACTAAGAGGTGACTCATTTCAGTAAAAGTACAGATACAACATCAAAATGTATACTTAAAAGTATCAAAATAAAAAATGTGTATAAAATGTAAATACTCAAGTAAAGTACAAGTACCTCAAAATAAAGCTTCAGTACTTGAGTGAATGTAACTCCACCTTTTGATTCTATGACATCACTATTAACAAGTATGTGTGAAAGCTTAAACTAATTTTAGTAATATTCTTTATTTATCACCTCAGCAAATCCTTTGAAAAGACAAAAATCAACCAAGAACTGATCCTACTAAAATGTATTAATGTACTGATGATCACTGCTATTTTCCAAAAACTACTAAAAACAGGTCACTCTGTTGCACTGGGTGACATGTTTCTTCATTTCCATCGGCGTGGGCATTGTATAGTTTATTTTAAGTCACATCCACAGTTCTGCTGCCGTAAATTCACTAGAGCGTCAAATATGTACAAATATAAATAGTTCACAACAATGCTCCTGTTTCAGTATTGTTTGCTAAGGATTCTCATCTGTTTTAATTAACAGTAAAAAAATATATATATTCAGGACATCATTTTCCCATCTTCAGTAACAAATTAGCTTCGACCTGAGAGCCTACAGGTATTGTGTTTATATTATTACATGTGTCTGAAAATCTGAATTATTATACAATATTTTTTTTAAATATGAAATGTAATCATTCTATAATTTACTTTTTGGGATAGAAATTGAAGACTTAACTAGAGCAGGTTAGTTTGGTCTTGTAGTTGTTAGTTATTGACAGAAACAAAGACGAGACTGGGACCCCATAGAGGTTTTGATTTAATTCATATTTTACCCCAAAATGTTTGCCAATGAGACGCAGCAGTGATATTAAGTTGTTGATAGATTGCTCAGTGCTTGTGGCCCAGTAGGACACCCGATAACATGTCTTTATCCGTTACATGGAAAGATGAATAGATGTTTTGTACGTGAGTAGTGATTAAAACAGCATGAATATCTGGGAACATATCCTGTTGCTAACCTGAAATTAAAAGATGTATCCAAGCAGTCTAGACGGCGATAGCCCTGAGTTCATCACATCATGACTTCCAGACTGTTTTGAGTTGACTAGCTCTGCTGGACACAGGACTTCATGGAAACCCAAACATTAAACTGGCCAAGACTGTGGCTGTGTCAGCTGTGGTTGTATTATGTAATAAAGTCTATAAACAGATGAAATAAATGGCCCCAAAATAAGTTCTAATCATCTTATCTTTTGCTTTTGTAACTGAGCACTTTTGATATGAACAAAATGGAGCTAATCTTATCTAATAAAATGTGTTACGATGTTGTTTGTGAATATCTTGTCAAAATAACTGCAGAAATATGTTTGACTTTTGGCTTGATAACAACAAATTTTTCAGGTTATCCAACTGGTTTTGAAAGGACTTTTACACGAACAGCTGGATACTTTGGGGAATATGCTTATTCGAGTAAAGTGAGAATATCAATAGCAATAATCTTACTTTCAGAAAAAAATGTAAAGGAAAGTTAGGCTGTTTTTTTAAATGTCAATCTTAGAAGGTTATATATGTGGCATTCAGAGCATTGATATAGTAGCAAATAGCTATTTGTTATGTAGAGATATATTGGAGTAATGTATACCTGAGCAGAGAATAAAGTCGCTCTCTCTATGTGTGTGTTGTAATCAAAGCTTCTCTGTGCTTTGTTTACATGGCCGGGTCGATCGCGCGTACATTTTAGTGCATGTGAATCCTGTGTGTGGATAGCTAATGACCATCGCTCTGCAACCAACAATGCTGAATCATGTCGGAAATGTATTGTCCATGTGTTAACACTGTTAGCTCTATCAGCACTGTTGCTCTAGTTTGTTTCGCTGTTAGCACAATTAGCTTCTAGCCCCCCGGCTCAGCCGTCGCCATGTTGAGAGCTGTGTGGAGGCAATAGATATCCTCTGAATTCTGAATTGAGAACCTTTAAATTATCAGAATTATCAAAACCAACAGTAAAACCAAAAAGAAAATCACCAGCATTGAAAATTGGAAGGTTTTCAATCACAACACTGGCATCCAGTCACAATCACGTGCACGTCCAAACTCAACGCCAAACAACATAAAGACAGTGACCAAGTCCAAACGTGAATTGAATGGAAAGAAACCTCTGTAGATCTAGAAGGTGATCAATTTAAGATCTGTGAACACTTTCCTCTCAATGAGTAGCCTGTGGCTCGAGCAAAACAACAGAAAAAAGCAACACTGGATGAAAGCTTCCAGCTATTATCTGTGCCCCGCATGTTCTGTGAAGTGCCTGCTGGTGGATTTACATACTGACTGCATTCTTCTCTGGACAACACAAAGGAAAATGAATGCTACATTGTAGGAAATTAACTTAAATGAAACAAGATGGCTCTTTCTAAAGTTATGAAACGCAAATGGGGGGGGAAAAAGCCATAGTTTTTATGATCTTTGTCTGTTTTATGCTCATTTCTATTTCCTGTGTGAGTTTTGTGTCACTATTTGTGTTTCAGGAATAACCATGTTGTCATTCAAGAGACTCCGGCTGCTTGTCAACTCTAATTCCTCTGCATTTATTTACAGAATAGACACAAAGACACTTGATCTTTCCCTTTCACAGGGCTATTTCTGTACAAGCCCTGTTTTATTTATCTAAGACAAAAATGGCTCTCGGACCAAGATAAATAAGGCCCACATTTGTGAGCAGCATGTGAGACAAGAGTCCAGAAATAGGCAAAACAAAGCAGGAATTCTCATTATGAGGATTTTTTTCAACACCGTGGCCCATTTATCTCTCTACTTGTATTCAGTTCTGATCTGAGTGCAGGTGTCAAGGTAGTGCTTGGTCAAATTGATAAAGCAGAGCGTTGTCGTTAATTCATTAAATCTACGTGGAATCTAATACAGCAGCTCAAATACTTCCTTCCAGCCCATCACATACTTGCTACACAGTAGCTCTGCTGCCCTGCGAGGTTTGACATGTGCGGTAACACGGGTGCTGGACGATGTCTTCTCGGAACAGGGAGCGTCCAACTGAGTTCTTCTTGTAAATGTCCCACAGAGGGACCCTGTGAATCTCCTCACCAAACAGAGGTGTGTGATTGACCTCTGGCCTCTTGCAGCCTTAAAGTACATCGTCCCCAGAAGCCCGAGAATAAACATTTTAGATCATGAATGGAAAATAATAACACAGAAAGATCCCAAATCCTTTTGCTTCCACTTGTATCTATCGGATGATATCCTATATTGTCTTGTAAGGTGGCTATGAAATGTATAAAGCTTACATCAACAATTGAATTACCTTGGATTACAAATAGTTACAATAGATTCCAATAGTGACCCAGTTCCACGGCAAACACTCTTACCATGTAACCACTCATGCAGAGAGGATTTACCATTTGTTCAAATGCCTACAACCTATATTTAGGTTAACTTGACAACCTCTTGTGGTCATGTGATTTTGATGAGCTCTCAGGGGCAAAGTAGTGTGATAATGTTACTCTTTCACTAAGCTTAACCAAGTAGTTTTAGTTACATAAACCTAACCAAACCTACAAAGCAATATCATTGGTTTAACAATGTAAAAAATAAAGTGAACGATGTGAAAGGGCTCACTCATAATAACAAACCGAAAGGGAATGATCGCCTGACTCTACAGTTCGCCAGTGTATAGTGTATTCATGTCTTTTAGCTCGTTGTTTTGTTTGCAACTTTACTGTTTTAGTTTGCTCTCACCACTCTCATCAGCCGTGTTTCGGAAGAAAAAAAGAAAAATCTCAGATTGACCCACCTAATACTGTAATTCTGTATACTGTAGTCTAGATTATTCTTTTGAAGATCAATAAAGCCAGTTTGGGAGAAGAGTTCAGGTAATGATGAGACACACATTCTTGTTTCTTCAGCAACAATGAACCTTGCAACTCTTTTCAGATACATCCCCAAAAAAAAGAACAATGTTCAAATGTCAGTGAACATGTGACATGAGCAACCATCATTCATTTAACAGTTAGGGTCATTGGTAAACCTTTGGAGAATGTTGGTGTGAAAAGGTGTTCCCCTTCTTTCCATTTTGTTCTGCGCTCGATGTATTGCTTCAAACAGACCGGGTCAACAGGACACCGTCTGCACATTAGACCCAGGGTCAAAGAGACACCTGCTGCCAAGAGGAGCACTCGTATAACTGACAGGCGTTAACACTCCCGTAACTACACTGCTAAGCTGTGTTAAATACGCTGCACTGGGTTAGGGTGTGGTGCTGCCAAGCTGCCCGTATCCCACTGCATCAAACCCCATCCACAGGCCTTGATTAGCACTCCTATCTTCTGTACGCACGCTCATCCTTGTCCCCCTCCTCCTCATCTCATTTCACACTAAACAAAGTCTCAGCGGGGTCCGATGGCTGGAGCCCTCTCTCTCTTATCACCTCACAGTTGGAGCCACTGGCTGGGTTGATGAACTTGGCTGGAAGGAATCTGCAGGCTTCTCCACTTGACTAAGCAGAGCTAATAAGTCGGAAAATCCCACAGCCAGAGCTTCAGGGTTCAAAATGGGCATCAGGGCAAACAGGTAGTTCAAGCAATGGGAGGGAGGCTGAGGTGAGATTCATAGAGAGCATTTTGCAAGTTGTTGAAGAAGCAGAGCAAGCGTCCGAGAATAAGGAGTTTGGGAGATGAAATGCTACAAGGAGGAGAGGGCGTAGGAGGAGGAGTGTGGGACTGGATGAAGCAGGGATTACCCTGCTTTGATCTGTAAACCTTGTCTGTACCAGGGAGGCTGGAGGACCTCAACTGTCAGCCAGGTGCACTCTGTTCATCAAGACGCTGCCAACCCCCCACCAAGCTGCCCCAAAGGTGTGAAATGTGCCCCCAATCCTTTTCCATCACGCCCCATCACACAGCGACCTACAGCAGGAGGAGGACTGGCAAAGGAACAGACCCTTGTCATACTGTTAGTATTTGCCCATTGCCGAAGCAGTAGAATTATTGGTTCATGTTAAAAGGAATAGTTAGAAATTTGGGGAATTATGTCTATTCTTGCTGAGAATTAGATGAGATTGAAATCTGTTAGGTTAGCACCTCAAAAACTGAACTACGGTGTTCTATCTTTATCTGAAGTTTTAAAATAACACGTTCTGGTTTTCAGGGGTTTATGTGCCGGTCACTCTTTGCACTGTTTTGTGAATGAAGCGTGTACGTGATTTCCCCCTCAAGCATGTATTTTGTTAAACATGTTAAGTCATGTATTATTTCCTTATATGGTGATGCAAACAACAGACAAAGCCAGAGCATAATAATCCCCAAGATGGCCCATGATTTCTGAAACAAGCTGTCAAAATGAAAATATCTTGTACAGTAATTCCTTAGATTTGACAGGTCAGTTCTGACTTGAGGACATAGATTAATTTTGCCTTTAGCTGGAAACAAATGACAAGAAAACATTGGTGTTCTCCTTGACAGACTGTCAAGTCTGAGAATGTTTCTTATGTTATGTAAGATCTTATGTAAGTCTCATGTAAAGCTTGACAAACAATTGCAAAAGCGTCAGGCACTGTCTCATTCACTTTTAAAATGTGGAATAACGTTCAATATAGGAGATAGAAGTGCAACCGGTTCTTCTTACCGGTCACTCCCCTGCACACTTCATATTTAAACACTCGTGTCACTTAATATACACTTACATTAACGTTATCTGTTTGTCTGAGCACTTTATCTTATACTTAATGTAATACCCATTGCACTGTTGTTGTCGATGATTGTTGTTTGTCTTGTCTAACGTCTCATGTCTAATATTATGCACCTTCCGCCAAGAAAAAATCCTTGTTTGTGTAAACATTCCTGGCAAATAAACGATTTCTGATTCTGATTCTGATCTGAACTGTATGAGGTGGAAAGGCTACGTTGTCTGTGCTTCAGATCTTCTCTTGCCGATGTTTATTCACGACCTCTCTCAACTCTTAAGTTCAAGTTTTATTTGAATTATGCATTCAAAAAGTGGATGTAGCTGACCTCGGTTCAAAGCATTCTTCTGTGAAACGTACAGAACATGCAGACAAGGTGGCTTTTCCGTGGAGTGACCAATCTGTTTTGCGGTCAGCCTTAAATCTTATCCGCAAGATCATAGAAGCACTCTTACCTCGCTCGGTTTATTTCCGTGCCCCTTCAGGTTCTGTCTCTCTTTTGTCTGTCGAGAATAGTCAAGATGGGATTTGACAACTATTTGATAAAGTATTAAAGCAAATGTTAGCTTTTGAGTAGGGACCGTCAAAGAGCAAAACCATCTGGTTGCAGGGTTACATTCTATATTTCAGTGTAGCTTTTGAGAAAACATCCTCAGACTACTTTGAAAGAATATCTACATCTGCGAAAAAGAATTTGAAACATTTCATGTTTTCAAGAGAACTTGGGAACACACAATTGGACAACCACTAAGATATGTACAAGGAAATGCATAGCCAAGAGCCAAAATATGTGAATATGGACGACCACCGACTGATCATCTGACAATAGTGTCAAGAGTGTTAACAAGTTGTGACTGTTTCATATTTGGGAGCGGGAGGTTTAGCTGCGGTTAGCTGTTTTCCCCTGTATGCTTAAACGTAGTTGAACATAGTGACAATGAAGACCCATAATCAAAAACTGACAGTGTGGTTACCTCATACAGTAAGCACTTATCATTCTAAAGTTCCATCATAAACTGTAGAGCAGTTAAGAAAAAATGTCTCCTTCTCTCTTTAACGTGTACTTTTGTATGAATGGGTCTGAGTATAGTTGAGATCTCAAGGTGTGTGTGTGTGTGTGTGTGTGTGTGTGTGTGTGTGTGTGTGTGTGGGCATGTTGTGGAGGCTGTAGAGGAGAGAGAGCGGTGGAAATCAAAGCATCAGGAAGGGCACGGGGTTGAGTGTGCTGTGTGTGCTTAGCCCATAGCCGTCCACGCTGCAGGACACCGTGGATCATGTGATGGGGATGATCACCCCCCAGCACCTACCCCTGCCCACAACACATCCCTCTCACCCCCAAACTGTCCTTTTGACCCAGATCTCCCACACCTTCTCCCCGCAGCCCCCTCGCCTCTTCTCTTTCTCGTTTTTTCTTCTTCTTCTGCTGTCTCTCACTTTCTCTCTTCTTGCCACATCAGCTGGATCCCGTTACGGCCTCCAGCCACGAGCCCCGACAGGCCGCAGTGCAAACAGAGCCCTGAGTTAATGTAACGAGCCCAAGAATGTCACCTCTCAGGTTTGAAATCGCGCTGAGTGTTAAGTGACCAGAGAAAACACAGTGGCAGAGATAAATAGAGAGCAGAAGTAGAGGAGGGGAATCAAAAGCGAAGTACAGAAAGCGAGGAACATGAGGGATGGACAGCAAAAGTCTTGAAGAATGAAAATGCAGTGAGGTGGTGAATATGCACACTTTTTAAATGTGTGAACATGCACCGTGTGTGAATATAAAAATGCATGTTTTAACATGAATGTCGCCTCTTGGCTTCAGCTGGGTCTTTCTCTCTGGAAAAAAAGGAGGGAAAAAAAGACCTGTCATGACGCCACATGTTATTTCCACCTCAACCATTTTCCAGTTAATCATATCATTATTGGCTTGAAATGGAAAAAAAAAAAGAGATGGAAAAAGATAAAAGAAGTGTTGATGTTTATATCGGGTAATGCTGGGATAAAAAGTGAGCATAAATATTTGATGTCCACAGGTGTTGCTTTGACAATTATATGGGTTGACTCCTTTTTTATGTGTTGCTGCATGTTGCACAAGACTCTGAATGGTATATCAAAGAAAATGAAATCAATGCTATAGTTATTCCTATTATATTTTAACTGATACATGATATTTATGATAACAATAATGTTATGTTATGGAGCCAGCAATGAGGTGAAGAAGAATTCAAACTTAGTTTAACTGGTATGATGACAAGTAGAAAGTGCAATTGTGTTAAGGCTTTCACAATATAGATGCCTGATGTGGATGTGATCACCTATAAACTTTTAGAAACATGGAAACATTTCACATCAGGCACTCAGAGGCCACATTCAAAATGCTTTTCATTAAAAAAGTGCAAATAAAGAGGTGAGGTCATGGTTTGTAATATTGAGTTTAATCACCAAATTATAGTTTATCGGTACAGACAACCATTTATATTTAACTAGGTCTTCACTTTTGTGAGCAAGGCAGCTCTAGGGTGTTACAGACTAATATATTAATTTATAGAAATTGCTGGTTGGGACATTACTTCTCAAAATAAACAAAATCATAAAGAAGTCCATGTTCCCAACCATTGAAAATGACAGTCAGCTTGACATCAGCTTCAGTTCTCCTCATTAACCTTTTTACGGTCACTGTTCTATCTCCTGTGTCATCCCACTACATCAACAAAGCTTGAGGTCAAAGGTCACCTCAGTGGCATCAGCCAGAGGTTGCAACTACTTTGGTTGGCTGTTTTAACTCGTATGAGTAAGTCTAAAAATGTTAAAGGGAATGTCCCCTACAACCAATCACAAACAATGATATTCAGATACAAAACAGATCGGCCCTCGAGAAAACAGCTTGATTATGCCAAAGAGGGCTGCAACACAAAACCACGAAGATGTCCGGCCTACAGTTAAAAGCAAAAAAAGAATGAAATCTTCCATCTGGGTTGAACAAGCACATCAAAACCTTAGTATTATTTTTTATTATTCTCCAGGTGTTCCTTGGCAACTTCAAGATGGGCTATGGGTTTAATTATCTAAAACATTAACAGGATTTTCACAATCAAGATGCTCACAATCCCCCGATGTGTTATAAAGGATATTAGGGGGTGCCTTCTGTCAGGCAATAGGGATTATTTTGAGGAAAAAGTCCTAGTCAGTGGAAATTAGTCGGCGTCTCTCTCTTAATTGTAGTAAGGTTAAAAGAGAAACAGACAGAAAAAAACATCTGCCCACTGCTGTATTTGCAAACAGTAAACTACCCACTGACGTGCTGTCACAGATGTGTCCTGACCTGAGCTAAGCCGATACATAAAATAAAGACATTCAAGATATTATGAATGGCTAGATTAAACAGAGACATGAAGAGGTGTGGCTTTTCACCTCCATGGGGAATTTCTCATATCATGGGCAGTCTCTTTGGAGATTGGAGAGAAAAAAAGTCAGCCAAAGGAAGGGCCACTTGTCCCCGCTATAGGACAGTATCCTCCCTGCTGGATGAAAATGGTTGGAAACCAACAATAAATAAACAACAATATGATCAGATAAAACCAACACTATGATCAGAAAAACAAAACAACTCCTCAGTAAATATGGGAGCAGATGGAGTCAGCGTCCTAGTGGGACTGGTAAGAGGGAAAACACGGAAAACAGGGAATTAAGAGGGGCCAATACAATGATTTGTTGCAATAATTATTTTTACATTATTTCAAGTTTAATTTTTTTGATACACAATCTGGTTCTGCACACATCTGGTCTCAATTCAAGAAAACAAGGGAAAGCGTATCGGGGAAAAAGTTAAATTATCTCACAACTTCTATTGTTATAAGACACGTAGATCTTGAATGCTGAAGCTGGGCTTTATTAGATGTTTCTCTCTTATTAATGTAATTGCAGTGCAGCTGAACACCGAGGATAAGAAAGACAGGGTACCGCCTCTGGAAGCTAGGTTCCAAGAACGTGTATCACATTGAATGCCAGTATATTAAAAGGGTCCGGACGATCCATATCAACAGTCGACCTGTCAAGAGGATATCATCTGTGAATATCACCTGGCTTGCTCAGAGGTCACAACTTGTCAAAAAACATGAAATACTGATGAAATATCTCCATCCTACACTTCCTTTTAAGTGCTAACACTCATGGCAGTACCACTGATGGTGCGACTGCTACTGCATTTACTAAGGAGCACAGTTGAAATAAAGCCAAAGAAATACATTGTCAAACACTCAATCACAAGCAGTGAAATAAAAATAAATATTTTCCTGCACATGAACATTTACATTCTGGATCTGTCGGGAATGGACCTCCGTAAATCAGACCGCAAGTTCATCTAAAAATGCCAAACATCTCATTTGAAGCGACTGTGTCGTTAGTATTGCGCATGGAGAGGAGGGGCAGAAAGAGACCAGGGAATGGAGAGAGGAATTGTGAGCAGTATATCATTTACATGAACTTGTCTATACTGTGCATTTTAGTCGTTGTTTGACCTCTGAAAGGGCAAAGACTGGCCCCTCTAAGTCTAGCAGACTTCCAAAAACCCAAGACAAACTGTTTAGGTTCTCTGAACTGCTCTAAATCATCAGGAGCAGAGACATGACCCTCTGAGTTCTTGAGTGTTTTGAAGGCGGCGGTCCAAGTAATGGGAACCGACAATTCATCTTTACTGGATGAACATCTAAGCATGAGTACACATGACGCATTAGAGATTATGAATTTGTTGTGAAGGGTCATGCATCTACAGCCAATATGTATTTAATATAAATGTATAGTTGCAAACCAGCGTGAACAATGATCAGGCCATTACAGGGTTGGTTGTATGGTGTTCACTTCCTGTCAGTTCCTCGCTTTGTTTTTCGGCTGGCTCATTGGTGGGACTATACTGCACTCTAGTGGTCAAACAGAGTTAATGCCATAGCTCGCTGCTGTTCTTTCATAGTTCACAAGCTGATGATCATGCTGTCACACTGACTGCTGAATACAAGTCGTTGTAGTATTTTACAAAAAGCTTTACTGATTGCTTTAGGGCTCAATTGAGAAATTGCTGATTTGCTAGACTGTTTTTTTTTTTTTTTTCCAGCAGTAATGATTAATTAAATCAATGTTTCTGTATGTGCACATATTTTAGCTGATAGAAGCACATTTAGCTTTTATAGAATAACTTATTTCTATTGTTTTGTTGTAGTATTATAATGTCAAAACATACTGAATGAAGTGAACTGGAATAAGATCAGTCAGCTCATTTTATGCAGCCAGATTTGATGACTTTATTCATGGTGACTGTTGAGGGTTTCCCCAATAATCCTCTCTTTTGATGGCCTGATAGGTGTGACACTGGTGGCACCATACTGTATATCCTCCATTTCTGATATGCCCTCATGGACGTCAGACTCACCTGGGACCGACAACTACTGTCTGATTGTTCCGAGTAGATTATCTGAGTAGATGAGCAAATAGGGAAATTTGTATAAAGTTGACAGACTGCAAAGCATCGAGGTCCCTGCAACATGCTGTTTTCATCATGCTACATATCCGGAGCCTCGACCCTGTAATGCTACATCGCCACCTGCAGGTGTGGACGAGTAACTACGCAGATGCTGAGGCGAGGAACGGTCCTGTCTGCTGGTTTCTCAGTCAAAGGCAGTGGCGGCTGGTGACATATTTTTTTGGGGGGGCGCAGTTGGGTGGCGTGTTTTAAATAGCACTCCACAATGAGAAGAAAAGAGGTTTGGAGTAGAATATTCTAAAAAACAAAGCTTTATTTCAAGAAAACACAGTGCTCAACACTGTCCAATAACAACTATCAACAAACTGTAACTTTGGGCATGAGAGGTTCAGAGCAGAATGGTTTAAGAAACATTCAATGTGGTGGCCAGAGCAACTTCAGGGAATACATTGACGTAGCATTCAAACTGGGGGCCCTGCAGTAAGGTGGCACTGGTGAGGTGGTCTTTGAAGGCAAAGCGTTCCCTGGTGTGTCCAAGTATGGTGTCACAAACCTACAGATAAATATATAGAGAGTGAGACAGAGACAGTAAGATAAGTTGTGGGGAAATATCTACTACAAACAGGCTTCATACTACAGACAAAAAACTATGTTTTGTGTGTCTTGATGGCTCAGCAACATAGACAAAAGGCCAGGAGCCACCTTGATGGCTGTAGCTATGACACACACACACACACACACACACACACACACACACTAACTTGTTGGGGGTTGAATTGGTATTTTAGATAAAGTTATAGCCTGATATGATATCCACCCAAATCTAACAATGTCCAACATGTGTTCTGCTGTGGGAAAGATAAAACATTAAACTCTAACACAGGCATCTGCTGATTTTGACACTCACCTCTGCAGCAATCCTTTCAAGCTCATCTTCCTTCACAGCCCGGCGCTTCCTCGGCTGCTCAGAGCCGCTGCTTTGCTCCACAGTGAGCCTCCAGCTAGCAGCTCCGGTTAGCATGTAGCTTGAGGAGAAGCTCCGGGTGTACGTCCTCCCGCGGTCACTGCTTTGCTGCTGACTTTTTAAATCCGGACGTTCGGGTCCCAACTCTTGACAAACTCTTTGTTTGTCAACATCTGATCGTGGATTGAAAGGTGTTTCGCGTAGAGATACCACAGAGTTTTCAGTCGCCATACTAACATAATCAAAGTCTCTGCTAGCTGTGTTGCTCACGTAGCTACGTGGGAGCTATATGGATGTGAGGGAATGATAAAGGTCTCTGATTCGACGAATAGTCCAACCACGTTGCAATAAGAAACGATGTCATTGGCTAGGGCGCAGATTTGTGCGCCCGAAGATTCACGTTTCATCCGCCAATGAGAAGCTGTCCTTGCCGTAACGAGGGTGAAATGTTTGTTCGCTGCCATAGACTCACATTGGGCCGGCGCCCCGACAGGGGGAAGGGCTTTTCTCAGTGATGATGAATGGCGATATATTATATTTGGTATATCTTAAGTGGTTGTTGACAGGGGCTTACGGTCTCCCACACACATTTAGCGCGTCAACACGGTATATTTCTTATTTCAATTATTTGGTATATAATGTTTTTTGACAGTATATATTATATTTTTGTTTTCTTCTTTTTTTTTTCATCGCAAAATTTTAAGAGGGGCGGCGCCCTAGCACCGCCACTGGTCATAGGCTGTGGACTGCACACCGATAGCCTTCATTTATTTTCTTTCTCCCGTTTATGGTTTCTGACACACTTTGCTATGGAGGGTGTTGACCACTTCGTGGCTTCTCCCTCTGAGAAGAATTTGGATCTCTGCATGCAGGCGCCGCAACAAAGTACACGGGAGACGCAGCATTCCAAACAAAGAGGCTTTATTAGGAAAGCAAGGTGGCTTGGCGAAACCCAAAAACAGCCGGGAATGGTGACAATGCAGAGCGCACTGTCGCTATCGAGAGCCCCCCCCCTGGCCGTCACAGAGGCGGAGCTTTATTCCCTAGGAGCACCGGGCCCAGGTGCTTCTCATCAAGCTGCCCTGCAGGAAACAGAGGGACAGGTAAACAGACAGATAGGTAACAGACAGACAGACAGGGGAACCGTCACACCCTCTCCCATAAGAGCTGGGTCCTGATGGGAATCCCAGCCTAAAAAACCCAACTGAGCCTAAAAAAACAAAAACAGAGGGAACTAATAAACTAAACTCGCGTCACTGGGGAGCCCTGGACAATGCGTCCGCAACCACATTGTCCGTGCCCTTGATGTGCCGAATATCTAGCCAATATGATTGTAACAACAGTGACCACCTCATCAACCTCTGATTAGGACACTGCAAGGAGTTTAGAAACGTCAAGGGGTTATGGTCGGTGTAGACCACCACAGGCACCACCCCCGAACCGACAAACATCAAAATGTTTTAGCGCCCAAACCAACGCCAGCGCCTCCTTCTGTTGAGTGATCGAGGAAAAATATGAAAGTAAAAAAGTCTAACTATTATAACCGTATAATCATTTTCTTTTTTCTATGTAACCATTTGATCATATATATACTGTTTGGTTTTTATTTCAATTATAGTTTGTGATTAGACCACATAAAATGCATAGGACGCTATAAGTTGCTATGTTATATACTCTTTTTGAATGAGATGTGTTAAATGTTCTCTCTGTTCTCTCTGTTAAAGAGCATGCAAGTAAAACCTCCTCTGTCCAACTCTGGTGACAGCATGACTTATGACACTCTGGTGTTTAAAAGAGGGGGTAGGAATGCATGTTTTTAGGGGGGTGCCTGGCTATTCTACTAGGAGGAGAGAAGAGGTGGTTTTTCCCCAGATCTCAGGCTTAAAAGGGATTTCACCAGATTCTGAGAAAACTGGACTTAATATACATCTTTACTAGTTAAGGAGAAAAATCAGATTGGACCCGTCCCAGCTCTAAAGGGTTGGGACAGGTCTCCAGCTTTAGAGTCTGGAAGAAACTTCTACTATCAGGAGGGGGGTGCCTCGCAATTCTGTGCAGGAGTATAGAAGAGAGAAGAGGTGTTTATTCACCAGCTCTAAAAACGTAACCCTTTCTCTTAGTTACTTGTAAATTTTAAACTGTTTGATTGAATTGAATTTTTTGTATGTAAGATAATCTTTAAATAAAACTCAGCCTTATTCGTAAGGAACTGAAACCAAAACAAAGATTCTGGTTCTTTAAAACAATTTAAACCCTCTTTCCCTGTCCATCCACCGTGAGATACAGAAGTGACGACTGAATCTACCAAAGAAACTTAAGGTAAGTATCTTTGGGTGAAGACTTTTGCAGTGTTTGTCATAATGATGAGATGGTGTCAATAGGTAGAGAGAAGGTATAGACGATATACGTACTCACTTGATAAGGGTTGAGAGGAGTTACAGCCCACCGCAGGGGACCTCGAGCGCAAGCTGTAAAACACCCTCGACAAAACCTATAACTTATTTTGAAAATAACACAAAAACCTAACGATTTAGCATGGGGCGAGATAAAAGACCGAAGGCGTTATACCAATATCGGATGAGGATTATTATTTCCTCCGGGATCACTAGGATAATTAGCCGACGGAGTGCCACCGAGTTAGGTGCGAGGTCTTGCCTTTCCTAACCAAACCCCCCCCTTCCCCTCCTCTTCCCTTGGCAAGACCACCGTTCACGCTACACTTCTCTATTGTGGAATAATTCAGCTGATACAAATTGAATTTCTTTGAGAAGTAACTCACTGGCTTAACCGAACCCAGATCGTCAGCCTGCAGAAGGACAGTGTAACGACGCGCCGCCGTTACCAACCACTGATAGGGTATAGTGGTGATATAAGTGGTGAACTGAAATTGTGATAGATATAAAGGGCTAGAATATTTGGGTGGATATATTGCAACAACTTACCTCTACCTATTTCCTCTTCCCAGGGTGTTCGGGCAAAAGACTTCCCCGGGGGCCTGAGCACCCATTTATAATTCCGGGAGGTACCAACTGGAGGAAGCGGGTAAGGGGAAAGTGAAGTTATGTGTTGCTGTGTGTAGGTAAATAAACCTATAGGGATTTATAAGTTACTTTATTTATAAGTTAGAAATAGGAGTGAATTACGAGGAATATGTTTGGTATGGATAAAGTCATGTTATTATTTAGTGCACTTATTTTGGTTATGGAGAGGCTGACCTCGCAATGGTAGGTCTGCTGTAATTAGTCACCAGGGGTGTATAAAAGGGGCTCAAAAAGGGGCTCAAAGAACCGTAAGTGGACCTATGAACTTCGCGTGAAACGGCAAGTTCACTATAGGGAGCAAGGCAAGTACTTGGTCCCCAGGACTAAAGACGCGACACTCAGCGCGACTGTCATACAAGTGCTTCATCTTGACTTGAGCTACCCCCAGATTCTTCCAAGCTAGCTCTCCAGCAGTGTAAAGTCTACGTCTAAAACTATTGACATAGTCAACCAGATTTTTAGGAGGCTCAGTCTCTTTCCAGTTGCCGGCCAGGGCAGCCAAAGGACCTCTGACAGTGTGAGCAAACACCAGTTCATTCGGGCTAAACCCAGTGCTCTCCTGTGTCACCTCTCTTGCTGCCAGCATCAACCAAGGCAAACTCTCCTCCCAGTCTCTACCTAACTCCATGCAGTAAGCGCGTAGGAGAGACTTCAATGTTTGATGGAAGCGCTCCAATGCCCCCTGACTCTGCGCATGATAAGCAGAGGCCTGGTTGTGCTGGACACGGAGCTGCTTCAGCACCTGTGCAAACATACGGGACGAAAAATTAGTCCTTTGATCTGACTGGTTGACCTTCGGAATGCCAAACACTGAGATGAACTGGGAAAGCGCTTTTACCACTGACCTAGTAGTTATGGTACGCAAAGGGTACGCCGACGGATAGTGGGTACTCTGGCACATAACTGTCAGAAGATAGGTAGCACCTGATTTTGCACGAGGCAAAGGACCCACACAATCGATTATCAAATGCTCAAACGGTTGGCTGATTGATGGAATAGGACACAGCGGCACAGGCTTTAACGTTTGGTTCGGTTTGCCAGTCAGCTGGCAAATATGGCACGTTTTAATAAACCTGGAGACATCTTTTTTAATAAGATGCCAAAAGAAGTGCCTCAGAACCCAGTCATACGTCTTCCTCAAACCAGAGTTCCCCGACTCATCATGAGCCACTTTCAACACTGACTCACGGAGTGCAACCGGCAAAACAATTTGAAACACCGGCTCCCCGACACAACTCTCCCCGTGCTGCATCCACTTTCTCACCAAGAGCGAACCTGACGAAACAACCTCTCCAGAGAGGGGTCAGCCTGCTGCTCTGCCACCAGGTCACTGCGGGATATAGATACAGGAAAGTCAGACAGAGGCAGTGAGAATTTACCTGCAACCTTTTCCCCATCTGTCTGAGACACCGGTCTCGCAGCCGCCATCGCCCGAGTCACTGCACAGGCCGCGAACCCCTCAGGACAGTCCCATTCCTTTACGCCTGGTTCTGATTTCAGTGGCACAGGGGCCAACACTGGAGGAGGTAAATCTGCCCAGACCCGTGCACCCACCAAATCGTTACCCAGGATGACAGCAACCCCCTGGATTGGAAAAGCCGGGCGCACAGCTAGCGCAGCCTCACCCTGGAATAAATCACATTGGAGCTTTACTCTGCAACGGAACCAACAGCACATTCAGATCCATCCCCCGAACCGGAGCAAAATCTCCAGACGCGACAGATAAGGGAAGAACTCCAGCGAGAATAAAAGAGTCAAACGCCCCTGTGTCCCTCAAAATCGTCACTGGCACCGTCACCTCACTTCCTACCATGGACACAACCCCTTGATGGATAAACGGCAGGTAGGGCTCCAAACCCACCATACCCGAGTCCTTTACCTGCACGTGAGGACCGACAGGAGCGACAATCTGACGAACAGGTGCGGCTAACCCAACGCCCTTGGGGTGGAACCGGGAAGCAGCCTTTTTAGGCTGGATCCTCAACAACGGACAGTCCATCCAGTGGCCTTGTTCATGACAATAATTACAGGTGTTCCCTGCCTGGCGGAGATTACCGCTACCCCTAGCCCTGGGTTCACCAAACCAGTCTCTGTGCATAAGCACATAATCGTCAGCAAGCATCTGTTACTTTTTGTTCACTGATGTACACAGCCACACTCGAGGGAACAGACCTTTTAAACTGCTCCACGACCATAAGGTCACACAACTGCTCAAAATCCTCCACCTCTGACGCAGCGCACCAACGGGTGAACTGGACAGTCAGATCCCGGGCAAATTCCAGATGACTCTGACTTTCTTCCTTTTCCATGTTCCTGAACCGCTGCCGGTAGGCCTCAGGAACCAAGCTAGATGTTGCTAGGGGCGGAGCACTCACGTCCTCCCGGAGCAAAGCTGATGCCTCTTCCGTTAACACTTTTTTTTCTACCAAACTTAACCTCAAAATGGCCTTAACGCTTTCAACCGTTTATCACCAACGTCAATGCCATAATACTCTGCTATTTTCACCAGTTGCTCCTTCGTGCAGAGATCCAAATTCTTCTCAGAGGGAGAAGCCACGAAGTGGTCAACCCCCTCCATAGCCAAGTGTGTCAGAAACCATAAACGGGAGAAAGAAAATGAAAATAAATGAAGGCTATCGGTGTGCAGTCCACAGCCTATGACGTAATCAGCAGCGTGCCCCCCTAGCTGACTACCTACCCACAAACTAACAAAAAAATAAGCTCAACCTTAGTCTTCATGTGGTTAATGGCGGCGGGTACTTATGCACTGGAGCCCAGTGGCGAGGGAAAGCAACCAGAAACTGGCGACTGACCTGCACCATGGAAGTGCTCCCGAGACAAGACGCTCTAACCGCGGTCACCACAACACTACGAAAACAAAAAAACTGACGAAACTCAAAGGAGTAACGCCGCTGCACCTGACAGGGGAACACCGCTTCAATCAAAGTCAAATGCTGCAAGCACCCCAGACAGACAACCCTTAGCCTATAGACACAGATTCGAACTACTGCACCTCCCAAACGAAACGCGCACGTAAGACGGCGCGACCAAATACTCACACGGAACAAAAATCCCGGACGAGCCCCCACATGTCACGGCCCGGCTCAGGCGCCGCAACAAAGTACACGGGAGACGCAGCGTTCCAAACAAAGAGGCTTTATTAGGAAAGCAAGGTGGCTTGGCGAAACCCCAAAACAGCCGGGAATGGCGACAACGCAGAGCGCACTGTCGTTATCGACAGCACCCCCCTGGCCGTCACAGAGGCGGAGCTTTATTCCCTAGGAGCACAGGGCCCAGGTGCTTCTCATCAAGCTGCCCTGCAGGAAACAGAGGGACAGGCAAACAGACAGACAGGTAAACAGACCGACAGGTAACAGACAGACAGGTAACAGACAGACAGACAGGGGAACCGTCACAGGCTCACATTCACATTTTTTACTCCAGAAAAATAGCAAGGATATCAGTCCGATCGGCTGCTTCTCTCCTCTCTGTTGAATGTACTATAATGATGATTTGAGCATGTTTTTGCCTCGAATTATGGGGTTTAACATATGGTTTTGTAAATAATCTGCACACACATTGGAGTGTGTGACTTGGAGATATTCATGGAGATATTCAGGGCATTATAAAGCCTACTGTCTATCTACCTGTCTGTCTTTCTGTCATCCCTTTCAAAATAAAAGCCCCGTGAATTAACTGTATCCTAACATAAAGCTCAAATGAGGATTTTTGTATTAAATACTTAATGCTCTTACTAATTCTTTGAATACTGCTGCTAATATGTTGACTATTACTACTACAGCTACTCCTACAACTACTACTGCTACTAATACTACTATAACTATTACTACTACAGCTATTAGTATGACTACTACTACTACTACTACTGCTATAACTATTACTACTACAGCTATTAATATGACTACTGCTACTAATATTACTACGAATACTACTGCTACTAATATTACTATGAATACTACTGTTATTTCAACTACTACTTATACTACGTAGTATAAGTAGTAGTTGAAATAACAGTAGTAGTACTACTACTGTAATTTCAACTACTACTACTTATATATTCATACACTGTTATTTATACTACTACTACTACTACTACTACTACTACTACTACTATGTCTCTCTATGCCTGTATATCAGAATGTGTGTGTGAGACTGCCCTGGTTAGCTAATTTGAAGCACCTGTGTCCCTGAGTGATTAGAGGGAGACTAGACTGTGGATTTAACGAAAACAACCTTTCAAACTATTGTACTTGACCGAAAACTATGACTCCCATTGCAAACATAACAGGATCAGGAGAAGCACAAGACTTTTGTGAACGTTTCCGTGTACTTCAATATTTGTAGAGATTTATAAATGAGAGCGTAGTTTTCAGTTCAGAAAGTGCCCACGTTTGCTTCATGGGAGAACATTGTGGTCAGATTTAACATGGGGCTTAATGGAGGAGAGGTGGACGTCCTCTCAATCAGGCCGATTCAAACAAATGTGTGAAACTGTGGATTCAATCGATCCAAGTTTACGACAAAAGACACGATTTCCTACGTTTATATGTATAAATGTGAATGGTATACGATTTCGCATAATTTTCCAATAAAATATATTTAAAATTGGCATCCATTCAATTATCCTTTTAAAAATAGTTATTTAATAAATATTCAATAAAATATAACTGTAAGTTCCTAAACTGAATTTGATATATTCTTATTAAATCAAACACTGATGGCACAGCGCTGTGTATTACATCTTTTTTTTCAACCAAAACATATTTGTGCTGGTTAGAGGTCACTTGGCTGAAAAAGTATTTCACAGGGTTTACATCACTAAAGAACAGTTGAGAACCACTGCTGTATACTATAGGCCAGTCTCTACAAATCTCTACAAATCTTCATTTTGAAAAAAAAAAAAGTTGGCTGATCACATGACGAACTGACATAGTTGTTGGGAGAAATGGTTGTGTATGTCTCTTTAAATATTTGATGGCTTTGATCACAAGTGACATCATCAAGTGGCTCTGATCTCAAGTGTTGAAAGAGCTTATATATCCAACTCTCCCACAACAACCTATCACCAGTTACTCTAATCAACTTGGATTCCTTTTGGAAACATTTGCTAGTTAACATGACTTCCTCAGCGCTTGTCCCCTTTCAGGTTCTAAAGGAAGATGTTCTCCGCAACAAGTCGACAGAGTATCTTGTGTTGGAGTTCATCGGAGAAGGATGCTTTGGCAAAGTTGCCAAGTGTGTTAATCTGAGAACTTCTGAGACAACGGCCATCAAGATCCACAAAGGCCTTGCAGACCACTACGAAGAGGTCAACATGCTGCAGAAGCTCAGGACCCTTGATCCAGAGAAGAACAACCTTTTGGAGTACAAAGACAGTTTCATAACTCAAGACATGCCTTGTGTCGCCTTTGAAATGCTGGACATGAGCTTGTGGGATTTTGTGGTGCAGAGACAGGCACCACTGACTCTCAATGAGATCCGTCCGATAGCACGTCAGCTATTGGTAGCATTTGAAGCTCTGAAGGGTGTTGGCATCATCCACACCGACCTGAAACCTGACAATGTCATGTTGGTCAATCACGAGGATGAGCCCTTCAAAGTGAAACTAATTGACTTCGGTCTGGCCATGCCAGCCTCAGAAGTCAAGAAAGGCATGATTATGCAACCGTTGGGCTACAGAGCTCCAGAGGTGGACTTGGGCCTCCCCGTATGTGAAGCCATCGACATGTGGGGACTGGGATGTACCCTGGCTTTTTTGTTTTTTGGCCGGGACATCTTCTGCGGACAGTCGACATACGACACCATGAAGACCGTTTGCTGTCTCCTCGGTCAGCCAGAGGACCATGTTCTTGATGCTGGCAGTAACACCTGGCAGTTCTTTGAAAAAGAACAGCCGTCTCCATACTACCATACATGGAGACGTAAAACACCACGGGAGCACAGAGATGCAACCGGCGTCTGGCCGCAGACGGCAGAGTGGTGTTTCGACACAGTGGGAAGCTTGGAGGAAGCGATAAAGTCGCAGTCAAGACCAACAGACTTTATTGAAGGTGAAGACACGATGGCGTTCTCACACCTTCTGGAATGGTTGCTCTCTCCTGATGCTGAGATGAGACTCACACCTGCCCAAGCTCTCCGGCACGACTTCATCACGATGTGTCACCTGACGGAGCACATGGAGACCAGCGCGTATGTGCAGGAGGCCTATGATCTTATGATCGTGTCCCCCACATATGATTCCACCGAAGACCACGATGCTCTAAGGGATTTACTGATGGACATGGCATCCACTACACACAGCCACACTACACACCAATACACAGACCCCAGAGGGAACCTGCACTGTATTCCTCCAACATCACACCAACCCTTTCCAGTCAAACACAAAGGGTTAGGTGCAGCGAAGAGATTGGGACCTGGGAAAGCCCCCCGACATAATGTTGTGACGTTCCACCCGATAGACCACATGGACTTCAGCTATCATGTGCAAGCTGCCGATAGGCTGAAGGCCGTCCCCACCCCGGAGGATTCGGGTGATCCTTTTTCTCCGGGTGGTCCAGGTTATAGATAACCGAAGGTTGTGTACATTAGTCTGTCCCTGAAACAGTAAGTGATTTACTGTTTCAGATGTCAGACTAATTTACAAAACTTTTTTTTATTTATATACTATGTGAGTTTTCTCGGGTTTCCTCACAATTTTTATAACAGGAGGTTATGTGTATTAGTCTGTCACTGAAACAGTAAGTGATTTACTGTTTCAGTGACAGACTGACTAGTTTACAAAACTATCTTTTCAAATATTTCAGCTTTAAGCTTCAGCTATATTTAGCTGTATTCCGCTATTTTCAGCAATATTCAGCTATATTCCGCTATCTTTTCAAATATTTCAGCTTTAAGCTTCAGCTTTTAGCATTCCAACACATTTTCAGCAGGAAATGCAATTTCTAGTTGACTATGCAGTTCAGACACCATTAACTTGAATTGCTAAAGGAAAAACACTCACACAATATATCAGGAACACAAACATTGTTTATATTTTCATAAATAGAAATGTACTTCACATTTAGCCCTACAATAAATCACAGATTTTACTGCAGCATCAATGACGGCATGTAAAATATATTAGCTAACATTAAAAATGCAGAGCAAATGTGGTGGTAAATCCGGTCTCAGCATCATTTGTAGAGAGCTTCGTACCCAGGAATCTCAGTGTTGTTAGGGGGAGTGGGCGTGGTGGGCACGCTGCGCTCGTTGCTGTAGAAAAGACACATACATTAATATTAACAGTAAATCTAAACATATTCTCACATCTTAAATGTGGGAACAGAAAACCTGATATACACAAAATCTAAATGTCTACTATCACTGAATGTTGTTTTCCATGAAAGATAGTGACATTTTAGGAGAGACAGCGAGTGAGATTACTGACAGTGGCAAGTCTGTGATGTGAAATACTTAAATGTCTTTAAGCCTTTATTAAACAGATACATGGAATAATTCAATTGAATACACAGAGCTCTTTCGCCACAAATGGTTAGGAGGTCTGAACCAGAAAAATAGTACAGTTTTATACACATTCAATAAGGTTTGCAAAAATAAAATTGCCACTGGCAGCTCATGACACCTATAAGGAGAGGACATCATAAGTGAAAGATATTTCTGAAGGCCCACCTAGCATAAGAGTTATGAGCTGAAAAGAGGAACCTAAATAAGCAAGTGTGAGCCTCACATTTCATAACACAGACAGTTTTAGGGATCAGTATGGCTTCTAGCAAAGTCGGCCACGGGACGGTGGTGAGTAATGGGCTTTCCAGATGATGTCAACAAGGCCTCTGTGATTCTACAGGGTGTCAAAGTCGTGCACTACACCAACAGCGTAGCGCAAATCTGTGTAAATGTTAACCGTTTTTACAGGCTTCTGTAAGACTTCTGTAAGAGCCACAAGTTCTGCGGCATGAGTCTGATGCCAACTTACCGCAGCACAGAGTGTCATATGATGAAACTACAGCTAACACAACCAACCCTTCTCCCGCCGCGTCTGGCGAGTGAGATGCCGAACTGTCCACATACAGCTCTAAATCAGCATTCGGAAGGTACGTGTCTGTGAGATCGGGTCTCGGTGTGCAGACCTGTTCAAGAGAAACGCCACAATTATGCGGCTCCCCCTCGGCTGGAGTCGAAAAAAAAAAAAAGAGTTGCAGGATTAAGGGTTGTGCATCGTTTTACAGTAACGTGAGGCAAATCTAACAAGGTTGTGTGATTCTGCCAGCACTGCACAGAAAGGTGAGAAGTTTTGAGTGTGCAGGATATGTGAAACTGCATGAGGAATGAGTGTGAGTTCACCATAACCCACATTGTCACGTGATGCCACTACAGCCTTCTCTGCAGCAGCCACTGCATACACAGAGGAAGGCCAGCTGCTACAAAGTCTAGTTTAGTAGAGGAATAAGAAACGGGTCGTTGTCTCTCCCCCCCGGTCCTGAGTCAAAACTGATGTCATGTAACGGTCTCTTTGGTCAACTTACTGTGTGAACAGTGTGCCCAGTTTAGGTAGTCCAAGTCTCAGAGCTAACAGTAATGCACTCTTCAGGTCAATGAAAGCCTCCGTCGAGGAGTCAGTCCAGGTCAGTTTGTCATGTGCAGTAAGATGTTCACCATGAATCATGGAAGAGACTGCCTCTCTTTCTGAGTAGTTTGGGATCCACCGTCTACAATATGACGCCATTCCTAAGAAGCTCATCATTTGTGTCTTAGTTTGTGGTTTAGATACTTGGAATAATTCAATTGAATGGACAGAGCTCTTTCGCCACAGATGGAGATCGCCAGTTAGGAGATCTGACCCAGAAAAATAGTTCCGAGTTTTACACACATTCAATAATGTTTGCAAAAATAATATTGGCACTGGCAGCTCGTGGCACCTACTGACAAGTGGAGATATTGTTTGACTTGTATTTAAAAAAAACAAAAAAGCTAATTCTAACATTTCGGCATAACCACAATTAAAAACGCCATTCATTATTGCAACTGATTATCTATGACTATTAAAGTTATTATTAAGCCTAATAATTAGTAAATACAATTTGTTTCCCTTTTTGTTTCAAAACTGCCAAAATCATAACGTTAATGAAATTATTTCAGTAAAGTACATTTGTACCTGGTTGCTCAACACAGGGATACAGTTTTAAGTCAGCTACATAGATCAACTTATTCGCACTGTTGCCGAGTTACATTTCCCCTACGATTCTAATGGGTCCCATTTATATAAGGGTCTAAATTGGATATATTTATAAAGTTTATCCTCCAGTTAATTAGAATCTATATAGTTGTGGGGTTATAATTGCTGTTACACTCAAGGTGTGTGAATGTTCACGTTTACCTGGTGGAAAAAGTATGCCAGTGTTTAGCTTAGACTGCAGTCTCCTCAAAGTAAAGTATCATAGTGGTGGTATAACAGTATGACATATGGTAAAAATTGTTTAAAAAACCCCAAATATTATGGTATATAAGCGTAATATATAATGAAGGGAAATTTAGTTGTAGCGAAACAATATTCAGTATAGTACAACAGCATTGCATGCATGTATTGTAATTATGATGTCTACAATAAGGAATTTCCATGACTTTAAACCAAATTTCCATGACCAAACATTTTGTGAAATCTTGGTGTAAACATGAAAAAGTGAGAAAATGTAGTATTTAAACTAACAATTAGAATTCCAAAGCATACAGTATACCTTAAATGACAAATGAATGAGACAATAGTTTGATTAAAAGAATAAACATTTATATAGATGCCTGTATGTATACCTGCTTATATTTTGAGCGTCTGTCTTTTAAATGCATATTAATTATTTCAAACTCAGCGTAAATGAACGTCATGAACATATGAATATAACACATTTCCATGACTTGTCCAAAACTTTTGGGATTTTATTTGAAAAATTCCATGACTTTTTCAAGTCTTCCATGACCGTAAGAACCCTGTATCAGTAGTGAAGTGCATGTATAGGTTGTTTGGCAGTGTGCACAAAGACACAAAGCAAAAGATAAGGGGCCGCAATGGTGTCAATGCCAGCAACACATCGGATGTCCTGCCCCAGAGAGACCAGGCTGCCAAATGCAGACGGTCTTTTATGGCCAGGCCACTCCGGCTCAGGTGTGGCTCATCCAGACTGATGACACTCCAATCAGCACCTGTAACAGAACCCAAACAGTGACACCTAGAGTACGGAAGGAGGAGGGTCGTCACAGATTGCAAATCCACTCGAGATTCTTAAGTAAAAGATATTCAGTATCTTGGTTTGAACATGAAAATGATTCTGTGCAACAGCAAGATTGCTATGATCCAATACACTTCAATCCTTTCTCAGAGATACTTTACATGAAATATTGTCAATGGTCTCTATTAAAATATACAATGCAGGTTGTGGTTTGATACTCTTAACCACCTGTTGAGGTACTTTTCATAGTGGTAGCTTCTATAAATATTGTTTAGGGCAATCGGCCCTCGCTCTGACATGACATTTTCTGTGATAATTGGTGAATTTCCATACTCAGTTCAACATCCTATTCCATTTACATTAAACCTAAATTATAACAATTATTTCCAAAACCATGAATCGTAATATACAAAAGGGAAAACAGCGACAGCAAGTGGACAAAATTGCGTGAGCTAGTGGCAAAAATTCTAACATAAAACCAAGGAAAACACATACCTGCAGACGACAATAAAACACACACATTGGTTTCTGGTCTCTCACTCTCTGCACATCTGCTTCCTAAACACGCAAAACAGAAGAAAAGAAAAATGTCATGGCGGCCTGATGTAATGCAAATGGCGCCACGAGGCTAAATGAAAAAGCCACAAAACATACATGTTCACGGTCTGAATGAAACGCAACAGCTGGACACAGTAATCGTATTAGCGATCATAACCGTGTGTAACATAACCGGTTACATTTTTGGAAAATATAACCAAACAGTGTGACATCATTTCCCACACAATTTACCCTCAGCAATGCTGAATATCAAATTGTGAAACTACGGAAGCCTAGGAGGCGCATAAAAGGACATGAGGTCATTACCGCAGAAACAGATTTAAGAAATACCACTAAATAAAAATGACTAAGATAAAATCCACACATACTCAACAGGATCGTTAAATGAAAAACAAAAATACAAATTGAAAATAAGAAATGGTTAAAAGGTCATAGACTCTTGACAGGAACCGTAATTTTTGTCTCCAGTAAACAAGTGATATTTTCGTGATGAAGATGGATAACTTTTCGTGATAATGCAGTCGAAATACTAAATGAATGATGCAGCAAGCCGCTCCATCGTAATGTTTCAAAAGACACGCCAACTCCTGTGTGTAGTTATTCAATGTCGACCTGAATGTCTTCTATGACCTGAATGTCTTCTATTGCAGGTTTGACAAGCCCACTTCCACCCCGCCCAACTGCTCCATCATCGAACAATCACCTCCACTCTCTGCCTCACCTCTCCCATCCAACCCCCTACCGGCACTGAGGATCTGCGAAGGGGATGAGAGTCGGCTCTTTCAGAGACAGAAGATCAGGAAGGCTCCGGGCCCAGACGGTGTGTCCCCCTCCTGCCTGAAAGTCTGTGCTGACCAGCTGGCCCCCATCTTCACGGAGATCTTCAACCGATCACTGGAGCTATGTGAAGTCCCTTCCTGCTTCAAGCGCTCCTTGATCATCCCGGTCCCCAAGAAATCCTCCATCACAGGATTAAATGACTACAGACCCGTCGCCCTGATGTCTGTGGTCATGAAGTCCTTTGAGAGGCTGGTGTTGACCCATCTGAAGGACATCACAGGGCCCCTGCTGGACCCCCTGCAGTTTGCCTACCGTGCAAACAGGTCGGTGGATGATGCAGTAAATATGGGACTGCACCATATTCTGCAACACCTCGACTCCCCAGGGAGATATGCAAGGGTTCTGTTTGTGGACTTCAGCTCTGCATTCAACACGATCATCCCGGAGGTTCTTCAACCCAAACTCTCCCAGCTCACCGTGCCAGCCCCCACCTGCCGGTGGATCACAAACTTCCTGACAGACAGGACGCAGCAGGTGAGGCTGGGAAAAATCATATCCAGCACCCGGACTATAAGCACTGGCGCCCCCCAGGGATGTGTGCTCTCTCCACTGCTCTTCTCCCTCTACACCAACGACTGCACCTCAGGGGACCCATCTGTTAAACTCCTGAAGTTCGCAGACGACACAACGGTCATCGGCCTCATCAGCGACGGCGACGAGTCTGCGTACAGACGGGAGGTTGAACAGCTGGTCCTCTGGTGTGGTCAGAACCACCTGGAGCTGAACAAGGCCAAAACTGTAGAGATGACAGTAGACTTCAGGAGGAGCCCCCCAACACTACCCCCCCCCCCCCCCCCTAACAATACACAACAGCACGGTTTCTGCGGTGGAGACCTTCAAGTTTCTGGGATCCACAATCTCCAGGGACCTGAAGTGGACTGCCAACATCAACACCATCTGGAAAAAGGCCCAGCAGAGGCTGTACTTCCTGCACCAGCTCAGGAAGTTCAACCTGCCTCAGGAGCTGCTGATCCTGTTTTACTCCGCCATCATCCAGTCTGTCCTCTGCTCTTCCATCACTGTGTGGTTTGGATCGGCCACCAAACAGGACAGAGTCAGACTCCAACGGATCGTCAGGTCTGCAGAGAGAACCATTGGTTCCAGCCTGCCCTCCATCCTGGACTTGCACACCGCCAGAGTCAGGAAGCGGGCTGTAAAGATCACCACAGACCCCTCACACCCTGGACACAAGCTGTTCCCACTCCTCCCCTCTGGAAGGCGCTACAGAGCACTGTACGCCAAAACCACCAGACACAGGAACAGCTTCTTCCCACTGGCCGTCACTCTGAACAGTTAAACAGACTCTTCATCTGCACTATCTGCACTTTTTTGTTGTTTTACTACTGTCTTTAATGTCCTTTTTATATTTTTTATATTTATCTTGTATATTGTGTGTGGAAAAAAAAAAATGTACAAAGAGCAAGTGAAACCGGAGTCAAATTCCATGTATGTGCAAATTTACATGGCCATTAAAGCTGATTCTGATTCTGATTATCTTAACACAATGACAGTTAGCCGTCATGTTTAATCTGGATGAATGAGTGCTGCACAGGGTAGAATCAGTGTTGCCAACTCCTCAGCAAGAGAAATCGCTATTGGCTGTCCTAAAAGTCGCTAAATGACGTCATCGCCTAATTTGCATAATTGTAATGGAAGCTGTAGGGGACTGGAATATAGTGATATAGCCAGGGCCGGCGATTGCTATAGGCGAACTAGGCGACTGCCTAGGGCGACAAATGGGTTGGGGGCGCCCTCACAGCGCACATTTCAGCACTGTGAGCAATTCGCAACCACGGGCGCTGGCTCCCGCGAGCAGGGACCAAGACACGTCACATCAAAGATGTTCTATTACGGAGAAGACAACAACTCGGCCAAAAATCAGATTTTTTTGTCGAGAAAACGGGACGCTGATTGGCCAAGACTCGACACGTCACATCAAAGATCTTCTATTGCAAAGATGACTCACTCCAAAAAATAAATCGTTTGTGCGGTCTGAAAAATGTGCGCGATCTGAAAAATCTATTGCGCGACCACTTTGACTGGCCCCTGACATTTGCAAAAATGAAGCGGTCTAAACCATCTGGAGCACAGGGACGAAAACTAAAAAAAGGAAGAAGAGGAAAAGAAAGTCAAGTATATGTTTGTTCAATAAACATATTTGAAAAAAAGAGTGTTTTGCACAGTTTATGGAGTTAATTTAATCCTAACTTTGAGTGTGTAATAAATTATTTAAAATAATAAAAAAGAAAATGTTCTGAAACTATTCTGGTGTTTGTTGTCCATGCACCATTTATTGTTGAACTGCAATGTAGAATAGTAGAATTATAAGTGGGTGAAAAACTGCTATGCAAAGTAAAGCAGTTAAGTTAATATATGTCTCTTCAGTGATGTAAAGTATTGTGTGTCTGTGAGGGGGGGGGGGGGGCGCAAAACTCAATCTCGCCTAGGGCAACCAAAGGGCTAGAGCCGGCCCTGGATATAGCAATTGTTTTACTCATTAATGGCAGCTTGCTTTGGGTGGAACTGTTATAAGGCTGCTTTGCCTTTTGAGTATGTTTTTTATTTGTATCACAAAGTTTGACAGAAATCTGCTTGACAATACAGGCAGTATGGCCGTGTATCAGCTCCAATAAATGCTTCAGCCAGCCTTTGAATTCAGGGTTTGATTTCCACTCAATTGTATGTGGTATTTTTGTGCGTACAGTTAGACTGACACATGATGACTAGATGTTTAGCTGATGTCACAGAGAGGCGCACACACAGTGGACGAGGTGACGGAGGTGATTTATTTTAGTGTGACAGTGAAGAAACATTTACCTCCCGCTCTGTAAACCAGGGCGGGATCAGGGGCGGCTTTGCGCATGTGCGATTTAAGTTTAGTCTGGACGCGGAGACGTGTGGGTCTCTCTCCTCTCTGCTGCGCGACTCGCTCGGCTCCTGTGAGGCCGCCTGTGAGTGCTTTGAGGGGGCGGGGCTCACGGCAGCACCCGCTGCTCGTTGAGGACAGTAACTGCAGAACGATACGTGCGGTGCTTCACGTCAGTCTCCAAGACACCAGAAAGTCTCCAATAACACCAAAAAAAGTCTAGATTTGTCGCTAGTTGCTTTTGACAAAAAAAAAAAGTCTCCAAGAGGGTTTTGAAAGTCGCCAGATATAGCGAGAAAGTCTCCAAGTTGGCAACACTGGGTAGAATATCGTTATGATGAGCAGGGGCGGTTTTGGGCACGGGCGACCCGGGCAGCCGCCCGGGGCGGCACTTTTTCATGACACGTGGGGGGCGGCACGACCACTTAAAAAAAAAAATATATATATATATATATATATATATATATATATATATATCATCTGGGCCGCGAAGCGTTTTTCCATTATCTATCATATCACTGTGTGGGAAATTGGCAAATTGGCGCCCCCTGCAGCTGCAGGCGCCCCTGCTTGCTAAGAAGGTGCCGTCTAAGCTCTTTGACGTGAACGACGGGGCCGGTGTTACCGATTAACTGGTTTTTGAATTAACTGGTTTATGTTCGCGTGCGTGAGGCAGATGTGTCGTAGGCGTGGCCTCTCAGGACCCGTGTTGACTAACTAGGAAATACACATTTCGATTGCATAGCCTCTCTGTCACATTCTTCTTAGTGTATCTTTGTAAAGAATATAAACGGAACAGTTTACTGTAAAATGCCCTACCTGTCCGTGAGGCTGTGCGCGGACAAGAGTGAACGCGGACAAGAGTGAACGAAAAAGTAGGTGACTCTGTTGATGCCTGTTCAATATGCTACTAACGTCAATAAAAACTAGATAAAACGCTCTTGTTGTCCGTCTGATATTTAAGTCATACATTGTTAACAGACGTCAAGTCGATATGAGACGAGTTTACTCTTCATACAGTGTGTAAGTGAAACGTGCAGACGTGTTTCCACCCAGATATATCGCTACTGTCAGCTGTGGGAAACTGATCCGCTCAGATCAACTTGTGACAAACACTGTGCGTCTCACACCGCGAATGTTTTCTATTAAAGACTAACTGTTACGTCCATGCATCTCTATCATCATAACGACATTCTACCCTGTGCAGCACGCATTTATTCGGATAAAACATGACTGTTAACTCCGTTTTTGTTGCTTTTGGGAGCGACGTAGAAAACTACACACAGGGGTTAGTGTGTCGTTTGAAACATTACCATGGAGCGAGCGGCTTGCTGGATCATTCCTTTACGATTGCGAAAGCATCATTACGAAGTCATTCCAGCTTCATAACTAAAATATCAATTTGTCTGGTTTGAGTCGAACCGCTGGTCATGTCCGACTCTTGACATTTCATAACTACCATTCAACCTTAGAGCAGTGGTTCTCAAATGGGGTGTACCCCTGGGGGTATGTAAAGGTACTCCAGGGGGTACGTGAGATTAGTAAAAAAAAATAGTAAAAATCCTTTAAAAATAGTTACCTAATAAATATTCAATACAATATAAGTGTAAGTTCATAAACAGAATATTATATATCACATCAGACACTGATGGAACAGCACTTTGTTTTACATCCTTTTTCTTCAAACAAAAATGCTTTGCACTGGTCAGGGGTTACTTGGCTGAAAACATACTTCACAGTAACTGAAAAAAGGTTGAGAACCACTGCCTTAGAGGGAACACACAGTTACACAATGCCACTAGTGAAAAGGGCGACGCTAACAAGAAAATGCATTTCCTGCTGGAAAAACATCACAATGCTGAAAGCTCAATAATTTGGGAAACTATTGCTCAAAATACAGAAAAGAGAAACGACCTGCTGAAAAGTGTTGAAGCACAAAAGCATCGAACTGAACCGATACAAATCCTTGTAGTTCAAAAGTACAACTGCACTGGTTTGACGCAAAAATGCATCATCTAGAGATATTCCTTTATGATCTCCGTGGGGATATGGTTGAACGTTGTTACAGTTGCTATTGTAAATTAGTTTAAGAAATATAACTACAGGAGTTGTTAAAATGAGTTGTTAAAATGTGTGTAATGCTAAACTATATGTAGAGAAATACAAATTACCATTTCATAAGTAAATGAGTAATTTGTGCATTAAACATAATCAAAATATAACCAGTGTATACAAGTAATTCAAAATTGTAGACATGTATGCAATGCTACTTCTGGTTTGCAGTAGCTAGACTTTTGACAGAAGGAAAGACAGTAATGATAATTCAGATTCTCCTTTATTGACCAAGTATGTGTACATAAGAAATGTGCAATCAATTTTTTTGTACAACAATATATCTTCCATTCTGCTTGTCCTGCCGTTGTAGTCTGTTCCTGTGCAGTTTGAATGCAAGCCACACAGTGATCAATGTTCAATTCAGTTTATTTTATATAGCCCAACATCCCAAATACAAGTTTGCATCGGAGGGCTTTACAATCTGTACACTTAACATCCTGTTCCGGGACCTCACATCGGATCAGGAAAAACTCCCCCAATAAAGATAGTAAAAACCCTTTCACAGGGAAAAAAGGGAAGAAACCTGAGGGAGAGCAACAGACTGGATTATTGCAGTGGAGGACTGGATCAGCAGCCAGAGTTTCCTCAGCAACTGCATCCAGGACAATTGTAGACCTGGTCTGTTGAGGGATGGCCAACACATACCATGTGGTACCAGAACATGCATGTTGTGCACTCAATCTGAAAGTGTAAAATATTGCCCTTTAAGTATTTTCTTACATTTGGTCTAGTTCACATAACTCATCCAGATGTCAAATGGACCATTTTAAACATCATGAGGCAGTCCTTCATTATAACTGAATGCATCTCTGATACTGGGTGTAAATCTTAGCTGTGGCGTGTGTGTTCCTTCAGCTGCTCCAGTGTCCACCGAAAATGAAAAGTGATGCAGGTGGCATAAACTACACATTTTCAGTAGCTGTGAGATTGTGAGTGTTCACCCGGTGATGTAGAGGTAAGGTGCATCCCAGTCTTCCAGCCAGAAGTTGCTCATCAGAATATAAATATTTCTACTTACCCACTCATCCATGTCAGCCCCTGAGCTGACCTCTCCACAAGCCCTACACATTTCAGATAGGTCATCTGTGAAAATAATACAGCCATTAATGGTGTTTTACGGCCGACACAACACTAATGTATTCCTGTTACACTCCTGTGTACCTGAATTATCCAGAAGGGACACGGCAATGTCCAGCCTCATCCTGGCCACCCCCTCATGGTCCACAGGAAACACTATTTCTTTCTGCAGTAATATCTGCTCTGCAAGCTAAAAAGTCCTGATAAGTTGAAGTCTGATTCCTTATTTTCAAATTGAAGATGCCCTTAGAGATTATAACACTGTTACCTTGCAAACAAGCACACCGCATGATGTGCCATCCTGCTGTTTTGGGTGGGCGATAGTGCCACATGCCCATCTTCCAATTGCCGGATAGGTTTTCCGGATCAGTGCTCTACAATGACATCACAGATTGCTTACAGTTGGCCATTGTTATAAACATAAGCCCACGGAAAAGACATGTACATTTAGGGTATGATTTGTTTAAAGAAATAAGGACCCTCTTGAGCAGTAGTCACAAGGACAATTATTTTACGAGATCAGTCTTCCTCCTTAAATAAGCATTATTTATTTATTTTCACACACATTTAAGCTGATACCTCACTCACCTTGTTACATCTTTGCATTTTTGTATTTTTTCCTCTGTGGCCCCAAATGGGTCCAGGTACAGGGACCTCATCTCCTTCAGATACATGATCTATAGAAATGCAAATGATAATTGCAGCCAACCCTTCATACATCAAAAGGTATCATGACTGAGTCTAGATCGGAACATTTAAGTTTACTTACAATGAGTGTCCAGTGCCGCCCGCTACAAACGGCTCCAGCTGCCACATCAGTCTTTGTAAGATCCAACTGAAAACACACAAAAAAAAATTATATATATATATATATATATATATATATATATATATATATATATATATAATTTTTTTTTTTTTAATTTTAAACACATATATACACACACAAACACAAAATGTAGCTGCACTCACCCTTCTTAAATGACATGTGTTCCCCTCCCAGAGAGCCGTCATGGCGTATGAGTCAATTATTTGAGCGTTTGCCTGTCTTCCCACCATCGTGAGGTATGCATTTATGATCTATGAGTGAAACAGTAACTTGTCTTCAATCTAAACAGAAATCATCAGTTCAATATGTTTTCATTTTTTTAAGTACCTCCCTCTAACAGCTGTCTTGGGGCCAAGACCCTGAGATCTTCAGAAAAGATTTTATATGGCCCAATCCTGGACCACAATGTCTTTTTTCTCCTCTCTGTCCATATCTCTTCGATTACTGTAAAACAAAGCAATGTTATCTCAGCTATTCAAAATTACGCATTGTATTTTGTCAGTTTCTCAGTTTACTTACACATTTCGTTGGCCGTTTTGGGGGCCTTTCCGTCGACGGATGCTTCTTCTGAAAGCGGCAATGATGTGGTGGATGTTTGTGTAGGTGTGGGTGTGTGTGTGTGTGATGGACCTGCCAGAGGAGAAGGATCCAACAGTTTTTTCAGTTTGGCTGGGATCCTCTCCTCTGGCTGAAAATAATGGGTGAGGTGATCAATGTTCGTTTGGATGCTTCTCTTGCCCTTCAGCGTGGCCAGGGTAGCATTTTTTCCTTCCAGGGCAGTTATCACCAAGGTTCCCAACATATCTTGCTCCAGCTTGCCCCCTTTCCTCTGCTCCTGCCGTATATTCTTTCGGAGCACCTCATCCCCCACTTTGAAGTGGTCCTCCTGGCCACTTTCTTTTTTTCTTTTTTGGACTTTGTCCTGGCTTTTCTTCATGTTTTCCTGAACTTGACGGAATACAGCAGTTTGTTTTTGTTGTCCTTCGCCCAGTTCCTCCCTCTGTACAAGGCCGCAGACTTTATCTTCTGTGACCTGCCACAAACCGCAGTTTGAGAATGGTGGAAATGGATGATCCAAATTCAAGCTTTTAAGAAAGTATGAGAACATTACAGATTCTTACCTCATACTCCTCCGGCACCTCCGACGGATACCGTGCCTCCCTCCCGAACATTAGAAAATAGGGACTGTATTTAGTGGTCAGCTGCTTCTTTGTTCGAAGCGCAAACATGGTTGGTTGTAGAACCGTGTCCCATTGAGTGGGGTTCTCTGCCACCAGTTTGTTCAGGGATCTTAAAATGCAGAAATCAAAGACAGACTGTTGGTATGATAAAGCCACCTCTTTTTTTCACAAAGTATATCACTACTGATTACCTGTTGAGAAAAAAGCCCATCAGTTTGTTATTCTATGAAGTGCTCAAATTCATGTACTTATAGAATACTACCTCTGTATTGTGCCATTGAGCTTTTCCACAAGGCCATTGGTCTGAGGGTGATAAGGAGAGCACAGGCTTCTCTCGATGCCCAGCCTCTCACACAGGCCAGAGTTGACCTGGAAATCCTCATTTGGTTAAACATGAAATGGGTATGCTCAGCAGTAAAGCCTACATATTGTGGTTTCATAATACATCATCATTATACCTTATTGCGAAACTCAGAGCCCTGGTCTGTTAGCAGTCTTTTGGGTGCACCAAATTTGTAAAAGAAATCAAGAATACAACTGGTGACCTCTTCTGCTGTTTTTCTCTTTAGTGGGTATGCCTCGGCCCATTTGGTGAAATAATCAACCATTACACATATGTACTGATTGCCACCATCTGTTTCTGTGAGTTTTCCCACTAGGTCCATACCAACCAATTCCAGCGGTTCTGTCACCTGGAAGAAAGAAAAATTGACTTAGGAGTTACAAAATAGTTCAGGTGTTTGAAAGTTGAGAATATACGTTTCCTTTACCTCGATCGGATGGTACTCAGACTTCTCTTTGAGGTTGGCCCTCTTGGACTGGCACTGTGGACACTGAATGATCTAAACAGACCAACGGCATTTAGAATTTAGGGCCAATAAGTTATATAGAATATTTATTAGAGTACGATTGGATGCATACACATTCAGCAGTACTACAATTACACACATACTGCTTTGTTCTCTACTTTGGAGCTGATTGTGTACAACACTTCATTGTCTTTAAGACAACTCACCCACTTGCGAATGTCCTCTTCCATTCCAGGCCAATAATATCGAGCTATGATGGCACTGTGGGTTTTTTCCACCCCACAGTGACCACCAATTGCACTGCTGTGAAACTCCTCAAAGAGTTGACTGGCCTCCTCTGCAGTTGAGACCACCTTAGCAAGGTGATCCGGTGTGTTCCTTTTGCACCTGCAGAGGTAGTACAGTTCTCCATCTGGTAATTAAATGGCATAGTATTAGTCATTGCGAGTTTTCCCATATCAGATGATCATTGTGTTCTAAAGTCCATGTGCCATTCATCCTTACCCTTTATCCTGAAGGTGTTGGCTCTCCGCTTAATGACATACTTCTCCTTATTGGTTGACCCCTCCGGATATCGGCTATGGACCTTGAAATCCAACAATTGTTGGACAATAGTGGGATCCATACTAATAAATATACTCTGTCTCTCGCTGTCTCTGTCTCTGTCTCAATCTCTCGCCTCACAAACCCAGAAATTAGTGACATTTTTTACACCACCTTATATACTATGCCCTAATCATTTGGAATGCCGACACCTGATGCACCAAGTTCTTTAATTAATGGCTCTCACCTGTGGATGATATTACTTTGATAGTTGAATGGAGAACACACAGAGACAGGCAGACAGACGGATACTGAAACACGCACATTCACAAACTACTTAGAGATATGCAGGCAAAGACATTTTAACACCTCCTGTCTGTTTGTCGCCCTTTTGAAAATAAAAACCCCATGGATTAACTGTAATTTAACACAAAGTGCAAATGTGGATTCATTTTTATTACATACTTAATGCTCTTACTAATACTGTGACTACTGCTGGTTATGTTAATAGGATTACTACTACTGCTACTACTAATACTATTATTACTGATGGAACTGTTTCTTCTACTTCACCACTGGTACTTCTGCTGCTGCTTCTACGACTACTACTAGTACTAAAACTGCAGCTGCTAAAACTACTACTCGTGTTATGACCACAACTTCTACTACGACAACAACTTCTACAGTTTACAGGTTTAGCTTCCAGCTTCTCCTGCATTGTATTTCAGCTCTTAGATTCTCTAGATGATGCATTTTTGCGTCAAACATGTGCAGTTGTACTTTTGAACTACAAGGATTTGTATCGGTTCAGTTCGATGCTTTTGTGCTTCAACACTTTTCAGCAGGTCGTTTCTCTTTTCTGTATTTTGAGCAATAGTTTCCCAAATTATTGAGCTTTCAGCATTGTGATGTTTTTCCAGCAGGAAATGCATTTTCTTGTTAGCGTCGCCCTTTTCACTAGTGGCATTGTGTAAACTGTGTGTTCCCTCTAAGGCAGTGGTTCTCAACCTTTTTTCAGTTACTGTGAAGTATGTTTTCAGCCAAGTAACCCCTGACCAGTGCAAAGCATTTTTGTTTGAAGAAAAAGGATGTAAAACAAAGTGCTGTTCCATCAGTGTCTGATGTGATATATAATATTCTGTTTATGAACTTACACTTATATTGTATTGAATATTTATTAGGTAACTATTTTTAAAGGATTTTTACTTTTTTTTTTTACTAATCTCACGTACCCCCTGGAGTACCTTTACATACCCCCAGGGGTACACCCCATTTGAGAACCACTGCTCTAAGGTTGAATGGTAGTTATGAAATGTCAAGAGTCGGACATGACCAGCGGTTCGACTCAAACCAGACAAATTGATATTTTAGTTATGAAGCTGGAATGACTTCGTAATGATGCTTTCGCAATCGTAAAGGAATGATCCAGCAAGCCGCTCGCTCCATGGTAATGTTTCAAACGACACACTAACCCCTGTGTGTAGTTTTCTACGTCGCTCCCAAAAGCAACAAAAACGGAGTTAACAGTCATGTTTTATCCGAATAAATGCGTGCTGCACAGGGTAGAATGTCGTTATGATGATAGAGATGCATGGACGTAACAGTTAGTCTTTAATAGAAAACATTCGCGGTGTGAGACGCACAGTGTTTGTCACAAGTTGATCTGAGCGGATCAGTTTCCCACAGCTGACAGTAGCGATATATCTGGGTGGAAACACGTCTGCACGTTTCACTTACACACTGTATGAAGAGTAAACTCGTCTCATATCGACTTGACGTCTGTTAACAATGTATGACTTAAATATCAGACGGACAACAAGAGCGTTTTATCTAGTTTTTATTGACGTTAGTAGCATATTGAACAGGCATCAACAGAGTCACCTACTTTTTCGTTCACTCTTGTCCGCGCACAGCCTCACGGACAGGTAGGGCATTTTACAGTAAACTGTTCCGTTTATATTATTTACAAAGATACACTAAGAAGAATGTGACAGAGAGGCTATGCAATCGAAATGTGTATTTCCTAGTTAGTCAACACGGGTCCTGAGAGGCCACGCCTACGACACATCTGCCTCACGCACGCGAACATAAACCAGTTAATTAAAAAACCAGTTAATCGGTAACACCGGCTCTCTTTTTTTTCTTCTCCCTCTCGCTCTCTCGCTCGCTCTCTCAAGCCGCATTTGATTGGTCAATATGTGTGGCGTCGTCTCTGTGCCTGCGATGAGCAGAGGGGCGGGAGTTACACAGTTCATGTGACGTCACGAGACTGTGCATTGTAGCAGCTTCAGTCCCCTCAGAGAGAATGTTCTCCAACAGGGAAGATCATTACGGAGAAGAAACAGGATCAGCCCTCAAAGCTGAGGCACTTGGTCTTTCTCAATGTAAATCTTCACTGAAGGACAAAACTCTGGATGCTGATTTTTTTCTTTTTGTTTTACACATTTTAATTTATATTTTGTTGTGTGATTCTGTAAGCTTCTGTATGTTGTTTTACTTTAAATATGTTAAGTATTAAAAAGCTAAAAGTTTAAAATAGTTAAAAGTTAGTTAAGTTCATTTGTAAATAGTTAAACGTTTGTTTTTGCACTTTCTAATTTTTTTTTATCACTCTGTAGAGTGTATAAATAAAAGTGTATTATATAATAAACATTTGATATAGTGCATGTTTTTTTTTACATTAGTAATTCATATTGCGCATAATTTTACATTATTGTTGGTAATAAATTAATTTAAGCACCAAAAAATCTGAAGAGCCATTTGGGAGCCGAAAGAGCCGGCTCTTTTTAGTGAGCCGAGCCAAAAGAGCCGGTTCCCTAAAAAAAGCCGGGGAAGGGGAGGGGGCGCGGGGGGAAAGTTCACCTCTGTCTCCCAAATGGAACGGACAAGGGGGGGAACAGGGGGATCCACCGTAGGCTATAGAGCAATACTCTAATGCAATCAGTGGGCTTAAGTCAGTTATGTTGTAACTTATACTGTGTTGTGCATAATTGTGTGCATTGATTCTCTTAAGTGTGTTATTCAAATTTTCTATTGAATGATTTGTGCAATTGAGGAATTAAAGTTTATAATAAAAAAATAAAAAATGTTCCCGGCGGGGGGGGCTTTCGGAGGGGATCTCGCCCGGGGCGTAATTACATGTAGAACCGCCACTGATGATGAGATGCATGACCGCATAGTCTTGAATACCTACCACAAGTACTCTGAGCGGATCACACTCTCCCACAGCTGAGTAGCGGCCCACTGTATGAAGAGTAAACTGGTCTCGAGTCGACTTGACGTCGGATAACGATGTATGACTTAAATATCAGACTGACAACAAGAGCGTGTTGTCAAGTATTGATTGACGTTAATAGTATATTGAACAGGCATCTAAAGAGTCAACTACTTTGTCGTTCAGTCCTGTCCTCATCAAGTGTCCTCGGCGTCTCAACCACAGCCTCACGAACAGGGAATGCAAATGCAAATGCATTTTCTTTTTCTTTTTCTTCTTCTTTGAGAGGGAATGCATTTTACAGTAAACTGTTCCGTTTATATTCTTTAAAAGGAGACCCTTAAAAGAATGTGACAGAGAGGCTAAGCGATCGAAATGTGTATTTCCTAGTTAATCAACATGGGTCCTGAAGGCCACTCCTACGACACATCTGCCTCACGCACGCGAACAAAAACAGTTAATTACAAAAACAGTTAATCTCGAACACCTGTTCCCCTTTTTGAAGATGGGAACCACCACCCCGGTCTGCCTCTGTTCCCGACCCCCATGCGACACTGAAGAGGCGTGTCAGCCAAGACAGCCCAACAATGTCCAGCGAATTTCGACTTTCTATCTCATAATTATGATTTACCATGGGGATATTTGTATTATCACAGCTACATTTTCATTTGATTGTTTTCTTTTCTGGACGGAAATGGGCTTCCAAACGTATCTGCAGTGTGTATATATTATATAATGGCCAGGCTTCAACCTGGCCATGGTTTAAAAAAGACAGTTTCCCTAAAACTCAAACATGGCAGCATTTATTTATTTATTTTTGTCCACCCCACTAATTTAAAGACCTAAGTTAAATTAACTCTAGCAAATCCCCCCCAAAAGTCAACACAAGGCATTACTGTACATTTAATTTGAACAGTTGAGTACAAAATCTAAAACTTGTCAGAACTCTTTGAGTTAAAGAGAAGATGTAAATGGACATAACTAAACAGGGCTGTAAAGTTTTACAATGTGGGCATCATACAAGTACATTTAATGAAAAAACAGTTGTATTGGATTGCATTATTGTCCAGGTGTACATGATTTAGTGAACTCTGAGTGTCTATTATAGCTCCACAATAAATTAGGGCTTCCTTAATAATCCAAAATGTCTCTTCACTGAGAATATTGACTGGACGACCTGGCAGTGCTTCGGGACCGTTTGCTTTTGGGTGTGCAAACTATAAGTTAAGTTGTATATTGTCTCTGTCAAGAGATACAAGAGACAGAAATATCAAGAAAAGAGACATAAACCTCAATCCCAGTACACAGCATGACAGTTACTTTTATGTTCAGCAGATGGAGCTTTAGGACCTCAGGCAATGTTTTTAAGTTTGCCATTATTTGATTTAACAAATCAAATAATGTTGCTGCGTTAAGATAAAAACGTCATCGCTTTTATTTGCCACAGAGACAGACATTATCTTGGAAGGGGACAGTGATAGACGAATGATCCCAATCAGCTCAAGACCACTTGGAGAGTGCAATAACGTAAAACTAAGGAAGGGGTATAATATACAGTTAGGCATACAAATAATTGCATTTCTTCAGATAGATATGAACATTAAATGGAACAGTGCAAAACATCGCAAAACAAACAAAACAAAAACACTTTTTAAAGCAGGACTTTTATTAGTAACAAAGTGTTTCTACCCTGTGGTATTGCTACTTTTACTTCAGTTAAACATCTGAGTATTTTGTCAAAAGTTTAACAGTTACATCTGGAGGCTATTTGGGCAACAGCTGAAGCATGACTGCAGCTCCAAGTCTCACTGCCAAGTTTTGTGAAAGCACTCTGTAATATATCTTGCTATTTCACATTTTTACTCGGCTTGCTCCTTTAATGAAACAGCTTTACGACAGTCGCCACGACACTACTTACGAGCTTTACGACTCTCTTGGAGGCTGATTCAAAATGGAGTAAGGTTTACAGGCACTAATCCAAGCCCAACCGAATAGCTTTACAGTCGTATTATTAATTGTTTCTTACAGAAACAGGTTGTCGCTTGTTATAAAACTAAGAACCCCGGCAACATGACAGAAGAAAAGAAGTCCAGCTCTCTCGGTTTCTTTTCGAGCTACGACGATCTGAGCGACAGCAGCGATGGCAGCGACTCCGACGAGGAGGGAGAAAGTCGGAAGAAGAAACCGGGGACAGATGCTGCGGGAAGCGGAGCTCAGTCCTCCCAACAAGGGACCAAACGAGCCGCCGGCGGAGCTCCGTTACCCAAACCCGACGAGCTGTTCGGCTCCGTGTCCAAACCCGCCTTCCTCTACAACCCGCTGAACAAGGAGATAGACTGGGAGAGTCTCACGGTCAAAGCTCCCGAGGAGGTAAAGGCACAAGTTAACTACACAGCGATGCACTACTTACGTTACACAGTTGACGTCACCTTTAGTGTGAATGTGTGAACATTACACCTCACTAGATTAACGGTAACTGATAGTTGGTAACCGGCAGGGAGGAGGGTATTTGTACACATTCACGCGTACATGGTACAGTCACACGTTTCACGTTACAGGGGATTATAAAATGTCATACATTGGATAGTCAGTGTAATTACACCATACGTGTGTACTCTGCCATCGAAAAAAGATTATAATTACCATTGCATGCCGAATAATGTCAGCAATGTTTCCCTGTTAGTCGTGTAACGTTAGTCTGAATCCATTTGTATGAGCAAAACACAGGCGTGTGTGTATATGTGTGTGTGTATATCTTTATGTATATATACATACACCAAAACATCTCATCAATGCTGATACTGTATGCTGCTCTATAAAGGAGTGATGATGATGATGAAGTACATGTTTTCCTTAGATGTAGCTATGCAGTGTGCAGAGCAGACTAGGTGGCGTGCAGCAGGTGATTCAAGGATGTATTGTCATTATGCAACACAGGGATGCACAACGAGTTGTCCATTTGTAACACCACATACACATGACAAGCAAAACAAAAACGGTAGTACATTCCTGTCGTGCTTTTCTTTTTCGATTTGCATCATAAGGAATGAAAACAGCAGCAACAAAAGCAATGCATTACAACCGTAAAAGATGTAGGACTTTGACCCGTGAGCATCTCTGCTTCTTACTTGGTTTCAGCTCGTGTTGGCAGTAGGAGAGACGGTTGTTGATTTTCTTAACTGGGTTGTTTTTAGGGACCACCAATATATTCATATTTTAAGCAGATAATACCTTGTTTTATTTAGTTATATTTAGGTTATAGTATATGTAATATGTGCAACAATTACAGTGAAGCAGTTATTGGCAATCAAATTGTTAGGTCTCCCGCCAACAGTCCTCTGGCTTTATTCAAAAGACGGTGTGTCTATCTGCACCCGGGTGAAATTAGTGCCATGAGAGCTATTCAGTTGATATATAAAGAATATAAAGGCCATAAGTGGAACAAAGTCTAAATGTAATCTAACACACTGAATAGTGCAAGTGCAGCAGTAAGATATAGGAATATACATTATAAAAGGAAGTACAATGATGTGGTAGACGAGTATAATAAGTCAAATGTATAAACTGTGTCTACAGATCGTGCAGTAATGTAGTAAAACGTAATGATGTATTAGTAGTAGTAATAGTAAAATGATAATTAAACAATTATACTAAATTAGTTTCATATCCACAAAATAAGTGTGCAAGATGAGACCGATAAATATATATGTATGGCATAATTTATAATAGCATTTTTCACTGTCAGCAAGACACTCTTAGGAAAAAAACATTGGTATTGTGTCATTAAAAGATACATTTATTAATGGTTGCTTTAACTTGAAGGGTTTTCAGGTAAAACAGTTAAAATACATTTCCTGGAAACTATCTGCAGTTTTATACGTACACATTTTTTGACAGTAGAGCTGCAATTAACTACAAACTTAAATTTTGGAATTGTCTGTTGACTATTATTATTATAATAACTTTTTGATGAGGAGACTATTCTTTGGTACTTTGTCTTAGCCCGTTTACATCCTGTTTTTCTGTGCCGCTTGTAGCCTGCCAGGGAGTTTAAGCCATGGAAGACAAACGCTGTACCCCCTCCTGAGAGCTACACTGCAGAGCCAGAGAAGAAGAAGGGACCTCCTCCAGGCATGGACATGGCAATAAAGTGGTCCAATGTGTATGAGGACAATGGGGAAGATGCACCACAGCCGTTCACTGGCACCGCCCGGTTCTTACCCACAGAGGAGGAACTCCCTGAATCAGGTTAGTCTTGAAATGCGACGATAAATAGTTTTACTCTCCTTTCAGTATGAATAAACTGACACCAACATGACAGATGAAACCCAACATACTAAATAAGGTTTTATCAGGATTCTGGGCATGCGTCCTTTATCAACTAAAGCCTAAACAAATCTAGACTTGCATTTGTGATGAGCGAGTGGAATGTAAAATAAACTCAGGCCAGTGTCGTTAGTACCGAGAGATGCACAACTGAGCTTCAGGTGAATCACTCCACATAGCCTGATGGAAAATGGATGTTGGGTGGCACGTCATTACCATACAAGCACAAGCACACACAAAAAAGACTTGCCTATTGATATGTTTGATTGGCATTCAGTTGAGTAATTCAACGTTTTTTCCCCCCGCACTCCATCCAAATCCCCAAACCAACTACCAATGCTCTTGGTTCTGGTGATCAGATGAGGATTCAGACCTGTCTGCCAAGAAACGCCGAGTGGAGACCTTCCAGCAGAAGGAGAAGAGGAAGAGGGACCAGGGACAAGCGACCTCTGACAAGAATTTCGTAGAGGAGGAGAAAAGGATCCTCAGACAAAATATCGATTGAGGCCAACCCTCCTGCAACAATCTGTTTCTAATTTAAATATTTTATGTCGGCTGAAAATGCTCACAGATATAAGCACAGTGGTCAAGTAGGTGGTATGCTGCAAACATAAAATAGGCATTTTACCTACATGTTGACATCATTTGCAATATTATAGTATTTGTTTTGTCTTTTAAAGGACTGTCAGCACACTTTTTAAAAGTATAGTTAATGGCAGTCCCACTGTTAATGTTTCAATTCAAGAACTCAGGTTCTGGTAAATCTTCACGGACTATTTTCCCAAGTCTAAGGAAAATTCAGGTGTTTTACAGTCTGGGTTGTATTTTCATAGTTTCGGTCGTCATCCCTCTTCGATTTTACCCACCAGCTCTCTTCGCAGGGATGAGGGACATCACGAAACACAGCTTTACATCGTGTACTGGGCATTACCAAACCAGTGGTGAGACAGGTTTGGTCCCAGTTTGGCATCGCTTTACTTCCGAATATGTAGTCTAGACATCAAGGTGAAGTTAAGACCAAAACTGCAACAAATGATTTAACTTTGAGAGAGGGTTTAGCCTGCTGGTACACATTGAACATACAGGAACATAAACGTGGTTAGTTGGCTTTGTCTCTTGTTTGCTTTATTTTAATGAGCTAAAATAACAGTGAAGTCCAGCTGTGGTGGTTTACTTGGTCTGTGTTCGTCTTGTATTGTATAAAATATCTAATCACCACTGACATATGAAATATATGTGTGTTGTGTTAATACAGTGACTTTCCTATACAAATGTGATTAAAATGGCTGTGATTTTTTTTTTTTTTACAACTGCTTGTTCTTCCTGCTTTTGAGCACTAGATGTCGCCCATAAGCCTCACTAGCAAACACTCCCTCTATGTTTGTAGGGATGTGTGCTTCACTTTGACTTTGTGAACATTGGGCACCCAAAGTACAACAAGGGTCCAGTGCTGTTTGTCAGGAGGAGTTCTGATCTTCACTTTTGAAGTTAGTCTCATCTCAGTTCTCTTGAGATACTCGATGCAGACAGACTGTGGATTCAGTCTCATGTACCTTGTATTACAACGTTACATCTGTGTGGAATAAAATGTCTTGCATGTTTAGTATCCACATTTTTTTGGAACATTACTGTTTTATGGATTTTATGTTTCTGTTCTATTGTTCATCATAAACCACTTGGTCAATACAGTATTTTACTGGAGAACACTGTTCTGTCAGTCATTTGAATTTAGTTCCTCAAGGTGCAATTTCCAAAAGTGCTACAGAAAATGGGCATGGGACAGTCCTGTCACGATTATCCTGGCTGCAAAATAGCTGCTATTCACAATACTATCTTGATATGCTTAAAATGGAACCAAAACATTCTGGCCTCATTTTATCTTACTTTTTTTTTTTTTTTAGAAACTAGTATTTGTATTTCATCAAAGAGAGCACCTACTCTATAACTTTGAGTCTGAAACAAGGTAATCATACGGCCGCCCTCCATAAATACAAGATACACTTTAAAGTCCTTTCCAAGTCACTGGAAAAAAATATTCACGATCATCCCGATAATCATCAATATGAGTGTCTTCATAGTAATGCGTAATAAAATCTTATATCGTCCCATTTCTAACAGAAAATCCCCCCGTTGGTCACGTTCAGTGGAAAGCAAAGTTCTAAAAACGGCCTCAATACCTTTAGTTAGAAGAAGTAGACTATACGATGCTAGAAAAATTCTTTGAATTTCTGTGACCATTGGAGCAAGTATAATGGTTTACCAAGCATTGAAAAAAAAAAAGAAAGAAGAAAAGTTTCCACTTTGCAACAGTTTAGTGATCAGGGGAATTCCTGGCCTATCTGCCATTGTGGGTTGACATGAAGTAGTGCAAGAAATATGCTTCTGATAAGATTCCAGCCTCCAGGTATGTGCCTGGTCTGAAGCACGTACCTGCTCCTTCACAACAGCACCAACAGACTGATGTTATCGGCCATATTTACGCACAAATAACTCTCCGTACTGACTGCATGAGTAATGACTAGCGAGGTCACAGCCATCAGTGTTTACGAATCGGTTGTCAGTGACTGGAAAGTTCCCAGATAATAGATATTATGCGATTCTCTATCCATAGCATCGTGGAAAACATAAATTCCAGCTGGTGTTTTCATGCTTTTGAAATTGTACTCCCTGATATGATATCTACAGTATTCACTGTAGCCCTTTTGTATAATAGAGATCATGTTACCAGAGGGAAAGCATTTTTTCCGTCCCACTGGATGTCACAGATGACTGACCTTATCTTCATTTAATAAAAGAGAACACCTCGGTCTTATGTTACCCTCCATAGTATCAGAGCATCAGTCACTGAAGTCCCTAAAAGACTCTGATACATTTCACCTCAACAAGTCTAAATAAAATATCAAGGTTTTCGTTCTGTGTTCACCTGGATGCTTTTAACTATTGTGACTTATTAACTAAATTGCCAGAGGAGGAGTGTTCTCTGGTCCAGCCAGGGCGATGAAAAGTGTCAGTCACACTAACCGTTTATCACTGTGACACCTTTACTGGCGGGTCAAGACCTCGTGATGGCCATTGAGCATTCAGGGACCTTCACTGAGCTGGCTGCCTACAGCTGCTGCTATCTGACTTATGACATTTTCACACAGTCAGCACAATGTCGCGGCTTGTATGGAAATGGAGTTGTGGCTGTTGTAAGCCGATGCAAGAAGAATGCTTTTCTCCTCTGTTTTTCTTTGATAGTAGACTAGGAGTCTGCAGCCCAGCGAGCACCGTCTGTGAGGCTGTACTCAAAGTCACAGTGCTGCTAACATGCCCACAGGGCTAACATGCTAACACGTCCGTCTTCTGAGATGAGCGTGTTAGCATGCATTTTCTAATTAGCACTTAAAAAAGCACAGCTGAGGCTGATGGGAAAGTTTTGCAGATATTTTGTCATAACCAATACATTCAGTCAGTAGAATTTATCCTCCAGCGGACTTTAAATATCTGGGTTGTCAAGATATTTCATTCAAAACTAACAATGACAATGTCTCATGGTGGCACCAAAAGCCAGTATTTTATCATCTGGGAACCGCGAAGGTCTGCATAAAATGTCATGGCAATCCATTCCATATTTCAGTCTGAATCAAAGTGGTCAACCAACTGACAGATGGACATTTCATTCCATCAAGCCATGGTGCTAGCGCGGTGTTTCCCAAACGGCAAGCGTATTTGTGCCCGAATGAACGTCCCTGACCATTTTTACTGCCATTTCGGCATCACCTCACATTAGCTTGATTAGGTAAACTAGCCATTTTAAAGAGATGTACGTTTGATTAATCAAAAACTTCGGCATATGCATGTGCTATTGAAAACATATAAACGTGTTAAAAACTTTATAAATGACACAAAATGAATGCATTTAGCTGGAGTTAACGGGCTATTCCTTCATTTCCTCTCATCATTTAAAGAAACATAATGCACGCTAGTCTTTCATATTAGATTCAATGTTATACGTAGGCTTTATTATCAGAACAGTACGACTGTTCAGGATCCCTGATGTGGCTCAAATATGTACTGCAGATAACAGTGTTGAATAAAAGACTATGGAAGAAATCTTGCTAATTTATTTGGCGACCCCAATAAAATCTTCTGCGGGTCTCGACCCAATCTTTGCCAATGACCGTGTGGCTAAACTCTTGCAAACACTACACCAGTTTAGGATGCTGGTTCCATGTCAACACACTCACTGACTTGTTGACTTCGCTAAAACCTTCACTCATCCTTGGATGTTTTCTAGAGGCAAACAGTGGCTTTTCACACCAGCAGTCATGCTGGTCGTGTGAAACAGATGTTCAGCAGGAGAGAAAACCTCTGTGGAGCCAGAGACATACAGAACCCTCTAACCTGTCATTTGAGTTTTCACTTGAATATCAAGAGTGTAATGTATGGTAGGGTGAAATTACGTCTTTTGAAAGATTAAAATGATTGCTTGGCTCAGAGAAGAACCACAGATTCTTTCCTATTTTTCAGCATGGCGTAACATTTTCCAAACAATGGCGAGGCAGTAATATAATATTGTAATTTACAGGAAGATTGTGGTACTGGCCACTGATTGCAGTTGAATGTTTCCAATCCCCCTTGACGTACTGGTTCCATGCCTTTAATAACACTGGAGAACATCTGTAGGATTTCATCTGAACTTCATCGGTTGCAAACAACATTTCAGAACTTATAGGATAACAAATTACAAAGAAATGTATCACAAATGTAGGATTGGAGAAACAATTTGAGGAAAATAGCTCAATTGGTTTGTGCTGTAAATACTTTGTTATACTAAATTACCATTTATTTCTATTGTAAATGTACCTAAACAGTCTAAATTTAACTTATTAGACAAAAATACTTTCCCATGTGTTTTATTCTTTTCAGGCGAATGATGCCTGCCTGCACCAGTGACAACTTTTAGGAGGAGTTATAAAATCGCAATACAAAGCTACCACAAATATGTCAGTAAGAAGTTATTTTATATGTGGGAATCTTAAGGTTTAGCACTTTAAAAAAAATAGCATGTAATAAGGTAAATGTTAAATCTGTTAAACTCTCTTTTTTGAAGATATTGAGTGCTCTCTTGAATCAAAGTTAACACCTGCAAGATAAGTAATAGCAACACAGTGATTTAGTTTTCACAAGGACAGAAAGAAGATGAAGACAGACTTGCTAAGCGCAACATTTTCGGCCTGGTGACATGATGACTGCACTCAGAGAAAGGAACGTCCTTTGGCAGCTCGGAGATGATAGAGAACAGTAGCAAGAGACAAGCAGTCTGACCTCTGTCATGATAACCATGTCAGAGGTTGTCTGTTGATAAGGGCATGGAACCGTCGACTAGACGGGCTCTGTGTGTGTGTGTGTGTGTGTGTGTGTGTGTGTGTGTGTGTGTGTGTGTGTGTGTGTGTCTCAGTCAGCGGCGGTCCTCTAACCTGGCTGCTGGTCGGTAATGGAGGAGATACTATCTGTGTAAATTATGTGATCTCCACCCTTGTGCTGCCGTTTACCCAATCAGGCTTAAGTGGGTGCAGCGAGTTCTTTAAGTTTGCTCACATAGATCTTCAGTATTTTCTCTTGTCAGTGGGGATTTGTTTTTAAGTAACACAACAAATTGTGTTTGAATGTATTCCTCACCAATCAATTCAAAATTGCTCAAGCTGAAACTATTAGTCAATTGAGCAACTGTCTTGATAAACTATGAATCGTTATAAGTTATTTTTCAAGCGTGAATGTCAAGCATTTTGCTTGCAGCTTCAATGTGGTGATTTCCAGATTTTTTTATTTTTTTATTTTACAGTAAAAATAATATATTTGTGCTTATGACATACAAATGTTATTTAAAGATGTCACCTTGTGTACCATGAATTGCAATGGGCCTTTGTTTTCTTACAGTTTCTGATAATATTTAAAACATGTAATTTATTAATCAAGAAAATAAACATATAATGATGTAAAGAATGATGTGAATGAATAAATATATCTGTATGCTTGTTTTCCATGTGACAATTGGGTACTCATGGTCTTTTCTGCTATTTTATTCTATCTATTTTGCAGTCTTTGTGTTCTACTAAAAGCAATGCAAATAGGTTTAAAAAAAGTTAATGCAGCTCAATTCCATTATCTTTATCTAAAATCACTATCCTTCTTGGTATCATTGATCCTCAACATGTTTGATTAATGAGGGCTTTGCTTTCATTTTTTTCTATTTGCAGCCTCTGTTAAAAGAAGTTTAGGTTGTAGAGTCTTACTTGCAACCAAATATTCCCCCATGAGTCCCTGTGTGTGCTTCAGAGGAACACTGACAGCTAAGAGGGCCTTATTTGGTTTTTATTTGTGATATGCATCTTAATATAACACTCACAGATGTTCCAGTCAGCAAGAGCAAAGATAATAACCTATATTTAGGTTATTATGGCAGCTATCTCAGTCAGGTGTATGTCTATAACGAGATAAGAGCCTATCTGTGTTCAGGACAAGACAATATGATGTTTGCTCGCACCAACTCAAACACTGATATTGGCCTTTTCTTATATCTTGACTATGAACTTGTATGGGTTATAATGTATGTCCCTACCATGATTGCACTGATGCAGCAAAACACTGCAAGGCATTTTAGTTGTTTTCAAATTAATGATTTCATTACACTATTGTTTACGCTCATAGATTCAACATGGTTTCAGACATTAAATAATTTTAAAACGGACTCATTGTTTTATAGAAATAAGTCAAATTTAAAGATTTGTATTCTGCACAAAATGGAACGTAAAGCTGCAGGCCCTTGGCAACGCTACTCTACAGGGACCATCCAGCCTGATTTATACCCTGTGAAAGGCTTGTGTCCAAGGACATAAATTTAGTTGCGGTGTGCATTGAGAAAATGGGAAGGCCCATAAACCAGCTGGGACAGAGAGAGAGAGAGAGAGAGAAAGAGAGAGAGAGACACACACACAGAGAGAAGGAACAATGGGCAGCCATCAGGGGAGAACCCCAACAGCTGCGAAGCCCAGCATCCCAACACACACTCACATGTACCCACATATACATTTATATCCCCCCCCCCTCCACACACACACACACACACACACACACACACACACACACACACACACACACACACACACACACACACACACACACACACACAGTTTTCCTCTTCATACACTCGTCGGCCCGGCCATCTGAAAGGGGGCCGGCTAAGCAGATGTTCTGCCACTGCCTTCACAAAGGGTACAAGTTACTGGTGGAGGAAAAGAAAGAAAGAAAAGGGAAACAAACTTCTTAATGTTCTACTGCAGTGTTGAGTCAGCATGCCGAGTCTCTTGACAAGTGCTTTTTGTGTTTTAGTTAACTTATTACGTGTCTATTTTATGTCATACATGCCAATTGTGTTCATTAGTGGGCTGACACATGCAATATGTGTATCCAAGAAGTATTGTAAGGAAGCCATACTTTCAGATTAATGATAGCATAATGACACTAACCACTGGTGAACGAAGTGTTACATAATTTACGCAAGTAATACCACAGCCAAAATACTACAAGCCCTGAAATTGATATACAGATGTACTATGCTTTCGACAAGGCTATGTGGTGAACCAAAACCCCACAGCACAACGGCTATTGGTTCCGACCAAATAACAAATATGTAGTTAATAGAAAGTTAAATAATCAGCATCTATTTTTATCATTTATACTGCAGCAATAGGTCTTACTGTCTTCCCCGCTCAGACCTGGTTCTGGTTCTTACTTGCCTGAGTCCCCGTTGGAGTCTGAGATGAAGGAGTTTCTGGCGAACCTGCATGATTTCGTCGGATTTTATATGGAATCTGAACTGGTGGCATGATGACAAGCATTAGGAACAATTATGTAGAAGTAGAAATACCTTCTCGCTGGTGGTTTTGTTTGTAGGTCACGTGAGGCATCAGTATTAAATTGAGACTGTTTCATAACTAGTTAAAAGTTCCTGACAGTAACTTTAAATAAAGCACCTCAACATTTTACCCATGTGCAGCATTTGGATACATATGTTCAATGACCTCTTACAACCCAGTTTTCTATTGCCACACATGCAACAATCCACCACTGCATGTACATGTACACTGCTGTATCACCGCGGGCACTAAGACATATCACGAGACAAAGTATTTTTTTTTAGGAATGCAAAACATTTGCAGCACGAAAATTGCGCTAATAGACGTTATTTGTCAAAAAGATATGCCCGCCAGTGAATGTGTTGAATAATTGTAACACTTCTGCTTGTGTCCTCCCTGATGCATATGCCTCACCTCTCCCCCACACGCTCCATTTTTCTCTCTGTGACACACAAACACACTATGCAGCCAACAGGTTTTGACCTGTAAATAAATGCTCAGACAGGGTCTACTCAGTCAGATGGGGAGGCAGATCGAGGCGTCAGGGCCTACACGGCTCCTGGAGAGCAACAACAGATGCTTATCACATTTTACTGAGGGTAGTAGTGGCGGTGGGGTAGAAGGAGGGTGAATGTAGGGCATGATGCCAGGAGGGTTATAATGGAGTCAGATTCAGTGGGAGAGAGGGGGGATGTGTGTGTAGCAGGGTTGTGCGGTCAGGGAGGCAGGGTAAAAAAACAAATAATGATAAAATAAAGATAAATATTCATATGTATCTACTGATCTGTGCCATACATGTAATTGCTGTATGATTTCAATCATTTTTTATATGCATTTTGTTTTCTCACTGTCTGTCACCACTGTAATATTTGTACTATGAATTGTGGATCTGCGATGGCAAATTAAAAGCACACGAAGGGTGCAGAGGAAATGTGCTCTTTCTCTAAATTGGTGGAATCAAATATGTACCTTACCTATGTGTGTGTGTGTGTAAATAATGCTGATATGAAATATGAAAAACAAGCATTAGTCAATGTGCAAGCTGCCAATTAAATATTGATTTGAGCTACTTTATTGGGTTCATATATTTGTAAATGTCACTCTGAAAGATTGCACAATGACTAATGTGCAATCATTAGTCAATGTGCTAATCAGCCCATTGACTAGTGGGCTGATTATACCATTAGTCAATGGTGAGGCTGGTGAGCCTCACCTGCCACGAACCTCACTGCACCTCACTGACGCTCACGTTCAGTAGGGCCGAGCGCACGCTGCAGCTGTCCACTGCTTTCAGGTACTAAATGACTTTTACAAAACACGGAGGGCCTTCTTCTAAACACTCGAATGATAGTGTTGAGATCAGATGCAACATTCATAAAGGACTTAATTATCCTCCCCGTCTTGGTGAAAGTCAAAATAAAACGGGAAACTGACGTGTGAACCGCAGCACTCAACAGCATCTCTCTTCTTGTTCTTATGATTCATATTCTTATTAATAAGAAAGAAAAAGAAAGAAAAGAAACATGCACTTTATTAATCCCCTTGGGGAAATTCTTCTCTGCATTTGACCCATCCCTGGATAGGGAGCAGTGGGCAGCCCTGTGAGGCACCCGGGGAGCAGTTAAGGGTTCAGTGTCTTGCTCAGGGACACTTCGACATGTGAGCTATGGGTTTTTTTTTATTAGAAGTACACAAGTCATGACTCGCATGTTGTATCTTGTAATCATAACAATATTATTTACCACCCATCGTTTCTAGGAAACACAGTTCACGCAGGTCGTCCTGTTGCAGGTTCTTTTGGAGGAAGGCCTCGGAGATCGAGTCAAACGCACTGTGATAGTAAAGCTACAATAAAGATGAAGCGGTTTCAGCTAACGACTAGCCTGAAAGTGTATGAATTATGTTTTCAGTCTCGTGGTTTTACATTTTAATTTATAAACAGGAAAAACATATTTAGTTCGATTTATCCCTCTTTTCTATTTATGTCATTGAGAATCTTGTAAATATAAATATGATGCATAAAGGTTGGTATCTGTTACTGATTTTTGCCTACTGACATGACAAATGTGGACTTTTGTTTCTTGCAGATTGTTTTGTCCAATTAAATATTGTTCAGGCAATTTTAAAAGGTAAAGCTTGAATTTCTTTGGCCAAAACAGAAAACTAAAAAAGGGTTTTCTTTAATTGTTTACCCATTGTTAAGATAAAAGTATCAACCATTAAAGTTCAGAGTTATAACACAATATGAAGATCATAACCCTGTGTTTGCTGACCCAGTAGTTTTTAATAATAAAAAGACATATTTAGAAAGTTTGCTGTACATTTATTTCATTAAACTGTTCAGAAGGTAAACAGTATACCTGCTGTACACACAGTTTACATAAATATGCTGTATGTGACAAATTAAATACTTTAAAGCTTTTAGAATAATTATGTCTCGTTCAGCCAGAAGCATCTATCTCCTTCTGGATTTGTGAGCAGATGCAAACAGCTGCTTCCTGTGTGTGTGCGGAGCTTCCCGAACCCACCAGCACAGGAGAAGCAGACGGAGACAAACTACGTCCTCTGTGCCGATGGGAACGAGACGCTCCTCGTCCTCTCGGCTGGCGGGTGGTGTCGGGGGTTTGGGTGGGCGGACAAGGAGGGATACTGATTGTACATCACTGAGTCTGGGACTCTCTGGGGTGCTGAGACTGGTTCAGTGGTCTACTGTGGGTCTGGGTCTTCCTGGGATGACGGGTTGGTTGACGTCCACCCTCAGCTGCCCCAGGAGTGAGACAGAGGAGTCCTGCCCTGTGAGACACAAACACAAGAGATGAATACTCTAACTCAACTACACAACCTTTACATTGTTGTGTTGAATCTGGCCTCCAATGATGGAATCTTCTGACTGATACTTCTGTAGTCTGTAGTAGTGAGGGATTACTTACGTGGCCCACTGAAAGAAAGGTGACCGCCGCTCTCCATCTGGTCCTCTGGTCCTCCCTCCCTGTCATCTTCTTCGTCGTCAAGGAGATCCTGGATGTTGCTTCTTGTGTCACGGCCACCAACCAATACCTGAGTAAAAGAGACTTGGAGTCTTTTCTTAACGTTAGGCATATTACCACACATCCGTCTGGTTCAGCCACCTTCACCTAACTAAAAATAGATAGAGAGAGTAACATGAACAATCTTTGAATAAGTGTTAAGTGACACTTTCTGTCAGGTGTGGGGAAGGAGAGGACCCAAACGCAGCAGCAACGGTTGAAAGTAAATTTATTTTCACGACAGGGGTAACAGACGGGGGAAAAACCAGTACAATCCGACAAGGGGGCAGGAGACAGACAGGGTTTAAATACAAGAGGAGGGTAACTAGGAACAGGTGGAAACACTGAGGGCAGCACAGGTGAAAGGAATACACAATCAGGGAACAGGGCAGACAGACAATCACCGACAATCACAGGGGAGGAAGTGCAGGAACACAGAGGATACCCAAGACAAGGACTTCACAATAAGACAGGACACCCAGACAAACCAACATCATGACACTTTCAGGAGACGTGTGTTATTGCTGGTATTAAGTGTTGACTTGCCTTTGTCTGGAAAAAACATCTAGACTTTGTAAAGACAAATACACAACAGAATAACAACCATTCACTGTCAACTTACCTCTGGTTTCTGCATCTACCATCATCAACTTTTATTTAAAAGGAAAATTCTGAACAAAAAGAAGAGATAATTTAAAGCTCTGCTGCAAGACTTCTGGGGGATTGAGGGCGGAGCTTCTTCAGGATGTTCCACACCAGAAGGGAGGGTGAGAGGATGGCCAGCGGGAAAGGAATAACCATTCATAACTTTCCTCTGGTTTCTACATCTAGCATCATCAACTATCATTTAAAAGGAAAATCCATTTAAAAGCTCTGCTGCAAGATGCAACCTATCGCCAACCCCGCCATTCGCGAGGGAAGGCTGTTTGGCGCTTGATCAGTCCTGCCAGACATAAAGGTTTTACAACCGTTTAGCAAACAGGCCGTCCGTCTCATTCCGAGTCATTGTCCGAGTCCCACTGCCAGTATCTTCTGAATGTGGAAGATGACGTGGAGGGTGGAGACCATCTGTAGTCCTGCTCCCTGCTCTTCTTCGTGGAGAAGGCAAGGCCTGAAGTGGAAGGTGGAGACCATATGCAGTCCTCGTCTCTGGTCCTCTTGGTGGAGGATCCGAGGCCTGAAGTGGAGGACGCTGCGTCCTCAGGGTCATCGCCATACTCCTCTTCATCCTCGCTGTTCCAGTCGGACCAGAGTCTTCCTCCTCGTCCTGCAATAAACAGCAAACCCGTCCCGTACAGTTACTGAACAGATCGCCCTCTTGTCCCTCAAAAACCAAACAGCACAACAACGAGCAAAGCACCTTTCAATGTTAACCCTTCTGTCATGTTCGGGTCAAATCTGACTGATTTACAACTTTAATCAATCATATATATATATATTGTGTTTTATATCTGATTGCCTCACGGCCTTATGATATCCTCCACACGTGGCATTTGAACATATAACATTGCTGATCACCACTTTCATTGAATTTTTGGTGGTTTAGTCAACTTTGTAACACCCATGGTGTTCGCGGTCAAAAGTGACCGCCATAGGAAGAGAATGGAAACACTAGATTATGTCCATTTATCAGATGATCAACAGCCCCATACACATCCAAAGTTTTCAGTTACAAGACATTTACTCTTTCTGGCAGAAATAGCACACTGTGTAGGTCTTTGAGTTTAAGTATGTCTGCCTTAAAGAGAGGCCGAAAGTGCATGTGCACTCATACACCCTCTGCAGCTTTTCAGCAGCTCATCCTCTTGCAAATTTCAAGTAGAGGCAACAGCAAACAAATGGCTTAAGGTTCAAGTGAAGTATGTTTCATTCCTTTCTGTGCTGTCTCGGACGCTCTTAAGTCTCGGGTTGGGCTGCGAGCAGAGACAAGGGTTAGATGCAAGGTCAAAGAGGAGAGGATTACTCAAGATACACTTCAGATAAAAGTGTCAGCCTGATAATCGGCAGTGATCCATCATGTGGCAGGCTGTGCTTTTAGGTTGCCGTTGCCATTGGAGGATGAAAAATTGCCTTTGCGGGTGTGTAATAATGAAGATGAAACTGCGAAAAGACCAATTTCTCAAGACATACACAATCCTGCTCATTTGTAAATGAGATGATTCAGAGCTTCTTGGTTATCGCCATCCTCCTTATTGCTTTTCTGTCTTTCTCTGCAGAGGATCGAGCCCATTTTTTTCTCCCTGAGACCAGAGTTGTTTTCCCTGCTGTTTGCTGGAATGCCTTCACAGCTACCAGTGAAGGTGATAATTTAAAGTCCTGGCTCACTGCAAGCAGAATTTATTTCACATTTTGGGCACAAATATGTGTTGAATTTCATTAAAGAGGCTGGAGCTGCATTTCACTTAGCATCACCCAGACCCAAATGTACAGTCTCATCCTGGTTATAAGATTGTACTACAGATGTACATTTATACATCTGTAGTACAAAACAGGAAACATTCAGATAATAATTGCTGCATTCCTCATCCGAAAAATGCATTTGCACTTTTTAAAGGTGAAATTAAATGTATGGAATTCACTGGCAGTATGCAAATGTGCTCCAGTGCGTATAATTTGGCGGTATAGTACTTTAACATATTTACATTTAAGGTTTTTTCCTATTCCTAATATTGTATTTTGACTTCATTTAACAATTTAAGCTTAATCCAAAATGCAATGCATAGATAAAACATTGCTGTAGTTTAAACACTCCATCTTAAAATGCTGCGCACGTGTTAATGCGTCATAGTATTATAATAACCTACATTTGATTTGTTGTACATTTTGCTGATATGTTCTACTTTTTCTAGTACAACCTTACCTTAATGGAGTATTTTTATATAGTATTATTTAATACTGTATTTATTTATGTATTACACTTAAAGCTATACACAGGACTTTGTTGATTTGGGCTGTCCCTGTGAACAAAGGTGGTAGTGTTATCCCGTTTGGAGTCTGTGCTGAAGGAGTTTCTGGGTAACCTGAATGATTCCATCTGATTTCTCATCGAGTTGGACCCGCTAGTACAGATGAGAACTCAGAATAACTAGAAATAGACAAAATGTAGGTCATATTGAGGCTTCTGTACAATCAGAAACCGATAAGTTTCATTTTTATTATTATTTATTAACCTGTAACTGAGATTTTAAATAATTAGTAATAGCAGAATTGAAGACTTGTGATTAAAATGTTCCATTCATGAACATTTATTGATGACAAGAAACAAAAGCCAGAGGGAATTTCAACAACCTGCAACCTAGAAGTTCTTCATGGCTTATAGCCACAGACTGTAAATATCTTCTAACGATATAAGGCTAGAGAAAACTAAGGCTAGGTCCATCAGTCGACGGTAAGAAGATCAATGTGCAACTTTGTTCTTCATTACAAGTCATTTTCAGTTCCACATTTCCAATTATGATGATATACTGCTGTCAAGCATGCACACGCTTCATGTATTATTCGGTTGTTTTAAATACGCTTTCATGCAATGTTCTCCGAGTAATTCATCTGCAAGGTCCCTGAACTTTGAGCCGGGAGGGAAAAAAAAGAAGCCAAATAGTCTGTCTGAGCTGCAAACATGAGGAGAAGGTGAGGCGCTAGAGAGAAAGAAAGGCAGAGAGGGAAACAGAGGAGGGAGGAGGGCAAAGTGCGTGTGTCTGTGTGTGGAGCAGAGCGAGAGAGAGAGAGAGAGAGAGAGAGAGAGAGAGAGAGGTGGTGCAGCTAAGCAGAGTGCGCCAGGAGTGAGTGAGGCGACAGAGCGGAGGTGACAGCGGAGAATGGAGAGGAGCCCGTCCGCCCGGCGAGCTTTGACCGCGGCGAGCGAGGAGAATCCACTCGGCCCTTTCCTTCTGGAGCCATCGTGCTGAACGAAACCGGGAGGAATTAACTGGGGGGCAAAGGAAAGGAATGGCTGATCCTCTGCGGAGGACTTTACTAGCGAAACTCCGGGGGAAGAAATCCAAGAAAGCTGCGACGGTCGGCGGCGGATACTGCTCTGCTGCTGCTGCTGCTGCTGCTGCTGCTGCGGCGAATGGGGGCCGAGAAGGTAAAGAAAAAGTTTTGCAAACGCAGCGCGACCCCGACGAGGTTAGCCCGGTAGTCTTGCCCGCGGGGCTGGATTGCACGACAGAGAGAATGAGTACGTACGAGAATTGTGTTGCCGGAGCGACGACGGTGCGAACAGAGGGGGTTGTTGTAGTGCGGGAGAGCCGCTGCTGCTCCGCGGAGTTGTCCGGCGCGCGTCCCCAGGAGCGGAGCAGCGGCGGCGGGGGCAGGGTTCGGGTTAACGAGGAGCTCCTGGGGGTCTCACTTCAAAGAGACGGGCGCGTTGGGGGGCACGGGTTTGCGGAGCTGGATAGGAGCCACCGGGGGCCACCCGGACCCGCTGGCAAAAGCGCGTTATCTGCCGGGGTCCCGCTCGGAGGACCGCATGTCCAGAGGAACCACTACGTGTCGGTGCCGCGGCAGTGCAGCGTCGGGGATTCAATCGGGTTTGGGGACAGTTCGAATCACGTGTTGCATCGGGCACAGGTAGAGCCGCACACCGGGGTCGGTAAGCCGCCAGAGAACCGGGTCGCTGCCGCCGACGGTGATGGGACGTCGGAGCCCAGGGACGGAGGACCGTGCCGGCACATGGCAAGCACCGTAGTGGCTGCGAGTGAACACACCGCCAACCGGAGAGTTGACAGCGGCCAGACTTCGGAGACGAGCTCGCTCGTTCGCGCCGAACGTGCGCAGACAAACACGGAGGAAAACATCGTTATCAGAAGCGTTGAGAGTTACGGGCCTGAGTACGCAGGGGACACGAGAGGGACAGCAGGTGGCCCACAGAGCCCGACCTTTTTCCCCACAGAGTTAGACATATGCGACATTAACGTGGCATCCCTCTGCGCCACAGAGGAGTCGCTTAGATACACTTTAAATAGCGAAGATGATGATTATTATGATAACGAAATCCTGCCGTTTTATGAAATGCTCAGAGCAAAAGGTGACGGCGAGGGAGATATGGCGGAGCTGCCACAGCCTGGTCAGGATAAAGGACAGGTGGATGGTGCGCAGGAAACAGACAGGCTCAGGATCCAGCTGAAAGAAGCCTATTACCTTCTTATCAATGCTATGAATGATATCAACCTGGATGTCCAACAGGTTAGTGGTGGTTTAACTGAGCAGCAGGCCACCTCCTCCTGTAGTAGCCACTCCAGGGATAGCCTGTGCTCCAGGGTGTCTGCCAAAAACATGGACAGCGACTCCTGGTCCTCAGGAGGCGACCACAGCCCCCAGCAGGTGTCTGACACAGACTCACTCCTACTCTGCCTCAGCGGGAACCTCGAGTCAGGCCTCAACGGCAGGCTGAGCAGTAAGAGCATGGTGGACCTGTCCCCGACCAGGACGAGACCCACATTGCGGCGCTCTGCTAGTGAGGGAGGTATCCGGTGTGCAGGTGGACCCTCGCTCTGTATTCAGAACCCTGGAGGCCCGGACGTCAGCGGTGATAAAGGGGCCACGGAGGCAAGGGACGCGGCCTGGGTTCGGACCACGGGGGCGGGTGGGCCGTCCGAACCTCAGGTGCTGTACAACACCAACAGCAGCGACGAGCTGCTGCAAGATGCTGGCGGTGACGAAGACCGCGGCGGGCAGCTCAACGAGAGCGGCGGCTCAGTCAACAGCCTCACGGGTTCCTCAGACAGCAACGCCGACGCATCGACGAATCAGGGCCATGACGGCAGGCAGGAGCCGGGGGACGCCCGAGCACGGGGGACCAACTCCGTCAACAAGGGCCACGGGGTCACTGTCAACAAGATGCAAGAGTGGATGCACAAGGGCCGTTTGTTGTCCTCTGAGATGAAGCAGCGCATCGAGGGCTCGTCTTTGCCCCGCAGCGGAGGCCAAAGCCAGGACCGGCCCTGTCCTCAGGGCAACCTCGGTGTGTCTAAACCGGGGGTCCAGACATCCGGCCGAGGGGTCAAATCTGTCAAGGCCAAGTCACCACAGCACCAGCAGCCAGGTAGGAAGGCTACACGGAGTGGCCTCAACTCCCGTGGATCCTCTAAATCAGAGACCTCTCCCCCGCCTTCCTCCCGTCTGATTGTTGTCATCCTCCTCCACTCATAGTAAACTCCGTCTGGTGGCGGTTCACCCTGCACTCCTCCTCTTCTGGATGCAAAGCAAAGGGACGAGAAACCTCAGACCTCTTTGCTTTCCTTTTTTAGATTCTCTAACCGGTGGCGGGTTCTGTTCTTCACACTAATTTAGGTGCATTCTAACACTGAATTAATAGCACATCAGGTTTGTATGTCGGATCACTCACAGTGTAGTTCAGTAACAACTAACTCTCCCTCCTCTGCTAGCTGCAGTGGTGTTTTCTCATGGTGTTGGTTGGTGGTGGGTTGGTTTATGTGTTTTTGAATGACTTTTTGATCATGGAAATGCCAAATGATTTTCTGATTGTGTTTTGATGTTTGAAAACAAGAAAACATCTGTGTCATGACACCGTTGACATCGTGTTATACCAAATTAGTTTGTTTACGTGCAATTTAAATGTGAAATAGTCAGGGATTAGGTGGGATGTATATTGGTCTAAACTTTACAGAGCTGACAAAACAATCTCACCACAAGGTCCATGTAGTAGCTGCTCTGGAGCTTTCAATAATATCACACAATTTTCCTCTGCAGATGGAGTTTGCCCGGCACTTCTCATCCATGTTGACTTAAAAGTTGACACTAATGACCACTTATTATACACACATGTAATCGCACTTAAATAATGTGATGCTTTACACCACCGTGCAGTGGCGGTAACCTGCAATATTTTTTATTATATAATAATAATAATAATATAATTGAGTCACCACTGTGTGTCGTGCATGAATTTACAACATGAATTGTTCCTTTTGTCCATGCTGCTCTGAGTTGACTGCAAACTGTTGACTAGTTTAATCACAGGATCCGGAAGTGGAAAACTTTGTATTGACATTTGTTGCACACAATGTGGAAATGGACTGGTATGGATCAAAGGCATGTCACCACCTTTTAATTCCACCGCTCGTAGCTTTGTGTGTGTGCACGCTTGTGAATGACTGTGTGCGTGTGTGTGTTGTTCTGACAGTGTTTTCCAGAGTAAATCGATGACCTGCCATGTGGTGCAGGCGGTTGTTGACTGTTGTATTGTGCTGCTAGAAATAGAGTGTGATCTCTGAGGCTGCTGTGCGGAAGGCCCGTGTTTGACTTCCAGCCGCAGTTGGCCCAGCATAGCTCCATCTTTTACAACTCAAACCCTTTCCTCTGCTGTGTTGTAGTTCAAATAAAGATGGGGCACTTCTTGATATTCGTTTCCAAGGACTATTTCCCCACTTGATTCTAATTTTTTCCCCATTTTGCTCAGCTTTCCCTTCTCTGTCCCCACTGAACTTTTCCACAGCTGTGGCCAGAGGAATCCAAAGCAGTAGAGAAGCCACTGCAGTTATTCTCTGTGGTAGTGGTGTGTGTGTGTGTGTGTGTGTGTGTGTGTGTGTGTGTGTGTGTGTGTGTGTGTGTGTGTAGGGGGGGTTGGGCTGTCATGTTGCCTTCCTCCCCAGTCGTTTGCTCTGGACAGCTCCCTGGTAACTTGCATTTTAAAGAGACTCTGGATTGAATATTTAGGATGCCATTCCCGTTGTTTAACTTGTTTGCGTTGTGTCACTTAATTCCTTGCCATGAATGAACAAAATGAAGGGCGATTAAGCATTTATTAAGGTCAGCTCTGGGCTTATCTTGCCACTGTGGGCCTCTCAGCACCTCACAAAGAGCCATTTAAAAAAAAAAAAAGAAGAAGAAGAAATGCCAAAGCTCTCAAAAGCTCCAGTGAATTGCTTGTCTTGGCTTGAAACTTTTCATTGAGTTTATGGCTTTATTATAAATGAATGCAAATATTTATATAATCCTGGCTTTCTAAAAATAGTCCTGTTCCTCCCCCTGAGTGGTACTTGGAAATGAAACTTCACTATAAAGTCACTGGACAATAATATTGGCTTAATTCGACTGCAGCTAATTTATTTCAGTTCTGACTTGTCCTTTAATTACTTTTTACTTTGTCAATTATCACCCACAGCTGTGTGTGTCACGTTTTACATATATGTGTTGATGAGGGATATTGTGCACATGAGCATGCATATGCACATCTCCGGTGTGCATGTTTGTATTTGCAGTTGGAGGATTTATAGTTGTGTTGTGTTGTGCTGTGCCATGGCAGAGGTTTGGCAGTATCCAGGCTTCATGTTTCGGCTGGACCTGAAGTCAGGAGTGGTGTTGTGTCAGTCAAAGTTGATGTTGAAACTGAGCCATAGACACCGCAAACAGAGGAGTATGAGATCCACTCCTGGGAGGCAGATATTCTGGTCTTTGATTTCTTTCTTTTTTTAACTCTTCTCTTCTCTTCTTTCTTTTCAAATGAAAGAAGAAAATCATACGGTGTTTGCATGCCTAGAAATACTGACCACCACGGAAAAGAGCATCATCGGGCGAAAGAAAGTGAAAAACCTTTTTGTATCTCAATTCATAACAGCTTTTAGAAGAATAGTTTACCGGAAACTAAATAAGCTTATCTCCCAAAATGTCATAGAGTTCGATGAAAAGATCAATACCATTTCATATATGTTCGATATGAAACTATTGCCAGCAGCTGGCTAGCTTAGCTATAGCATTAAAGACCAAGCTAGCTTGGTATTTCTTTTTGTTTTAAACAAATGAGATATTTTAACAAATTAAAGTATCTATCTATCTATCGATCTATCTATCTATCTATCTATCTATCTATCTATCTATCTATCTATCTATCTATCTATCTATCTATCTATCTATCTATCTATCTATCTATCTATCTATCTATATGATATGCTAATTAGGAAGCGTAAGAAGTGTTGGTAGGTTGATTTTGTTTCTTCGGACTTTCCCATGCTAGCTGTTTCCCCCTGTTTTCAGCCTTTGCGCTAAGCTAAGCTAACTGGCCACTGGTTGTCGCTTCATATCAACCGGACAGACACGAAAAAAGGTCTCAAATCACATTGAGTAAACAGGCATATTTGCCAAAATATGAAGCAAAGATTAGGCCCACAGTGCAGTATTGCTCAACATTTTAATTACATTAATTATTGCTTTACTCGGTAGATTTAAAGCTATAATAAGACAACAGTTCACGTGTAATATGATAACCCTTGACTGTCATGTCATGGCAGAATGATGTGCCATTTGGTTTTCTTCGTTGTGCCAGAATCCTTGTACCTGAGCTTCAGAATTTTTTTTTTCACATAAATTGGTCTTGTCTGGTGTGTCTGCACTTGGACAGATTTATGGAGAATGGGAGCCCTAAAGACACATCAGGTGATGAAGGAGAAACTTGAGGCACCAGGGTTCATACCAGGATGGTTTATTAGACGAATGAGTCACATGATGTCTGCAAAAAAATGTGGGGCAAACTATCAACTTTAACTGACTGATTATCATTAAAACGCAATGGATTGTGTTTATTAGGTGGCAGCGTTTTATCTGGAGCTACTGCACAAGGCTTTGTCGAAGGGCCTTTCAAGGACTTGTCTTACAATTAACAGTGTTTTGGACCTAATTGGGTCACATTGTTAGTCCATGTGCCTTTGTACAGTCCCCCTTCTTAAACATTTTTATCAGTTTTTTTTTTTACAGAAACACTGAGACAAGACACTGAGACAAGAGCTGCAACATCGAAAAGAATTTGGTTTTCAAGCCAACGCACTGAGGAGGAAGTGGCAATAGCGTTGGCAGGCCGTGCTGCCAGGACGCCTCAACGGGATGCAAGTGTTGACATGTGATGCAACCCTGGACGATCTCAGCCCTGCATGGGTGTAAAAAGAAAAATCTACATTGAGAATCCTCATTACCATATGAAAGAACGTCAACAGGAATGCATGGCACACAGCAAAAGATTCCTTCTGAAGGGGGGAGCATGAAACTCTGTATACACAACAAAGTGTTGTCTGTATGGAGGAGAAAACTGGTGTGTGTTTTGCACTTATCAAAAGCGAAGGAATTCAGGAAATGAAAGAAAAGCCTATGGGAAAGTGGATCTAGTGTTTTGTCTTAGAGAAGAGAAAGATTCAGAAGATTAAGACAGGAATATAATTGGGTTTACTGTCAGACTCATGGCACGGTTCCATACCAGCAAAACCAGGAAATAAGCTTTCTCTGTATATATTTGCTATCTTTTCGGAACCTCAGACAAACCTGTATCACTCCTCCCCGTCCACCTCTCCCTCTCTTTTTCTCTTTATGTTTTCACACAGACGTGCACCCTTGTATTATGTGCTTTGGCCATCTGCTACCTTCAGGTCAGGGGTGTGTGTGCCCTGAACACATCATCTTCATGCCATCGCTGCACAGGGAGCCAGGCGCTGTTTGCTCCGTTATGGAAATTTCTCTTCTCTTTTTCTTTGCATTGTGTTGATCGGAGTTCAGCATAAGAACTCGTGGCGGTCATCGGTCTCTCCTGCCAAATAGCAACCGAAGAGAGAAGGAGCTGTTTTCTTTATTTGTCTTCCTTGGAAAGCTACCTTGTCATACGTGGTAACATACTATTTGGCATACATTAAACGGTTTTACTTTAAAGAGTCAGCTTTTAAGAGTCTCCAAAAAGGTGTTCCTATCTGGAGCATTCTGCTGGTTTTGACTTTTGAGAAATCCTTCCCTGCTTGTTTAAAAAAAAGAAAACTCAAATATTGTGAAAAAGACAGACCCCAATTTCCTAAAGCTCGTAAATGAGGTCTTTAAATGGCTTTTTCGTTCCAAAACCCCAACATTTTCAGTTTACAATCTCATAAAACAAAGAAAAGCAGCAAATCCTAAACCCTGAGACATTTTGCTTAAAAAATAAACTATGAATCAATCAGCTTATGGATTTATCAGCTAATTGTTGTAGCTGATACAAACACCATATCCTCATTGATCCCCATCTGAAAGTGTTCTTATTGTTTTTTTTGTTAAAGGCGTGAAACTAACGTCATATCTCTTAAATGCTCTTATTTTGTTCTTTGTGTCTTTGTCTCTAATTGTCGAAGAAAACTTATTTTTAGTTGAGTATTTTAATTAACTTCTAAAACAGTTCCCCTGGTTAACTGTATATTATTGTAGTTTAAGATTATTCAAAAGAAAAGCAGACTCAAGAGATTCTATTATCAATTTGTGTCTGATCAATCAATCAATCAATCACAGACAGCTTTTCCTATGAAAAGCATGAAGAGGGAAATGCTGACATACTGATGTGAGCAGTTGAGAGGAGCCGGACGGCGTTGTAACGGTTTGATATTTTACACAAGTAAAAATGGCTAAATTCTCCCTCGTTAAGTCAAAACGAGTGCCCTGTCGTGGCTCTGGGGAAGGTGTTCCTCCCGGGAAGCAGCGCGACAGCGGAAGGAGACGGCAGCGAGGCTGTAAATCTGGAGCTGTGGTCTGGAATGCTGCTCGTGTCGGAACATGCTTCCTCTTCCAGTTATGAAAGACCCCTGAAAGACGAAGGCATGCCGACAACAACTCCATGCATAACCATCTCGCCTCTCCTCAGTCTTGCGTTACCAGATCGAGCGCTAGCAGGAGAGTCTGCACTTTTTGGATCCGTCTTGGTTTTCAAAAATCTTTCCCCTTTCTCACCTTCTTCTCTACCTTTTTTCCTCCCAATTTATTAAGTCTTCCCCATCCACAAGCGTGTGATAGTTCATTTTAGGTAAGGGCATTAAACAAACTGAGCTTGTACCTCTTGAATTTTTATTTTGTGTCTGGGCCTCAAAATGACTTTAAATCCAGTGTATTCTTTAATATCAGTTCATCTTCATTTGATGTAGTTCATCTGAAGAGAAGAAACTCTATTCTAGGCTAAAGAGTCAGTAGTTTTGGATCTGTCTTCCTTTTAAAAGCCTTTTAAGATTTTTTTTAATCTAGTTTCATGTCGATTCAAATCTAAGTAAAAACACTACTCACAGACAGTGTTTAAAGGGTTACAAAGAACTCCAGGCCAGAACAGATGAAAACAAACCACCAGAACAGATTATTACAGTTTGCCAACTTGAGTCTACACATTAACCCCTGGGACTCGGTACAGCAGCAGAAACACACGGCGTGTTTCCCCCTTCACTCAGCAGTCGGCACATGTTTTAGCTACTGAGCTGCAGGCCCATGAACACATCATAATCAAGGCTAATGCAAACACATTAATGGCTCACGTTTCTGCCTGGAAACATTGAACAGAGCAGAAATGAAGAAGTACTTAAATATGTGCTTCATAACAAGGAAGTGTTGAGGTCTGTTTGAATTCAAATGAAACGGATGACAGAGGGTCGGTGATGGGTTGCGCTCTTATCGTTCAAGCTGGTTTCTTTTCACTGTGGTGATAAGAAATGCTTTAAAAAGTGGCCTCTGCTCTTGCGACTGAAATCTGTTTTATTTACTCAGCAGTTTCTTTTTATATAACCATCTGGAACACAGAGGAATGGCATCCCAGAAGCAATTTCAGCCCACTTTAAAAAAAAAAATCTCTGTCATATTTCTCAAGTGGGGGGAAAAAGTAAAAAAAATAAACTTCAAGACTTGTTTTTGCTCTCTTAACTGACCCATTGAGGCATTGTAGATTGGAGAGTTGCTTTATAAAAGTGCCTTGTAGATCACAGGGAACCAGAGTTCAGATTGGCTGGTTGACTTCCAGAGAAAAGTAAATCCCAGTGGAGTCCTCTGCTCTCTCCCTGCCACTTTCAGGGCTTCGTCAATAAAAGCAACCAAGCAAAAAAAACAACAACCATAGTTTCAATTGACTGAGTCAAAGTTATGTAATTTGAAACCATGTGATTTCGTTTATGTACTTCAGTTCTCTTCCTTTGGACTGCTCTGGATTAATAATACAAAAGACATTGTAGTTTTCTGACTCCTCATGCACATACAGGATGCCCTCTGTTCAGTGAAAATGTTCCCAGGTCTGTAATTTGGTGGCACGCATGAAAATGCATTTCCTTGAGGAAAAAATAAGTTGTCATTATAGCATGTGGAGGGGCTCGTCTGGGAGCCGCTGAGGATCAAAACAGTCTTTTACACCAGCCTGCTGTACATGTCAGAGCAAGACCCTGCCCTCAGCACCTCACTCTGCCGGTCACGCACGCACACACACACACACACACACACACACACACACACACACACACACACACACACACACACACACACACACACACACACACACACACACACACACACGTACATGCTCAGAGGTTGTTTTTCTCCGCCTGTATCTTCTCATCAAACCTAGTGAAAATAAAAGCAAGCCCGATGATTTGCAAAGGTGTTTTTTGATTTCCAATGAATAAACTATTCTTACTTTCTGATTGGGAAAAAATTATAATCATACAACACACCAACACACTTAAATATAAGCAGCTCTTTTAATGCCCTCTTTGGGATATTAAGGGACCACAGCACTATCTCAATTATTTGTCCTTTTTCACTACATCTATTGCCACTGGCTGTACTTATCATCGCCCCCTTACATGCACACACACACACACCCTCCCCCCTCTGCTCTATTTTCACAGCTGTAATGTCGGCGGTTTTTCACTCTTTTCCAAGATGCTGTGATGGAAGATATGCGTGTGTTCAATCCCTCTATCTCCCTGCGATCTCTTTTTTAATTCAAAGCCCACATATTCCCGAAAGCTGACACGCCTGAAATGGGAAATCACTGAGGAGAAAAGGGGGGAGGTGCTCCAAGGGGACTGTGGTGGTGTGATTGTAAGCTTGTCTTTGCTCATAAAAATCAAATCACAATAGTCCATCCTAAAGTTATAAAGGATATCACAATCAATTGAGACAAAACTCAAATGTGGCTGGCTTTAAAAGGCAGAGACAGGAATAAGAGAAGAGATGAAAGAGGAAAGCTCTATAAGACCTAATGACATTATTCAGCATTTCCACACCTGTGGTTTCTTGATGCAGATGTTTTCTTCAACTTGACAGAACATGAATAATCTGAAATTAATTCAGCCATCAACTTCACTTCAATAATGACTTAATTGATGGTCATGAATATGATTAGTTGCGTTTTCTTTATGCCAAGAAGTTGTAACGCTTTCTCTTTCCATCACACCCTCAGCTTTCATTGAGAATGTCCAAACCCCCTGTGCTAATGGCCGTGAGGTGGGCCGGGCCAGTGAGTCTCCGTCATGGCGGCCACCGCTCACCACCATCACTGTCTCCAAGAAGCGCAACTGGCTGCAGCAGAGCTCCCTTGGGAAGAATCCCTGCACCAAGGATGAGCTGCAGGGAATGCTGGGAGCTGAGGAGGAGGGCTCCCATCAGCCGCCACCTCCTCCCAGTCCCTCTCCAGACCACCTGAGACACTCAGGGGGAGCTTCATCACGACCGGCCCGCCTGCACCTGCCTCAGGTTAGCCTCAAGGTCTCTCTGTTACTGGAGATTTGGGAAAAATGCTTATCGGTTGATGATTACATGTTGTCCTTCATCCATGGAGCAAGCAAACAAGGTATAACGTGTTGATCGATGAGCTTCGTAGGTGCTGGCAGATGGTTTTGTTACCTTTGGCTGGAGCCAGACTAGCGGTTTCCCCTGTTTCCAGTCTTTATGCTTAGCTTACCAGGTGCCGGCGGTAGCTTTATATTTAGCATACAGACATGAGAGTGGTATCGATCTTCTCATCTAAATATCTCTAAGAAAGAAAAGGGACTTGGGACAGTGGTTGCTGAATGTTTTTGTTCAGGTGACATCATGCTTTCTTTATTCTTTTCCTCAAAATGGCAACTGTTCATGGTTCAAAAGTTTAAGAGGAAACTTCTGTCTTGGTTTAGATCACCGTTGTTCAGGCCAAGGTGTCTCCTCACCCTCGGAGCGTGGATCCAGCCGAGGAGAACGACGCAGACGATGAAGGAGAGATCTGGTACAACCCGATCCCCGAGGATGACGAACAGGAGATGGCTCACCGAGCCTCCTTTCGACTGCGGGTTCCCCCGGGTGCCGAGCCCCAGAGGAGGCCCAGCAGGGGAGGGGATGCGGGTCACGGCGGCAAGAACCTGGCGGGTGGGAGCAGCACCGGCGGGCCGGAGGCGCTTGGCGAAAGCCTCGGTGGTGGTTCAGGAGATGGGAGTCAGGGGAATGCTGTACATTCCACAGAAGCACTACATCTGCACAGACAGATGCTCCCGTGCAAACCACCGGAGGAGGGGGGGCCTTCCACCAGCAAAGCCACAGGTAAAGCAAAAGCAAAAGACACATGCACACCTCCACTCATTCCTACTTTCCTTCCCTTCCTGCTTTTTGTCGACTTTTTCATTCAGTCTTTCCCTCACATTACTTTGGGCCAATGCTCGAGGCCAATTATTGCCTGCTGTTTTGTCTCTCAGATTTTTGTGGTCGCGCACACCTTGAGCACAAATTACAGCCGTTGAAATTGTTTCCAATCAACAGACCTATTTAGCTGCAGGTGCTTCCTGATTTAGCTCTATTTAGAGTTCTATAAAGTATTTAAGTGTTAAGTTGAGGATGCTATGGCACCAAAAATAGAGTATTGCTGAGTTTAAGAAACAAATGTAGCCATCCTAGCTGCTATTTTCTTCTAGTTCTGCTCTGTTTGATAGGAGCAGACAGGAGCTGTCCATTCATATCACTCCATATCAGTGTTCCTCATTAGTTAAACTCAGACAGACATTGGCCAGGAGGAATTCAACAGGCATTCCTCATAGGAAAGAATATCCATTTACTTGTGACTGGACCTCACCCAAAGGGCTGTGAACGTTGTAAATTGATGGTTCTTAAAGGTTCTTTAGAGAACTCTCGCCTGGAAAGCTCGCTCATTAACACTGCTGGTATTGTGTAATGCAGATACCAAAACAATGATGAAAGACCTGCCGAGTTTAAGCAGAATTAACATAAATTAATTGAAGTGCTCTCTCTGGACTTTTTCTTTTACTTGTGTGCTTGGAGATTGTTGACAACTCTGGTCTCCGGTGACGGCGTGAAGATGACAGCCAGCACACGGCTCCCTGTCTCTTAATAAGCTCAGTCTGTTTTTTTCTAACTTCCGACTTTTTGTTCTCTCTGATGTGGCAACATGGTAGTTTGCACCAATTGGCACATCTTGAGCTGAGCCTATAATTACAACTTTTGACAACACTTTTCTGTGGCACGCAACAGCCATTTCTAGTTGTAGGAGCATCAAGCGAGGCTGAATCGTTTGAATACGCTGAGCGAAGTCTAATACTTAAGCTTTTAGTCTTCACAGACACATTTTCCTGCATGAATAGAGCATGAAATGAGCTCAGAAATGTACTTTTTCTGTGAAATACAACCATTTTAAAGTTGAAACCACAAGTCATTGAGACCTGTTTCTATAAATAAAAGAATATAATGTAGGCTTCAATTTTCCGTATATTTATGGACATACTGTATATATACATATATATAAAGAAACGGTATATCTGACAGAGTGTAACTTTCCTAACCTCTTGAGGTGTTGCATTATCTCCTAGAATACATCTTCCCCATAGAAGGACACAGGTTTGATTGGCTCCTGATCAATTCCTTGATCCTCATTGACTGGCATCAAACTCCTGGCTCTCTCTGACATCACGTGTGGCTCAGCAAAACTCTCCGTCCCGAGAGTCTCTCCTTGTGGGATTAGGATTAAACCAGTCCTGAATTAGTTTCAGTGTTCCGGTACAGGAAAGGCACTAATCATAGCGTATGGAGCTAATTATATTTTGGCTATTTCGGCCTGTACCTTTTGATAGGTTTCAGTCCGAATAGGCAGGACAGGAGGAATTAGCTGGTGTCATAAGGGCCTTTATTATGTTGGGGAAGCAGATGAGTGGACATAATTGGAGGCTTGAGTTGATAGCTCAGCAGTTTTAATGGAGAAGAAATCCTGTTCTGAGCTTCTGTGAACAGAAAGGCTTTGTTAATGTTCACTGATACCTTTTGAAAAAAGTGATTCATTTTGACTGCTTGCTACCATTTAAAGACCTACACCTCGTTTGCATTCTGTAATAAGCTTCTGCTTCATGAGAGTAGCAGGTCTGTGATAGTGTGGGTTTATTGCTGCTCTGAATGGTTGCTGTGAAAATGTTTGTTTTTTTCTCCTCCCGCTCCGGAACTGCCTCCCTCTCTGCTGCCTGTTGACTTTGCAATTGATTCCTGTGGGTTTGGCGACGCCATCCCACACTTCACTGCAACTAAAAAGAGCAACAAGCCCTGCAACGTGTCATCAAAGAGGAAACACTCATTACTGGTTGTTGTTTGTTTGTGTGTGTGTGTGTGTGTGTGTGTGTGTGTGTGTGTGTGTGTGTGTGTGTGTGTGTGTGTGTGTGTGTGTTGTGGGTGCAGTGGGCCAAATCAAAAGAAAAGGTGGGAAGGTAAAATATTGCTTTAGTTAGAACAGAAGCCTTCTATAGCTACAGAAAATTGCTGTGTGTGTGTGTGTGTCTGTGTATTGTGGTTGCTGTTAAGTCCTTAACTTGGTTGCAGAATGACACTGTGCTCCTCCTCCACTCACATTTGTCGGCAGGGTTGGAGGATGGTTGAGAGGAGTGAAAAGGACAACAGCCTGCTGTGGGTGCTCACTCCACCCTGCATTCATTGTCCCATCACTACAGGGTCAAACTGGCATTGTTTTTTAGGGGACATGGATAATTACTTAAACAACATTGAATAAAAGCTTTTGTGTATTTCCTCTGATAAACTAGACCTTTACAGCTTCAGCTCACTGACGTACCGAATATGAGCTGTCCACTGACAGGAAAGCTTGTTGTATGTCTTAAAAGAAAAGGAAATTCGTGCATGTTACCATACTATCATACATTTAATAAAAATACAAATATCTACAGTGGTTGGAGGGTTATTGTTCAGAAAGATGCTTTGCCAGGTTCTGGCTGGTGGATAATGACAAAATGATTTATTTAGGCTAAAGAAAATCATGATGCAACAGTATTAAACTATTTTTGCATTGCCATCGATATACCTAAAGATTTGGAAATGTGGTGGGAGATGTACCCAAGCCTCGTAGGGAATAATGACCTTTGATGTACGCTTTGACAAAGTCTTTGAGTACAGAACACAAGGAGTGCAGCCACAGTGTTGAACTCCACTATTTTAGTCCCTGCACATAGAGTGGAGTCCTTACAGACTCCACTCTATGTGCAGGGCTAAAGATTTGACAGGCCTTTCGTTGATTGAGCACGAATAAGAGCGCCTGCTGAATTAATGAAGCAGTGCAGATGTAGATGACTCTCTGCCACTATAGCTTCCCTCTGTCCGGCTGGCTGGTTCTTTTTCCCTCACCGGATACACTCCAGACTCCTCGTGTGCTGCCTATTGACTGACTTTTTGTCCATCTGAATGCTCTATTTGTATGGAGAATAATGATTGATGGACTTTGGGGGTGGTGAGCATGGTGCGTTCCCAATCTCTTGTTCTGTAGCGCCTGTTTGGGGAATCTGACTTGGCCAGCGCTCAGAATGGGATCAGAGCTATTTCTGGGGGTTGTTTTGGTCACGCTCCCTGCCGCGATTGAGAGTTGGCCCCGGCTGCTAAAGTTACATGAGAGTTCAAGCCTCTGAGCTCAAACCTGGAATCTAATCTTGGCTGACGATGGCACGGTTGGGTCTGGAGAAAGTCAACAACTCGGAGGGGCAACATTGTGAGAGCAGCACTTCAAAACCAGAGCAGATTCCTAAGCTTGGCGCTAGATGTGGGGTTTGGGTCACGTAGTTTTCTCATGGATCTTTCTTTCTGGTCTGCTCTTCATTTCACTACCAGAGCAGCTGGAGAAAACTGTTCTTGTCTCTGTTTTGATGAGTAAAGGATTATATCTCTGACCACTAGTGCATGGTTCTTCCTTAATTGGTTATGTATGCATTGGGGATCACAATAGAAGATGCGCACAACGCGTCATATTCTGAAAAATCACGCCCACCAGAGGGGAAAATAATTGGCACCAGAAACACTAACAAAAAACCTGGAGCTAGCTAAAAACATCAGACTTAAGCATGTCTAAAGATTATTTTAGCACCGTTGATAACTATAAGGATGATGAAGATGATGAAGTTAGCTATTAGCAAGCTAAAGGTAGTATGTGTTAGCTACTGTAGTTAGCTAAGGCACTTGCATGCATAATACTGCACAACTTTCTGATTTATCCCCATTCCATATAAAATGTGCATACTGTCAAAATGCTTGAGCATAACATACAGAAATATAGTTTGTCTAAAACTAGCATTTGGTCAAAAATGCTCGTTATTTTATGCATACAGCATGTCAGGATCCCACAGTTTCTCCCATTCTTCCTGCTGACACCTCAAGTCTTACCGTAAAAACGTAATTCTGGGTTCTTTACCTTGTTGCTATTGCATCCCACGACACAGCATCTTGTTGGCATTTTCTGTTGTTTGCTAGCAGACAAGAGTGTCAATTTCCAATGAGAGCCAAAGGGGATATCTTCATGTTTCATTGACTAACAGTCAAAAACCAAAAGATGTTCAATTTACTTTGACAAAAAGTAGAAAATCCTCACATTTGTAATCGAGGAAAATGATCACAACCGTAGATGCGGTGGGGTGCCTCCAATACAGAAACCCTTTCATGTTTGTCATTTGTCAAACTATTTTGAATTAATTGTTGTTTTAGCACTTTTATTTGATCCAATAAGATATAGTGTCTCTCTGCCTCTTTGTGCCATCCACAATAAATTCCACTCTGTGTGATTAAAAGCCTTTTATTGTTGTTGACGTTTATTGCAATAAAGATGTTCCACCGTAAAATCATTACATCAAGATCGTATCTTCATGAAATGCTTGGAGCTGTTTTCAGATAAAATAAGTCAATCGTCAACCCTCATCACGTAGCTGTTAGCGCCTTGTTGTTTGGATCGTGGCAGTGCAGCGAGGCCGGTGTAGCTGCAGGTTGTCCAGAATTAGCAGCCACTCTGTCGGCTGAGCCGCAGCAGAGCTGGAATGCCTGCGGTGACAGGCCAGCTAGGCTACATGAGGGCTACTTTGGCAGGGGGCCATGTTGTGCTAGTGAGAGGGCCTGCATGCTTGGATATATTAGCAGGGGTTTTGTAACCATTGTAATGAAACGGCCGGGCTCCCGCGGCCCCTGAAAGGCCTTCCAGCACTGAATGATTTAGAGCCAAAAGGAGAGGAAGCAGCACAGAGCCTGAACACGGTCACCGAGTGAGGAAACTACAGGACAAGTATGTTATTCACCGGTTTATTTACTCTCCCCTTGTTTGTCAGCACACACTGGTCTTTTCTGATTTTACATTTAGCACACACATTTAGCGTACAAGCTGGTACGCACACACACACACACACGCACACACACACACACACACACACACACACACACACACACACACACACACACACACACACACACACGCAATCAAGTGAATACAAGTTGTTTTACAGGGGTAATCATGGACAGCAGATTATTGTCTCCCTCCAAGGCTTATCAGAGTATGCTCAGTGTGTGTGTCTCATTCTCTCACACACAAACACACATTGTTGTAGGCAAGTTCCCTAATATTGTATCACAGGAGAAATTTCACATTGTCCCATATCCGATTACTTACGTCTTGCCGTCGGCTAGAGGGACAATTTGGCTCAAGATGGACGATACAAATACCAGCCCGATCTGATAATGATCAGGTTGTCCCTCACATGCACACACACACACACACACACACACACACACACACACACACACACACACACACACACACACACACGCACGCACACACACACACACCCTTCTCCTGCACCTGTCTGGTGCCAGTGTTGTGTAAAGCCCCCCTCGTCGTAAATTCCTGGGCTTTGTTAGGAGGTGTCAGTGGCCGGGTGCCTGAGGAGGGCTGCGGGGTCATCGAGGGCAACTGTGTGTGTTTGTCTCAATGCATGCCTATTTACATGCACTCTCTCTTTGTGTTACAGTAATATGGTGAGTGCGTGTTAAAGTGATGGGGGTGCACACAGTTACCTAACTCAGGTGTCACCCAGAGAAATGCAGACTTTTTGCCCTTTGACCCTGGAACATGGCCCTGGAGGATTGGGTGTCAAACCATCGCCCCTGAACCTCAGCTAGTGAGGTGTCACGTTACTCTCCTGACTGCTGCCACAAGGCCAAAGGCTACAGAGGACACAGCTGTGTGTTTGTGTGTGTGTGTGTGTGTGTGTGTGTGTGTGTGTGTGTGTGTGTGTATGTGTGTGTGTGTGTGTGTGTGTGTGTGTGTGGCCATGGTCATTAACCATGCAACAGTCGTGAACTGATCTGCTTCACAGGGATAGTGGATGTTGCTCCAGTTCATGTTGATTGTAAAATGTAATTACACAATAGCAGGACACCGATGATAGTTGTTTTGATTCTCACTTTTGAAGGCTTTCAGGTAATGTGAGATGAGAGTATTTGAGAGTATTATATAGTCAAGTAAATGGACATTGATGTTGTCTTTCCTGTGTCCTGCATTGTCGTTATTATAGGCATGATACTGCAGTTTAGGTATCGACCAGGTATCAACTGTGATGGACTAATTGTTGGTCCATAATAGTTGGTCATTCTTCTACAATTATTTATTTATATTCAGATATTTACATCAAGGAACTTTTGAGACTTCAGACAAAACTATGTTTTTATTTAACACTAAGCTATTTAAAAAAAAGTATTGTTTCAGTATTGGAACTGAAAGTATTGTATTGGCATCAATTTCACACAATATCATACCTCACTACATGGCAAATATGTGCAAAATCATATGAAATGTAATACAATTTATGTTCAATGCAATGAACTGTGCTCCTCTGTTGCAATATACTTGATTTGTACGAACCCCAAACTTCCCAAACTCCTTTGTCACTTTTTCATTGTGATTTTAACATTAATTCAGACCACATAATGGTTGTAAAATGATGGCTATGGGATTATAGCAACATGATACAATTATATTGAAAGTTTGTGAATGATACAATTTCTTGGCCCTGACTTGTAGTGTTTTATATTTAAATTATGACCAGTTTAAACTAGAGACAAGAGTGCCATTACTATAAATAAAAAATAGCATTCTACTGCTATATAATGACATTTGAACACTTTGAACATCAGTTTAATACATTACAGTTGTGTAGCTAAATGCATTCTACTTATATTATACATGTCCTTCTCATTGTACTGGTAATATCATGTGTGGAGAAATTAAGACGGTAGAAGAACTCAAAGGTTTCATCATGTACGTGGAATTTCACTCCTGAAAACCTGGTTTTAGACCTGACCAGGGCTCTCTGTGTACCCGACCCCACCCCAGATGTTGTTTGGGGAGTTTGCACCTCCAGTGCCCTCCACCCATGTTCTCCCTTCTCAGAGCGCCTCTGTGTCTATTATTGGCAAGAAGCTGTGACAGGGAAGGCTACTCAGCCAGGGGGAAAAGGAGGCTAAACATGGTTTGGGGAGGAATGTGAGAGAACAGCCGTGTTCATTTGTACATTCACCGGCCAGCTTGCCAACCTTCCAGTCGACCATCCAGACCTCTGAGTGCCTGGACAAGGGGCGCCTTTGTCCCCCATCTGCCGGCTACACCCTGCCCTGCTCCTGCCCCCCATCTTACCCTTCTCTCCATCCTGTTGGACCTCCTCTGCCTCCCTCTTTTCACTCGTGGGCCCTCGCCCCAGAATAGCACAGCAGGTCCCCTCTGAAAATAGAGCTGGTGATGTTGGCAGGGTCAAGCGCTCGCTCTCCCTCTCTTCTTTCAACTTTGCATCTCTTTGTTTGTCTCTTACAGAATCACTCTATTGTTTCTGAGGCTTATTCGGAGAAAGTAATTAGCTGATGAAAACCGCAAAATCATTTATAATTGAATCGAGCGATCCAAAATCCTGGATTAAATCATCATCAAATGAAATGTCTTAATGTCTCATCAGGCCCTGGACTTCCGTTTTGTTTACTATGTATGCCAGATCTAACAGCACTCCCCACGACGCGTACAGAAAGTAAACCCTTCCTGCAGAACCATGTAGCGCAGCCTTAATCTCCAATGGACCCATGCAGTGAGGTACATCCTCTACAGGGTAAAAAAAGGCAGGTTAGCCACGGACGAAATCTTATCAAAAGGCTCCCGCAGGATGCTCATATTTTTACAAATTCTACTTTAATCACTCAAATGGCTCCATGCCAACTCTTCCTCTCTTTTTCACCAGATAGATTATTTGAACGTGAAAATTGGCCGAAAGGGTAGCAATGGTAGGGAGTGTCTTAAACCCCCAAAAAATCTTCTGAAAGACACTAAAACAGTCTTTGGACCTGAGAGGAACTGTAGACTATGAACATTCATTCACATTATGCATAGTGTTTTGCTAAATCGTTAATATAAAAATATTGAGTATAGCACCTTCCAACATTATAGGATTAATCCAGCCACAGACAGCATCCTGTTCGGTAAGCATTCTGTTTGAAAATCCATCTTGATTCTCCTAACTTTCTTAAAGACCACAGCTCAGTCCTGTAGACTAAACAATGGCTGTCACTTCTGCGTGGAACTCTAGACCCTGAAATTTCATGTTGTAGACATTTAGTTAGGCGAGAACTGCCTACAAGGTCCAATCCAAATGATTTTTTTTCAACTTGAATAATGACTGAGTAACTCTAGCTCAACCCTGAATCAGTTGGTGTCTTTAGACAGACATTTCCCTTCTTGTAGACCACTGTTATTCTTGGGGCTGCGGCTAATGACATTCCACTTCAATTTCCCTGGTGTTTGATTGAATGAAGCCCACTTAAAGCAAAGGGGCCTCATGGAAACTATTTGTGAACAATTTAATTTAGAATTTTTTCCCCGTTAACTATCTAAATCACTGTCTAGGTTTACATATATATATATAGACTGTAACCGTATTATATAGTGCCCAAGTGTTTATGAAGCATTGCCTGTTGTGTGTCTGTCGATGGATTACTCGGTTCGGTTGCATGTAAACCTAATCACCTGATGATGTGCCATGGAGGTGTAGTGCTTTTCAGAGGGACTGTAAGTCATGGTTCATGCACACTTTGCTGTTGGTCTTCATCTTTTCTTTCCTGTCTGTCTTCACTGGACATTTGAACAGTTGCTTGTAATCATGGAAGTGAGGTGGCTTGTCTCGTGAAACCAGTGATTACAGAGACTTAAGAACTGGTGACTGGTCCTACCCATTTGTTCCTGCCAGTCATCCAAAAGTGTCTTTCTAAATATTTTTCCAGCAACAGAATTTGTTTAAACTTTTCCATGAAGTGTCAACCAAAGAATAATCTGAATTCAAAATGCGCCAGGCTTTCATTTTAATCTGTTTTTCTTTGCCCTGTTTTTTCCTCTCTAGATGGTCCTGACCTGCCCAATGCTGTCAGCTCCCCACCCTCCAGCCCAAATCCAGCCAAGAAAAGCAGCTCCATCAACTGGTCCTTCCCAGACAAGATCAAGTCCCCGCGCACCGTGAGGAAGATCTCCATGAAGATGAAGAAACTTCCGGAGCTTAGCCGGAAACTCAGCATCAAGGGGACCCCGAGTAGCAGTAACAGCAACAACGGCAACGGAAGCAATCATTTAGAGCCCAGAGCCCATTCTCCCCGAAACAACGCGCGGGGGTTGGAGGTCGTCCCCCATTCCTCAGGCCCTCCTAGATTAGCTGCATCTGGGGGTGGGCAGGCCAGCCGTAACGTGATCTCACGCTACCACCTGGACAGCAGTGTGTCCACACAGCACAGCTTCAGCAAGAAGAAAAGCAACGGCAGCTCAAAGTCCGCCAGTAAAGGTGGCTACCTCAGTGATGGGGACTCACCGGAGCTTGTGGCCAAATCTGGGAAGCACGGCTCTGCAGAGGTGAAGGGAGGGAAAGCCAAGGAGCCGGAGGGAGGAGGCGGAAGCTCTAAACTCAATGGCACGGAGCTGGACATTGATGCTTTCCGCCATTACAGCTTCACAGAGCAGCCCAAGTGCAGCCAGTACATCTCTGGACTGATGAGCCTGCACTTTTATGGTGCCGAGGACCTCAAACCTCCACGCATTGACTCCAGAGACGTCTATTGCGCCATCCAAGTGGACTCAGTTAATAAAGCACGAACTGCCCTCCTCACATGCCGAACTACCTTCCTAGACATGGACCACACCTTTAACATCGAGCTGGAGAACGCCCAGCACTTGAAGCTGGTGGTGTTCAGCTGGGAGCCCATGCCGAGACGCAACCGCGTCTGCTGCCACGGCACGGTGGTTCTGCCCGCGCTCTTCCGGGTGACGCGCTGCCACCAGCTGGCGGTGAAGCTGGAGCCGCGCGGCCTGATCTATGTCAAGCTGAGTCTGATGGAGCAGTGGCAGAACTCGCTGGATGGCGGGCCGGACGGAGACCGGGAGCCACAGGTGTTTGGCGTGGAGGCGTGGCGGGTGGTGGAGAGGGAGAACACGGGGATGATGGTGCCGCTGCTTATAAGCAAGTGCATCAATGAGATCGAGAACAGAGGCTGCCAGGTGAGTCTGTGTGTGGATCGAAGAGTTTGGCTTTTAGAGTCAAAATAGTAAAAGAAAGATTAACAAGTCAATCAGGTGACACTGTGACAAGCTTTGTTTCTGCCGGTCATGATATGTGCACCAGCTTTTGTTTCTTTTATTCTTCAATCTGTCTGTTCTGTTTCTGATGAATCGATTGATAGTTGCGACTACACAATGCCAGATAATAGAGACAAATGCCCAAGGATTTATCTTCAAATTGATTGTTTTTGTCTGTCTAAACAGTCTAAAAACCCAACCATTTTCAGTTTAAAAGGATATAAAAAATGTCCATAAAGGTCCATTGAGTTTTTACTCATTTTTCACTCGAATGATGGAATTGACGACTAGTTTCAGCAAAATATGATTATTTTCATTATCACATCACATCATCTTCTGATTGTTTCTTGATCACAGAGAATAGTCATTAATAGTTGAAAATCCTTTCCCATAGCTCAAGGTGTTTATCTCAAATGTCTTATTTTATTTGACCAGCAGTACAAAACACAAAGATATCAAACTTACAATGAAATAATACTGGAGAAAATGAGCAATTAGCATCCTTCCAGCTCAGTATGCTGTAAGACGGGCGCTCGCCCTGCAGCCAGTTGCACTGCTGGATGACTGGCCTGAGCAGAATGGACAGAAGATGTATTGCACTTCCTGGGGGGGCTGCCTCTTTTATTCATAGAAGAGAAAGACTTGGAGTTAAGAGACTGTCGTGGTAGTGGTGTTGAGGGTGGAGTGTTGCCCTGGATCATGTGATCGCCTCTTGTTTTGTCCCCTCCACCTCCACATTTCATGTGGCCTTTGAAGCCAAGGGAGAGGCGACGGCGTTCCTCTTAATTAGAGCTGAGACAGCGGCAGTAAAAGTGTCTGGCCACTGCTCCTGACTGATCACTCTAGGGGGGCATGCCAAGGGGAAGCGGGTGCCTGGGGCCAACAGACAAACATTAGGCCTCGACAAAGAGCCTGTCCGTCAAATCAGACCCCGCCCTCGGACACTAGTGCAGCATGCCGGGCGTCTAGCAAGAGTAGAAACAGCAGAACTGAGAACATTTATATATTCACTGATATCAAGTTAAAAGTTCCGGTCTCTCGTAGATAATGAGCTTGTATATTGCAGTTGGTACAGCATGAGACGAGAGTACCAACTAGTGATTGTTCTCAACATCCGTTCATCTGTTGATTAGTTATGTAGTTGATATAGTTTTAATCGACTAAACCATTAAATTCTTTTGGTCTATAAAATTTAAGTTTTCCCGATCCCAAAGGTGACATCTTCAACTTCTTGTTTTGTCCATTGAATAATTCACAAGTAGTTACAATTATGTAATTGATTTGTATATATTAAATGAATCTCCACAGCAAAAAATGCCCATTTTGACCTCTCCAAATAGCGTGTTCTGTCCGAGGAAGAGTTCCAAACCCAAATATATTACCTTTCCAATAATATAAGCTGGAGAAAAGAAACATTTAAGAAGCTGGAACCAGAGACTGTTTGGCATGTGTGGTTAATAAATTATCACTTCAATATAAAAATTGTAGTTGATTTTTAAAACATGTTTCATCAACTTTCATCAACACCATATGTGCAGTGTTGTCTTGACTTTTACGATTAGTAAAGGGGGCTTTCAGGCCTCTGGCAAAAAATAGCACGAGTACCATTAGTTGTCAGTTGAATTGTTTAGGTTGAGCCACATTTCCCTCGAGACATTTAATCCAAACATTGCATGAATGTCATGAAGACCTTTTAAATTCCAATTGGAAAGAAGGAAAGACACCTGTTGTGGAAGTACAATGCTCTCTTCACGGCCAGCTATAGCTCTCCTTAACCAATAGTTATTAACCCGTGAGCTCAGATTTCTTCTGTTTATGTATTTCACTCTGCTTTGTGTTGCTATATAGCGATTCCCATCTGTTTCTGTCCCTCCTTGTTTGCCTCAGTCTCTCCCTCTGGCTAATTTTTCTACTCCGCATCTGACACTGCCCCTGTCCCTCACAGTGTTTCTTCTAATCTCTCTCTGCAGAGTAGACTTTGTACAGAGTATCAGTCTGAGATGGAGCGTAAGAGCTCCCCCAGGTTGCAGGCAGACAGAGGTCAGGACCGGGTTGACACCGGATCCCGGAGGAATTTGCAGGTTGTGTCACTGAAGGCCGCGCGGCCAGACGTGTAGCGGTGTGCCTTTACAAATGATTATGTGGATGTTTGATGGAGACTCTTTTTCAGAGTCTCTTAGAAATTAAAGTCCTAAGGGCTTCTCCGAGCTTTAAAGACACGGCATGATTGTGGGTGTTTTGAAAAGGCTGCACATAATGCCTGTGTGGGAGACTGGAGTTATGTATGTGAGCACTCAGGCCCCATTAAAAAGAGGCACGTTTTAAAAGGATCTATCCCAGAAACCCACATACTACCTTCCGTACATGACCTGCAGACTAAAGCCCTTTTCAGACACTGAATCAGTCACATTAATGGCTTCATCTGTCTGTTAAAGGAATGGCTTTCGGGCTTACAAACACACGTCTCTGTTACTTATGTATTCTGTAATGGCTCTTCTCAAACGTGACAGGACTGCAGCCATATTTGGGCTATATGTGGCATGTGACGTAAGCACGAGGGACGCTTGACTCTCAATATTCTGTCCCCTATTAACTTTTCTCTAACAGAGTTATAATTTCATAGTCTAGAATGTAAATTATAACTATATAAATTATAAAAATCTGATGCCCTTCTTATAGTACAGCTCAATACTGCTAAACACAAAGATGTTAGAGGAGTGCTTTTTTCTCTCTGTTCAGCATTTAAAATGAAAAATACTAACAAAGAGAACTAAGTTTATATATATATATATATATATCTGACCTGACAAAAATCTCATATAGAACATCAAAATGGATAATTCAAAGTATTTTGTGGTTTGATGAACAGATTTTCTTCTTCTTCTTCTTCTTCTTCTTCTTCTTCTTCTTCTTCTTCTTCTTCTTCTTCTTCTTCTTCTTCTTCTATCTAATCTATCTCTGCATACTATTACCCTGTGGCATTTCTGATAATGTGACAGTTTTCAAATACTAGTGTTAGGTGTTATAGAAATGACCATCCTGATAAGATTGCCCTTTGGATATGTATGGAAATGTAACCTACGGGCCTAATTTGGACATTCAAGTTTCTCATTTGTTACGATTAGTTGTTTTTTGTGGGATTGTAAACTGAATATCTTTGGGTTTTGGACGGATGGCAAGATATAAAACTACATTTGAAACATGGCATTTTATTGACCAAACAGTGAATTGATTAATTGAGAAAACAATTGGCCGATTAGTCGATGGTGACTTTTGTTCTTATTGTGTTTTGTGTAGTTGTGGACTCAGGAATGCTTTTGTGTACGTCTGCTCTCCTATCGCCTGCTCACGTACATTATGTGGGGAGTCCTGGAACCATGCCAGAAAGGCGCTCTGTCATGAAGTTGAGAGCAGATCATTATTTCCCTGCTAGTGTCGATTAGAAAGCTGATCAAAGAGAAGAGTCGTGTTTAGAGGAAGTCAACTCGGTGGACCAATTGGTCAAACACTCAAGAGCATTAATACGTCCAAATGCACTTTCCTTTCTTTCCTTTGATGTCTCTATAAAGTCTTTAAGCTAATCCCAGACCCCAAAAAAAGAAGGAAAAAAAATGAACTGATCCCATCTAGAGTCACTGAGGACTCCACATTCCTGTCGGGGGAACTCATTTGGTGTTGTGGTCATTGTGTCTGCCTCACTCGGCATATCGGTCTTGGCTGGTGCTGTCTGCCGTGTCGCCCGGCCGTCCTCTTTTTGCCAACAGCTGTTCTCCGCCTGCACTCGGATCCAAAGAGAGGCTCTTTTTTCTTTTTTTCTTTCTTAATGGACTTGTTGGCCATTGTGCCCAGTGACTTCTGTTTACTCCCACACAAAAGCAAACCCCTGCCTAATCTTAGCTCCTCTCTGCCTCTCGTGTGAGGGTTAGAAAGCTCTGCTGGCCTCGACAGAGAGCCCGCAAATAGTTTGCTGTGGTGGGGAGACGTTACAGTGCTGCTACGCTGGAGCCCGGACGGTGTGTGCGTATTTGTGTTTGTGTGCAACTGGACCCGACCCGCCATTCACAGCCCACTGACTTAACGCGTTACCAGGGCAACCGCACCAGTTGCTCTGCTATGCTACATACCAGACAGACACATGTAGGAGAAATTATGGCATGTCTGTAGCCGGGCTTAATCCCAACAAAACAAGGAGACCATTGGTGCCAAGTTTCAACTATCAAATGTCAGCATCTGGAGGAAATTGTTAAGAGTTCCTTTAGGTCGCACTGTGGAGGATTAGATAAAGAAACATTAATGCTTGACTGTGTCATGCTGCTCTGTCAGCCGGGTTTATAGACGCGCTCAGTGTTTATCCAGTCAGTCTTATATATTTGACATTATTATCACACCTCTGAGTGTAGTTTGGCAAAACACAGCACATTCTTTCTTTTAGTCATTTTCTAATAAACCCAGTGATGAAAAGCACAGAGGTATTGAACATTATGTACAGCAGTGTTTTAAAGTTAGGCTACATATCATTTGAAAGAAGAAATAACCAAGTCTTCCTCTTACAATTGAAAAGTATAATTCATAAGCAACATTGCTCATTTCAACTTTACCACGACAGTCGCTGTGTGACATCACTGAGTCAGTCTAACTTGACAGCTTACCATTATCGTGTAACTGGCCACTGTTCAACAAATGTTAGTCTTGCTTTGTGTGTATAGAAGTCAATTCATAACACAGTATTCTTCTCAAATATCATTTTGCACAGCTGTTAGTAAACTCAAGATTTTGTTGCGAAAGGTGGTCTGGTTACTATCTTATTTTGGCTGACATAAATGTCAAAGGTTTTATCACTTTTGTTCAGCAAGAGTTATGTTTCCTCACTTTAAAGGTTTAAAATAAACACGCTTCAACAGTCCGTCTGTTGAGATGATGGTCAGTCGAGTCGGTTTAATTTTTCTAGCCAACATTTGTGTCACGGCTTTACAATCTGTACAACATACAACTCAATCACCCATAAACCCTAGGTCAAGTCTTTCAGGACTCACATTCATAGGTGCATCATATGCAGAGGAGACACATGTGGAATAATTAAGATATAGAGAACTATGATTACAATAATAAGCAGATGAAAGGTAGAATATACGGTATGTTTGGTAAAAATAAGTAAATAGTGAATACTGGTGGTGGTGTGGTGCGGCTCCTAGCTGGCCCTCCAGTGTCCCATCCAAAAGACATCATATTCTACCTTTTGAGTTTTGAGACACACGTGGGTTTTCTGTGAAAGTATTCTTGGCTTCTGTCCAGCACATTCTTTGAGTGCAGACTTGATCGATAGGGTTGTGAAAATGCCTCTCTGTCCAATGTTGTGTATACTTGACCTACTTGTGTGTCCATGTATTTCAGGTGGTGGGTCTTTACCGTCTCTGTGGATCTGCAGCCGTGAAGAAGGAACTGCGTGAGGCGTTTGAAAGAGACAGCTGTGGCGTGGAGCTGTGTGAAAACACGTATCCTGACGTGAACGTCATCACAGGTAACAGAGCAGAGAAGCTCAGGGTCATTACACACACTATATATATATATATATATATATGTATCATTATTTAACTAGGTGGCTTTCCCAAAGAGTGTTGGTGTCCCTCTTGACTGTACTTCATGATGATATTCCAAAATACACTGAGTATACAAAATGTTAGATACCCTCAAGCTGCTCATGAAGATATTTCCATTACCGCTTATACCATTGCTTTTTTTAGATTAACTCTTTGGTACATAACATGTCAGAAACTAGTGAACTATCCATCACAATTTCAAAGAGCTTAGTTTTTATCCTAAAAAAAACATTAAAACCCAAAAGATGTCCACTTTCCCATCAAAGAAGAAGAATAATTATTTCTTAAAATACTGATAATGACATAATCAATTAATTACTTGATCGTTTTAGCGCTCATTGTGATTGCATTGACGTATGTTCAGTTCTGTCATTACACGTTAACTGTAGAAGAGGAGAAGCTCACTGAAGAGTTTGTGACAATTCTGTGAAACATTTTTGATTATGTAACGTGTCAAAAATACGTATTATATTGGATATTATCAAACATTGTTAAGCCGCAATATCATACACCTGTCAGAGCATTGTGTACTCTATTTTAGACTTTTGCCATTATGATAGTAATGAAACGTATTGTATTCAGCAGTTTTTTGGCAAAAGTTGCAAAATGCTTTGCACAAGATTAAAAACGTAACAATAAGAAAACCAAACAAAAAAAGAAGGGAAAAACACGTTGAATGAGTCACTTTATTAGGAGATCAATGTTTTAATGCACATCTACATTAATAATAAAACAAAGAGGTCTTTACCTAAATGGAGGCTGCATTTATTGATCCAGTGCTTGTGCCCCTGTAAACGTGTCTGAGCCGGCATGTCCTCTGCAGATAGGTCAACACATGTGTACGTGTGTGAGTCTGCTGTTTGTAGTAAAAGCATTCCAGCATTCAGCCGGGGCCTGAGGCAAGGGCCACACACACACACACACACACACACACACACACACACACACACACACACACACACACACACATTCAACCCACGCTGTACATTCAGGTCATTCTTTCTCCCTCAGGTTTGTGGTTGAGACATGCTCTGTATTGTCCCTTGTAGGACACGTTTTAGTACTCAGTCTGGTTAATGATGGCGGTGTGAAAGTTCTTTTATTACTCCACAAGTAGTGATGAAAGTTTGATTCCTCTCAATGTGTTATTTAGCTAGTCATTTAAATGCCACTCAGACTCCTGTGAGTTGCAGTCTCTTGCCGCTCCGACGCTGTGAAATAAATAATGGAAACAGTGAGTTATGGCGCATCTCACAGAGTCTGCAGCTTACAAAAACAGCCGTGTCATTGGATTGAGTAATGATTCCAGCAGTGCGACAGATGAGGGGGAGGGCAAAGTTGTAGAAAATGACTTGGTCATGATTTTTGTTTCTCCCACAAAAAGAGGAAGACCAATGGAGCCCCTGGACATTGTAGGAGCTGCTGTTGGTTTTGGGAAGAGGCCCCGTATAGGCGTCGTCCTATCATGCCTGCTTTGATCCACATGCATTTGCATGGCAGGGCAAAGAACACAGTTAACAGTTCAGCGGGTTAGGAAAAAAGGGCCAGCACCAGCGTGGATTGTTGGTTTTTGCTCGCTGCCTAAATTTGCTCCACCAAGCGAGCTGCTGTTGCAGATGGGCCTGAGTGGGTGGAACAGGGCAGAGACGTGGGGGATGGGAGGCAGATGAAGGCTTTATGGTGTTGCAAAAATGTTCATCTGGGACATAATCATGGGTTTAGTCTTAAAACATACTGTCCTGAAATATTTTGTCAAAATGTGCCCTTTGACTGACCTCGTACAACTTTTTCTTTCCAATATTTGGAAATGTAATCTCATGTTTCAAGAAATGCTACGAATTTGAGTTCATAACTGAAGTGAAACGTCACCTCGTGTTTTACAGGCTTTCAAATATAAAGGCTGGATTTGGGGATTAAAATGGAGTCTCTGCAGTGCAGAGTCAGGCTCGAGGCTAATGAGCGAACAGCAAACGGATGAGCTAAGAGGGCTGGTGTGTCACACGGCTAATTTAAACGCGGAGGTAGTGAAAGGGATTATCGGGAGATCAGAGTTCAATCCCAAGCTTGCAAAACATGCTCAGTGCGCGGCCCTCAATTGTTTCAAATCACAATTCACTCAAAAGAACCAGAAAGCTGGTATCAACATGAGCAACACGCTGTTGAAAATCAAGACAAAACTAATTATCTTCAGCAGTTTGTGGTCAGTAAATAGTCTTTCTGCTCTGTAGTTAATCTGTTCATGTGCGACACTCTAGACGGCAGTCATAGAAAGAGTCTGTGTGACTGTCGAGCTGCAGCATGTTGGGAGATGTGGAGGAGGACCAAAGGGATTCATAACCTCAATCGACTCCTGGCATTCATCCAACAACTCCCCAGAGTCCTGGGTCAGCTCGCTACTTTTATTTATATAAGTGTTGTGTTCTTAATTACTTTAATGTACACTGTATGTACAACAATTTGGAAACCTGAACCTTTCCTATATTGAGACAGACAAACATATGAACTCACATAAAACCTCCATTTGTTGTTTTTAAACATTTTATTTTTTTGGGCTAAACAAAAAAGTGAAATCATGTTAATTAGCAAGCTATAGAGATTCTTGGAGGTGGGATTTTTTTTAATGTTTAGGCAAGGCTACCTGTTTCCCCTGTTTTCAGTCGTTATGCTAAGCTAAGCTAACCAACTGTTGGTGATAGCTTCAAATTTACTGTGTGAGAGTGATACTGATCTTTCCATCTAACGTTCAGGAAGCTAATTTGTGTATTTTCCTAAATGTCAAACGATATACGCATTTGAAGTGAGTATTCTTATTTTCAGCCACTTTACTTCAGCCAATTTACACTTAGTATGCCCATGTGTCCCTTATTAAAACTGTAGGATAAGTTTAATTGGAGCACGCCTGTGTGTTGTCAAATAGTTCAGTTACACAAAATATCTGATGATGTTTTTTCTACCCAGTAAGGAAGGCTTCACATACTAGTTTGGAGTGGTGATGGAGGCCAATCTAAGGCTGTATGATATCAAGTGTCACTAAGCATAAGCAGAGTATAACAGCGTAAGCTCGAAATGAAAACTATTTATTTCAGAATGCACGCCTCCTTACGGGTCACCCTGGTTGGATAAAACAAATACACAATGAATCACTGTGAAAAAGTTCAGTTTAAGAGGACACTTTAGCGACCTTAACAAATGATTAAACCCTCAGCTCAACCTGCTTTGGCCTTTGTGTGGAAACAAAGCTTCTAAAGAGATCCAATGACGGCAAACGTGTCCAGATATCGGTCCTCTATCCTCAGAAAATGAAACCAGTGTGTCCCAAGCGCTGCTGGTTGACAGCTCAGCCCAGTTATTGATCCTTGTTTGAGGTCTTTTAATTTGCCTCGCCTGACTCATCTTTTCCGTAGCCTATTTCTCTACTTCGCCCCCCACCCCACCCTCGGCAGTACACCAGTGAAGACATGGAAAGTCATTAACAAGTGCCCCCTTTGTTGCCGAACAAACACAGATGGTATTTGGCTCACGCATGGGGGATTAGCTGAACCCTGGGCTGGCCGGGGAAGCAGGCAACCACTTTACAAAGAGCTGCAGGCCTGTGTGGGTGTCAGAACAGTTCTTAAACGGCGGTCGGCAATCATTAAGACATATTTCTGATTAATCCAAATGCAGCATGAGAGCGCCAGAGAGCAAGAGAGTTTCCAGATTCAGGAGTGAGGTTTGCTCCTCCTGGGTTTGTGTGGGTTACGGAAAAGTTGAAGAAACCCCAGTGTAAAGCTGTGCCGTGCCGCCGGACAAGGCGGCGACACACACGTCTCCTCTGGCCCCCCCTAGTGCTGTGGGGGCGTGCGGGACAGCAGGGAGGGGGGCAGGACGGAGAACAAACCCCCATTTGTTCTCCAGGCGAGGCGTTGACTGCTGCTCTGACAAGAGGAGTGACCTTCCGCTTTGTTTGAACAAGAGGTCAAAGGTAGAGCTGTGCCCCAGTGCATTGTGTGCCTTGTAGTGTTTGGTGGCACATTTGGAACATTGAAAGTCTGAATTGATTCTAAAAAAAAATCATTTACATCTAAATGCTTTTAGCTGGTATCATCTGTAGCTTTAGTTGCATGTTTTAAAGGATCACTTGAGGAGTTCATTCTTCTTCATTGCTGAGCTGCTGTTGATTTCTGGACTCATTTCAGTTTGGTCTATATTTGGGTATATCTATGTGTAGTTCATATCTCTGCTGGTTTAAAGCCAAACCCCAACAGTTAGTGAACAGACACTCAGCGTGGGCTTGTTGTCAGCTTGGCTGTGAAGGAAAGTGAAGCACCTGCAGTTGAAACACACCTGTTCACCCCTGAGCCCATGACCTTGTGTTTGTGTGGATCAGGCACCAACAGGGGCTAAGACTCAAAAATAAACACTCACACTGACTCATAGCAGGCTAATGATTTACCTGAATGGCTGTATTCTCCTCACAAGCACAAGGTCTCACTGACTGCTGTATTTTCTTTAAATTACTGAAATGGAAACGGCCTAAACACGTAATCATACATGGCGTTTGAGGCATGAAGAGGATGTTTTGTTTCATGAAGCAGTTCTCACGTAAACCAGTCCTGCTGTTGTTGTGTCTCGATGATGTGCCTCACGGCACGGTGACGGTCAAAGGCTCTTTCATTTTAGACAAAAACAAATCAAGAGGTGCCTCTCTGCATTTTATTTGCACACTGGCTTAAGAAAAGAAGCCTTGCTTTGCAGAGATAAGGGGGGAAACTTATGGCTCATTTTTGCTTCCAGGCAGTCTGTGTTGTTCCAACCGATGAAACAAGCTGATTGTTATTATCTCAGTAAAGTCCCGGTAAAGATTGACAACGGGAAGCCGGAGGATGTTCACAAAGCATTTCTGTGTAATCAGATTTGGAAATCAGCATGTGTAGAGGAGCGTTAAGGAGGGAGAGAATGTATCTTGTGCTTATGGGTCCTTATCCCATTTGGATCATACCAGATTTCATACCAAACCCGATGAAGATAATTGATAACTAAAGGGAATAACAATTAAAAAACAAACATGGAAGCATGTCGCCACAGGTCGGCTGCGCTGGTTCAGAGGGTGCAGGGCACATCTTTAATAGCAGGGGATATTTTACGAAGTTTGAACGTTTTCCTGAAGTGGTGTTGAAGTCTGACTCCGCTGACTTATAGCTGTCAATGTGTTGGTCGGGGTGGGAGGGCCGACATGGTGCCTGTGTGCTTGTTTGGCTATGGACTGTTTTTTCTTCAGAGCCACCACTGCCTGCCTCAGGAATGCACAACATATGTGTGTGTGTGTGTGTGTGTGTGTGTGTGTGTGTGTGTGTTTGTCAGGTAGTGTTAAATCTCGAGTTAAGAAGAAAGAGTTTTGGGTGGGCTTTGAGATAGCAAAGTGTTATCTGTTAATATAGTAGCTGCCACAACCAGTACAATATCTATTACAGACCTTTTTTTCTAGTATTTATTATTTTAGTGGGGACAGATTCACAGCATTAGATAATTGACAAAACTAAATCTAATTCCACATATCATAGCATTGACAGTCTCAGCTCATTTGTAATGCTTGTCCCCAGAGATGAAATACATTGTGAAATACAACAGTGCAATAGGCAAAAAAGTGAAACTGTAGAAAAGACATTTGATAAATGATAAAAGAGTACAGCTAAAATACCATAAAATGGGTAACAAGACAGTACAGAGCTAAATGCTAATGACAGCAAGCGTACAATGTTAACATGCCAATGTGCAGCAGGTATCTTGTTGGGTCATGATGAGTTTAGGCATGTTGGCCAGAGCTACATTTTTGTCACGATTTGTCCTCTGGAGAGCGTAGATATCTGTAGAAATTGCACTTACAATCTCATAAGACTCCTGATAACTTGTGGCTTGAGAGCAGGATCTTCCAAAACTGTTTAATGTCATAATAAATGATCCCAGTTCTGATTTATTTTGAGTTCTGTGGAAATATGCATAGATAAAAATGAAGTAGAAGTAGTAGGGAATACCTTTTGACACCTGATAATAACAAGAATTCAAATAGCTTTGGTTATTTATACCTTTTTTAATTTATTTTTAAATATGTTGTGGTATTGTGATTGATGAGCAGTTTGACCAATAAATGTAACACCTAGTTTCCAGGAGATTGTTCTCCCAATGAGTGTTGTGTTTTGTTTCTGCTGAATGTCACTGTGCAGATAATGAACCTAATGCTAATCTGAGATTTAAGTGTAAGACTGAACTGAATTTAGATCTTCTATTTAGACCTTCTCTCATCCTCTAATCCTATATTCAAAAACTGTTATACCCATGTAGCTGCTGGAAAGGAAAACAGGAAAATGAAAGTGTTTCATTACCTAAAAACACCAAAATGTAATGTTCCTTTTCAAACATTTGTCAGTCCGGTGTATTTGATTATTGTGTGATGGACCCGCAATGCCAGTTAGGAATAGACTGCAAAGCTTTAAGCCTCAGGCTCCCTTAAAGAGCAGAGCGGAGACTTACTGGGATTAAAAAGTGAGCGCGTTAAATTGCGCCCTCCATTCGCCTTACTGCGCCTAAAGGGATGTGAGCAGATTTAGGCAGAATCTTATTGTAGTTTGCTGTAAATAGAAGGCAAGTGGGAAAACACTTTGGCTGTATGGGAGGGAATCCAGCGATGTAGAAGTGATAAAGTAGGAGCTCCTTTTTACAGCATCCAAATCAGAACCAGTTGCCAAAGCTCAAGGGATTGTGACACTGCTTTGGGAGGCAGGAAGACCGGATGGTGCTTGACATGAATACATGGATGTCTTTTTTTACAGTTTTACTGTTGCTAAGGCTTTGCACCTCCAAACATTGTCTCCACCCAGCTGTTCACCTAAGGTAAAATAACAAATATTCATGACTTGCGGCAGACAATTATCTTATCAGATCATCATCTTCAACATACTCATGTAACCAACAGTACAGCTGAGCTGAATACAAAGTGTGTGTTTACCATGAAGCCAACATTACAAGGGAAAACTTGTGACTGGGTCTTCATGTTCACATCCTCCAAGCGTATATATACAATCAAACCCACTATCAGAGACCCATGTTTGTAGTAAGCCCCTACGAAAACCTCTGAAACAATGATTATTCAGCTCATAACCTACATTGCACTACAATCTGAATATTCATATTTCACTGCTGCATAAATAAACTGCATGGATGTATCATAATGTTTGTGCCAAACTCAATCTACAATTGAGCAATAAAAGGATTTCACACAAATAGAAGGGAGAAGCTTAAGGAGCAGAAAGGAGCAAGACACCAAAACATCATCCACAAGCGAGAGAGATCAATAACACAGCCATAAGCCTCGGCTGCATCACAGCATTCTGATAGTGTCAAATAAAGCCAAGACATTATATGATGAACACGTTAGCACAAGCCTTTGGTGAGGAGAAGAAGCAGTCGCTGGCATCTCAGCGGAGAACAAACCTTTTGGGACGAGTTGTCAGGGTCCAAAGGTGCCGACAGCAAGGACAGGAAATCTCTTATTCTGTCTTGAAGTGCACGTTTGAGCCGAACAGCTGATCTGATAGGTGACAGAAACACAGCGTTGTGGATCACTAGCAGCCATAGGGATACGACTCTTGCTCAACAAAGTCATCTTGAAGAGACATGATTGTTGGCACGTGAGCTTGCTTATGAAATGTTCTTCAAGCATCAAGTATTTTAAGCAACAGTAGCACTGCAGAACAAATAAAACGCTGGTCATTTCATCATTCTAGTGACGGTAACCCATACGTCTTGTAAAATGATATGAGATAGACATTCGTGTGTATTACTTTGGAGCTTAACCAACTAAGTGATTACACAGCCCCCAGCCGTCTCTGAAAACCGATACAGCTTCATGCGGAGGGAAGAGAGAGCCGACACTCGCCACAAAGAGCTGTCACGCTGCCAGGAACCCTTTTTTCCCCATATTTTTTTTTTTTCTTCTCCTTCCCTTTGATGAAAAGACATGCCAGCGATATTTTAGGTGTTAGTGGACAGCGTGGGTTTCAAGTTTTCCCGTAGCTTTTGTCTGACCTACGAGAGGCTGAAGTCACAGGTGTGAACGCAACCCCCAGATGCCACAGTATCACCCGAGGAAACACTGGGACCTCAATTTGCAAAAAAAGAGGGTGTGCCGGGTTCAGTGGTTTAAAATAGAGGGGAAATATTAACACTTCATGATTATATATTGTTAGTGATTTGTCAGGTGTTAAAGCTGCCTGTGTTCTCAGTTCAAGCGTGGGAAAACTGAATGACCCTCAGCTGTGATGCAAAGAACACGTTTATTTATTCACTGACAAATTTAGCATCCACTCGCTATATAATACTGCAGCGGTTTTTCCTCATGCTGTATTCTCTTTCTCTCCGACCTTTCAGGAGTACTGAAGGACTACTTGCGGGAGCTGCCCTACCCTCTGATCACCAAGCAGCTGTATGAGGCGGTGTTGGAGTGCATGGCCACGAGGCCTCTGCGGATCGGAGCAGCGGGCTGCGAGAACGACCAGGCCGACACGGAGCACACCGTCGGCCTGCTGGACAACCTGCCAGACGTGGAGAGGGTGAGCAAGACAAAGGCTGCATCGCCGCTGCTGGCGCTCACAGTCACAGTCGCCCTCGAATATTGTCACAGAAGAGGGTTGTGACAGGGATAATTGTGGCATGGATAATGATGGTCATGATGACAATGCTACAGATCACTACTGTTTGACTTCTATTACGTAGGCTTTTACATCGGGGCATGTTAGTGGTGGCATACTGTCCACAAGCCTGGACCGGTATACTTTTCTTCTTCTTGAGACAGATACCATTATGTCAACCATTTTGAGTTTAAGAATTATTTTAAGAACACACAAAAATAACATAAACAAGTATTTTAACGAGGATCACATTGTGATCAAGGATAAACTACGTAAAGACAGTTTCTATGCTACCTCAAACACATATTTACTGCAATGTCTTGTTATTTATCTGCTGGAATATACACAGTACATGCACACAGTAATGCTACAAATGGCTTGATGAAGTGGATTTCACAGTGTAGCTCTGCTGCTGCCAGTGGTACTACTATAACTACTAATCATAATGATAACACGTCTTATTTGTCTCTTATGTGTGTGTACCAGATGACACTGCAGACGCTTCTTGACCACCTAAAGCTGGTAGCGTCCTGCCAGGAAGTGAACAAGATGACGTGCCAGAACCTGGCGGTGTGTTTCGGCCCGGTGCTGCTCAGCCAGCGTCAGGATGCGTCGTGCCACACCAACCGAGTCTTCATTGACTCGGAGGAGCTGGCCAGCGCGCTGCACTTCAAAAAACACATCGAAGTCCTGCACTACCTGCTCCAGCTCTGGCCTGGTGAGCGATTGTTACGTTTGTGAATAAATGTTGTCATTTTGAGACCATATTTAATTTAGTTACAAGCACATTGTGTTTTACAATCAGGTAATATACATCAGACAAACGTCAGTTCGTCTGTAAACACAGCCTCTTGCCCTGCTGGCTTGAAGGCTCTTATACGAATCAACGCCAGCTCTGCGGTTCAGATCTACAAAGGGCTGGGTTGCTTTGATCCTTGAGGTTTTCCACCAGCGGCACAAGTACGACTGATAGTCATTGGCCACCATCTGTTGGATCCTCAGAGATGAAACTCTCCACAGAGTGCTTCATCATGGCAGACTGAGCCAATCAGAGCCGAGCCAGTAAGCCCCAATGTAAACCAAACTTTTGAGGCGTGGCACCCTGTCTTAGGATAAACCACCAACCAAGGACAGAGACCCATTACCAGCTTCACACACACACACACACACACACACACACACACACACACACACACACACACACACACACACACACACACACACACACACACACACACACACACACACACACACACAACCAGGTCATCTGTCTGCCTGCACAGCTGCTCTCTGCCAGCTGCAGCTGTCTGCTCAGTGTGAGATATGAAGCGATTCAAAAATGATTCAGGAGGGCGTCAAGAAAAGAGCTGCAGACAGAGGGAGATTTGGATTGGTCACAGCAACTAATTTGATATTTCTCAACCTTCTGCATTTCCTTTTTTCCAGTAGGAGCAAGCTCAAATCGTGGCACCGGCACCTCGTATAGGCACTTCCTGTGGCACCTCTCAGGTGCCGCGGCACCTACGAGCTGCCACTAGTTTTGCGGCAGTTGCCACAACTTTGCGGCAGCTGCCACTAGTTTTGGAGAGGTTTCGCGACATTTACCCTTTATTTTTCATTATTTGACAATATGTGACAATGCATTAAGGTTCTGTTTGAGAGTGCCGCTGGTAACAGTCTTGGATCTCCGTGGTCAAATCACAGACACTGACATTTTAGGAAACACATTCAAGCGAGCGGAGAGATCCACGTGACACAACATCCGGTTTTCAAAATACTGACTGATATGAATGTGTTCAGAACACATCCACACATCTTAACTGTACCAATTCAGATATTTTACAAAGTAAAAGTCCTACATCCAAAAATTATTGTCATTAAATATTCAGAAATTAGATTTTGGGACGTAGAACTTTTACTTTGTAAAATATCTGAATTGAAAACCGGATGCTGTGTCACGTGGATCTCTCCGCTCGCTTGAATGTGTTTCCTGAAATGTCAGTGTCTGATTTGACCACAGTGGTATACTGCCCTATGGAGTTCACCACCCTCTTGGGGATGCATTCCCAAACAAGCCGACTCAGAGAAGACCGTACCCGGCGCGACCGGCCCCGTTACTGGCTTCACCCTGCCCCTCTTCGCTTGCCGCTACTGAGGGAATCCTGTTAGTTTATTTTCCTCTGCAGAGCTTAGAAATTCAAATATGCTTAAATTCAGTGGAAAAGCATGAAAACACAAACAATAACATAAACATATGTTGATTATAAACGTATACATGAAAACAATAACACAAGCATACGTTGATTGTAATTTTTAGGAGACAGGGTTGGGTTGCCTACCAACAGTCATACCTTCCAGGACCTTAATGTATTGTCAAATAACGACAAATACAGGTTAAACTGTCGCAGCACCTCTCCAAAACAGTGGCACTTCAAACAGAGTCAGCTGGGACGTAGGAATAGATATACCTTCCAGGACCTTAATGTATCGTCACATATTATACCTTCCAGGACCTTAAGCAAGTTGCGGCGCCTCTCTCCCAAACAGAGGCACCTGCCTCAAATAGTAGAATCTGCATCAAAAACCAGTGGCACATGAGTGGCAACTCGTAGGTGCCGGGAGTGCTGCCTCTAAAGTAGTGGCAACTGCTCCGGCAGCTCGGAGGTGCCCCGGCATCTGAGACGTGCCACCGGAAATGCCTCAACCAGGTGCCGGTGCCACGATTTGAGCTTGCCCTCTCTCCTTTTTTCAAACCTTGTGTTCACTGCATCTCTAATCGATGTGTGAGCCATTCAATGGCTGCTGCGGTGCAGTTAAAGTCTCAGCTACCGTGGAAAATGGAAAAAAACATTTCCAAATGAACCGGTGTGTTCTGCCGACACACAGGTTGAAAAGATAAGACGGTGTGAAGATCCATTACTGCTGCTATGGGACAAATCTTAGTACTTAGTAGTTGGCGGTTTTTCTGGCATGTTCCTGATCAGACATTTTTAAACATTTGGTGAAAATCTTGGTCAAATTTGGTCAATTGTTTTATATGAACGGTCATCAATCTAAATCTAAACTTGCTTAATGTATCTTAATTGAAAGAAAGCGTTATTTTCATAATGCAGTGGTGAGCGTCTCATTGTGTCAGTGTATCTTGAGGCATACTTCGAAAAATCTTTTCAAAGTGTGCACAGCATCACTTTGAACAGAGGATTAAAATCCTCAGAGCTCTTCACCTGCAGCTTTAACCAGAACTGCTGATTGATGTCCAAATAAGAACTGACTCTGTGTCTGGTCTGGCCTCTGAATTTAAATGCATCCTCAGACTCCCACGTTGAACAAACTCTGTGTAAACTGCTGAAGTGGAGCACCCTCCACCCTCCTTTACATCAACTGTGGAAGAACCACACAGAGCGGGAAGCACACCAACTGAATACGTCAGCATTTGTGAATCCCATAATTGCTGGTAGTCTGGTGGAACACTAGTGGAACCAAAAAATATTTTAGCGGCTAGAAGAACATGCACGCAGACGATGATGGAAGAAGATGGGGTCAAGTGGCCTGAAGAAAAATAGTTTTTAAGCCTGCGCTCCTGTCTGCAGCTGATGTCACGCCTGTAATGACCTGTAATAACCTTGACAAACCTTTCAGCCCAGGTTCAAGCCTTTGTTCACACCCTCGATAACGTCTCCATTCTGTCTGCGTCTCCCAGCTCAGAGCGTAGGACGCCTGGACTATAATTAAAGACATTCCAGGCTTAACCTTAGCCCTCAGCCCCTGAAGCTTCACTCTAACATTTCACAATCATTATGGGATATTTTCAGCCGCCTCTTCACGCCTGTCACACACAAACATACCTGACCCGCCAAGGCATTGTTGCTCAAGCCTCAAGTGTGCATGTCTTTAGGCAAGTGCAAGTACATCTGACACTAGTGATACTATTTATGGTAGTGTGAGAGAGCATGAGCATATGTGTGTTGAAGAGGCTGAGGGGGCGTTTGGTGTGAACTATGTAGTTTGCCAACTATATGTGCGAGGAGATGTGAGCAGATGGTTAGACAGACAGAAGAGGAGAGAGTGTGTGTGTGTGTGTGTGTGTGTGTGTGTGTGTGTGTGTGTGTGTGTGTGTGTGTGTGTGTGTGTGTGTTTGTATTAGTATTAGTACATTTAGCGATATTTTTGTCTGATTCCTGCCTTTATTTGTTTCTGCTGACAGCTAATGACTTAAATCGTGTCATCAGTGAATCATGTCTGAAATTAAATAACACGTTGTCTCTTAAAGGAGGATAATTCCTGTTTGTTTTAGGTGATAATTGCTTCCGTCTTTAGCCTCATGAGAGTTGCAAGGCACGCAACCGCTGAACATAAACACTACTGTATCAGCAACCCGTCCTGATGATGGAAATGCAGTCAACATGGTTAATATTTTTTGTGAAGATAATATTTGAAACCTTTTTCATACACCTCTAGACTAAATACAATTCAGTATTGTGTATTGTACCTCTTGTACATGACTTACAGCCATAACGTTTAACACTTGTTTTCTGTTCCTCTCGATCCAGTAAGGGACAGCTAGCAGTGTCAACAAGTGTAGGTACACAGAGATAAAGACAGACAGGTAACCGGGCTGTGCTGGTTGTGGTGGAGTGCTCGCTGTTCCCTTTCGTGGCACAGTCAGATGATTCTTTCATAATGTCCAAACAGGGTTTGAGTTTAGTTAATTTTTAAGTTTGGTTTAGTCAACAGTTGATAACAAATAGCACAGAAGGATGGCATCCAAGTCACAGCGTGTGGTGGTGTGACTTCCGCATGTGTTTGTCTGACTTTGAGCACGGCATGGCATGCTTCTCCAGATATCTTTGTTTCAAGGATATAAGTTAGTTTCATATACCTGTGGTCTCCGTTATTGTTGTTTTCATGGCATGTTTTTTAAATGTCATGTTGACTGTGAAGTTACTAAAGGGGACATAAAAGGTGACTTCACACAAACTACAAAAATAGTATTTTTCTCTTATTGAGATCTTATTCTGCTGATATTGGTTTTGAAAATTGGGGTGGTGGTAAAAAAGCTCATGACAGTTATCTCAAAACAAATAAAACCCAAAATATCTGCATGGCTAGACACCACAAGGGGTATATGATTAAGATGTTTTGTTTTTCCTTTTGTAATTTGGTTCAACTAATCCTTTAAACAAATATTTCATCATTTTGGGAAATATTCTTTCCAAAGGTACATAAATAAAAACTGTTCCCCACTGTTTCCAGTCTTTATGCTAAGCTAACCAGCTGCTGGTTGGACAGAATGTTTTCGATCTTCCAATTTAACTCTCGGCAAGAAATCAAATAAGTGTATTTCCCAAAATGCAGAACCATTCCTTGAAAGATTTCAGTTAAAATGTCCTCTCTACATTTAATTAACTCTGCCTGCCTTCTGTCTGCTCCTCCAGTTGTGGACCCGTATGGCCGGTCCTCCTCTCAGCCCCACGCAGCCTATTTGGCTCCGGCCTCATCAGACCTGCTGTCGGCTCCTCCCATTCGGCGGAGGAAAGAGCGCCCCCAGGTCCTGAACCTCTCTGAAGTGGACATGGCGGGTGTTCTGCGGCCCAAACCGGGGCGCTTGGACAGCCCTAGCAACCGCTACGCTGGCGACTGGAGCGGCTGCGGCGAGAGCTACTTCCCTTGTGAAATTCTGCTGCCTCCCAACGTAGAGGAGGCGGACTATGATGACGTGCCCTCCGAGGACACAGAGGCAGCTGAGGAGGTGCAGGAGAAGCCTGAGGACGCAGAGGAGGATAACGGGCAGGTGGTCACAAGCCCTGAGGCTGCTCCTGTCGAGCAGGAGCAGCCTCCGAGAGACGAGGAGGTGAGGGACGAGGAAAAGGAGGAAGAGGAAGAAGAAGAGGAGGAGGAGGAGGAGGAGGAGGAGGAGGAGGTGAAGCAAGTAGAAAGTGATATGGGCAATGGGCAGCCGTTAGAGGACATGGAGGAGGAGAGGATGTGCGACCACATCCTGCCTCCTTGTCTGCCCAAAGAGCACACCTACCAGGCCTACATGAAGATCCAGGACATCAGCCCCGTGCTGAGCAACAGGGTCAACCTCCGAGACCTGCAGGAGAGCATCGACACTCTGATAGGAAACCTGGAGAGAGAGCTCAACAAGAACAAGCTCAACGTTGGATACTGACTCATGCTACAGTGACACACACACACACACACACACACACACACACACACATATCCACGCACACACTCATAGAGACTGGTGGGGTTTGGGGAGACCGTTCAAGGTGCTTCAGGATACAGTGACAGTGTTTCCATGGGGATCCTGTGATGTTGGCGCGGTGCTTCTGTACAACCCTAAAGGACGAGGTGAGAAGAAATCCAACGGGGCACTTCTGGCGTTTGTAATTTACCCATAGACATTCCGTAATGTTCTTACTTCATGTTGTGTGTTTGTTTCAGTCCGGTTCTGTGTTCCGTGTTGTTATTGTTGCTTCTCTTCTTATTAGAAGAACCCATTGACCCCTCAGGGGTTTAAACGGTGCCTTAATTGTGTGAAGGTGGTACGTCAAGAAGAAAATCCACCCTGAAATACAATGCATTCCCTCGTGTGATCTTGATACAGTGTTGACAACCACCAGGATAACCTCTGTGACGTTATGAAGATATGTTTTTACATCGAAAAAGGCTGACGGTGCGCTTGTTTTTTAGCAGTCAGGGTACTATGGGGCTCTGCTCATGCAATCTTTTAAGCAGTGATACTGATGTTTTGTCGGGCAAAACTCCTGATATACTTCATTTAAAATTGACCATTTTCCTACCAAAACATCCCAGTGCTTCCAGAGTTTCGCCAAAAGTATTTCGTTGGCGGGCTTCTGAAGCAGCTTTTGGACATTGGACACTGACACAACAAAGCAGTGGTAGGCCAAACAATATGGGATACATTAGGCATCTCAATTAAGAATTGGATTCCAAGAAACATTTGTAATAAGATTAATAAAGAATGTACCGAGGAAATGGTGATTCTTGAGGGCCTCTGTCACTTTTGGCAGCGGATGACAAATGTTCCCCTGTTTTATTGAACCCTGCTGTTATTGACCAGAAAATGTGTCTTTAATGCCGAATGGGTAATCTCAGACTTTCTCGCTTCTATTACCGTTTATTTTTCGAGCATGTAAACACAGTGTTTAGTAATACAAACCAAGATCATAGGAGGAACCTGTGTACATTCTGTTTGAGGGTGGATTTCCTTTTTTAAGGCAGCAGAGAGCTTTTCTATTGAGGTATGAAACACAAAATGTTGTACAACAATAATGCACTTATAAGGCAGGCAGTAGTGTAGATTGTCATTAAAATGGACCGTGGACTGAGTCAAGGGAGAAACAGCCGCCACTGAAACCTCCTATGAAAGATAAATAAGAATATGATGTGGCTTGATGTTTAGACACCCGTGTACAGTCATAAAATCAAACTCTATCTCTGAACAGTAGAGATGTATTTGATCTTAAGCAGGCAACTAAAACAGAGAAAATGGGTTTCATGTGGCATCATATTCACTTCAGGCTGAACACAATACTCCCAAAATGTTTGGTAAATTTGCTTTTTTCACTTTCTTGTCGAGAGTAAGATGAGAAGATTGATGACATGTTGTATATGTATGCTACATATTAGACTAGAACTAGAAAACCATTATCTTAGTTTATCTTAGTTTAGCGTAAAGACTGGATGCATGCATAGATTAGCTAATTTATCAATCTTCTACCTCTCTGCAGAAAAAGCAAATAAGCTACATTTCTCAATATGTGGAAGTATTCCTTTAAATACCACCAACCAGTAGACTTTCTGCTTCTCCCATCTTTTTTTTGGCAAACCAGTGAATTACACAAAGCCGAAATGTGAAGCACAACTTCAGAGCAGCAGTGAAAGCTGTTTGCAGAGGGCTTCGGTTAGTACGACTTAGCTAGCTGCCTAAATTGACAAAGGACGTTATTAGCAATCCAGGGATTCAGCATGATCAGTATTTAACCTGTATATGTATATAATTATATAAATGTATTCGGAGTATATTATTTTTTACAGCTTCTATTTCAATGGCGTATTTAAATACTTCTGATGACCTCGTAGTGTTGTGTAGTGTAGAAGTAGTCGCTTTTCCTCCCTTCAAGCTACCTGTACACATCTTAATGTGCTGGACTAATGGTACAACTTTAGCTGTAAAATATATGATAAAATCGTGCTCTTGCAGAAAAAAAGTGATATTTTTATTGTATTGTGTATATATTTGACATTGTTTTTTGTGTCTGTGGTGGACTAAGCTGTGTGTACATGATGATCATTGGTGTTTTTGTTTTTTAAAGTACTAAACGTTGCATGGTCAAAAGCTTTACTGACATAAACAAGGCTCTTTCTCTTATGCCTTTGTATTTGATATTTATGTGTAAAAAGACTTATTTTGTAATGTATGCTTGTTTGTTCGTCGCCCTGTTCCTCCAATACACAGGTGACTGCACTGGTCAAGCTTTTCTCCGTCAATGCTGACAGTGATGTACTTCCTGATACATTATATTTAGCATTATCTTAGAATATGGTAATTTATTTCCACTATCAAAGATTTGCAACACAATTTGTCATCTACAGTCTTGTTTTCTTTTTTTCTTTTTCTTAAAGCAAATGAAAAAGATATGGCAGTTGCATTAGACAGTTTCAATCGTGAAACCCAGAGAGGCATTCGATTTGGCTTGAAGAGAAGATGGACAGTTGATGTAGGGTTTTCATTTGTATTTATATATTTTCCATTTATATTTTTTACTGTTGTTCCCCAGCATGGTGTCTGTTCACAGTCCTGCTGCTTTATAGCGGTGAAGCTGTGGCTGCTGCTGTCCGTCTGAGCGTGTCTGCTGAAAGTGGGTTTCAGCAGGATTCCTTTCAAACCATCTGTCTGCACTGGCAACACAAACACATTCATTTACAGTATAGACACCAATGTGGGAGAACATCACCTGCAGTTTGTGTGGCAACACATTAGGTGCTCTTCCTGTCTGTTTTAGTATCCTCTCAGCTCCCAACTTCTCACCTCTTTTTCACAGAATATTTCCACAAAAAACTGCATAATGTTTTTGGGTGTGTTACATCTTGGATAGTAAATTGTTCTGTTTTGTCCTCTTTGTCCTTTGGAGAGAAAATGTCACCTGGAAAGCATCGCTAAACAAAACAAAAAAGTGTTTTGTATTGATCCTGAGAAATGTATGATCATAATAAAGTATATTATTTTACATTTACATGTGGACTATGACTCTTTTTTTTGCCAGAGACACACAGTCCATCATTGGATTCAGCTATAATCTGCACAAATTATAATTGAGCTTTCACCTCTGTGACTGCCTAATTTTGACTACATTATTAGTAAATCAGTCAGGTTTAAGTTGCAATATCACTTTGAATGACCAGAATTACAGAGAATTAAACAATCACTTGACCTAAAGCTCGAAGAAGAGTATTTCACAAATCTGATTATGCAGCGATGTAAACGAAGCAAACACCTGGAATAGACATCTCACACCTCACTCCTACAAACAGAGACAAGCCTGAATTCATTCATAAAAAACTTCTTTGTGTTGTGATGTTTTATATAAGAAGAAAGTGGTATTCTGCATACACAGCACTCTTGTTTAAATGACTAAACATCTTGATTGCGGCCACATTTTCCCAAACCATTCTAAACACCATCTTTGTTTAATTGGAAACCAGTTTGAAAATCTGACCTTAACTTTTATTTTTTGTAGATTCATCTCTTTGCTGTGGGAGCATTGTAACTCAGCGTCAGCAGAGAACAGATAAATAAGTCGGGGAATTGCCCTTGTTGACTTGTGGGAATCTCCCAGAACGACTTCCAGCTTCAGGGACATTCCCAGAATGCAGCTGCATTTAGCCGTCCAGTGAAGGTTGCACTTTAACTGTGGCTCCAAGAAAAACAACATGACCAGGAGCACTTGTGAGATAATAAATCTAAACTTAGAACAACATGTACCACGGGTAGGCTCCAAAGCAGTGTGCAGAAACAGTTAAATGTCATTTGAAGTATTTTTTTACAAAATGAGATCTAGAATCAGGACCATAAAAACTGTGCCCAAGCGGCTCCACCTGAGGTGATACAAATCTTTGGCAGCTAGTGTGAGAAGTCAGAGCAGCCATGGGCCTTTCAGCACTAAATGGTTTTCAGCCTTGTTTGATGTCACTACTGTAGGATTCATATCACATTTTTATGACTGCCTTGAACAGGTATGAGAAAGCTCGAGGGTACAGAATGTACACATACCTGTCTGTAAAGCCCTGTTTTATAGTCAAGAAAAAAACATCTACCGGCAATAAACCCTCATAAACAATTACACTGGAATTGTGTAGGCGACGGAGCCAAATATTTAAGTGACTGTTTTAAATGTATATAATTTTAAACTAATAATGTCCCGACGAGTACTAACTTATTTTGGGTCTTTGATGACAAAACGGATAATAAAAACATGGATTTTTGGTTTCTTACATTTTGAATTCCATCTTTAAATATCTGGGGAGAAAAGGACTCAGGTGCCTATTTTAAAAGTACTTCTTCCAGGGCCAATAAAAGCAAGAGTGAAATCCCATATGGAGACAGAGGTAGACATAATAACAGCGGCGCCTGTTTGGATAGTCAGGGTAGCCACTTGATATCAGGCCGTCTGTCTGAAGTGAACTGAACTAAACTTTTGTTCATTTCTAATCCGGGAGCTACACGAGATATGGGTGTCTTCAGGTAAACATCCTTGACAGCCACCTGCATGTGAAACCAGACCTTTTCTCCCCTTCTCCTTATTCGCTCCCCTGCTCCCTTAATCTCTGCTGACCTTCTTTGAGTCAGTATCATGGCTGCAAGTCAACCAGCCAACCACAAAAACACACCGTCTTTGTTTCATTTTTTTTTTCAGTATAGAGCAGTGTTATCCAAGATGAGACAACGGGGCAGACATTGCAAATCCATGTGGCTTTAAAGTAAAGCAGTTGGTTATATAAAACTAACATCATTGATGGATCCAGATTTTTTTGGGTTGAACTACAGTGTTCCAGGCAAGCAACATGCAGTCTGCTGCAGTAATCACATCCTATGGAAACAAGAACAGTGCCACATTCAAACAGCATCTCTACTGTGCTTTGTATAACCCTTACTGTATTTCCCATGGAAATATTCAATAACACATGTGGAAGTGTTTACTCTCTAAGCTCCACGTTTACCAAGAAGTGGTATCAGGTGTGTGTAGCCAAGGTGAACAGTCTCAAAGCAACCAAACACTCACACCGAACAAGAGGGCTCTTCAGACAAGAAATACATGATCCATTCCTCATCCAGAAGATGACAAAGTGTAAAAGATGAGATTGTTGCAGAGAGATACTAAAAATGTAAAACCCTAGTTTTTCAGGGGTTGAACACTTTCTTTGTTGTCTCCAGAGGAGTAAATGTATCCTTTGCTCAGGCCAACAAGAGACTCATATTGTGTCTCAATGAGTCTCGGCACATGACACAACCATGGTGTGCACTCTGGTCTTGTGATTCAAGCGTGGCTTTACATGCATAAAGAGGATTACCACAGTGTACATGTCATTAGGTACACATTACAAAGTCATAACGCGTTCAATCCTTTTGGCACATCTTTCATTGGACGTGTTCTGAGAGGCTCGAGCCAGTTAATGTTCTCCTACACATACTACCCATTCACTCCTTATGAACATGGGCGAGCTAAGCCTGGGTAATTGCTGGGAACCTGTGATCCTGGGCACACATTCCATACATGCAGTGCCCTTCAATAGTAGGGCTATTAAACACATTTTACCAAGGTCCCAGCCTTTCTGATGGTTTTTTTGGGGGGGTCTTTTGTTCCCCTACGGTCCAGCCCCTGTACTTGGCAGCTCATCTGAGGGCCTTGGGGCAGATCTCTTGACGCACCGCTGACAGATCCGCCTGTTCTGGACCGCGGTGATGATGAGAGAGCGGACCAGAGGAAAAGGGGGATAAGATGAGGAGAGAGCGAGAGGTGAAAGTGAAGAATGGAGGGAAGGAGAACACAGAGGAGCGGTGCTTCAGATCCTCAGGGGCCGGGCCTCACACAACGTCGGCCTTCTCCTCTGTCCTCCCTGCCTCTTCCCTCCTCCAGCTCCATTGCTCTGTCAGTCAGGACTAGACTATTTCATTTTAATAAGGCTAATCCCTCCAAGAGGTAAGCTGCTCATCACCTCTCCCCCTCCTGCTCCTCCAGACGAGAGCAATCTCCTTTCAGTGTGAGGACAGGATGAGGGTGAAGGTTTGCTCCGCTTGATAGGAGAGAAAAATGTGAAAGGTGAGACTGAAAAGAAGCTTTGACAGCAGCTGTGGTCAGGCTCAATGAGAAGATTTGGGCCTCCGTGGTTTGATAAACTTGCAGGTGGCACACCTTTTGTAGTGATTCATCCTCCACCCAGCCTGTAACATCATGCTGAAATGAGGCACGCTGATAACTTTGTTCTCTGGAGGGGAAATGGAGTGACACAGTTGGTATTTTAGTGTGTGCTATCGCCTGCCTCCTGTCAGCAGAGCACTCTTCAGCTGTCAGTAGTAAAACTTAGTTTGCCTGCTGCTTGAGAAGTCTCCTTGATGCGGACTACGAGCTGGGATAGCCTATTTTCTTAAAGCAATAGTTCCACATTTAGGGGTAGGCTACTACGCTTATACTATTTTGATTCTTGCTGAGAGGTAGATGAGAAAATCAACACTGCTCTTAAGTGATGAATATAGGATCAATATGAAGCTACAGCCAGCGGCCGGTTAGCATAGCTTCGCACAAAGACTGCAAACAGGAGGAAACAGCTAGCCTAGCTCTGTCCAAAGCTGGCTATATTCACCTACTCACATTTCTGACACTCACTAATTTACATTTTATGTAAACCATACAAAATCTGAAGTGTTAAAATGACACAGCTGGGATTGTGTCGGACGACTTCCGTTTCGTTTCTAGTCTTTTTGCTAAGCTAAGCTAACCAGCTGCTGGTCGTAGCTTCATATTCCACACAGATACATGAGTGGTATTGATCTTCTTGCAAGAAAGCAAGCAAGAAGACTTCCCGATATGTAGAACTATTCCTTTGAGCAAAAATTCCCTCTCAAAAGACGCAACAATTTGTACTGAGGCGTATTTTGTGAGCGTCCTGCAAACAAATGAACTTAATCGAATTTTGCTCTGTTACAGTATCTTTCAAACACTGTCTGTATGTCTGTTGCCATCACTGAGGACAGAATGTTGAAAAATACTTTGAAGTTTCCATAGGAAAGACCTTAAGGTTTTTCCATGTGTTTGCTCTGATGGGACTAATAGTTTAGATGACAGATCCCACTCTGAAGAGACCATCCTGGTTTGGGTTTATGCCAAGAAACCATATGAAAAACCTCTCAATGTACATCTCAACCAGAATTCCTCTGGTAGAAATATTGTGGATATGTCCTCACTGAAGTGCCTTCTTTGAAGTAGATCAAGCGGCAGAACATCAGTCCTTCATGCTGTTTGGCACAGCATGCTTGAGTGAGACTTTCCTGTCTGGAAGGAAGTACAAACTCAGAATAACTGAAGTACTTTACAAAATAACACGTAAACAAGGGCAGTATAATAATTACTAAAAGTGGAAATATTTAAAAGAATAATAACAAAGCATTACTAAATTGTAGTCAAAAATAGTGAGGGACATTGGAACTGTCATGAGCATGAAAATCCTAGAAAAAGTAGTTTGAAAAGATATAGTCTTGACTCAAGGTTTACTTACGTACTAGCTTTTTTCAGAGCTCTCAACTGCATATCACAGTCTTCAGTACATTTTGCTTTCTATATAGAGAAACAATCTCTTGAGAAAACAGCACACATCTATAAGTACATCTATGTACAGTTCAGTACAAAAAGCTAGCTTTTGTTTTGAGCTTTCAAGCATTTAATTGCTTTGTGGATAGAATTTTGCTCAAATAGTTGCTCAAATAATTCTGCTGATGAACACTGTCAACTGTACGATAGAAAACAAGCTAGTAAGTAAACCTTGAGTTGAACTACAGTTTTGTCAAACTGTAGTTTACTTTTCTATTATCATTTCTTGACTATATAGAGAACATACCAATGTCCACATGCTATCTCTCATACACACACACACACACACACACACACACACACACACACACACACACACACACACACACACATACACACATTGGGTCGGGGTTGGTAAAAATGACAAGAATCCAAACTGTTGAGAGCTTTGAAATTAGAAAATGAAAAGGAGTCAAGAGGGAACATTCCACAGCAGTGCCCTGGTCACCTGATCTCTTACGAGGTCAAGGGTCAACTAATGAAACCTACCAACAGCCTCTCAGAGTTTTTAAAGAGAAAATTGGCTTTTAGAGTTTTCAGCAATTGAAACATAGCCTGATGTTTTAATAATTTTAGCAACTCAGCGGATGCTTTGAGGTCATCATTTTGTCAGAGGCAACCACCTGTGACGTTGTGTGTTTGTGTGACTTGTATCTCTCCGTCTGCAGCTGGGGCCCAACTTGGATGACTATGTGTGAAATGTGCAGGGTGCCCCCTTGTTGGGAGATTTAGACAGCAGACCCTCGCTCCACCCCATCCCACCTAACACCCTCCCCAGCAGGAGCAGCTAAGAGGCCAGCCAGAACAATGCCAAGGCAATGGCTTAATTTGCCAGGCCAGATTTACAGCCCTTCCTGCCCAGCATCTGCTCACATTGTTTCCCAGGATTTGGCTTGAAAACTTGAAAGAACTGGTGATAAAAAATTGGACTGCTGACAATCCATCCCATATAGCCCCCCCCCCCCCCCCCTTAGTTAAAGATTTCTTTTTGTGTTTTCGCTAATCTCGTGGATTTAGATGAAGAAATCAACTGTGGAAAATCTGACATCATCATGAATACCCCTTCATTGCTAGGGGGGGGGGGGGGGGGGGGGTCACTGGGTTTATGGCTGTGCTGTTGCCCATTGTCCAAAACATTAAAGAAGAGTGAGAAGAGTGAGTGCAAAGCAGCAGAGCTTTATCTGCAAACGTCTCTGCATATGTATGTGAAACTTCAAATGCCACGGGTGTTTAAGTTGCAAGCAAGCTTACTGAATTGCACAACATTATATGCATCAGCCATTACAATAATAACTAACCAGAGAAGGTGAGGACACTCCCTTTATGTGTGCGTGTGTGTGTGTGTTGGTTTTTAGAAAGCACATTCCTTAGCTGGCCTGGGAGAAAGTGAGAGGCGCCGCAGAGGAAAGAGACGGCAAAACAGAATTCCCAGAGAGGTTTGAGGGGACGACTGGAGAGCAGAAGCTCCTTTTGTCACCCCGGCCTTGTTGGTGCCTCAGGGGCCATATGGACGCCTATCTCTGTGCACCCTCACACCCTCACATCAGCCCATTCTTCACCCTCCTCCACCCCCTCCGCTCCGTGACAGGACCGTCCACGTGAATGAGTCATGGCCAGATTGAAGTCGACCACAGCTCACGCCTCTTGAGGGGGAACAACTCTGTTTTCCATCTCTTCCCATCTTCTTTTTTTCTCACTCTCTCCTTCCCCCTCTCACCGAGCGTTCATGGAAGTTGTTCATCTGTTCTCTCAATCCGCTCCCTTTCCTTTTTTAGGCATCTCAGATGCAGTGTGAAAACCTGGCAAAAGACAGCTCCCCTATATTATGCAGCGACCCCTCCTCCCTCCGTCCCTACAGCTTCTTTTTTTTGGGGCAGATTGTGACTATGGGTTTTCTGAGCTGCTCTTGACCTGAGATGGACCCAGCACTCTGAGGCGAGATTATTTGATCCCCATGAAGGAGCGAAACTAATACAGTCCAGAGAGATGGAGAGCTACTCGTTGCAGCATACGGCGAGAGAAACAGCCTTCTGAGAAATGATGTGAACAATGTGACAAATGTAAAAGTCTCACTTCTTGTGGTGAAATTTGAAACAAAAATGAATGACACCACACTTTTTTGTTAGCTGCAGGGCTACTTATTTGTGTTAACAGTTAATCCACTGATCCCTGTTCCTGTTGACGTTTCAAGGCCACTCATTCAGGTGCAGCCCTCTGCAGACAGACGGCTTGTTCTGTCTGCAAGCTGTCTGTCCATCAGCTGCCAAGAGCTGCTCTCCCATCACCCAACACTGACATATATAATCATTACCAAAACATGTTATGCTGAACAATTTAGCTGATAGAGAGCAACATTCGCATCAATTTAGAGTCTGATTGTGGCCACCTGGCGAATATTTACATCTAACTCTGTTTCCACCGTCTCCGCCGACTCCGGATGGAAACATCTGTCTCAGCTGTTAAATGCTCCACAATGTTCAGTAGCTATAGTTGCTAACTTTGTCTCATTGTTTGGTGCTGAGCAAGTAGTGTACAGGATTTCTTTAGAGCTTTCTTGTTGAAAACAGCTGGCTGCTTGGGGCTGAAAGCATTGCGGATGAGGTGAGACTGGACCAAACCAGTGGGCCGTAAAAACAAAAAACAGTTAGCTAAAAAACTTAATCCGTCACTACAAAGGAGTCCTTCCACATTACACAGTCAGGGAGACAGACCTGCAGTAAGTGGAGCTGTAGGAACACACATTCAGCTCAATCCCCAGCGCCAGAGGATCCCCCAAAGGTTTCTTCCCTTTTTCCCCTGTGAAAGGGTTTTTACTATCTTCATTTGGAGTTTTTCCTGATCCGATGTGTATGTGTACAGATTGTATGCCCTCTGAGGCAAATTTGTATTTGTGATTTTGGGCTATACAAAATAAACTGAATTGAATCTGACCCTAAGGGGCCGCTCTCACTCCCAGCCTGATCGCCAACCTACGTCTAAACCATGCGTCAACAGTGTTTGTGTAATTACTCTCAGTGCCAGAGGGAGGACAGTGACTTTAATAAAACATTTCTCTATCAACACACAAGATGGGCCATAAAACATTGATTTATATATTATAGGAGCTTTCAACAAAAACAACAAATAAGTATCATGAAATTAAAGAGCCATAAAATGACTTCCTGCCAAGGTCAGACTTGAGGTTTTCCAGACTGTATCCTCAGGGAGCGATGGGGTCGAGGGGGCAAACGGATGGCATTACCCTGTAACGAGATCTCAGATGGGGGTTTGATGAAAACGATCCATGTTTGACTCTGAAGCACCGGCCAAAAAATTATCTGAATGTCGATTGCAGAATCGATTTACATGTTCTCATGTTTCACAAATAGATCATATTTTAATTTTTTAAAATGCATTCAGACATTAGCAGTAATGACAAATATTGTGAATACTGCAACAAAGACAGACACAAACATATTTCAAATGAATTATGTCAACATAGAGAGTTATTATATATTAAAAAAAACTGTTAAGGCTATCAAATGTATTCAAATAGAAAAAGTGAAAATGTCATATAAAATGCATATTTTTGCAGATGTGTGGTGGATGTGTGCGATTCAGGCATCTTGTGTGTCGGCAGTGGTCGGCCACAAGCCAATGTCCTTCAGGATGCTTTCTTCCAGGATCCGGGGATTCTCCTCTTCATTCTCCACAAGGGATTTCACTGGCTTGTCAGGTTCCTGGAGACAAACATCAGAGAAGAATTAGAATTCTCCTAAACCAAAGATCTGACCATTTCCTCTCTATGAGGCAGAAATGTTAAGGTTCAATCTAGGTAACATGTTATAAAGCTGCACTCAAATCAATGTTGCCTCTGAATTCTAACCCCTTGATGTTTAACTCAGGCAAATATTGAACATTAATTTCAAGTTTAAGTTCTACTTCATCTACCAGCAGTCCTAAAGGAAGAAGACATCTTCTCCTTATGGCTTCAGGAATGGCCTGAAAGAACACTGGCAATGAAGACAACATTAGTCTCATCATTTAATTGTTCACATGTACATTTGTTCAGTTTGAGCAGGAAGAGGTCTGAGAACCATGAGGTCAGAGCAAAGAACCCTGAGGTCAGAGCAAAGAACCCTGAAATCAGAGAACCCTGAGGTCAGATCATAGAACCCTGAGGTCAGATCATAGAACCTTGAGGTCAGAGCAAAGAACCTTGAGGTCAGAGAAAAGAACCTTGAGGTCAGATCATAGAACCCTGAGGTCAGATCATAGAACCCTGAGGTCAGAGCAAAGAACCCTGAGGTCAGAGTTTAGAACCCTGAGGTCAGAGCATACTGCAACAAAGCAAATTCCATCTGCATTGAAATTAGAACATTTAGCTTCTATAGTTAGCGGACACACTGCGATCCACTGGCTGTCAATAACTACACTGCCGTGGATCAAATAAAGATCTGACTGAATTAAACGTGAAAGAGATGAAATAAGAGAAACTGAAAAAGAGAAGACAGAGAGAGAGGGATGACCTACTACAGCGTTACCATCATTAACTTAGAACTGGTGTACGCACTTTTAACTTTTGGTATCACGTATATTCAGACTGTTCGGTAATAAAAGTGTCTGTCAGTGAGTTTAGAGTGACGCAGAAGACACACGGTCTCATTTGAGGCCACTTCAAGGGCCAATATTAATGGTTGGGAGAGCACAAAGCTTGTTATCTCTTTCTACAGTCAGAGGCCACAACTCACCGTCCTCTTTGTGAGTTCTTCAGCTTCCTTCTTCTGTTGTGCCCACAGTTCCTCACTCTTTAAAAGATCCTTCAACCTGTCTTCCTCCACCTCCACCAAGTATTTATTCACACGCAAACTCTGCATACAGACAAAAGAGAGGCACTTGTTAGCAGGCTTCAAATTTAAACAAACTCTTGACTAATAACACAACAGCCCATAATCACAATTATTGTGACAACGCTGGAGGTTTTTGTACCCCTGACTCATGCATGCTGCAGTGTTGGATATGTTATCTCAATGTTAACCTTGATCAATGGTACATTCATTTTTATTTTTGCAAAATAATAAGTAAATAGACAACTCATAACCTTCTTTAAAGTGAGTACATAGGAGGCGGTTGGACTGTCTTACCTCATTCTTGGAGGGAACATAGAGTAACTTCGGGATTTCAAAAACACGGAGCATTCCAAGGTCATCAGTCACAGCCAGGAAGTGCTGCTTGGCTGTATGTACAAACAATGTCCAGTAAATGAGCTTCATGGTTAAAAAAACATCTAATAACAAGGAACTTATCACCAAGGTTGTAAAAAAATATATAAATAAAAAAGACAGAAATGTAGGCTCAGTCCATATCTAAGTAGTAGCAGCAGCAAGAGAGTTTCAATGTATGCAAGTATAATGTTTTATGGTCGTTATTTATTTCATATTTTTTTAATTATATTGGTGTTTTAAATAGTTTTACTCCCCTTTTTGTCTTGTATTTACTGTATTGTTTTTTAAAAAGTATTTTCATATTTTCATATTTTGTATTTTTATTATTGTGTTAATTAGTGTTATATCTATTTTCTTAGTTTCTAACATTACTTCAAATAGTTTTACTGTTTTAAGTTATTATCTGCTATAGTAAAGCACTTTGAATGGCTCTAACCTATATTAAAGAGGCTATACAAATAAAGTTTGATCGATTGCTTTGGGTGAGGTACCCACAAATTAGAATCAAAACATAATAAAACGAGTAAATCATACGTGTATCTTAACTACTCTAAGAGGCCAAGAACTCACAGGAGGCTATCCGGGGTTTGATGCAGGTAATCTTGGCATTGGTGACGTGTGTGTTGACCTGCACAGGTTCAATAATCTTTTCCAGCAGGTTCCACACATCAATGCTGCCATCCTCTTTCCCAATGAAGAAAATAGCTGGTCGGGACAGGGACCAGCATCCCACAGTGCACACCTGATCCGAGCTCGGTGCCAGGATGATGGGGCCGTCCTGGATGTCGGAGTACAAGACGTCAAACAGAGTCAATGGATTTAAAATGCAACAATTATGGTCTGATATATGTTATATAATAGGAATTTTATTTTGTTATATGGTATTGATAATGTTTACAGTCTAGGATAACTTTGATATTTGGTGTTCATTCCATTTTCATTATAATTCAATTGAGTATATGGGTATGATTTTCACTGGTTGCATTATCTGCTCCGGTAATTGAAGTGACAGGTGTTGTTACCATGACTCCCTCCCTCCAGATGGCAAAGTTCCAGCTTCCTGTTGTCAGAATAATGTCTTTGAAGAAGGGCGACCGCTGCACCGTATTCACCTGCCGGCTATGGATGCGAAAACAGTGGAGGGGCTTAGCACCTGAGAGGGAGGAGGGACAGAAACAGAAGGCTCACGTTATATTTGCCAGTAATTTGCTCCCAAAGAAGCAACAGGGCAATGCAATCCAACGAACAATTAACCCTCAGTGTCCTCTATGTCAATGATGAGTACATTCAGAATGGCTGCCAAACCAAAGAGTTGATTTACAGTAGTCATGGCGATTTATATAACTTTTATAATTTCGGCAGAATTATTTTTAGGATTAAATCTATTATTGCCAATTGCTTCATTTGTCTCAAGAATTTGAGGATACAATTACTATTGTGTATAATATTAAACAACTGCATTCTGGTCTGTTTTGAAGAAAGCTAAGGATTTACAGTTTAAACTGACTTTAATAATGGTAAAACCAGAATACTCACTGTGCAGCCGTCCGGAGTCGTCCTTCATCAGTTTCCAGTCAGTGTAAATAATCTCCCCTACCTGGCGGTAAAAACATACACATCATGGAACATGTTAAAAGTGAACACGGGAAAAAACGGCACACCTTTTCATATTTTTTTTGTTTTGTTTTGTTTACCTCTGTTCCAATAAAGAGTTTGGTATTGACATCTTCCAGAGTAGTGAGTGTTTTAGCTGAGGGCACTCTGAGCTGGCTGTAGTCTGGGATGACCTCTGAGCTATCATCATTTTCATTAGCTGCTTCTATCAGTGAAGAGTGTAGAAAGTAAGTAAGTCTGGGTTTTGTTTGCAAGGAAAAACAATCCCAAACCAAAGGAAAACACAACAGCAAGGGAACGAACAATAGGCAAAACACAAGCGACTTATCAGGAAAGAAAGCCGAGGAACATTAACAACATCTATTTAAAGTAAGGACACAAGAGAGATTGAACAGTGGCATTGGTGCGGCCTGCTCAGTAATCTGACCATGAACAAGACGACAGAAGGACAAAAGAGAAGGAGGTGGGGAGGGGTATGGCTGAGGTGAATGGGTTGGTAAGAGGGGATATGAGGGGAGTGGGAGACAAAGGAGGTGGAGGTGGGAGTGAGGACCGCGGCAAGAAGGGAGACAGTAAGGGAGAAGGGTGGGAGGGTTGAAATAGGCAGGACTGGTAGTGATGGAAGAAGCCTTTTTCCGTCACAAAAGCCCAACTGTCTGTCAGAGACAGTACAGGACTATCCGTTCACACCCCCTTATCAGCGGGCGGCTCCCAATCAAGTCTCAGCTTCACTCTGTTTGATTAGATCTTGAAGGTCAGATCCGATTACCCAATCACACATCTTCTAAATCCACTTTCCCCCAGTTAAGATGTGTGTAAAGATGTGAGACAGACGATACTGCACAGCAACAGATGTAGACATTGTTTCCCTTTCCCCACACCGCACTGCTTCTCAACTGTTGCCTAATCCCCACGAGGGGTTGCTCGCAAAAATCATGTGGTGCTGTTGCAGGGCAGGGGGCAACTTTTCTACAGTGCTGTAAAGTGAATCCAGCATCAGAGATAATAAAAGGCAAAGATCAAACTTGCTGAATATAGAGCTCAGAGGTGGACTGTAGACTCTATATATGAGTCAAACATTTGAAGTAGCTAAGTATTAATCACACAGAGATTATTTAAAAGCTTAATAAAAGACTGCCCGAGGGGCTGCAACAGATTTATTGCCTCAGTTAGTGAACATATTATATCTATAACCGCCAGCCACCAAAGCTGTGTTTATAGAGGCAGACCTTCAGCCAGACAAAGACAGGTCTCTTCTTGACCAGCCAGGACACACACGGTCGTCTTCTGGCCCTAAAGGAGCCGGAGCAGCATATTGCAAAGAGCTGACAGTCAGCGAAGCTAATGCTCAGCAACTATGAGGGCCTTGTTTTGGAAGTATCACTTAATAAAGTGCTATGAAACCGGAGGAGAGAAGAGGGAGACAGACAGAGAATTAGAGTATCTTAGGGCTGAGTAAACCCTACCCTACTGATCACTGTGCTCAACCATCCAGAGTAGAACTAACCCACACCCCCTAAACAAAATAGACTGGCAGCCATGCACACACTTTTGAGAATTATTAGACATGGAATATTTATGTTTGTAATGTTCGTTGCAAACATTGTTCTTCACTTTTTTGAACACACAAAGATTCAGAATCCAGTCATTTTACAAAGTGTTTACCTTCACAGAACATGCTTTCCTCTCATCTGTGATGTGATGGTTCAAAGAGTAAATTGAAAAATAGGACTACTCAAAACATAGCTTCTGCAATTTTGACAGTAAATGAAAGGTGCAATACAGCTTTTTATATATTTTCTTGCTGTTGTAAGTGTACATTTGTGTTTTTGAAATAGTGTGTCTTACATTTGAAATTCACATATTGAGTTTTGTTTTGTGTGAGTGAGTTATTACAACCCACTTTTAAGAGGTGCTTTGCATCCAACAATAACACTTGTGTATTGTACAAATTGTAATTGAGTAAGGCTCATTTGTGTGACTGGTTGTAGAAGGGAGAGGCAGTGCAACAGTCAGGAACAAACCAACGCACCAAGCCAGCCTGAAGGGTAAGATCCCTCACCTGTGGGCCGGGCTGCATTATTAGTCGTACAGGTGTAATGTTCCATGCTGAATTTCAGAGGAGCGTATTCTCCACTGGTATCCATCTTTGGTAGGGAAACCTGACACATGGCAGAGAAGAAGACTTTTTAAGATACTGAGAGACAACACATTATTTGAAATAAATATAAGGACTACGAGCAAGAACCTGCACACTAAAATACATTAAATCAGCCCCATTTGATAACATAGAAATCGATACATAAATACATATACACAGAGCTTTTAAAATTAAGTTAGCAATTATGTCACATTCACATTGTGGTTTAAAATGTTGTACTGTGTCAAACTCAAAGCCTTCATGAAAAAAATTGCTTAATTGGTTATATTAGAAGAAATGTGACTGGCTTTCTTTAAAATGCCAAGAAGGGAATAGCTAATCTAAATTAATATTTTTTCTTCCAAAAATAAAGGATTGAAAGCTTATTTTTAAATGCAGGTGTAATCTTACATCTACATAAATCCGATAAATACATTGTGTTAGAGGCTTCATCATCACGCATTGACATGTTAACCTTTATTTAATTTTCTATTTGCAGGTAAAATGATTTTCTGCCAGTATTGGTGGACGTAACGTTTGTCTACTGAACACAATGACTATTTGGTTTGCTGTATATTATCACAATATTTGGACATAGTAGAAAGAAAAAAACTTAAACATTAATTGTGTATTGCCCCCCTGAACCCTGCAGTACCCTGAACAGAGGCTTCCATGTGCGGTCCAGATGTTTGAAAGTGTCGGGGATGCTGTAGGGTGTCTTCTGATCCACATTCTGCTTCCTGTCTGACGCTGACAGGCTCACTGTTGACACTCGCACATCCCAGAACATTATAACACTTTAGAGGGAGAGAGAGAGAGACAAGTGAAACATAAACATTGTTTTGAAAATGAATAAAAACATAACTTTTTTTTTATGATTAAACATACACAAGGTGAATATTGACTGACGCAGACTGTTGTAGACCCGGGGGCTTTGTCATTCTCTGACTAAAGGTATAACGCAGCATCTTCTCTAAATGTGGTGGCTGCCAGTTACTGCAAAGCACTGCGCAGTACAGAGAGAAAGTCTAGTGGGACCTGTAATCTGACCTGCAATCATTTCATTAATTTACCATTTTAAATCAAGACTTTTCCTGTAAGACCTACCAGTCAGGGGAGCAGGTGACAACCTGTGTAGAAATGTTGTACTTGTTCTCCACTGGTAAGCCCGTCTTGGTCACCTAATGAGAGAGAGTGAGTCGCACAATCAACAAATGTCTGTCAGGTTTAGTAAAGAGCTATTATTATTATTATATGAAGAATATGCGCTGGTGCACTTCGATGATTACCTTATTACACTTATCCAGATGAGTGCCAGTGTTTGCCATGATGAATTACAACTGGCTATATAGACACGGGGGTTATGCACCAGTGGGACACCAGAATTATAATGTATTCATTGTTTCATGAAGGTCAAGATTTTAGGAACACTAAGCCACATACCACCATTATAATGTAGTGAATCTATGTGGGACCATAGTTCAGTGTTACTGTATGTTTTATGGCTGCTACCATTATCTTTCACAGTTATCACTACAATACTTAATGCTGGCTTACAGACCAAACACCAAAGTGTCACTGCAGCAAATATCACTCCAGGTCAATACATTTGAGATGCTGGGCCACTATTAGGCTTGCAGCAGTTCTGCAGAATAAAAAAAAAGGGAATATTTGTCAGTATGAGAACAAAAAATATCTTGATACAAATCCTAATATAAATAAGCAATATTTTGTGGCAGTGGCACAGTGTCATCCTTCCGTACTTTCCTGTTGAACCGTGCAATTTCTATCATTATCTCCTTTCTGCCCTGACTACTTCCACTGTTACCTTACCTCCTGTTAGACTTATTTACATTCAAGTGGCTTTTAACCAGATACAATATCTGTTAATATTGAAGAACTAGATATATAAATCATTACAGTAATAAGATACTTGACATTTTAAGTGTTTAATGTTTTATTATCAATTTGAGACCTAGATGTGAAGGATTAAAATGTGCTCTAGTCACCTTAAGTATGCCACAATGTTTACTTTAGATATGATAAAAGAGGCTTGAGATAAAGAAAAAACATTAAAGAATGTTTTTCTGTGTAGTCACTAGTCACACAAAACACCTTTTACAAATCAAGATAGGCCAAATGAAATAGGGATTAGAAGAAAGTTCCAGCAACTACCGAATGCACTCCTGGTGGAAAATGTCAATTAACTCTTTACGTGAACAGTGTTCGGACTATTTAATGTCAGATTTGCAGTTGTTACTCCTCCTTCCAACCCCTCTGGCCTTCAGCTCTGTGTACCTCAAATGTTGGTGGCAGCCACTGGACATCAGTAATTGGTGCTTTGTGGCTGCTCTCTAAGGCAGACACTGCACAGAAGCGCACAACAGGAGTCTTAATCTCTTTGTTGTCTTCCAGGTCCTGGTGGAAGGTCAAACACAAAAGGCACAGCATGTACAGTGAGTCCAGTGAGCTTTGACATCTCCATCTAAATATGAAGACTTAATAGAGCGGTTAACAGCCATCTTAAAATGGTCCAGTATGATATTCAAACTAAGTACACTTTAATAATGTATTTTTTGCAACATATAAGTTCAAATATTGTGCCTTCAATCTTGAAACATGCACAGAATGTGTAAAAGGATTTATTTCAATAACACTGCGGTGCACCTGCAGATTTAAAGGGTGTGAACAGAACAGAAATCTATACAGGAGGATTATAATTCTTTTTTATCTGACAAGCTAGCAACAGGTGCTGGTGAAGTGCAGCTTTCACAGCACTCAACATCGAAATAAAGCCTTTTAGTCGATACAACTGCCAATGTTTGCATTGCAAACACAAGGGAGGGGAGTGATCTGATTTGCTTGTGTGTTATCTTCTATGGGGCAAACTATGGTGGATAGGAGGCTTGGGTAACAACTGGAGTATGTGATCTGATGCTGTTGACTCTGGGGAATGAAGAGCAAACAAGGACAAAGAAAATAGACAAAGGTACGGAGGGTGGTAGAGGGGAAGCAAAGGAGAAGGAAGTAGTGAGAACAGGGATGAAGCAGCTGTTCCACTATAGAGGCAATAAAAGCACACACAGCAAATGGGGGCTGGATAATGAGGGCATATATGTCTATTTAAATACAGTAGCCGAGTAGAAGATGTTCTACGGGGACAGAACTGCTTTAATATTTGTTCTGTGGATCTCTCAACAGGTTATGAAGGAGTTTATGCAATTGCAATATTGTGGGATAAATTTCAGCCCTGTTTTTTTGTCACGTATTATTACCTCCCTCTCTGTATTATTCTGCATAATGTCATCTAAACAGGGCAGCTATGCCATGGACATATTAGTTTACTATGATGTTAAGCCACAAGAGAAGCCCTCTTTGAAGTTTGAGACTTCAGTCAAGAGTGTTTTCTTTATTCAGTTAGGTCACTTCAATCCGACTGTGGTGTTTGTCGAGGTCTTCTAGGCTGTTTTTTTCTTTTCTCTTTGGCAGTGGAGTCATTTAATTATATAACTTTCTTTGCGATTCACTCCTGACATTAGTAGGGTTGTAGAACTAGTTTTGACAGCTGTGGCTGGCTTGAAAAGGACCATTAGGCCACTTCATTCCCATCTAATGAAAGAGTGAGGATGAGGGGAGAACACAGGAGTCAACGTATCATCATCTCACTCTGTCATACAGCACAGCCTGTCTTTACAGCAAATATGATGCATGCTTTTATACACTGAGAACCCATACTTGAATAAACCAAACTAACATGATCACTAGCCAAAGAATTACGGTAACTGATGCAACGTGCAATACAGCAACACAGATACAGAACACCATGTGCTAGTGTATCAACACTGTGCACATTAGAGAAAGGATCAGGGTACTTACGAATGGGTCAGTGCTGACAGGAACCTTTTTACCAGGCTGTGTTCCCTGTAAGTGTGTCACGTGAGCAGAAATGTCCCACAGCACGACCTGAGAAAACAGCAACAACAGCAGAAACATGCCATTGGAATTGATTAAGAAGAAGAATTTTCCCTGATAATGAAATGAGGGGCACGGGAAAGTGGTAAGGTACAAAAACTAGTACGAGGCAGAAAAGGCAGCAGATGCAGCAAACCAGAGATGCAGAGTAGAGTCAAAGTCAGCACCTGGCCATTCATGCATCCGCCAACGATAATATTTGGATCAGAGGGGCAAAAGTCAAAGGCAAAAATGTCATCTGGGCACTCCAGCAGCAACTGCAAACAACACAGAAACCCACATACACAGGGCAGAAATATTATATTTCAAAGTAGACATTTCCATGTATTGGGTGCCTGCCATCCTGAGTATTTATTTATTCTAGTCTCGCCAATGTGAAGTTCAGCTTTTAATCCACAAAACCAAAGTGCATACAGCAGATTCCATTTCATCAGGAAAAAAAAGGGGGAAAAAGACCCAGGAGGGGCAGGATGGCTTTACAGAGAAGTCATTTTTCTGCATCATGTTTAAAATCTCCTGGAGTTTAAAATTACCTGCAAGACTGAACTACAACACTTTACTCGCCACACTAAAAAAAATATTATTTCGTATATAGTCTCTGGTTCCCTCTTCCACTTTGACCCTTTGCTCACTGCTCCAGACCGTGAAACCAAAGCATGACGCATGCACCAGTGAAGGCATACGTCATGCAGAACTCATATTACTTTTGAGTGATTTAGCAGCTCAGTTTCATTGATTTAGTGCCTCTGTCAAATCAATAGAGCCTCTCAAATTTTGCTAAAGCAAATAAAAAACCCAAATGGCAGGAGTAAGCAAATCCTTTCAGCCATGTTTTGATCAAAGTGTGTCTCAAACAGATAGGAGGTGCAAATGAGCTTGTATGCTGTCAATGAGAGACATAGAAATATGGACTTTTCAATCTCTTTTCCCGCTTGTACACTCTCCCCATTCACTCAGACAACAATTCTAGTTTCCATACCTGTGGAACAGAGGGGTCGAAGAAGCTATAGAAGAGAATGAGAGAAGCTTTGATGAAAAGCGCTGTGGATTCGTTCAAATGCTCCTCTTTTTTTTCCGGGTTAGGGTCCGTCAAAGCCACAGCTATCACACCTATCACATCAAAGAAACACAACATCCAATGTATCAACTAAACAGCAACGGGCAAATTCACTTTAGATAGGGTTCAACTTTACTGATTGAGAAACTGATGGTCTTACTCTGATCCCCCTATGAATATGAATATGTTCACAGTGATCATAGTTTTGACACTACTATTATTATTGCTGGAAACCTACTCTATGGGTGAGGACAGCTGGGCAACATTACAAAGCAGCAGTGAAGAACATTAATGCTCTTACAATGGATGAAATACAAATACTTGTCAGTGACAAAATGCAGGGAGAATGAATGTCATTTATTGTTGGTATATTTGTTGCCAACATTGTCCATCAACACTATCTTTGTCATCATTTTTCAACCAGATAGACATTTTAAACCAAGAGTTGCGAAAATATTGAAGGAGTTAATGCTATAAAGTATTTTGGTGAATATTTGTGTGAGAAAATCTTTTCACTGACTGAGATTGATTCACTTTACCGTAGAAGGTAGGGTGCCAATTAACGCTGCTGATTTTCTTGTCCTTGGTGTAGTTCTGGTCAGTGAAGGCCTGATAAAGCATCAAACCTTCGGAAACCTTCCTAGACCAGTCACTGTCTTCAGCTGCTGTCCCCAGAGCCTCCCAGTCATCGAAGAACACATTCATGATTCTCTCCTGTTGAAGGGCTTGCAAAACTCTGCAAAAAACAAAGAAAATAGAATTATGTAAAATCTGGCAAAACTTGTGCCTTATGTTTTGTTTTCCTCCGTTAAATCTCTTCATAGCTGCAGTGTACATTTGTCTAATACTCCAAATGTTGTGTTATTGCTTACCTGGACACAAAGGAGGGCTGAGGTTAAAGTTTAAGATTACAACTTAAAATGTAAACTTCGCTTGAAACCCAAAGTCTGGGCTACATAACAAGTTTTTTAATATACAGGACTGTCTCAGAAAATTAGAATATTGTGATAAAGTTCTTTATTTTCTGTAATGCAATAAAAAAAACAAAAATGTCATGCATTCTGGATTCATTACAAATCAACTGAAATATTGCAAGCCTTTTATTCTATTAATATTGCTGATTATGGCTTACAGCTTAAGAAAACTCAAATATCCTATCTCTAAATATTAGAATATTTCCTCAGACCAAGTAAAAAAAAAGATTGATAACAGCAAAACAAAATCAAACATTGGTTGGGAATCCGTTTGCACGGATTACAGCATCAATGCGGCGTGGCATGGAGGCAATCAGCCTGTGGCATTGCTGAGGTGTTATGGATGCCCAGGATGCTTCAATAGCGGCCTTTAGCTCATTTGCATTGTTGGGTCTGGTGTCTTTCAGCTTCCTCTTCACAATACCCCACAAATTCTCAATGGGGTTCAGGTCAGGGGAATTGGCAGGCCAATCGAGGACAGTAATGCCATGGGCAGTACACCAGTTAATGGTGGTTCTGGCACTGTGGGCAGGTGCCAGATCATGCTGGAAAATGAAATCCTCATCTCCATAGAGCTTTTCAGCAGACGGAAGCATGTAGTGCTCTAAAATCTCTTGGTACACAGCTGCATTTACTGCCGTATTCCCATGGTCAAGCCACTTCTGAACTCAAGACAACGGAAGAAGCGTCTGACTTGGGCTATGGAAAAGAAGCACCGGACAGTTGCAGAGTGGTCCAAAGTCCTCTTTTCAGACGAAAGCAAGTGTTGTATTTCATTTGGAAGTCAAGGCGCCAGAGTCTGGAGAAAGGCTGGAGAGGAGCAAAATCCAAGTTGCTTGAAATCCAGTGTGAAGTTCCCACAGTCAGTGATGGTTTGGGGAGCCATGTCAGCTGCTGGTGTTGGTCCACTGTGTTTCATCAAGTCCAGAGTAAATGCAGCTGTGTACCAAGAGATTTTAGAGCACTACATGCTTCCGTCTGCTGAAAAGCTCGATGGAGATGAGGATTTCATTTTCCAGCATGATCTGGCACCTGCCCACAGTGCCAGAACCACCAGTAACTGGTGTACTGCCCATGGCATTACTGTCCTCGATTGGCCTGCCAATTCCCCTGACCTGAACCCCATAGAGAATTTGTGGGGTATTGTGAAGAGGAAGCTGAAAGACACCAGACCCAACAATGCAAATGAGCTAAAGGCCGCTATTGAAGCATCCTGGGCATCCATAACACCTCAGCAATGCCACAGGCTGATTGCCTCCATGCCACGCCGCATTGATGCTGTACTCCGTGCAAAAGGATTCCCAACCAAGTACTGAGTGCATTAATGGACATTTTCTAATGTTTGATTTTGTTTTGCTGTTATCAATCTTTTTTTTTTACTTGGTCTGAGGAAATATTCTAATATTTAGAGATAGGATATTTGAGTTTTCTTAAGCTGTAAGCCATAATCAGCAATATTAATAGAATAAAAGGCTTGCAATATTTCAGTTGATTTGTAATGAATCCAGAATGCATGACTTTTTTTTATTTTTTATTGCATTACAGAAAATAAAGAACTTTATCACAATATTCAAATTTTCTGAGACAGTTTTCTGAGACAGTTATTCTAATGCTCCCACAGTGGTAATAATGGATAGGTTTGAGAACGCTGAGGCTGATACAGTAATTTATGAGTTTGGATTGACGATCAGTCTTCCTGTACAATACATACTCCCTGAGGCAGCAGACAGAAGACACCATGAATTTCAGGAATATGTCATCTTACCTCGGGGTCACTGAGTTGCAAATATTCTTCAAATCCTCAGACTGGAGAATTTTCTCTTTTTCTTCATAACTTAACTCTGTTGGCGTGTACTGGGTAAAGACATTCCTCGGCAACTTCCTGTAAAATGGACACATGACTGTACAATACGTTTGTGGAGGTGGAGTTACTATTAACATAATAAAGAGAGAAAAATGGTACATGGCGAATGCACATTTCATGAATATGTCGGATTTATGAGTATAAGCATTAATTGCAGAAAAAAATTGTCTCACAAAGTATTAAATATTGCATTCGGTGTTAATATCTTATTTCCTCAGAGCATTGAGGTGTTAGCAGGACCTGTAAGTCCATCCCCGCCCCCCTGTGGGAAAAATATGTGTTATGTTTTGATTGATTTGCTGGCATACCATTGTGTCTGAGCACTGCTGCTTTGCAGTCTGGAAACAGCCTGAATCCCACAGTCCCTCTGCATCTGTTTGATGCTGAATCTGCTGTCTTGGTAGGAAGCACACTCTAGGTTGCCATCCTTTGCATCTGCAGTGTTGCGGTCAGAAAAACAGACTGGCGCTCCAAACTTCCTCCTCACTTTGGAGAACTTGTAACACAGCTGATGAGGAAACAGAGACAGAATAGAGAGGTTTGATGGAAGGACAAGGGTGAATGGGAAAAATGTCATATATAAAGATGCCATATGTGATGTGTTTGTTATATACTGCGGTACCTTTTCTCTAGTCTCTTTGACAGATTCTTCATCTATTTCCTGCTCACTGCCGAGAGATATCCATGGCTTTGGTTCTGGGGTTTTAGAAATGACTTCTTCCTCAAAGACTTCTGCTGTCTCAGGCTCTGGTGGCGGCAGAACCTGGAGAGCATTACAAGATCATACAGTATAAAGAAGAGGAAACACACAAACATTTGTATTGTCAAACATGAAATCTGCCCACACAGTCACATAAATTGGCGTGAGGGATAAAATAGGTTACATACTTCCAATATGAAAGGAAAGTAAATAAGAGTGAACATTCCTGCCTACAGGATTTAACCAGAATAAAATTGAAATAAAATATTGGTGCCATACTGCATGCTCAATGACACATGGCACATATTTATTCTCATAATTAGTCATATTATGTAGTTAGTGTAGCAACCCTACTCCACCACATGGCAAACACCAAGTATAGACAGAATATGAGTAACAACAACAGAACAAAGTGAACCGTGTTACCAAAACCAAAACTATGTCGACCTACGTTGGAGATTCTTTCCTTAGCTTCTGGAGTCAGAACCAGGTAGAAGCTCTGGCCATAGATGAAGTCCGTGTCAAAGACCAGCAAGAGCTCAGCGTCTGGGTAGTCCTGTCAGATAAAAGAACGTAGAATTCACAACATTCAGCTATTCCATGACAACGTGTCTGTAGAAATAATGAATGCAATGTATTTTAATTGATTCTGCCAACTTTGTACAGCAGTCTTTGGTCGAGATATTAGATGACAGAGTGAGATGTGGATGTCAGACTTCAGGACTGATGTTGTGGACTTTATAAACTAAGAAAAAAGAGAATCTCGTACATCAGTAAGACCTTGGCTCAGTCCCAAATAAGAAAGCTGACAGGTCTCATTAAGCTTAAAGTTTGAGCTTATTTCTTTTGGAGTGGTGTGTAGAACGCTAAAAGCAAGAGGTGGTTTATAATTAATTTTGCTCAGATAGAGAGGAAATGAGGTTAAACTGGTTACTCCATCTGTTCCCACAGCCCTTAAATTGGGGTCTGTTGTATCATCACAGTGTTTCGGGGGTATTGTCTGAGTGATCTCTCCGACAATGGATCAGCCTCACCAGCACAAACTGCTTCACAGGGCTGAAATCGGACACCGCGGCTCTTGTCTTAAAGTCCTGTATTATGTCGTCTTTTTTCAGCAGCTTGTGAGGGCTCTCCCTTGTGACGTCCTCATCAGCGCGGCACCCAAAGAGCTCCTGGGTGGCTGATGTCAGGACCATGGGGAAGATACCATCAGGATGACCTTGGTGAGAGAGTACACAATCAATATAAACCAGAACGACGGCAGAGAGAGGAAGTTATACGAGTGAAGACAGAACATTAGGAACATCGGATTCAAAATGACAAACTGATTTTGGATTGGGCAAATTACTCAATAACAGCATCACTTGTTGGTCACTTGGCATGTTTTGAGACTTATTACTTTCATAAATACATTTACACATTTTAAAGTAATTTGGGCAAAGCAATGTTGATCAAAAAAGATTAAGCCCCATATGAAAAGAATGTAAAGAAATAAGTAAGGAAACAGAGTTCATATTATCTTCCTTCTCTCCTGACAGCTATATAGTGTAATAGTGTAATAGTATACAGTATAAAGTATAAAACCTCATAAAAGTCAATCTTTAGGTTCAATCTGATCACGAGTCAAGGTGTTTTTTGCCAGAAACCAGAACATTAAACGCTGCATGGTGTTGACAAGGATAATAATGAGCCATGTGTTTAATTGTTATGGTTATGTGTTCTGTCTATTCTGCAGACTGTACAAAACAAGTTGCTGTCATCATCTGCACATCAAAGAGATATCTTCCTAAAATGAGATTAACAATCATCACATGAAAATAATCATTAAAGATGAAAGTGGCAAAATAGACTGATCATTTCTGATCATGTCCTGCATATAAAATGTTTTCCTCCAACAGTTTAGGAATGTTGAACGTTGAATGGAGGAAAAAGGTTTAAAAACAACATACAGTGCGGTACAGGAACAAGAAGAGTAATGTAATGTAGAGTAATACTACAAGTGGCAGAGATGAAGTTGTAGAGAACAGAGATGATGCTTGATGAGTAGGAATGTAATATGAGCCCAAACGTCTCTTATCAAGTGAGATTCAGACACTGGACAGGCTGTAAAGTCATCACTGCCTACGGACTGTGACACAGATTCTTGCCCCATCTTTTCCAATCAAACGCACAACAACGCCTCCGATACTTCACCTGCCCCACCCTGCAGGGAGGACCACCCTACAAATGGATGAAATGTAATCCTTGTGAACAATACACATGGTGTGTATGTGAGAGGCAGATCAATACTGCGGCAACTGGAGACATTTAACCAGGATTGTTTCAATATAAAACCGTAGTGCTGCACCGACACAACTACACTTTTTATTCGTAAACAAACGACGCAGACTTCTCCACGTCTAAGGCCGTGCTCAGTCCGGGGCATCCTACAGTAAACAGGCTCTGCATAATGATAGTTTCAAAGTCTCTCCACAAGGTTTCTGATGGGATGCGGGGAATGCTAAAGTACAGCTTGAGAAACCACTTCCCAGCTGGGTGTGTCAACCTTTCCCACTCACAACATATAGGCCTCACGCCAAGTCAATGTAGTGGAAACTAACACCCTTCAGTTCACACAGTTAAGTGTCAAATATGGCACTCGTAATCATGGGAAATATTTGCTTAAGAGACAAAGAGAGTGTTATATTCAATGTTCCATAACCCTAAAGAATGCAATTAAACCGCATTTGTTGGCAGTGCTGAAGAGATATTGAAATGTGTCCGGCTTCTTTTCACTTGCATAATCCACTCATACTGTAAAATATGTGTAATGTACCACAGTGCACTGTGAATATAGCAGTTTGTTTTTATCTCAGGTGATACTATTTTACTAATTTACGTCTGAACAATAGGGATTTAAGATTACCTATCACTTATATCATAAAATGTCCTTGGGAAATCGGTTCAGAGGTGAAGACATTTAAGAGTAAGGGTCAGGTTGTGATTAGAGTCAAACTATTTAGCATGTGTTCAATAAGGAGATCTAACAGACTTGAATTTATATTGCATCAATTATAACTCCCACAAGAGCCAGTGATCTAATCTGTAGTAAAAAGATACATTCGGTGAGGCATTTAACCGAAAGCATGTCTTCAGGGCCGGTATGCTGACAGTGAACTCGACCATGACAATGGGACCCACAGCCGAGGAGAGAGCATGTCCAAAGGCGATGCAACAGTACACTTAAGATCCCTTCAGAGGAATGCAGCTCCTCAAAGACAAGTGTGATTTTTTTTTACATCTGTTACATCTCTACTTCAAAGTCAGATTTAGGTGACCTACATTCCCCAAGAAGAATCAGAATAAAGGGTATATAGCGTTCATTAAAAGAACCCCACCCTATCAGATATATTTAGGTAATCAAATACAAATTGATCAATTTGAAATGTATAAACTAAACGAAAGGCTTTAGTGATCTGTATTCTAAAGCCATGTGAGATTTACGGGATTTAGTTAATATAATCTCAGATCATTCAAATTCCCTTCAGGATCTGCAAACTCATACAAACCAGTTGTTTAATTTTAGATGGTTGCATCTATTCAGTTCACTCTACTCGTTTTAATGAAATTGTTAATCTTTTTTTTCAAGTTGATAATGTGAATGCATTACGTTTTAAGTAAATACTTAAGTAATGAAAGGTATTTTTTAATCGTCTCATCTATGTAACAGTACAGGATTGGGTAAATGCACAAGTGAAAAAGTAAATAACTTTCTCTCACCAGGATTTTCCACTTGTGCAGGTGACGGAATTGTTTTTCCTAAATGGGAAGTAGTAACAGTCAGTTCACCACGTCTCTCCATTTGATCGTCCTGAGACAAACATGCATACGTTCAAACACATTAATACTATATTACTATTTAGACACTCACCTTTATTTCTCCCCTTCTTGACTGCACTGCTAGTTGCACTTTTTGTTCTCTTGGGTGATGCACTTGTTGTTCTCTTAGGTGGCATCCTTGCTCTTAGAATAGCTGCACTACAGAGAGGGAGAAAGTTTCAGACAACACAGTGTTAGCTTTCTCCTCGAAACACCAAACTCTTTACTTTTATGGATACATATTGCTAATTGATTGACCAGCTGTCAGAGTGAACGTTTCAATTCACACACAGGCTACACACAGTGGCAGAAGAGTGTCTTGCCACAAACATCATTATCAAAGCATGTGGCGACCTCTTCTGGAGGGAAAGAGAATTGTCATTTTGATTTAGACTTAAATAAGGATCCGAGAATATGAGGAGCCTCTCAAAATGTACTTTAGCTGTGATAACAAAATTGAGCCATGTCCTATTTTTATGGCGTGCATCAGTTTACCGTTGCTGAGGTTATAACTACTGATATGAGTGTGGAATATGGGAAGTAATCAGGTGTCAGATAAAAGAAGCAATATCACAACAAAGTTCAACAATACATAAATCCTTATAAGCAGCATATCACATTTCAGTGTAATCGCTGTATCTTGATTATATATAAAGATACAGCAATGACACTACAAATACAATGGCAGTCTTGTGTAAAGCACATGTTGTTGAACGTTGCAATACAAATGAACTTTCCTTGCACACACACACACACACACACACACACATATATATATATATATATATATATATATATATATATATATATATATATATATATATATATACATATATATAAATTATGCAATCGCCCCAGTCAGAGTATTATGTTATATAACTTTACCTATAATTACTGATGCATTGACGTGTGAGCAGCAATTTTATGTTGAATTTGCTGGAGAGCTGGAGCTAATATTTACTCTACTCCTTCATGCGGCTGGCTTTTGGGTGCATTTTCCCGAAAAGGCATCATGTTCTTGGGTGAAATTGATCTGTAAATATAAAGTTTAGTTGCGAAAACATATAGTAAATATTTCCCTTTGAGGTGTGGCTAGGTAGAAGTACTTTTCATCACTGCTTTGTCAAATGAATGCAGGTTGAATATAACTCCACAGTTGTTTTAAAGTGACAGTATCATAATGCAGCTATAAGGAGACGAGTAACTTTAAAGTTATGGAGTATCATTTACTTGCTCGCTAACCAGCTAGCTTTAGCTTAGCAAGGGCACCGTTACCAGTAGGAAACGGACACTGTGGCTAAAGAGCGTTTGTTTATTGCGAGTCAGTTTCATCTATTGGCTGTTACAGTAAATCCCACTGGACATACAGCTCCTGAACGTTTATCAACCAATTAAGCTACATGAGGAATAATAAACGTGTCGTTTACCGATTATTAAACACTCGCTTGAAATCCTCTCAACACGTTTTCCTCTTCGCTCATCGGTCGTGATGTTTGGTTGCCAGTGGTTACAGGCGTGTGCGTGTGTGAGTGTACGCGCGTGTGTGTGTGATTGTGTGCGTGTGTGTGATTGTGTGCGTGTGTGTGCGTGTGTGTGGGGAGGGGGCTATTGACTGGCATATCCAAGAGCCAATCAGGTCGTGGCAGTAAAATGACGTAGCCGTGCCGTAAGAAGTTACCTGAGCCACATTGCGTGAGGAGTTTGACCACAAGGAAACGTTTAGCTCTCAGTTTAATCAGTTTACTTCAGTCGTGATTCTCACAGTAAAACAACAATCATATCATAATTCATGATTTGTATTAGACCGAAACATTTAGGACACAACACAGTTGAGAGGTGAGCAACGGGCTGATTCACCTGCTGCGCGACATTGGTAAGTAATGTAAGAGTATATCGGCTTAGTTTAAGTTGAATGTGTTTCCTGTTCACTGCTGGATATGATCTATTCTACGGGGATATAATCTGAACGTCAACACGACAAGTAATGCATATTTAATAGATTGCCTGAGCTGGAAGCCGATCAGGTTCAAGAATCTGTTGTGTTTTGTTCAACAATGCAGGTACACCTGACTTCATTTCCTTATTCCTCCCGGACAGTTTGATCATCCATTTGCAATGTGGGAAAAGACAACTAGAGTAGAACTAAGGGCGTTTAGAGCTTCAGTTGTTGTTTTTGTTGAGGTGTTGTTGTTGTTGTTGTTGATCTTTTCCTCATAGGAAATAAAAAGAGAAAGAATAACCTAAATATTTCCCTTTTAATGTTCAGTTTTTGTTAATACTATAAAGCGTTCAACCTTTTGTTTTGGCCATAGTTTGTAGGGCAAGGGTGTTGGATTTAATAATAGTAGGGCGTGTTTCTATTCTGTCTCCTGTTGTTCCCTTTAGGTCTGGAAATAGACTGAAAACATTCTCTTTTAATATGAGGAAGTCTAACACCCTCACCTATGGTCTCAATAAATATGAGTTGAATCACAATCTCTCTAACACAGTGTACATAGACAAATTCACATTATAATCTTCTAAAATAAATGATTTATTGCATGATAATTGTATTTGGTTGCATTACATCTTACAGATGTCCACATAAACTAAACACCTTCTTTGCTCAAGCTCGTTGTGAAGTTGACTGTTGTTTTCGACTATTGGTGCCACCAAGGCCCAAACATGTAAATGAAAAACAAAAAGGATCAATCATTGAGCATTTTTTCCCTCACATTAAATTGATCTTGATATTGTAATGCAAGTTTGTATTGAAGGTAAATCATCCATGTCTTATTAATTGTAGATATGGAGGAGTCAAGTGACTTGTATGACGTGCATGAGGAGAATGGCTCCCCTCCTTGGGAAGACCACGATCATCAGTGTCTGGAGGAGCTGGACAATGTGGAGTGTCTCAGGAGGAAGATCAAATTTTACTTCATGAACCCCTGTGAGAAGTACCACGCTCGCGGCCGTAAACCATGGAAGCTCATCTTGCAAATCATCAAAATTGCCATTATTACTATCCAGGTAAAAAGCTCAGACGTGACCTGAACATATGTTAATTGTGTCGCTTCAGCACCCCGATAACACTCCCCCTCATCTTAGTTGGTGTCCTTTGGGCTGAGCAACCAGATGGTTGTCACGTTCAAGGAGGAAAATCTGATGACGTTCAAGCACCTCTTCTTGAAAGATTATGTTGATGGAGGCATGGATACGTACGCTGTCTACAGACAGGCTGAGGTTTATGATCACATCGATTACATCCTGGAACAGGTACCTGACTACTGGCTTTCCTTTTGTTTTCTTCCTTGTCAGGAACACCGAGGAGGCATGAGTTTATTTGTTGGCGCTTCAGTTTATTTTGATCCATGTGACACATCGTCCTTTTGCTTTTGTGTTATTGCAAATCATTATTGGCATTATATAACTGCCTCTATGTGTGCCCATAGAGTTTAACAAGCTCCCATGACAAGATGTAGCTCGTCATGGGATTGAACTTTGTTCATGTTCTTTTGAATCTGTCATTTAGTTTTGTAGATTCTGACTGCATGAATCTAACCCTGAACTGTTGTAACACATGTTAACTGTTCATTTCTAGTACGGACATCTGCACAACATCACAGTAGGCAATCACGAATATGAGAAAAATGGTACTTTCTACAACCCCTTGTTAGTGTGTCAGGCGTTCTACAGAAACGGTACCATCTACCCGGGCAACGAGACCTTTGAAATTGATACCCATGTGCAAACGGGTATGTTGCCTGATTGTTTGAGTTGTGCATGGGACAACAGAATACTTAACCAGGTTTAAGGATTTTAGTTGCTGCTTTTTTTTTTTTTATTGACTTTTTTTCTTTTTGTTGTGGCATCTAACAGATTGCTTTAAAGTTTATCCGATGCATCATCCAACATTGCAGGAAGCACTTCCACATTTCCAATTGCATTTCAAAAGGTTTGCGCATGACATTTAATTAAAGTCTTCTCCTCACGCTTTTATACAGGATGTGAAACGCCTCAGTTAATGCATCTGCTCCGTCTTCCAGGATGCTTTCCGTCACGATCACATTTGTTCTGAAGGCCATCAATTTACAGACAGTGAGACATCGAGAGCTGCCGGACTGCTACGACTTTACTGTTACTGTAAGTCATTTGACTTGTCTTCATGGCTCAATAAACACCAGTGGATCACATCAGACTTTGTCTTTTAAAAGCGATGATTTGAAGCATCTGATCACTTCATCGCTGCCATAAATGTGACAATGATTCCTTATGACACTGCACCTGTTCACACAGCACAGATAGTGAAGATGAAAAGAGTCAGTGTGGAACTTGTTTATTTAATGAAACTACCCCAGGACACAGACCTGAGCAGTCTTCAAATGAAGGCATTTTTGCACACAGGGCCTTCTATGTACAGTACAATGTTATCTTCAGGGCCTGGAAAGTGAATGCGCAGCTGTCGGGTTTGACTTTAAGGATGTCGTCCTTTCTCTAAAATTGTCTTTCCTCCCTCAAACATGACTCTGGTTAACAGATAACTTTCGACAACCAAGCGCACAGCGGCAGGATAAAGGTTGACCTGGAAACTGATGTCGACATCAATGAATGCAGAGACTGGAAAGTAACTGGAGCGTGTAAGTTTGCTGAGCTGAATTTAGTGTGTACAAATGAATCTTCTTGCTTTCAGCTCATGTTCTGGGACTCATTAAAGCTGCTCTCTAAGCCTGAGGCTTTACCGCTCATGAAATTAGTTTGAAGATGCTCGTCGTTCTCAGGTGAGAGTAATTGTAATCTTTCTGTTCCCTCAGCTGCTAGAAACGTATACCTGACTGTGCTGTTTGACTGCCTCATCATTGTAACGTGCATCGCCTCCTTTGCCCTCTGCACACGCTCAGTGATCAATGGGATTCAACTGCAGTTTGTAAGTTAATTTAACTGACCTCTCTACTTTATTTGCTCATATGTAAGAAAGATATGATGCATATCTTCATTATAGTACGGTACTGTATTTATAAAGTGAAGGTAAGCCAATGCCAAAAACCTTTCACACCCAAATCAATACTGAAGGATAGAAGTTGCAACTTTTTACATGCTCAGAGTTTAGTTTTAGTTAGTTGGTCAATGTTGATTTTCAGAGAGAAAGATATATTGTCTGTAGTTCTCTTTTCCTTTTATCTTGCTTCTTGCTGCTAGTGATGTAATATGCTGCCCATTACTTTTTTGACTGTAGTTTGATCTCCATTATTGGGACTGTGCTCATTCCTGGGCCTGTATTCATATTATTTTTTATTTGTTTCATTCATTAAAATGTTAGTCACTCCTTTTTTCAAATTAATGACTCTTTAAAAACACAACTAATTAAAAACAAATAACTGTCTCACAACATTTTCCATACTTTCCCTATAATTTTTACTATGACATTCTATACTATGACAATTTGATAACCTTCTATATTATAACTTGTATATAACATAGTATACTATGAATTTATTCTATACTATACTTTGACATCCTCCATTCTCTTTGACATGCTAATGACATTTCTGTCATACTATATGTTGACCTTTTATGGCATACTATATACTGTGACATAAATATGAAATACTGTATTGTGACATTTTCACAAAATACTAAACAGATTTTGTTATGGCATACTACCGATGGCATTTTTATGACGTACTATGATACCTTTTTTTTTTCTATATCTTTTTAAATAATATTTTTGACATTTATTTATTTACTCTATTATTATTTATACTATGATTTAAAAAAAAAAAAAAAAAGGTTTTATGGAATACTAAACCATGATCTTTGTTTTCTGGCATTCTTTACAATGGCTTTTTTTCAAGACATACTATATTACTTTCATTACACACTAAACTATGACTTATGATATTATAACCTCATATTTGTGTTACTTTACTGTTACTGTAGTGTGCTTTTTACTCATCACTTATGCCACAGAGGGGACTTGTGCCTTTTTTATTATATCATATATTATTATTAATAATAATAATTTTTAATGACATTAAACTATTACATTTTTGTCATTACTTTTTCATTGCATAATATACCAACTTCATGATCTATTGTATTATTACTTTTTATGGCTGACTTCTTTGATTCATTTTGGGCTTCGATGATGCGTTACTTAAATACATGTACTTACAATCTTCATTTAATGGAACGTAAAAAATTGGTAACGCAAATATTATCTTCCGAAAACCTCTTTCCAGATATTAACAGTACAACTACCTGTATTTAATTGTGTTGTAAACAGGAGTACACGCTCTACTGCAAGAACCTTTTCGGTAATCAAGTCCCGTGGTCGGACAAGTTGGAGTTTTTGAATGGTTGGTACATCCTCATCATCGTTAGCGACACATTGAGCATCATCGGCTCCATTCTCAAGATAGAGATCCAGACTAAGGTAATGGGGGTATTCTACATACAGTATGACCGAGGTTGATCTACATCAATTGTTTTGCAATATTACTTTATATAAATAATAGAAACTGTCTACTCTATAGTGTGCTCTGATGTATTCCTTTAGTTTATTTGTCACATTTTCAGAGATCCATTTTTTTCTTTTAGGTCCTCACGAGTTATGATGTCTGCAGCATCTTCCTTGGGACCGGTACCATGTTTGTCTGGATCGGGGTCATCCGCTACATGGGCTACTTTAAGAAGTATAATGTAGGACCAGATCATTCATAACACATGCTCATTTGTTTTTGTATGGGCGTCACATGTACTGCAATCGTTCAACAATACCAATGCCACATTATTTACAATAGACGTCCCGTACATTGCAACAGTAACACTCATCAGCTTTGCTCTTTTAACCAGTAATCTAATTTCCTAAACTCTTTTTTCATGAGGTTTAAGATAGCTGCCAGTATTTCAATACAAACATCTTCTTTCGAAAGGTATTTTTTCTCAAAGTAACCATACATCTTGTGGGATCACTCTTTCCTCCAGCAGTGCAACACCGTACCTTGGCATTACATGCTACGGTCTTTATTTAACATTTGACCTGTAAGGTTATTTCAGGCCTATTCCTGATGATTGCACCAAATAACAGGAACCATTAAAAGAGAAGCTACAGTCCTGTGTGGGATTCCAGATACCTTTCTGATTTTTTTTTTTTTTTTAATACTATCTATTGTCTGTGGCCATTTTCAGATTCTCATCCTGACACTGAGGGCAGCGTTCCCAAATGTAATCCGTTTCATCTGCTGTGCTGGAATAATCTACCTGAGTTACTGCTTCTGCGGCTGGATTGTCCTGGGCCCATATCATGAGAAGGTAAGGACCGTTTACATAATGCAAAGAAAAGTCGGCTGTATTTTTATAAAAGCCAAACCAGAAAATATTTTCAATTCTAAATCAGGTTCTTCTCATTTCAGTAGTTAATCAGTGGTGGAACGTAACCAAATACATTTACTTAAGTAGTATTTTGAGATACTTTATATCCTTATATTATAAGCTACGCAGCAGTATATACATTTGTTAAAATTAGCACCCTTTACCAGCTGCAACATTACAGTAATTCAGATATGAATGCATCATTGATTCTAATCCAATAATATAATTCTGAAATGGACTATTCCACATAATTAGTATTTTTGGTATCATCTACTTGGAAATGCAGTCAGACTTTAGTTACTTGTAACAGTGGTACTGTAACTTTTACCCAGGTAAATATACATCTTCCATCAGTGGTTCATCTTAACAGACTGATTCAAGTAACACTCTTTATTCTCTTGGACCTTTTGTTTTAGTTTCGGACCTTGAATACGGTGTCAGAGTGTCTGTTCTCCCTCATCAACGGAGACGACATGTACCCCACCTTTAAGAACATGAAGCAGAAGAGCCGCCTGGTGTGGATCTTCAGCAGAGTCTACCTCTATAGCTTCGTTTCGCTCTTCATCTACATGATCCTCAGCCTTTTCATCACAATCATCACCGACACCTATGACACTATCAAGGTGAGGATTATTCATTTTAGATAATTATAACCCACTATTATCTACCTTACCTTTTGATGTGAAGGATGATTTGTATGCTGGTTATTCAGAGAAGAGTAATATTTTATTTGCAGCTGTTATAGCAAACTATTAAGAGTATTAACTGTCACTTTTTGCTCCTCATTTAGCGTGGAATCCCGACATCAGAGCTGCAAAAATTCATGTCAGTCTGTAGAGATCTGCCCAATTCTGGAATGTACAGACTTGACGAGAAGAAAGACTGCTTCTTGAACTGCTGCATTACCAGGTAGGTCTAATGCAGCTCACACTGGTCATTTCATAGTCTAATATTGTTATGTCAACCATTTTGGATGTCCCTTATGAGCATTAATTAAACTGGGGATGTGAGCGCAGTGTGCTAAACTAAAGCACTTTAATACTCTATGTAGTTGGTGGACATAACTGACTCTAAGCTGAGATATTTTCTCATTTCAGGTGCAGGAAGCATCAGAAGAGGCTGACGTCGGACGCATAGCAGGTGTTCAATATTTAAAAAAAAAGGTCATTTTAAACAGAATAGCCTTTTATGTATACATTCAGTGGGAGTCTTAAAACTATGCCTCTGGTTTGCTCAGGAGATTAATTTTATGTGAAGGAGCAGTTTTTCAAAAGACAGAGCTGGAGACACTGAAGTCTGGTCTTTATGATGCACAGAGCACTTTTAAATGCACTTATTTATACTGATATTTAGATGGTAAAACAAGATTGTCACACTAACATTTTAAGCATGTCATTTGGAAGTATCCCAATGTTGTACACTGAAGATAAATCAAGGTTGAATAAATGAGTGAACTGTAAACTCACAAGATTTTATTTCTCCATTGTCGAGAGAAGGTTCCAATACAAAAGCTAAAATTAATTTTTTTTTCTCCTCACATTAATTAATTCGTTGTAATGTTGCAAAAGATACAAATTACATTTCTGGTCATGGCAATAATAACTCCACCCGTACAAGTCTTGAGAAGCCATAAATGGCTCAAATAGTCACTACTGCAGTAGTAGTGGTGGATGTGGACCTTTATTCCCCCAGAGAAAATGTTGAGTTGTTGTTGGAGAGATAAAGTCAAGATGTACTGCTCTTAAAGCCTTAATATAGTCGCAAATAGGCAGAATATGCATTCCAATTTGCTTAATTACTCGAGATAGGTTCATATAATCCCTTCATCTTGGTTTATGTCCTTTAGTCCAAACAACACAACCCAGTTTGTGTGAATGGCTTGATGCAGACGCCACCGGTAGAGGTCTTTGATTAAAACACCCAGCATGGGGCACCACAAAAAAGGTGATGACTACCCAGAGATGCTGTCAGACCTCTTAAAACAAGTCCATACGTCTTGAACACCTAAATTCCTACGTTTACAGTCGCAATGACCAGTGTTGTAATGTTTGAGACCTTGATTCCTTATAGTGTCTCTTGCAGCCTTGCACAAGGAATTGTGGTTCCAAAAAAAGGAAGCTTGGTTACTTCATCTCATCTCCGAAGTGATTTTTCACTCATGGAGTCAGTCTGGTTTGGATTGGGTTACGCCAGACGGTGGTACGACTCGCTGCTCCTCCATCCTGTTGGACTGGGAACGCTGGATGAGACTGAAAAAATCTTCATCTGGAACAGTTGGTCCCGTAGCTTTAGAAGGTGGAGCAGCACACCTCTGGTCGTTCAGTCGGGAGCCCTAAAGCATCGACGAGAGACAGCTGTGAGTGCAATTATACTGATGAATATCAAGAGCACAAGGAGCCACATGTACATCACTGACAGTGGAAAGCTCTCAATCAATTAGGTCTCTTAGATGGTTATACTATGTAAATACAATGTACAAATGCAAGTATTTGAGAGGAAATACGTCTGCTTATTTGGGTGTGAGCAATAAATACTAAAAAGGCACCAAGATGGTTTTGTCCAGTGTCAGTGCTGAAATGTTTAAATAGCCTTTAAATGAACGTTGTATACACCTTCCCACTCTAAACGGAAGAAAATAAATTGCAATAACTGTACTGAAGTCTCCAAAAGAGCATCTACGACTTTCAAAAAAGTGGTTGAAAAGGATATAGCTCAAGCCTATCGTCTCCAAGAAGTTTCCAGTAAAGAACCATATAATGCGTTACTAAATTTATGATTTTAGTCGGTGCACACATGTTAAACCTGTCCACAGAGAAGCATACAATTAAACATGCCTAGAGAATAACAATTATATTCATATTTATTTGGCTTTCTCCCCGAAATTACCAAACTACGTAGTTCTTTTCAGGACACCTCTTAACATTTAGTAGGGTATTATTCACAAAATGACTAAAATAAAATAAAATAAATACTGTATGGTTGAGCAGGAGGGCAACATACTGGGTTTATTTTCCTCACCTGGCACTTTACTAGCATATCGAAGAAGACATCATCCCCTTCAGGCTGCTCAGCACTGGCCTCGAGGTGACTGTACAGGGAGGGTATGAGAGGCGAATCTGTACTGGAGATCGGGTCTGGGACGAGAAATGAGTGTTAGCCACGGACTGAGTAGTGGTACTGATGGTGATGAAAATCTGCAATATTTTGTCACCTTGAGGGGGGAGTTGATCTGTGCTGGAGGTGGAGGGTGTACGAGGCAGGTTGGATGTGCTGAGACGTAAGCCAGGAAAATGGCTCAGGCTGACTCGTTGGTCGTCCAGACGACGGGCCTGGGAGCTGGCCAGCAGCTCCAGGAAATGACCAGGATCCTGCAACGGTGTTTCGCTCTCCAAAATAGCTAGAAACAGAGGTACTTATTATCTGGGTGGAATTAGTAACAGATGGTGTATGGTGTTACAATTGGTAACAGCGAGTTGTGCCTTTTTACTCCGAACCAGCATTTCATTCTGATATGTAGAAAAAAGACGGCCACAGAAATGAGTTTCAGAAGGATGAGATGTTATTCAATGAAATTTAAAGCAACGCTCCAACCAAAATCTATCTTTTGAGCATCAGTCCCCCTCATTGCTTTTTACGGTTGGCTATAAAAAAAATGTTCCATGAATGCTGTGATGAGCTTGGATTCATGACCATTACAAGAGGAGTTCATCAATAACTATTTTCAAGATGGGCAAAAAAGTAAAAACAGAAGCTGCTTTCTTCAGTGAAGGATGACACCACACACCTTTTATAATACACTTCATGGCAAGAAACAGAGTGTTTGATACTCAAATCATAGATTTTGGGTGGCTTATTACTTTAAGTCATCTTTGACACAAACACAAAGGATGGCACAATATTTACTACGTGAAGGACACGCGCTGCATTCACACCATAGGAGCAAAACTGACTCTCAAAAGGGCGACTCAATATGAAGACCAATCGGCTTGTCTTTAAAGAAGGACAAACTTATAGCTTAATAAGAAAATAACTTAATAAGTCAGAAAATGGTACTATTACATATGGTGTGAACACAAGGGGCTGACTCACGTTTCCTTTCAGCTACAGGTGGGGTGGAGGAGGGAGAGGAAGGAGCAGTGGGGTGGCTCTGGCCGTCCAGCAGGGAGCACCTTTGGTCGTCCATTCTGTTGCCCTGGAAACGAGAGAGGAGGTCGAAAAAGCCATCCTCGCCAATCGTGTCCCGAGATCCAGGCTAGAGCGTAAAAAAATAATTATTGAACATTAGAACATGACATCAGATTATTATTCCGATCAGGTCAGCAGGCGTTTAATGAAAACAATCAAAATACAGGAAAGAAAGGAAAGGATTAACAGCATGAACATAGAGTCACCTCCTACTTAACTCCTGTTACAGAAGCCACTTTTAGTTTGGGGCTAAAACGATTTGTTGATTTGTCGTCTGACAGGTAACGAACGCATTGGGATTCTTAGAAATAGTTGATTATTTTTGGGAAATACTGGAAAATTGTGATTGGCACTTTTACACTATTTTCTGACAGGAAAAGTGCCCTTTTATTATTAATTATTGATTAAACAGATGTACTGCTTTGATCTGCAAATATGTACTACACTCAGTGTAATCCTCTTTGGAAGATTTTAAATTAAAAACAAGTGCAAGCTGGACTTTCACAGTGCATCATTCTGCAAAACAGGGTTGCACAACAAAATGCAAGTTGTAGTCTATGCTACACAAGAAGAAGACAAAAACGGAAGGATGAGGATGAGTGGATATGATTATTCCTGTGTGCGTGTGGACAGAAAGAGGTCATTTCTGACACCACAATACAAAAGGCGTTTTCATTAACAATCAATTTTAAAATTGACTGAACTTGATTGTTTTTTTCACACAAACTGAAGTATGATATTGTTTTGGAACACACGAGCCAAAAACAATCCCACAATGCAACACAGAAACATTTCCTCATTCAGCCTTAAAACTGTATGTGGGAAAAACTCTTAGGAAGTGAGGCTGTGTCATAGGATACATGTTTCACTTTGTCTCGAGTGTGAATCATCATTGCTCATCGTGTGGGTTCCATGGATGTTATGAGTGAGCAGGACAGTCTAGTATATTTAGAAACACCTTCGGAGACACCGGCGCTTCCAGCTCAGGAGCCGAGTGCTCGGTGCGGTTTTCATCCTGGTCTTTAGGAGAGGATTTGGGGTTCTTCTGCTTCTTGCTTTTCAGCCGATGGAAGAGGAAGAGCTTCGTAGAAGCCATGATTGTGTGGTTTTTTGAAGATCCAGGAAATACGTCCTCTTCCCAGTCCTGTACATCAAAGTGTATCGAGATTGACAATTGTAATTGAACATCACTGACAGATTCATGTCAGAGGTTTACCGTTTTAACCATGTTAACTATGGGGTTGGGTGAACAGGTTCTTGGGGAAAAGGAAAATGTATTATATTGTACATGACAAGAACACAAGTCTCTTCTCATGTCGGCCCACATGTTCCTGAAGCAGAAGGCTGACTTGGTTATTAATCTTGCAATTAAAACCAAGATAGTTGCGAAGCACCAAATTCAGGAAAACTGCACCCTCTACTTTCGTGCACTCACATTGTCACAACAGCAGTTAGTTGAAAAAAGTAACCATATTATTGCAGCATAGATTATCTAAAAATAAAATAATAACTTCAATTTATAATGACAAGCAGAGTGGCGCTTACAAAGACAATGTTCTATATTTCAAGCGAAGGAATGTATACATACTAAGTAATTTCATACATACTGGATGAGCAGATGAATCTCCAGTTAGTTTTTTGTCAGGACTTGGACTCAGTCCCAGGTTCTCTGCACTGCCGAGTATCCTTGCTGAAGACTTGACCCCTAAAAAAATAATTAAAAAAAGATACAAAATTCAATAGTGTGGGCACTTAATATGTATACATAACTTTCACAACTACAGGAAAACTGTTTTTAAAGTGCACTGGGAAGTTTACTGCATGGTTTACGTTCATGTAGGACTGTGTATATGGGGTTATTTCAGTCTCCTTAATGGCAAATGCGCACACAACAATTCACAAATATATTCGATTTACAAATGCACACAGAAGGGTTTACAAATACATTCCAATGATTTATATCAATGTATAAAAAAATAAATCACAAATATATTTCTGCATATCTGTGGTCAGTTCATCTAGAAGCCGCCGATTTAAAAAGATACGCCGACGGTTTGAGTTCCTGGTCGCGGGTCCATGAGTCCCACAGCACCGGGCCGTCAGCTTTCTGTTGCCCGCCGAGAGCAGCCTGATCCCGGCAGGACTTTTTGAAATGATCCGCTGGCTCCGATTTCTCCGTAGCGGTTAAACATGAGATATAATTCAGTTTTGAGGATCTAACGAGCAATCTTTATTAGTTTATTATTTATTCACAGTAACGTTACATCAGTTTGACGGAGGGAAAGGTTAAGATTCATAACTTAAGATTTTAATTTAACTTTTACTTTGAACTACAGAGGTGTCTTTTGACGTTTGACCGAATTGATTGCAATTATATGTGTATCTATATAAATATAATATTAAGTATTTATATCAAATGCATTAAAAAATACATATGAATTAATTGTGAATTACAATGAATTATTACATATTCATAATATATTACATATAATATATATATTCAAAATAAAAAATACATATTAATTAATTGATAAAGCAGGATATGCTCCAAGGAGGTCAATTACAGTAAAAATAAAATCAATAAAATCAATGTTTAACCGCTACGGAGAAATCGGAGCCAGCGGATCATTTCAAAAAGTCCTGCCGGGATCAGGCTGCTCTCGGCCCGGTGCCGGCGGGACTCAGCTGTCCCACGAGCCGGACCTCAAACCGTCGGCGTATCTTTTTAAATAGCCGGCTTCTAGATGAACGGATCACAGATTTGATGCTTAAACAACTAACTTCTCGCCTGAAAACATCCTAAAATGTCATGTTGTGACTCAACAACTGTAGTATTTAGAGAACGTCAACTTTCAGTTGTGTGTACCAGCGCCATTGTTTGACTTATCACCTCCGCAAATTCCGTAACTGTACGCTGGCAACGCCCTCGTGGGTAGGGGAGGGGGGAGCTGCACTCATGTGATTGGTTGAAAATGAGGGCGACGTCTGATTGGCTACGGATAGGTCCATGTAGAAAAAATGCATTTATGAATCCAAAGGACGGCAGGGGAGTCTCATAAATGCAACTCGTAAATGTGAAGCTTTTCACAAACAAATGCAGAAATATATTTGTGATTTTTTTTTTATACATTGATATAAATCATTGGAATGTATTTGTAAACCCTTCTGTGTGCATTTGTAAATCGAATATATTTGTGAATTGTTCTGTGCGCATTTGCCATTAAAGAGACTGAAATAACCCCATACATGTACCACATCGCCTGCATGTACATGTGAGTGCATCCAAAGCACGGCTAGAGGTCAAAAACCTCTCAGATAAAACAAAAACTCACAATAAAAGATGGCCTGTCCTGGAGATCGGAAAAAGTTATTTTTCTGGAATGTTTGAGATAATATCTAAATGTTTGCATAAAGATTATTTTACAGTTTCTGGAAATCATGCATCTAAAAATGCAATTACACAGGTTCACAAGTGTAATGGAATACTGCTCCAAAAGGGATTTGTCAAAATCTCTTGAAAATTACATGCTTTTTGGGGGAGTGCACATTTACCTTGGAGGCTGGGGTAACCCTGGTAGCTGACTGGCAGAGCAGAGCTATTAGTGTTGGTGTTGCGGAAGATGTTGGGGTGAATGTTGGAGTTGGACTTCAGGCCTACGACCAGCCGTAGGTCCGACAAGTTCATCCTGGCTGTCACCTCGCCACTTTTGTCTCCGGTCTGCAACATCAAAGCTAATGTAAGCATATGACTCCAAAACAAAAAGACACATTAAACTACTGTTAAGTCATTTTCTACACTGGCTTTGCAGTTCGTTCGTCCGTAAAAATCCTTCATGAATGTAGACAAACAAACAAAAAATACACTATTCATTGCTGTTCCCCATGCAACCACTAGAGGGGTGTGTGGCCTGATGGCAGCTACTGAGGTAAACAGTAAACAGTCACCTCTTTGGCAATTTCCAGATGTTTCTCAGCAAAGTACATGGCTTGCTGATGATTCCCCAGGGCGGTGTGAGCATTTCCCAGACTCCAGTATGCTCTTCCTTCACCAACTCTGCAGCAGACAAACAGGCTGATCAACTTTAGCTGAGATTACGCAAGAATGGGAAGGGCATTCAGCAAACTTCCATGCAGTACAAAAACAAGTTGATATTTTGAGTAAATTCAATCTCACATAGTATGTGCACACATTTCACAGAGGGTACAAATATTCTCCATTACTTTTTTCACGAATAAGTTTCTATTTATGTGAAGAGTAAAGAGACATTTTCAAAACCAATAATCACATAAAATTATATATATATATATATATATATATATATATATATATATATATATATATATATATATATATATATATATATATATATACACACACACACACATAGCTTAAATGACAATGTGGCTGTGAAAATTTATTTTAGCATAAATCTTGGTTCCTTTTCCTCAGACTGTAAAAATAGACAGGGCCTCCCACGATAAGAAGAACAGCATTGCTTTGTTCGTGGAGATGTTATAGTGGAAAAGCCTATAAACACTGACTTCATCTGTATGGTGAAGGAAAACAAGTTGTCATACTTTTCATGTAAGGAGCAAATTTAAAATGCAATCTATAAAAAGAGCCATTTGCATCTTTTCTGGCATCTCGTAGCTGTTATTCTGTGTTAGTGACATTAAATCCCATAAGAGAGACTCCAAGTGCTGTTTCTGTCTGACTTTCTCTGCTTTTCAGTGTGTTGCCGTATAATTGTAGCTTCATGGGTGTTGGCAGTAATGCCACCAAATTGTGGCAGGTAATTAGTTCAGAGGCCACCCACTTTGAAACTGTTCGTTTTCATTATACTTCAAAGACAGTTTGGCAGAAAGCTGACAACAAATGGCTTTTATTGCCGATACCTGTCATTGAGGTCCTGAGCAATGACCAGATGTTTGAGGTGGTAATCAATGGCTCTCTCATAGTCTTGCAGTAGTGTGTAGGTGTTGCCCAGACTGTAACAGGCCTGGGCCTCCACGGCTTTGTCCTTCAAAAGCCTGGCCAGCTGCAGAGTCCTCCTGGGGGCGAAACAGAAGAGGAGGAAGACGGTCAAGGAATGTCTTGGGTGGGAGCAGGAGAATGATAGTCATCTGCTACTTTCTTTGTTGCAATTGTCCTCTATATCAAGAAAATACTGGATTAAAACTTTGGAATGTAATCAACTACGGCTGCTGAACAACTACATGTCTGTACCGGTCCGTGGTGGTTATACATGACTTTGTTGTATTCAAATCATTGTCTTCTTTATACAACCAAAACCGTAACACTTGTAAGCAGATTTAACGATATTCTTATTTCCTTATGTGCTTATGAACTTTTAATTGTGCTTATGGTTCTGCGCTAAATATGTAAGCTTATTGTGCTTACATATTTATGGGTCTGTGCTTATGTACTCTTGTGGGTTTTGTTTTAATACCATCGACCTGCCCGCAACTGCAGATAAAAATTAATCTGAATCTGGTGGCTCATGTTAATTATTAATGTGTCATTAAGTATTAATTAATTTACAGTATTTGTCAGCAATGTTAACTTCAACTATGAAGACCTATTTTATATTCTAACTTACTATATTGTCATTCATTTTCTGTTTATAGCCTTCACTTATGAATGCCTAGAGGAGTTATACCTGCTGATAAATAAAATACATATCTGCTTACAACTACATTAAAGTATGTTACAACCAATTTATAAAATGGCCATATACTGCTCATAAATGCTAAATAGAAGGACATAAAACGTAAAGTTTTTCAAAGAAAACCCATTCTTACTTGCTTTTGTCGATTAAGCGTTTACAGTAAAAAGAAGAAAAAGTATTCCAGGGTCAGGACTGTGCAAAAATGAAAAATGTCATCAGTCCACGTTTTGTCCGCGTATGATGAAGACAGAGATATCCGTCAAAGACCATTACGATGTGAGAAAGGCCTCCAGCCTCCCTTGTTTACTCACTTGTAATGACCAGCCGCCACTTCAAACTGGCTGAGGAATATGTGAGCATTGCCAAGGTTACAGTGGGCCCTCCTCTCAGCAGACTTATCCCCAAACTCTTTGGCGATGAGCAGCCGCTGCCAACAGGACAAACAGGAGGATGCACATTACTCAAAATAAAAGAACATTTTAAAAGGAAATCAAGATGGACAAATCCTTTACAATTATGAGGTGGGTGGGGAAAAAAGGAATACGAATAAAAACTTTAGAAAACAGTGTGTAACATGTAGGCGGGGGGGGGGGGGGGGGGTAATTGTCATACATGCAATATATTATGCATAACTGTGTTTTCCTTAGAATATAATGACTTGAAACTAAGAATCGTTAAGTTTTTGTTAGCTTAGGAAAAGCTATTTATGTCCATGCCGGCAGCGGGTCCACCATGTTGCACCGGCATGTTTCTACAGCAGCTCACCGGCTCCAGTGACAACCTTTCGTAATTTTAGGTTATGTGAAGGTAGGGATAGGCACTGGAAAAATTTAACCGGGACTGCTTTTTAATGTTTTGGTGTAACATATTTTCACGCTGCAGCGTGCATCTCCTCTGCTCTCTCTGTCGGGGCTGAGCTTGCTTGTCCACCCCCCAAATATTTAGTTATTTCTAAAATCATAAATAACTTCTAATCCTGTTCTGAATTTGGTCGTTTTTAAAAACAATTATTTAGTCATGAAGAAGAAAAGAGTATTGATAAGAGCAGCTCCTAGTAGTAATAAAGTCCCAGCGATACCTTTCCCAACTTGAATGCCACCATAGTTCTGCGACACGCTTGGAAAGAGAGGTGAGGGGTATGTTGTTGCTTGCAATCTGCAACCTCACCACTAGATGCGTCATTTCCACACACTGTTTCTGTCACAAAATGAGTCAAATATCAACTAATGTTTCTTGTCTGTAAAAAGCCTTTAAAAATACAGAGAACAAATCCAATTGGAAGCAGGTGATGTGTAGCAGACACTGAAGACACACACGTTTGCCACCTACCTTTTCGTGTGCATCTGCTGCTTTTTCAAAGTCTCCCAGAAGATAGTAAGTGTTTCCAAGGTTACCATGGGTACGACCTTGGGCTGCCTGATCGCTCAAGTCCTTCACCAGGAACAGGTTTGCTCTTTGTAAAAAAATAATACAAAAAAAAGAAAACACATTGATGTTTTTGATTGCTTAGTTTTCATAGAAATTATGTTTTTTTTCCGGCAACGTAAGAGCAGTCGCAACAGAAACAATCCTTTAAATTAATTAACTAGGCTTGAGTGTATATACCCTTGACAAAATAATGTTCACACATTTTAATGAGTTTGGGGGCTAGTAAGTAGTTTGATTGGACCGACAAGCAGGAGAACAACTTCGTCAACATTGCCGAAAGGTAAAAGTTGATGCAGCCAATATGTGAGTCAGAGAAAGCTTTTTTGTTACAAAAATCAACCAGCTTTGAGTTGGTTACATTTTATATTTGAGGATCTTGGCTGGCAAATTTACAAAAAGCAGGGAAGTGGGGCTGATGATAAAATATTAATATGGTCCTGAAAATTATGTACATTACTTAATGCAAAATGCACTATTTGCCCAGCTGAAAGTATGTATATGAATAATGCACAAAGATTGAGTTGACTGTTCACATATGAAACATTTAAATTAGCCATTTACTTGAGGAAAACCTGAGAAGGAAAAGAAAACACTTCATCAGGAAAAACTGTAGTTCTTCTCAATGCACAGTTCATGTGGAATGTTTCCACGTTATTTACGAACATAGAAATATTTATTTTGTAACTTTTCCACTCTTTTGTTTCTGTATAAGTATTACCCAAAGACACATGATTTGTAAAAAAAAAAAGCCATTTTCTTGTAATCCCATGTGGGTTGTGTCAGATGTTTGGAATGACACAAACAAACTAAAACTAACAGTTTATTGTCAAACCTGTGACTCTGCAGTTGAGGTCTTGGTCTGAGGAATGAAGTAATTCCTCAGGACTTTCAAAATAAATGCAAAACAACAAATATCCAATGTTTGGTGATACCAACTCACTCATAGTACTGTGCAGCTTTCCTCAGGGCGATCCTGGCCTCCTCTGGGAACTCTCCTGGCTCTGCTCCAGTCCAGCAGATGCTCTTGCCCTTGGCGTGGTAAACGTTCCCGAAATTATACAGCGCTCGAGCCTGCCCAACCTACAGCACGCACACCAGATTTTCACAGACGGAAACAAGAGTGACCAGTGCTGTAATTACATACTTAAAATACACTGACACCAGACCTGCTTGTGTTTGCATGCGGGCTGGCAAACTATTCTAGATGTTGCTGCGCAGGCGCTTCGCAGTCATCGTGCACACCAAAACTATTCTGTGGCTGCTGAGCAAGTCATGTGGTATTGATTAAAAACAAATTAGGATCCATTCATTCTAATCAAAACAAACAGGCCTTTTAGTCAATTACAGAACACTAAAAAGCCTTCCAGTGTCAGTTTATTAAGATAAAAGAACTAAAGAAAGAATTCCGCTGCACCTAAATTACTTCCTTGTAGTTCTAAAATACCACTAAAATATGGCCCACCTTGTCATACATGGCTCTGGTGATATCCAAATGTCTTTGGCAACAAACCACTGCTTCATCATACCGTCCTAAAAGTTTTAATGTGTTCCCAAGGTTGCCGCTGGCTTTTGCTTCACCAAGTTCATCTCCAATGGTTCTGGGATTTCAAAGAAGAAAAAAACACATGAGGAAATTATTAGACTGGAAGATTAATGGATTACTAAAATGTACGAGTTGAGAAACACAACAGGCGAGAAAGTAATTTACAGTCGCAAGCAGCGATGCAGTGGAGATAGATTCTCAAAATTTAAATTATGGAGATGGAGATTTTAAAATGTTGTAGTGTTGTTCAGAATATATTGTTAGAGACCTCCATACAAATAGTATGCACAGGTTCAATATTTTATCTGCAGAAAACCCAGGTATTTCTCAAGGCTGTCCAAAAAAAGAGGGTATGGTTTTAAAACAATTATTAAGGAAGTGAAACTGTTTACCTAGTAAGTGTGAGGTCATGGCGATGGTACTCCAGGGCTTTGTTATACTCTTGTAGGTGAAAGTAGGCATTGCCCAGCTGGCTGTAGATGGCACTAAGGATTTGAAGGTCCTCTGTTCCAACCTGGATTGCAGACTCAAAGAAGGACACACCGGCACGATAGTCGCCAGCCTTACAGAGCCGCTCACCTTCCAGAGCCAGGTCCAGACACGATGATTCCATCCTGCAGGGAAGGGGGAACTACGTGAGACACGAATGTGAACTATGTCCAAAACTCAAGACATTTCTGAAATACTTCACACTGCATAAGGATCAGGAGCAAAATTATACCCCTACTTTACATTAGTATACCCAATAGAGGGCTTACTGTATTTATTACAGTGGAGTAAATAATTATTTGATCCCTTTTGATTTTGTAAGTTTGCCCACTGACAAAGAAATGAATGGTTAATATAATTGTAATGGTTAATATAATTGTAATGGTTAATATCCAGAAAATCACATCATATAAAAGTCATGAATTGATTTTCATTCGATTGTGTGAAATAAGTATTTGATCCCCGAGCAAAACATGACTCAGTAGTTGGTGGAGAAACCATTGCAAGGTCAGAAGTTTCTTGTAGTTGGTCACCAGATTTGCGGTCCACTCCTCTTTGCAGATCCTCTCCAAATCCTTAAGGTTTCAAGGCTGTTGCCTGGCAACTCAAAGCTTCCGCTCCCTCCACAGATTTTCAATGGGATTAAGGTCCGGAGAATTGGCTAGGCCACTCCATGACCTTAATGTGCTTCTTCTTGAGCCACCGTATAATTTGGGTCAGTCGCCCTGGAAGACCCATCCATGACTCAGTTTCAGTGTCCTGGATGGAGGGAAGGAGGTTTTCTGCCAAGATTTCCCGGTACATGGCCCCGTTCATCCTCACCTCGATGCGGTAAAGTCGTCCTGTCCCCTTCGCAGAGAAACACCCAAACACGGCAAGTTGAGTTGATGCCAAAGAGTTTGAGTTTGGTCGCATCACCTTCTCCCAAGCCTTTTCTGAATCATGCAGGTGGTCATTGGCGAACTTCAGACGGTGTAGTTCTGGGCTGATCCCTCACCGTTCTCAAGATCATCGATACCCCTTAGAGGCAAGATCTTGCGTGGAGCCCCAGGCCGAGGCGATTGATGGTCATTTTGTGTTTCTTCCATTTCCAAATAATCGCACCAACAATTGTCTCGTTCTCATTCCAGCCTTGTGAAGGGCTACAATCTAGTCCCTGACGTCCTTAGACAGGTCTTTGGTCTTGCCAATAGTCCATGGTGGAGAGGCGTGGATCTGATTAATTTATTCTGTGGACAGGTGTCTTCTATACAGGCAACAGTTGCGATTTGGACTACTTTCTTAAAGAGAGAAGAATAATCTAACCGGTCTGTGGGAGCCAGCATTCTTGCTGGTTGGTAGGGGTTCAAAACCCCCAAAGAATTCAATAATACTTTACATCACGTTAAAATGTCAAAGTCAGTCAGCAAATACTCACATTTGAGAGGCTAGAACCACTGAATGCTTGTCTGACAACTTACAAGGATAACAACAATTATTAAAACCTTTGTTAATTTATGTTTTGTTGATCAATTTATTAATTAATTGAAAATTGCCAATTTTAAGCAACTATATACTATACAGATACAGAAACAGCAAATGTAAAGCCGAGAGAAGTCCAGACCATGTGAAGTCACAGACAAGAACGTTAAATCCAAAATTGGACGGAGCATTTCCTGTCTGTCGTGGGCCTAAAAATGCAGAAATGATCCAGGAATGAAGATGGTTACATTGAACTAGGAACACAAAGTAAACACTGAAGTGTCTGTGATAATGACTACCATTGAATAGTCTCCACACCCTTCCAAAAAAAACAAGATCACCCGTTGTAGTCAACATCAAACTGTCAGTAATGGAAAAAAAAGAAACCGGATTGCATCATAGGATTGTAAAACAAATCCAGTCATGCATGGGTGTACAGGAGAACCATCGTTTACTTCATTTGTAGGATGCATTTTCAAGATACAACTTCAAGAGTTGAATGTAATTTATTCCAGTTGACAGATCCTAAACTTGGATGAAACAATAATTTACCTTGCTGTATTCAGACCTAGTAAGAGTTTTATATTTACAAACTGAATTGAATCGCTTTTCTTTTACAGTAATTGTACATAAATGCATATCATATGAAAACAAAATTACATTTGCCAGCATCAATTTTAATTTGAATAATTACAGGTTTATGACTTGAGGCTTGTTTTCCAATATCCCTCAACACCCATCAAAACAAGAATGGGTTAGACAGCTAGCTCTCGAAGGGTAGCGAGAGTACTCTGCGTCCATGTGGACTTTTAATCCCCCGAGAGACACAAAGTTAGGGCTCCTAGACAGACACTTCCTCCCGGTCCGTCTCCTGACCTCCAAACAAAATGCTTTATTGATGGTTACAGTTGTTAAGGTCTGCTGGCCCAGACAAATAAGAAAAACTCTGTTGTATTTCTTGCATGAATTATTCATTTATTATCCTGTCAACTTAATGTATCAATGACCAATTGTGGCTCCACACAAGTCACTCATTTCCTAGTCTAAATTACCATGCTTTCTGACAACAGAACAATTAATTACCTTGAGTCAATGCAAATGGATATAGCAATGCCCAAACCCACGTACCTGTTGCCTCTGCCCATTCTGATGCACTTAAGACAGTTTGACACGACGGACATTTCACGTTTCCTGATCACTTTCTGGAGCGCAAACAGCTCTTTCAGCACAACACCATTTACCTTCTCTTCCTTCACGTGCATACACATAACGCACACAGCCACAGTGTACCAATTTCATAAAAATAATGAAAACAGGGCTCCCTTGGATCTGCTGCTGTCCGTCAAAGCTCCCTGCGGAACAGCAAAACAAAAAGGACTTAATCCGCTCAGCGTTCACATTGACCTTAACGGTCCGGAGCTGGGGCTAGAAACCTTTTGTTTAAGTGAGCACAGATTAACAACAAATTGTTCGCAAGCAGAAAAGAACAAAGAGAGAATGGTTTAGCCGATTGTCGTATTCCTCTATGACTTAGCCATTGGTATCCTGCATCTCTAAGCCACCCGATGGTGTGTGTCACTTCCAATTAGGCCAGATCTCAGTGGTAATTATAGCTACTTTAAGTGGCTCCAGTGAACCCATAGGGCTATTTGCTTAATACAAAAGAGCATTCAGCCGCAGGCAGAATGGACAGGAATTTTCCTGCCAACCTGTCAAAAATAATGTTGTATACGTTTTAATGAGATGCATTATTTGTTATTTTCCATAATTCTCAATGATAGCTTGGGGCAAATCCCACCAATCCCTCCAAAGCCTCCAGTAACTCAGCTGTAGCCGTTCAAGATAAATCCACTCGTCTGCACCAATGTGCCCTCTAGGGGAAGAAACAATATGGTGCCTCAGCATTAGAAAAACCCATGTTACATTAAAGCTGCTTCCTCTGACAAAAACTACATTTTATCAGATCATGATAACGTTATAATTTATCCAAGCCAAATACAAATTCTTATTCAATGGCCTTGAACCTTGAGCGCATTATATTGTTACTCAATGGAGCCTCCGTTAACAGCTGTTACCTTCATTATTTACCTAAGAAAGACTGTGCTGCCCACCAGCAGCTAACAGCTAGCGTAACTATCTTTCCTCCTGCCGATTTCAACAGAAATGAGTTTTTCACAATGTAGCATTATCAGTGAAAATATAGGGTACACAAGAGTGTTTAACCACAGGTGTCTAGTACTATTCTGCCGATTGGGCAGGATCTACGGATATCGAGTGACAGGTTTTGTTGTTGTAGTTCCTGTGGAGCTTTAGTGGGCTGATATATTATATGAATACCCTGATATCAGATTGGTGCATAGACTTACGTACTTTTAATATATGTCAACTCTACCCTACAATGACAATGTAGCCTGCAATCAGGTGCATATTCTAACAATTGTTTCAGTCATGCCATGAAATATTTACATTCGGGTTAGTGAAGACCTCCTGTGGTCTGCTCAGCATCCTTCATCAGTTTGCCAATAAGGTGTCCTGTTACTGCCACAGAAAAAACTATCGTTTCTATCCCCCCTCACAGGTATGTGGACACACAAATCTGTAAATATACCCATAAATAAATCAAGCACAAGCAGATGAAACTAAAATATTGACTGATATATGAACATTGAACTGATTATACTTGATATCCTTTGTATAAATGAACAAACTAAAGAATTACACATTTTACTCAAAGAATATTTTTTTAAATCCATTTGGGCTGCAACTAACAATTCTTTTTATAATTGATTAAATTGCCAATAATTTGTTCCAATCAGTTGATTGTACGAGTAGCTGTAACCACAGTTTTAGCTTGAGACAATATTTGGACTATTATGAAAAAAAATTCCAATTCATTTTTTGTTGGATTAATCAATTAATTGACTAAATGTTTCCGCTCTAATCCATATGCAATACTATGAGGTCAATCTATCATCAAAGTTAATGCATTAAGGCTTTTATCACAGAATATGAAGCACAAACATATGTAACTTTCTTTAAATACTCAGCAATGAAAACAGATAATTTAGCAATCATCTCATGTTCAGAAAGTACATACAGATACGGTTAATGTGACACTGAATATGCAGCATACCTCTGGCGGACATGAAGTAAATGCTCCCTGTCCTGCACACACTGCAGAGAAACGCCGCCATACATGACAGTCAGCCTGGAAGTCCCAACAAGAGCCAGACTGAACCACATGATGGATCCCTGTCAACTGCAACGCTAAAGAGATTTGAAAAATCTGGAGACTGACAAAGACTCGTCTCTGGGAAAGGCTGAATACCGCCGTGCATGGTTTCCAAAAGACAACGCAAGACTTCAACTGTCATACAATACTATCTTTGTCCCGCCTCTTATCTTGAAACTTGAGCTGGGAAGCTAGAGTAAACATCCACTGACACACACCATCATGTCTTCCCACCAGAAACATCTTATTTCATTCATTCAACACCAGCAAGTATTTTTGCGAGGATGCAGATGGTAAAGGCACACAATTTAAATCTATTCATTGATGCTTAAGTTGCCATAAATGTAGAAGCAGTCAGTTCTAGAGCAGAAATGATAAGTAACAGAAAATGTATTGGCACCAATTCTGATAATTTATTAATTTTAATAAACTTCTTTGCAAAATAACCAAACTAAAATTACTTGATTTTGTTTCTAAATTGTGAATACTTGCAAGTTTTCTTAGTCTCCTATGACAGTGAATTTTATAGACCAAAAATGGATTTACTTTAATAAAACATCTGTCAAGATGTACGTCACTGTAACAATAAATAAGTATAATACGGAGAACATTTTGTGTCCACATTATCAGATAAACTGGCACAGTGACATTCAAACTGCTATATGGTGCCGAATGTGTGCGAATAAAATGCACACCTTAAAACCAGTGCAGAAGGGATTAATCCTGTGTGTGCCAAACAAACAGAATCTTGACTATCAGACCAGGTCACAGTTTATCTATTCCCCACACCTCCCATTTTGGTGATCATGTGCTCACTGTAAGCTTTTTGTTTAGATCTTTTTGCACATACTGTTGCACTGAGCTGTACTAGTCTTGTTTGCCTCCCAATTGGCTTGAATGAGTCTATTATCCGATGATCTCATTCACTGACTGAAGCGCTTTCACCCAAAGACCTCAAGGTGACTTCATCATTTTTGTTGGTTGCATCATCCTATAAACTCCAGACAGCATAGTGCACAAACACCCCAAGGGTACAGCAGTTACTGGGGCATCAACCACAAAGTCTGGAAACACACCATTTTCAAAGTCCTTTGTAAAAGGTTCCAGACGATAACTTAACTTTTTGACCCGTCTGCATGTTTTACATTATTTGTTTTCCTGTGGTGTTTGAAATGTTGGTAGTAGGTAGCTATCAGAGGAAAGAAAAAGAAAAAAGGTATCATATGCTGCCACCTGTCTTTGACAATCCCCTGGTAAAAGCACACTGACGTTGCCGAAAATAATGATGAAACAAAAGGATATCAACAACGCTCGCTGCGCCAAACTGCCGTTGCATTTCCACAGTTCATTTGCAGGGTCCTCCAACCACAAAGCATTGCACAATAGCTTCTCAAAAAAAAGAATCAAGAAACACTGAAGGACAAATTCAGCAGGAACTGAGATCTCCCTGTTGTAAAAACAAAAACAGCAAGAGAAAGTACCACTTTCACGCCCTTTCACTTTTAATTTGATCTATATGAATTTATCTTGATGTCAATTGTGTGGGATAATACATCTGTTAAGTTAAGACTATTGCTAGTGTGAATTGCTGAGAGGTCCCAACCGATCCTTGTCCAATTAAGAGATGCTCTCTAAAGCACAAACCATATATTCTTTTGAAGAAAGCTTCATTTGAAGGAACCATCATTAGAGACTCAACCCTAACCCTGCGTGGGAAAAGAGGTCAGGAGCAAAGTTAAAGTAAATAAAACCCACAACTAACCCCAAAACTCAGTTGCAACACCATCCCTGAAGGCATGTACTCTGTAATAATAATAGCCTTAAATAATAATTAAAACAGAATAAAAAAGTTACTCAGTTATTTTAATGAGAGCACATTTAAGGTAATACTTGCAATGTTGTGTCCTAAAACTATCAGGCCATGTCGTCACATTTTGTTTTGTTAAAAGGAAAAATACGTAAGCTGCAAGTTGCTCAACGTATTACTAGTTAACGTTACGTCCCACGGTGACACATCTCTTATGATGATGATGACTGTTTGGGAAATGACATACTAGAAAGCTGAAAATGAGTCGTTTAGCAGGAACATGCCAGCACACGCTGGCCTGACCCGTTAAACGGCAGAAAACTTGGTGGCGTGGGGAGACGTTTTGGTCTGCTAACGCAAAGACACAACCGAGGAAGAACTTAATAAAGAAAAGCTACGCAGCGAGGAACGTGACCTCACGTTGACGTGTTAACGCTTTAACGAGAAAAAAAGAAAAGGGAGCGCGACAACATGACTGACGCCAAAAAACAACAACTTTGCAGTTATTCATTCTACCTACCTCAAACTGAAGCACGCGAACACTTCACAAACATGGCTTCAGCTTCAGAAAATATTTCCACCAATTTAAAATCGTCTTAACTAAGCTCTTCGCTCCGTTGTTTACTAAACTAGTCGCTCGAGCAACTAGTAGGAAGATGACTCCGCTGTCTCGGGAAGCAGAAGTTGAACAAGCCACTCCTCGCGCTGCAAATCTGACTCCAATTAGGAGTCCACGTTTGCTGCCTTCAGGTTCCATCGGAAATGTCGATATCACTGCTAATTAAAACAATCGACCGATCAGGTCTGTGACAAATATGCTTTAAATGTGACCTTTAGAGGGTGCGGGATATTTTAAAGCACTTAATGATGACTTCAAGTTATGTCTTATACAGCAACATGCGCCAAATACCAGCAAGTTGCAAGACATATAGTTAGATTTGAAGGTCTCTCCCGCCCTCTGTCGTACAACGTGGTCTTGTGTTTCCAAAATATAGCTCCAGCTCCTTAATTAAACAGCTGACCTTGCTATATAAGTATATTTACAAATATGTTGGCAAGGGAAATTTGGAGAAACGCTTGTAAACAACAAGAGGTTAAAATTGGTACAATTTCAAAATAAAAGCCTCAGTGCCAAACTCTCATCTCCAAAAGTACCCAACAGAGACAAGTTATACATATATTTGATGAGGTAAAATATGTCGAGGAAGATATTATGACATCAAAAGGTCGATAACATCTACTGAGTTGACCATGTGATATTGATTTTGTCCAAGATCAATAATGAACTATTAAGCCCAACATTTCTTGTTTGTTTTCCATTATAAACCTTTTACACTGCTCAATTCACCCCAGAGAAGCACATTTCAAGAGTCCACAACCCACAATTGTCACACACACTTATTTATCCCCATCTACAAGCCACATTTGCTCTCCTGATTTGACCAACGTTAATTGGAATTGTTAATTTACTCAATGTTAATTTGTCAGTCTGGGATTATAAAAAACCTGAGCATTATCTCATCAGGGCTTTGGCATGAAAGTGTGGTCTGGATGGAGCTCTGGGCAGCACAACAACAGTGTCACATCCTTTCACTTTTTTTAAAGATGGTTATTTGAGCCTTTTTCACTCATCTTTCAAACCACCTTGTCATCTCTGTCAAAGTTGTGTACTCTGCTGTCCCCAAAAGAGTTTCCACTTTCCTTTAAATGAAGACAGACTGCTGCTTCTTGACCTGTGGGCTTTGCTCTACCTTGGCTATGTTTCATGTCCTGATGAATAGGTCTCATCTCTGTATTTGTCATTGCTTTGCACTGCGCTTTGTCTGCTTATGTTTGGTGAGTGTTTTTTTTATAGAGGGCAAGTTTCTTAGAAACACAGGGGTGCTTTGTTTATTGAAGATCAGACACTCCAGCCACACACGGGCTGACTTATTGCATCTCCACTGCTTCTCTCGTCTGTGTCCGTCTGCTCTTTCCAATAGCTCTTGTTTCTGTGTAAACAAAGTATTTATTTGGGTGGCTGCAGGCTTTTCAAACTTTCCTTAGATGTTTGCACTTTTCTTTTGCCTCAAGGCTATCTGACAAAGCGTCGGCCCTTTGGCCAAGAATCCTAATGAACCCCGACATTTCCTCTGTTGTCTCTGTGTACTAGGTCATACCTTTGAGCATTTACCAAAACAATGATGATGAGAATCTGATTGTGAAAAATGTTTATAAACATTCCACAAAAGATATCTGTAGAAATTACAAATTTTGCTCAGATTCTCGACAAATGAAGGTCATAACTGAATTATCACATGCATGAATTACACTTGATTAAAGATGATAGTTTTCTTATTATTCACCTTTAAAGAACCTTTTCACACATAAAATGTGTGAAAAGGTTCTTTAAAGGTCACATATCATAGTAAAACATATCACAGTAAAACAGCAATACTATTGTTTTCTTCCAGTGAATGTATTTTTTCATGTCCTTGAAATATGTTTGAGCTCCTTCACAGTACACTTTGCTTGTCTCACAGGAATGTTTGCCTTCTCTAATTATCATCGTTATTATTTTTGGCTTTCTTTCGACAAACAAGTAGTTCACTTTTTATGTCCCGTAAAATATTTTAGTGCAAGATTAAAGAAAAATGTACTAAATGTATTCATGAACATGGCATAATGTCATGTGATTTGAGTACATGGGTTGTAAGAATAAATTGCACCTAAATATTTTAGTGCTGCAACTAAATTAAATGAATCAATTAAACACATCACTGTCACAATTTGTGACACAAATAAATGTTCTTTCAATCAAATAATCAACTTATTATTTCAGCTTCTAAGGCATGCTGTTCCAAAAATCTAAGTTTTATGGTAATTGTATCACCAAAATATATACCCTATAAGTATTGTCAGACTGTTAGCTTAAGTGTGTAAGTTCATCAAGCAGTTGACAGAAGATTAAAACCAAGATTTATTAAAATAGTTATTCAAATAACCAATACATATGGTTGAAGCCTTGGCTGCTTTGGGAGCAGTATTACAGCAGCAGCAGAGAAGTAATTTAAGGACCAATGAAAAGAGATGGTATTCCTCTCATTAGCACAAATTATTACACGCCTCCAGCAACAGGGAGCGGAGCAGTTTTACAGTCCATCCCCTCACTGGCAGCACTAGTTAAACTGTGGTGTATCGAGCCGGACCAGGACAGGAGCGGAAAGGAGAGGGCCCACTGGGGAAATCAGACAGGAAGGTGGGGTTGTAAGAGGGGGAAGTCTCCACCAAGGCCTGCCGTTTCTTGCGGTAACGCCTCTGGTAGCGGAAGTTAAAGGGTGGTCGCAGTGCCACAGGGCCTCCGATCTCTTCAGAGGATGAAGAAAAAGAATCAGCACCTGCTGGCCGCCGTTGCTGGTTTACTAGTTGTTCAGCAGACTCACTGGAAGATGAGGTGAGAGGGTTACAGGGATTAACCACAACAGGGGGATCAAAGGGCGCAGGAAGAATGGGTGTGGGGTCAAAGGGCGCAGGAAGAATGGGTGTGGGGTCAAAGGGCGCAGGAAGAATGGGCGTGGGGTCAAAAAGCTCTGGTTGAACAGTAGGAGGTGGTGTAGGGTCAGAAGGAACAGGCAGAGGATCGTTCCCCGGCTCGTCGATCAGAGTCGGGAAGGTTGGGATCGCAGGGTCCTGGGGGAGGTCGTGACCCTGAGGCTGCACCGGCCTGAGGAAGTCCACATTCTGTAGACGAAGAGACGAGATCACACTCAACTGATATTCTCACTCTTGTTGGCTGCGAAACAAGTCTCAGTCACCCAGTATTAGTTTACACGTCACAGCTCTCAAAAGGAGTGACAAGACAACATAATTATAGCACATGAAACATCCAATTTTAAATCTCACACATCAGTTTAAACACACACAAGCACAACATTTGAAGACACAACACCAGATATGACTGAATAATTATATGGCCAGTGGCAATCATTCAGAAAGTTAAATTATAATTTTAAAGGTTGCTTTAGTAAAAACCTGAAACAAAACCGCATAACACATTCATCAAATCTTGTCCATCCAGTCGGTTATTATGTTCCTCGTCCCACAAAGTGAAGGGACTGCCACTTCATTATACATTTTGCTGAATTATTTTCACTTGACTGACTCACATTGTTTAATGCACTTGAATGTTCTGTTATTTTTTGGGCTGTACATGTTGTTTCTGTTATGAGTGCTAAACCTCTGCTGCTGTTTTCCTGTATATTTAAAGCACTGCCAGAGAGAATGAAAATAATTGTATTTGGTAGTCTTTGAGTCAGATTTCATATTAGGTCAAACTATCCCTGAGAATTTGATTTACTTTGTGTGTTTGTTAAGAAAGAACATGAAAGCTTGGGAAACCTTATAAGGATGGAGTTTGAATTGTTTTAGGTTCTTACCCCCATTTTGGACATATTGATCATGCAGGCCTATTTGTTGTAACTTCGTCACACAACTTTGAAACTACAGTTGCCACTTTGGCGTAATTCTACAATACATACAACCAATACACATCAGAGATTTGGTCCAAAACATACTTCTGACTGTTATGCACCACAACACCAAGGCAAATACGTTGTACCTTGAATGCTACGAATATGTTTCTGATTTGATTGTAAATATTTTCAACAGCTTCCTGTACCTGTGCTTTGAACATCTCACAGGACACCTGGACATCAGGATTGACTTCCATGTCCCCATGCACAGATCCTGCACAAAAACCTGCAGTCTGAAAGAGACATTTTATTAATTTATTTAACGACACCGGGTCACACAAAGCAAAAAAAAAAAAAAAAAAGGTTAGCGCAGGGAGAAAAAAAATCTATATAATAATAACATAATAAATTTGAAAAAAAAGGAGGAGAAGTCCTGTCAATAACTGCAGCCTTTTAGTAAAATTATAAATAAATCCGTCATTTCATCAAGTAATACTTCCAGGAACTGCATCAGTGATAGTAAACCATATGTTGGCTGATTAATGTGCATTTAAGTTTTCTGAACAACATTAATTAGCGTCATAACAGTGTCAGATTGTAAATACAGAAATCCATTTTTTTAATTAATGGACCGCCTTCAGATAATGTTGTTGTTCTTTGAAGAAACATTTATATGTGTCCAAACAGGATTAGAATTATATGCAACTCTGTTTTTTTGTTAATTTTGAATAATCAGAGTGTAACACTAATTTAGCATTATACTTGTCTCATATGGTATGTATATTGTGTTTAGTTAATGTCTTATCTTCCCTCTCGGTGTTGAGTACCTCTGTGTCAGACTCGAGTGTCAGCCGCTGGCAGGTGCCTCTTTCTGTCACTCCCTCTGGACACTCTTGGACGATGTACTCCACAAAGCTGGCTTTCACAGGTGCAACCTGAAACAAATAAAATAACATGGTAAGAAGAGGGGAAATTGCACAAATAAACAAAGGCGGATACTTGATACCATGGCTGTATGTAAAGGCTATCATCTTGGTTTTAGAGCACCAAACATTGTTACCCTTAGGGAAATTAAATAGCAATATTCTGAGCTTTCATCCCCAAGTGAACTATTCAGTTTCTCATTTTCTCGCCAAAAAGGCCTAAAGTGCTTTTAGTAATATTTTGCAACCTTGCCAACTCTTGTATCATTATGGTATTTGTGCAGTAAATGTATACTCATGGCCCAAAGGTGCACTGTTTCATCTGCTCATGTACACCCAGAGATTTTTCTTGAGTGTAATTTCCTAATAAACGTAACATTCAACACATTGCTGTGTAATAAACCCCCCCCCAGCCCCCCGCAGCGTTGCTTGTCCAATCAGAGTTAATAACTGATCTCCGGTTGTACCTGCGCTGCAGCTCTGGTGATCTTCTTCACTCCGAGCCCTGCACCCACTGCTGACTGCCTCTTGTAGGTCGCCAGCGTGACCTGAGCAGCAGTCGCAGCCTGTGGGCTCTCCACTGCGAGCAGGGTGGGGCAGGTCGGACAGGTCTGCTGGAGCTTCTCTGGGGGATCTACAGGGATCAGACACAGAGAATATAATGTAACATGTGTACTGAATTACAACAATAAGTTATCATGTGCAGAATATGTTGAGCAGAAACGCATGGATAATGAATGAAAGCAGTTATTAGAAGTAATAAGTAAAAGCTTTATTGGCAATAAACGTGTTCTGGAACATCTTTTGTTCAAGCCATGCTACTATAGTAATACAGGTGTTTATACTGATACAACACAATGGTAAAAACAACTTACGACGTTGAGATTCCTCACATATATGTATGTATATATATATATATATATATATATATATATATATATATATATATATATATGTGTGTGTGCGTGTGATTTTGGGCTATACAAAATAAATTGAATTGAATTGAATCTTTAGTAATAGTGGGAAATGCACGGGTGTAATATATGAACGAAGGCTCTGTTCCAGTTGTGCCAGTAAGCCATTGTTAATGTTGTCTTAAAATGTCTACACAGAGAAATGTCAACTCATAGATTTTTCTTATCTTTATGATAAGCCATGCACACTGAGAAAAGTTACCACAAATATTACTTTGGAGCGAAATTCAAACCAGCACCAGCCGTTGCAAGATCAGTGAGATGCAACACTAATTCGTTAAGATACAAAACCATACCATATGTCATACATTAAAAATGATAATCCACTTTAACAATTTACTGGTATCAAAGCTCCTTTTAATATTGTATTGTAGAACTTTTGATACGTTCAATGTTACCTGGGACAAGAGTGCAGTCGTAGCTGTACAGGTAGGAGTATCCCTCCGTTGTGAGGAGCATGGTGGTGTTACAGATGCCAGAGATTTGCTGAAAAGAATACAATATAAAGTATCTCCAGTTATACCAATAAATGCCATTTTAAATAGATTTGGCAACATATGACATACCTAGAACAGTCCAAGTCCAAGTGACTTTAAATGTGTGTGTGTTCTTGTACAATAACCCAAATTATGGACCTTGGGAGTAAGGATATTTTTGGGAGCTCTCTAGTCTTCCTTCTTCAAAGAACTGTTTGTGGGGTAAGTCCTTGGTGTTACGGTTTAACGTTAGAATTAGACCTGCCCCAGGGTTACAATTTAAGATTAAGGGTCTACGCTGCAACAAATCCTCTTCTGCAAATGAGCAAAATAGTAGGTACGATAAAAAGAAATGCGCTTGTATCAAAATCTAAAACATGAATTCAAGATAAAGGTGTTTTCAAGACATTGTGACTGTGTCTTAAACTGCCTTTTTTTACATTGTGAAGGGAAGGCATTATGTCAGTAAGAGTCCTGATAAGGACAGTATATGTGCAAACACGTGTATGTGTGTGTGTGTGTGTGTGTGTGTGTGTGTGTGTGTGTGTGTGTGTGTGTGTGTGTGTGTGTGTGTGTGTGTGTGTATGCCCTACTGTTTCCATGAATGGTCTGACGTCACACCGTTTCCATGGTTTTGGGCTGCCAATGGGACACTTGGTCTCTAGGACATCCAGGTCCAGGTAATACACATTGCCTGCTGGGCCCTGGCAGGCACAACGCAAACACAAGCAATAAGAGAGTGGAGGTACAAACAACGCTGTGTGCTCAGAATGTCCAACTGTATGTTATATGCACCAATATTTAAATAGAAGCACATCTGTGGCTCAAATGTATTAAGTGCATTCATTTGGTCAGTTACGTCTTTAAGGAACCATTTAGGAGGTGCTCTGTGTAATTCCCCAGGATATTTTGGACAATATTGATTTTTGCAGTAGCACTGGAAACACATCTCAACAATTTGAGCAGATGTAATAGCAGCCTTTTCAGGTCATGAAGTTAAAGTGAGACTCTTAAAAGCTGATCCATCCCGCAGCCGGGCTGCAAAAGCCTTCAGCAGCTGACAGCATGAAGTTCATGAAGCCTGTTGTGTAAGTCTGTCCCAGCCGTCCTGGGCCGACATGACCTGGACTTTTATTACACTCACTTCAGTCCTAAAGGCCTTTTTTCATGAGCGGTGAAAGAGGGAGGCTTCTCATTTAATGGCATAACATTCTGTACATCAATTTTATTGTTACATTTATTGTGAGCGACATGTGCTGATGAGTCATTCTTCACAAAGTGCAAAGAACACATATTTATTGTTGTTTTCATTCTTTAGTGTTTGCGCACTAATGTAATTGCTGCCATTTTTCATGTCTTTGATGCAGTTCAGCGGTTCCCAAACTAGGGTCTGGGGACCACAATAAGTCCTTGAAAAAGAGAGTTTAAATTCATTATCACTTCCCCAGAGTGAGAACCACCACATTGTGACAATGCAAGGGAGAGGTTTTTGATTAAAAGTTTGACTGTGCACAGTCATTTGTAACAACAAAACACAAATCTTCTTAAATGGCATCAAGATTGGCCACGGTTGGTTAAATCTATCAGTGTGTGACTTCCTTTTTTCACAGGCATGTTTTGATATATCAGCCACAACAGAAGGGAAAACAACCTTTCCAACCCACTCCCCCCTTGTTAAACATGAACAAATCACCGGCTGACAGAATATTACAACAACCCCAGGCAGCTTTTCCAACGGGGCATATGTCTCTGTACTAACCTGAGCGTGCAGGTGGACATTTGCAATGCGGTTGAGGGCAAACTTGTAGCCATCGGTGCGATCCTCGTTGATGTAAGTGACGGCCAGACGGGACAGCTTCTCCACTGGTCTGTCATTACAGGGTATGGGAGCAAGTTCAATAGGCGACAGTGCAAAACCCTCGGCGTACACACACAGTGTGAGAATAGATAGAGATAATAGCAGTAATAATGCGCAGATAGATCTGTCCATGGTGGCAGAGGTTCCACGCAGGAGCTAAAAGACAGATCTGGTGTAAAGGTAAGTTTGTTCTCGTGTGTTTGCTTTCGGTGCCTGCAGTGACTTTTGGAATCAAAACAGGACGGAGATGTTGAAATGATGCCAAGGACAAAGTGTATTCAATGTCAGAGGGCTGCTACTTGTGAATGAATGTTCCAGTGATTCATGTAACCTGGGGTGCACTCTTTCCTATCCGACAAATAGAGTGGATAAAAAATGTAATTCGTGATATACTTTTTTTATATGCATACAAAAACATGATTAAAGGCTATTTTATTCTCAGTGCAGGGGGTGTTCTGTTTGATCCTGATGTAAAGATGCACACAGGGCATTTAGGGGCCTAGTTTAAAGCAATAGTCCGCCTTTACATTATAACTTGTGAGTTAACAAAGAATTACATTTAGCTATATGTTGTGGCTGCAACATGATCATCTCACCACCAGGTGTCACTGTTAGTCTGGTGTACTGTACTGGAGGGAAATCTGGTAAAACTGTCCACCTGACAGAACTGGGTTAATGATTCACTGTTACCTACTTAATTACTTTCTGCATTAGACTTGCTGCTGTATTAGAACCTCGTAACTCTGATATTTGTGTCTTGATTTTACAATTTTTTGAAATAAAATCAAGATTCAGATTGACCCTTCACTATGGTACATAAGCAATGGGAATTATTTCTGCTGTTCCAGATCATTGTGTTATATACAACAATTAATACAGATGAATTTCTTATAAATGGGATGGGTGTATTTTTTATTTCAAAGCAGTTTAACCAGGCTCAACTGTGTGTGTTATGGGTGGGGTTCACACTCCTGGAGCAGTGAGATTGGTTCCATTGTCTGTGACTGCAGTTGACACAAACACACAGACACACAAAACACATACAGACATAGACACACACACACACACACACACACACACACACACACACACACACACACACACACACACACACACACACACACACACACACACACACACACAAAAACAATATCTCTATCTGCCATATTTGATTCAGATTTTTTACACAGATTTGAAGTGTGAAACACATTACATAAATGTTTCAAAAATCTTGTCTGTTTTTATCAGTTCGCAGCATGGCTCCAGATACGGCCATGTTGGTCGCTCAGTCCACCACTTTCATGTAGACTGAACCAGATGAATCGTTGCTACAATCTGGCCCCTGCAGGATACATTTGAGTGACTTTAGGGATCTCCTTATTTTTCTTGTAGCAGATCTAAGTTTTCACTTATTCAGTAAGACATCTCAACATCCATTCGATGGATTGGCACCAACATTTTGGACATATATTCATGGTTTCCAGACGATGTAATGATGTAATGGCTTTTTCCCTAGACTTCTAGCTCCACCTGTAAATTGACATTTACATTTCAATGTACCTAATACGTTGGATTATGACCAAATACCTGCAAATGTAATGATCACATTCTAGCATTTAACATCAAATTCAAGTGTTGTCTTTTAAAGCATCTGTCCAGGGATAATCATTTAACCCATTTCAAATATTCACTAAACCAGGTTCAGCTCTCAACAGAGGCTAGAGGAGTTAGAGACTCACACAGCAGAACAAATTCTGCTAATAGAAGAAAAAAAGAGAGCAGCCACAATGTTGTGCGCGTGCGTGTCTTTCTGTATGTGAGCTTGTGCACGATTTCATACAAGAGAATGGGCACCAGTGTTTGTCTGCGTGCACATGTGACCGTGCAGAGCCATGATTGCATGCGGCAGTGTTACCGGCAGCTAGTTGTGTTGCAGAAGGAGTCTGTGGGGGAGAGATAAGAACCACGAGGCTGCTCCAAGGACTCGCTCTAGCAGCACAACGCCAGACCCAAGTTAGACAACCCTCCTTTGATGCGAGCACAGAGTAATCTCCCCTTCTGCTCGCTGCGGAGAGATGCTACGCTGTGGTGATGCCCAGGCGCAGATACGATGGGGCTCCTGCTGTTCAACATCGGGCAGTGATGGGCCCGGGGTGAGAAGAGGACATTTCTGTTTGAAGTGGTCCAAATACGTTTTTCAAAGGTTTCATCGGAGTTACTCGTAGTGTCAGTTTCACTCTGACACTCTGGTCTAAATGCTGTTTTAGGGAAGTTCATTAGTATTGTTTTCAGAGAAGAATGTCGATGTAACATGGTTTAAATGCGGTTTCACAGCTATTTCCACCAAACAAGAAAAACATTTCTGGGGGAAATACTGGCAGAAATCTCCTCCTGTGTAACATCACCTGCCAGGAGGATAGGAACAGAATTGGTTATTTACTGCACTGCATATTTAAGAAAAAAAGAAGCCCCTTTTTCTCCACTTTCTCTTTCTAATCACATTCTACCTGGGTTTCTCAGTCTGAGTGTTTACATGTTGCCTTTTATCATTAATTTGTCCACCTCTCACAGATATGTATGCATGAAAAGACCAAAATTTCAAGATGGCAGCCGGCCTTTAACTTTTGCAAATCATCCTCCTTATCTCCATCTTACTTTTATTCACATATACTGTATACACACACACACACACACACACACACACACACACACACACACACGCACACGCACACACGCACACGCACACATGCACACGCACACACATGCACACACACACACACACACACACACACACACACACACACACACACACACACACACACACACACACACACACTCACTCACTCACACTATCTTTGCCTTTGTCTTCCCTTTGCTCCCTCTCTCTGTTCACTGTTGTTTTTTTTCACAAGATGCTGCTGGGATTTCTTTCTTATCTCATTGGTCACAGTCTGCACATAGAAGGGACGACATTAGGATGGAGAGAGAGCAGGAAGACTGATAATTCCCTCATTTAATTGGTTTGAAACTTTTTCTCCCCTGGCTTCCTACACTGTTGTGGCCAAAACATGGACATTGATGCTAAACCCGTTAGATTTCCCTGTAATTGGTCAAGCTTTGAGCTCACGTTAACAAAGCTCTCACAGTTGATTGGCATTCTCGGCAGCAGGGGTCACAAATCCCTGTCATTTCATCAGGATAAAGTAGTCAGCTTTAGACTCTTAATTTCCTCGCCATGTGTTAAGCTTCTTTTCTGAAGCCACAGGAAGTAAACGAGAGCAGGACACGCGCACTGAAACATGAGTTTCATGTTCCTACGCCTGCTATATGTATGCTCAACAAAAGGAGATGAAGAAGAATACTACATTGCAAACCTTTTGCACTTTAGTGTACATTTTAGCTTTACGTAATGGTTTTATTTGTAATTATTTTTGATATTTTTGTATTTTAACATATTATGGTTATTTGACTCACCAAGGATGCTTCCTAACATCAAATGCCTTATGGATGAACTCTAAGGTTATAGTTATGATTCTAACTGTAATTATTTTATCCAAACAATATCAAATTGTTTTTTTGGGTTTGGTTGTTAAAAACAGCACAGTTTCAACGACCTGCAGCTATTTTCCTACATTTCCTTATATTACTTTCCATAATAAAAAATCCATGACATTATTATACTGACTTCTTTTTCCTCTACTTACTTACTTACTTCATCTACACGTACATTATATTCTATTTACATCTACAGTATTAGACTGTATCAGTACTATTTTGTCAAAGAAATTCTGCAAAAACCATTAGAATGAGTGCCAACCCTTTAAACCTGTACCAAATATAAAAATATTGCTTCTGCGATATCATTATGGTTATTTCAATTGCATAATGTATGTGTGACAGAACAGAAACATCAGTCACATGCAATGAAGGCAGAATCGTTACTCAACCACCCACCATCCACCATTCCACCAACAAGCATTTACAGTCGGGCACACTACTTATATCACCACTAAATGGTGGTATTGGAGGAAATTGTGACATTCACAATTATCCAGTACACTGGGCTGTCTTAAGTGGCCAGATGTTCGATTCTCTCTACAGTGGTGTTACGGAACGTGTTTGCTGAGAACAAGGACATCGTGTTGTTGAGCAGTGAACTCAATTATACGTGAATGTGCTGTGGAACCAAAACAATGAGCTAAAAGAGGCCGTACAATGAGGTGATTATGCTCTGTGGTTTTGCCACTTTGAGTAACCCTCTTTCACACATGTATTCATTTGATTCCATGTTAAAACAAAAAAAACGGATTAAGTGATGCAGATTTGATTTTATGGGCCCCGATCATTCACAGAATGTTCTGTAATACAAATTAGAGCGAGAACAAGAGACTTGGAACAACGCATGGAACACAGATGCGTTGCATCGCCATTAAATGATGGTGAAAGCACAGTTGCAGTCGCAGAGAGAAAAATACAGTGGAACATAGTCATGTCAGGGTGTATTATAGAGACCCAGAGCTGGGATGATGACGCACAGTGTGAGAGACCGGCTCAATCACTGACTGTGATTGAAGTAGCATGTGTGGTACTCCAGAGTCTGGCCCTCGTGATGCATTGCCCACTCCTCATTTTACCTCCTCGGCCAACTCTAAGATGTTTCATGACCAGTCACCTGCTACCCACTGCCGGCTGGATGTCGCTACAGCTATGCTGGCAAGTTAAATAATTATTTGGCAGTTTATTTGTGGCTGTTTGGGAAAGGTCTTCACCGGGACTTGCTATGTTTCAGATATGCTCAAATGTGAGAATGCATGCGTTTACTAGTGTTTGAAGTGTTTGTCTCCCTCTATGTATCCATGTACTCTTTCCTGTGTGTGTGCTCGTGTGCGTATACGAAAGAGAGGGGTTAGGGAGAAGTCACTGAGTCAATGCATAACCTTGTCTAACCGACTGGGTATCAAACTCATGACAACTAAAACTTTTTCAGCCCTGAAGCCTATTTATACACCCATACAAGCCTCTTTGATGTCGGCACTTAAAAGCACCACTAACTCACCCTGGAGGAAGAGTCTGGCACACAGAGGACGCTATGGATGTCTCAGCCCGTGTGTGTATGTGTGAGAATATGCGCACGTGTGCGCGCATGTACGTGTGTATGTGCATGCTCGCCATCCGTGTTTAGCTTCTTGATGACTAACCATTTTTTAACTTTGATATTTCTAGACTTTACACCTCTCCTCCCTTTTATGTCCATCTGCTCTGAACGTCTGAACGTCTGCAGACTTTGTTTTGGGGTGAGATGATTTAATACGCTTTCACACATTTAAATTCTGCCAGGACATTTTTGCATCTTGGTAAAAAAAAAACGAAATCATCTTCAAGTTTAAACCTGAACTGCAATTGGTCAGATTGTTGAGTATATATACTGTTTATGTCAACAAGCCACTGATCTGATAGCCTACATTGTATTTCTCAGACTGCCTTAGTCTACTTGGCTAGTTGGCATATCCTTGGCATTACGCCATTGCAATTATCTTTTGCTTTCACTTTCTTTGGAGTAATCTTTTAATCGTACCGCTACCCACCTTAGTCCCAGCCCAGTCTTTGAAAATCACTTAGCATTTTTTTTCCTCTCTTTAATGTCCGTCAAATATTTAATCTTTTCTTCTGTTTCATGTTGTTTTGTGTCTTGCAGCAGCGTACTGCTGAGCAGGAGCCTGTTAACAAAACTATTATGTAACATTTTCATAAAAAAAAGCCAAGTTTGATTGAATTTATACCAGCATGGAATTTATATTCCAAGCATTTGTTATCATAGAGGGATTTAAGTCCAACTAAATGTATTATTTTGTTAATGCTGGTGATGTGGTGCACATGGTACATGGTGTTTACTATTCTAGTCTTCAACACTTGGTGTGAATGTGAAAATGCAGGGATGACACAATAAAATGTTTCCAGGGTCTGTGAGGCCCTTTAACAACTAAAGGGTGGGGTGTGTTGCACCTCTAACAACATCCAATAGTGATGTCACAGGGTGCTGACACACCTTGGAGTACACATACACATCACTGCAGTAAGGTGAGAAGTTATACCGTTTAGGTCAGCAATATTTCAATTTTGCTCTTCAACGTTGCTCTTTAAATCGCACAAACTATTGAGTTAAAGATTTCTATTTTTGAAGATAAAACAAAAACCTAGCATGTCAGTCACATTTAAGAACATAGGTCGCTTCACCTGAATTTCACCTTTCTTTCACTTCAGCTGGATTGATCCTGGTTCAATGTCTAAATAAAGATGATTGGTTAGGGTAAAATGAAAATGCAGGTTCTGGCACCACTCCCAGAAAGTCTGTCTCTGTCTCATCACTCAATGCTTGGCTGCCTCTCTCACCATATATATATCTCCTCTCTCTCTCTCCTCTCTCTCCTCTCTCTCTCTCCTCTCTCTCTCTCTCTCTCTCTCTCTCTCTCTCTCTCTCTGATCAGTGTTGCTTCCAGCCAGCGATAGAGAGGAAGCGTGAAAAGCTCATGCAGAGAGAGCAACCCCAGGAAATGACAGCACGAGAATGACTGAAACAAGGAAAGTGCACGTGTGCCTGACTTATTGTGTGTGTGTGTGTGTGTGTGTGTGTGTGTGTGTGTGTGTGTGTGTGTGTGTGTGTGTGTGTGTGTGAGAGAGAGAGTATTGCATGTCATTCTCCACTCTCTCCAGCTTTCTACCTGTCTGATTATCTTCACTTGAATGGATACGACCATCAGCCTGACAGGGTTATAATGCATGGCATGGCATGAACTGTGGAGAACCTTATTGTTTTAGTCAAAATGGAGCTGCTATAAATATGTTGCAACTTACACACACACACACACACACACACACACACACACACACACACACACACACACACACACACACACACACACACACACACACACACACACACACACACACACACACACTCCAAATATGGAACACACTTAAATCTAAGTGTGACATTTGCACGAGGCATTTCAGAGCCAAACATGAAATCCATTTTAAGGCGTGTGTGCACTCCTGCCATGATATCACTGAAGTGGCTGTCCCAAGTCAGGATGCACATGAGCCACATGCAGGAGACATGATGATCGTCATTTCAACACTTAAATCATAGATGTTTCAACCCTTAAATGCTGTATGGAAAGTTGTGCTCTCTCCCAATGTTATTAAGCATTAATGGATCATATAACACACACACACACACACACACACACACACACACACACACACACACACACACACACACACACACACACACACACACACACACACACACACACACACACACACACACACACACACTTCAGTAGCTCCTGAGAGGAACAGTTCTGCAGTTTTATCAACCCTGAAATGGGAAGTGGTTTGTGGTATTAAAAAGGAATATGTGACGGTGCCAAGTGGAGGCAAAGAGGGTGTTGGTCAGGAGGAAGAGAGCAGAAAGGAAAGTCCTTCAGGCGAACAGGGGCCCTGTAATCCTAATCAACTCGACCATGTAACATGATTCTGGTTCAGAGATGAGCCTCCCTTTGGCTGATGCCAAACATGGAGAAAGTAGTGAGTTGACTATCACTGAAAGAGGAAACGTATATAATGAGAAGCAATACACAAAATGCCAATCAGAAGAAGCTTCAATGTGAAAACATCATCAATTAATAATAATAATAATAATAATAATAATAATAATAATAATATTGTTATTTGTAATGCACTTTTCATTCAAAATAATCTCAGAGTTCCACAGAGCCAGTATATCTGAAAGAGTTCCTAAACATACCAAACTGGCATTTAAAAAGTTTTCCTTTTTAATATTACTCTCAATGTTTATCACCATAGAAATACAAGAGTATTCTTGACAATTAAGTGGTAATATATTGACATGAGTTAACATTATTTCACCTTTGTTGTTGATACATAACTGTATCCAAAGTCAGTATCTTGTTCGCTCATTCACTATTCTCTATATACTATAATACATACGTCGTATAGTATATAGCAGTATAGTATAGTTTAGTAAATTGACATTTGACGCATTAGCGTCACACGTTGAATTAAAACCAGGACAAGGAATATAATGCACCATAAAGTTAATAGAGATAGATTTCGGACACAGTCCATGAGTTTCAGCTGCTGTTGCTCGGGATAAGATGCCCGTTGAATGCGCTAATCAGAGCTGCAGCAAATTCAGAACACTATTTTGTTGCAATTAGAAAGCACTGCACAATAGTTGCTGAACGTATCCATTGACCAACAATCTCAAATGGAACAGCCTGAAATCCATTGTTGTCAATGTAGACATGCAGAGAGCGACGCCGGCGCGGTGTGAAAGCATTTCCAAGCGCCTACTTGTTCAGGGCGCGATGGCTGCGGCCCAAGATAACAATAGTTCAACTTTTGGAACATTGCTCCAACATTTTCTTGTACATATGTTTGAATCTTTAACTTTTCTCCCAAGAACCAGATATTTTCTGGAACATCTGTTTATTGTTTGTGTTGATGATTCAACTGTGGATGTGTGAGTGTCGTACAATTGTCTATCGGGAAAAATCCATGGCACTTTGCTAATCTATAAAAAAAAAAAAGTTTGAAATAGGAAAAAGAAAATTTGAGAAAAAATGTAATAATACAATGTTTGGTGTTGTTTTAAGAATGAATGCAATTAATTTACTTTGACTGCAGGTACAAGAAGCCAGATATATTGATATCCTATAAAACATATTCTGAGTGAAATAAGACTTTAATTTCTTCATATTTTTCCCCAAAGGAAACACTTAAAATAAGTGCATGTCTATGTCTAACAAGTATTCAAACCTGACACACATAGTTGTAACAGAAGTACTGAAACGACACCACCTGAGTGCCCAAAAGGTTTTATAACAAATTATTGTTTTAAGAGAGATGCAAAATGGCTGCTGAAGGTTGTACCATCAAAGTGTGACCACAGGTGAAGACATGGGGATGGTACATGATTTAAAGCATTTTAATGAGCTCAGGCCATTGTGTTTCTGCATGTATAATTATCGTGAATAATGCCAGTGAACTGTTGGGTTACCTCCCACTGTGGGTCCCTGTGTAGCCAGTCCATTTGCTTTCACATCTGGCTAGAGCTTTGAAGTGTTGAAATGGCAGGTGTGCCATCTACATGCCACACACACACACACACACACACACACACACACACACACACACACGCACGCACACACGCACGCACGCACGCACACACACACACACACACACACACACACACACACACACACACACACACACACACACACACACACACACACACACACACACTAAGGAGAGTGAGACATAGCCCTTTGTTGGCAGGTACAAAGAACACACACATTGTCGTTTTGGTGTTCAGGGACTGTTTTTGATAAAGCATAATCAGATTCACACATCTTAGGTTACTGAGGCTTTAATGAGCAAAAGAAAACAAGCTTAAAACCCACATGCTTGTCAGACGCAAGTCATCAGGGAAGAGCATTGACTTGTCTCAAGTGTCACTACTCATGTGTGAAAGATCCGATCTAACACGATTTCCCCTCCAGTGGCACGGCAAAATTGTACTTTTCATGAAAAGATGGATTTCACACACATGCAAAAAGTGCCTTGAAAATATGTGCAAGTGAGCCAAAGCCGCGGTAGAATAAGTCAAAGAAAAAGAAAAGTCATTGTCAGTTGTCACTGTTCCAAACATCAGCTTGCATGTGTTGTTTTAAAGGTTGCAATGAGCCAAAAAGTTTGACAAAAGTACTTGGTTATTTTCTCCTTCTCTGGGGACGCACAAATGTGATCGCCAAAAAGAAGCGTATGATGTTTTTTAATCCCCAGTTTATCTTGCATTGCAGGAACACAGAAAAGCGAAATAACAGCAAATAGTCTTTGAAATACAACACCTATGGTGGAAGAATAACTCAAATCCTGTACCTTATTAAAAGGACAATAACACAAGAACAGAATTCACATCAACTAAATGTACTTAAAGTATCACGAGTAAAGGTAATTATATTGCAGAAAACTTCCCCCTGTGACTGAAATAATATCACATTAGTAGAGTGTTAATGCTGATGCAAGGTTTTGGAAATTTTAATCTGAGTGGGCAGCAGATAATTAAAGGTGTAGGAAAGGAAATAAGTTACAAAACACTGTTAAGGTGAGTGATTTCAAACCCTGTGAATAAGAATGAGAGCCAGTGGCTCTGGGAGGTTTTGAAAAACCAAAATGAGCACAACATTCCAGTAGTTAATGTCCTAGAACACTAACGTCAGGTGATTTTCACCCGAGCGATTGTGGTTATGTAATTTTCATTGTGTTGCTTTCGTTGTCACGTGGGTCTTTGTGTAGCTTCATGCTGCTTACTGACGTTATTGAAGGAGGGAGTGTCTCTCTGCTCCAATCCCGGTTTTTTTCAACAGGCACGTGTTCGGGTGATTTGCACCCGACGTTAGTGATAGAGGGTGAAAACATTTTGGATGGGTTTTACCATTGCAGGGAGACTTCCTCTGACGTTCAGGCTCACTGCAAAGGTCCTCAAACGCCTTCTCCTGCTCTTCTCCCAAAACAGACTTGCCTTGAGATTTGTGTGTCAGGGGCTGCTGAAGAGTCATGTACCAGCCAACCAAACCCAGAAATGACTTTTGCTGGGTTTTGGCGGTTGGTCTCTGACAGGCTTGAATTAGCTGTAAGAGGCTTGGCAGCTTCAGTAAATGGCATCTGCCTGCAGCCTTTGTACAAATCTAGAGTACTGCATTGTGCGCTCTCTAAATGAGGTCCTCAAGTCTTGGCATCGGATGTGCATCAAAGTCTGACTGAGCATTTACCTTTGCGAAAGTCAACGCAGGTCAATTTTCATCTGAATGTCATCCATCACCACAGGAACCAACCTTTCAGGGATTCGCTACATCTTCTGTCTGATGGGAGTTGAATTATTCAGTTTGATATCATGGTTGACGAGATTTGTTCTTCTTGGCTTTTTCCTTGAATGGATAGGAAAGAGGAATAATGGGCTGGAGCTTCATCTGCCGAGCGAAAAAAAGCTGAGCGGATTGGTTCTTTGAAATATATTCACCCACAGTGTCATCCTCTCCCTCAACTGCCCGCACAAACATTTGCTGTTTTTGTCTGAGCTTCCCAGGATTTCCAAACCTTCAGCAGATGTATGTGAAACGTTTGTTTGGGATGCCTTCTCTCTGGCATCTCTATTCCACAGGTAATGGCTCCCAGTTTCCTGGTCACCACATATGGACCATGCCACTTTTCCAGTAACTTACTTCCCAGTAAGCAAATACATTTATTTAACAGGGAAGCTACTTATCCTTAGCTTACTTATTTACATATTGGATTATTTCATTATTCTTGGATGCCAAACAACATTACGCAAATGGACTGACTAATGAAGACTAGCTGTTCAGCCAACTAAGGGATATTTACATTTGTTTGAATGTTGATTGAATGCTGATTGTTGATACATTATCCATTATTAACAGGTTGGTGTAGACGACTGGTTTCTTTTCTGTGAGCTAACTAGGAGATACACCTAGCTCCCCCTGAATGGCTACCACACATGCCCATTTACACCGTACTACTGTGGTCCTGGGTTGGGCTTCTTGGCCGTAGGTCTTGGGTCCCCCTCTGCTTTTTGGGCGGACTCTGGTGCCGGCTCCTGTGCCCACACTCTGGCCCCCGGGGACAGATATCTGTCAAACTGCTTCAGAATTAAGATCTCCGCAATCTGTTCCTTGCTCTTTGCCTAAGGCCAAACAGATCAGAAAGAAGATTGTTTCATTCTGTCTGATATCCAGTTCTATGGATATCTGACGATATATATCATCATGTATTTCATATTTGACAAGAAGGGCTTCTTGTACTCTCTGGTAATCTAAGGTATCCATAACTGCCATGTCCACATAGGAACACCAAGTCTTTTCAGTTGGGTAAATCACTCTGGCCATAGGTATGCTGCCACAATGCGCTCAATTGTCGTCAGGTACTGTTCAATATTATCACATTACTGAAGAAGTTGGAAAGCAGACGCCAACTCTGTTATTGCCTAATTGATTCATTCTTTGGGAGTTGGGAGCTCCCTCTGGAACTGTGTCAGCGTTCACACCATCTGGCATTGACGGAACCTTCAGGAACGTTCAGGTTTGTCCCTGCAGCCCCGTCGTCCTGGTTATCCTCCTGCTGAGGTAAATTGGGTCGTAATACTCTTTGGTTCGGCCCCATAGGTCACTCCACCTTCCATAGAATGGCAATGTTTCACAACTTTCAACATAGGGTGGGCAATTAAACCCTGTTGATCACAATGTGGCCAGGCAGTTATAAAGGAGGATTCCCTGACATACAGAAAAGCCCAAATTAATAAAAAAAATACAGCTTTAAAAGCTTCCTGCTCAAAACTACATTGCTAATAGTGAGGGTAAAATTAAGCACACAGGAATATATATATATATATATATATATATATATATATATATATATATATATATATATATATATATTTCACATCATATATCAGTTCCTGGGATTACCCCACTACTCGTGGGTTCCATATTTAACAAACAAAAAGTAATACACAACAAGGTTTACACTTACACTACATACAGTAAACATATTAAACTAACTAAAATAGTTTAGTTACAGTGAGTCATAAAGCACCACAAGTGAGTTATGGCTCCATACTGTTTTTTTCATACCATTGTTTTTTGGTTGGGATTCTCCAGCTCTTTTTTTGCAGCACTTGGACCAAATTACTTAGCTGTAATAAAGTTACATATAATAAAGTTGCATGAAACAGAAACTCTCAAGTTATAAATTATAATTAAGTACAGTAATTCATTTCTATCATCATGTTCAACCTTTAGGTCAAATGACCAGCTTAGAAAAATATTGATACAGCAAGTAATAATGATATACGGTTCATACACAGAAAACACTCTAAGAAACAGTGATCCTGTTTTAAAAATAACCACAGTGTAATTATTTTTCTGCTTTGCTTGGCTGTGTGTGTGTGTGTGTGTGTGTGTGTGTGTGTGTGTGTGTGTGTGTGTGTGTGTGTGTGTGTGTGTGTGTGTGTGTGTGTGTGTGTGTGTGGGTGGGGGGAAGGATGAGGCATCAGCAACAGAGTAATTAACAGAAATAAGTCTTTGATCTTAATGAGGTTTTTCAATACTTGTCAGTGTGTGAGGGGTATATATATATAAATATATATGTGTGTGTGTGAGAGGGCGTGCGTGTGTGTCTACATTCTTTAAAAAAAGTAAAAGTCTATCCCAGTCTGAAATTAAAAGTGAACTCCATTTCTGTGCATAACAGCAGGGAAGCCTGATCTTTGTCTGCTCCGGTGACTTTCTGCTTTTTGTTCACAGATTACATGTCACTTCTTTGGAATAACAGATTAAAAAAAAAAACTACATCAATTTTTCTTGCCAACTTTGTGAATAATTGACTGGAAGATAATTTGAATGCTGAACAGTGGCAGCAGGAGTCCACTCCATTGAGCGGTGAGATTGATGCATCTAAACAACACCAACAAACATAGCCTGCAATCACTCCAGAGGGGATGCTCCACTGAGAACATCATTACTGACTCTGTGTTGCCTGCTAAATCAAAGAGGTTTCCCGGCTTTGAAAAGAAAGGCTGATGCCGACCAGAGTGGGAGAATCTTCCAATGATGAACCAAAATGTTTTCTGGTCTGAATGAACATGAATTAAACATGAACATGAATTAAACAAAATCACCAAAAAATAGAATGAGCTAAGGTTTTATGTGCTGATCATGGAAATAACATAATTCCTGGTTCAAGCCAAATGATAGACGAAGCAATATTATCAAACATAATACAGTAAGATTGGAGATATACTATGAAATACAATCAAACTGAATACAATTAGTTTACTAACATTTATAGAAATGTTTACTGATCTGATGCAGCAGGTCAACATCATTTTGTTGTGCTTTCCAAAACTGTCACAAATCAAATAATAGACAAAAAATGCTGTGGTTAGTTAAATGAACCGTATAAATTGCTCTGGAACCAACAAACAAAATGCAGCTACGCTAAAACAACCAGGGAAGAATAAGATTGCTAAGAAGACACAAGTGGACGGAAACAATGCAGGATTTAAAATATGTATTTTAATCATTCAACACGTTTCTTAGATACAATCAATGTGTTTTGGTGAGTGACACTGTGGACATTTAAGGTTGGGCTTGGTAAAGGAATATAAACAACTTGGTGGTTATATGTAATGTTGAGGCACTCACTAAAATAAATAATATCTTTCGGGATGAAAGTCTTGAGCCGTAACAAGGAGCAAAACCTCAAATAATCAGTGTGCATAATAGAAATATTACAAATTGAAACACTGCACATTCAACCTTCTTCCTAATTAAATGGCCACCTTTCACTGGAGGAACCTTTCCAGAAACTCAAGAACTTGACCGCTGTAGTCTTGGTTTAAATATAGTTTGTGTCCTGGTACTTTCCAATGGGACAGAAACTATCAAGGTAGAGTATATTTTTTTAAGCAAAGACAACAACAAAACAAACAAAGGAAGGAAGGAAATAAGGGAGGAAGGAAGGAAGGAAAGCAACAATAACATCCAGTATAATCAAATTAAAATTCCTGAGCGTATATCCCATACACACAGTTATACAAAAAAGAAGAAAACATATACTGAAAGAAACAAGTTTGAGGAATGTAATGGAAATGAATTAACCTTTTCAATCTCCTTTAGAAAAAACAAATTCGATGTGAACCGCTTAAATGTCTTTAAGCGTTTATTAAACAGAAACTTGGAATAATTCAATTGAATGGACAGAGCTCATCACCACGGATGGTTCGGAGGTCTGACCCAGAAAAATTGTTCAACATGAGTTTTATACAGTACATCAACAATTAGTATTGAAATGTTTCTCTAGCACCTGTTGTTTGGCTGTAGCCCTGAGAGCAAAAGTGAGAGCACAGAGGAAGAAACAAAAGGAACAGAAACGCAAAACAATACAGAGATCCATCGGTTATTGCTTCACACGGATTGCACAGTTCAGACTGGGTCAAGATGAACTGAACTCTTCTTTCAGCTACACATTTAAGAATAAAGCACTTATGATACATTTTCCACCACAAGGAACACATAATATGCTTACTCATAACATGCTTACATACACACTATGACAAATAAATGTCAATGATGTTCAACAAAAGTGTGTCCACCAACATGCAGAAATGTATTTCTTTTTGAGGAAGGTAACCCAACTTTGCTGTGTCCTGCTGTTGTTTGGAAAACTACATCTGATTAATTTTTGTATTTATTGAAGTAATGTGAGTTTGTTTGGTTGCGTGGGTGTCGCCAAATGAACCCATACTGAAATCTGAAGGAATACAACTTTATATTGTCCAAAGATAAGATTTAAAATGCCAGTATGCTTCACTGAAACCTGACTCTTTTTTTTCAATTCTGGAGTCATAGTTTGAGAAAGGTTTGATAAAAAAAAAAAAACTACCTAGAAACCTGCTGTTTCTCAGAGAAATACAGTATCTGCGAGGTAACTCATTTGAATCGTCCGCTGCAAAATGAGGCCGTTCAAAGTACTCACACTAACTTCTGCAAACTTTGACTTGCTAATAAACACACTAGAACACTTTGAGGAATGCTTAGATGTCACTGGGTAAATTAACAAATGTTTCACACTTTCTGAAAACTTGACCTTTTTAGAGCGCAGTCTGTTTTCTGTTTGTGGGACACAGACGATAGGTGTCTTAATCAAAGTGGAGCATTTGGTCCGGGCTGCATCTGACAGCTTCAGACAGTTTCTCATTACAAAGCTGGCATTTAGCATTTAGTCATTTTAACATGCAGCTCCACTCTTGTCTGCTGAGTCAGAGCCCAGTCTGTGCCTTCCGACTCCAAAACACACCCAAACACACTCAGTGGGACATTAACAAGATTTGAAGACACTTAATGGAACGGTAAACGCTGACTAAATAGACTGATTAAGAGTGATAAAGAAACAACGCATAGGTATAAAGATGGAGTGACAAAGTCTTTTGCTTAATTTGTTTACTTAATTCATTGTGTTGATGGCTTGTGTCTCTCACTTTTAGTATTCATACAACACACACTTGCTTCCTTTTATTACTGTAAAAAACTTTTTAATTTCCTTCCTAACCCTGCAGTCACACTGTGAGTACCATAATCAGCAAGTCACTGGAAAACTATAAATTTCCTTTAGAGCTGAGAAACAAAACTTGGCCATCGTGTGGATGTCACACAATCCCTTCAAAAGACAAAAACGTTGGCCACAATTGAACTTCTCTGAATCAATGGGCCGTCAACAGCCAATCAAATTCTCACACTTCGCTGTAACCCCATCACTATAATTGTGTTTCATGAACAATGGTGGGTGAGAAATGGACGAGAAGCTGATTACAAGCATTCAAAGCTTCCCAGTTCTCTACTACTTTGATTTGAAAGGCTACAGAAATAAAATGATGTTTGGAGAATGGCTGCATCCATCATTAAGGTCAATGTCAAAGCATAACTCGAGCATGATTGAACATTTTGCTCATTTCCTGCTTTGTCCTGCAGCTTTGCATCATGAGTGCTTACTCTCCATCACATTTGGAGATCTCTTGTGTTGTTTCAAGCACTGGTGGGATACAATCCAGGAAGTTCTACTTAACAGGAACAAATCTGTGGGTTTAAAGGCCTATCAGACAGTAAAACTGTATAGCGGTTTATGATAGAAAAACAGAATATCACAACCCTGGACAGCTATCACGGTTGCGAACAGTTTCTTTCGGCGTGACAATCATGAGGTAAACAGTAGAAATATGGCTTTTTCTTGACAAAGTTATCTGCCAGGAAAGTGTGCTTGTATAAGTATGTGATTGGCCAACGCAATGCCTTGTTTTATGAAGCTGCAATGCATTGTGGCAAAAGTTGAGCCAGGTTCAACTTTTTTGCCAGATCATCTTGTGTATTCTTTGCAGAAATCCTCTGGCTTTCCAACGCTGCCGTGTCAATAGACTGACCTCATTTAAATAAATGCAGAATTGACATTTTGAATCCAGAATTTTTGGAGCTTGACCCATACTAGGGATACCCATACCATTATTTTAGAGTGATTTATTTTGATGAGGTAACATTTGTAAATCAGAAGTAAATCTTCCCTTATTGTCTCACCATGTCTCTTGCAGTGTTCGGACATGAATGAGCAGATTCATATGAATATCTTAATTGTTTACAAGACAACTAGCCAAACTGCATCTGCTGATGAAGATCATTAGATCAAAAGCTCCAGAACAGCTGATGAATAGATCTTGTTGTTTTCTCAACTGCTGTTTCCAATAAGGTCAAGAATATACTGATCTTTTTATACTCTTTGCGAAAGGCAATTGCCAGAACAAAATTAGAAGCGAGCGAGCTTCAAACATGTACCACTGAGATGCATTTATTTCCAATTATAAACCACAGCAGCTACTTTCTCCCCTTGTTCACCAGCTGGGATCAAAACATGTACAAACATAACCTGTCCAACTCACTCTTCTGATCCGTTTTTGCCTTCAAATGTCATTGTGACTCACTCAGGATAAACTATCTCCTGTTGCATTGTTGTTGGTAACCCTTGCCTCTCTCCGGTGTCATCATTTAGACAATCCCACGGTAAAAAGGCCGTCGACCTGCCAGGTAATAGGACTTTTAACCGACTACCACATGTGCAGTACCACCGTACTGCACATCTCGCTGCTACACAACACAATATCAGATTATCCCCTGGCGTACAGTGAATCCTTATCTCTCTGTTGCAGTCAGGATTATTTTTCCCGTTGTTGTGGATGCACCAGTAAGAGAGGAGACTTGGTGACGTAATAAAAGCAAAACCCATCAAAATAGAACGGACACCTACTGGAACTCTATATTACCGGATGACTCTCCAGTACACTGCAATAACATTCAGCAGGTTCATTTATTTAGTTGGCATGACTCAGAAAACCAACACTAGCAGCACTAGACTGCTGAGCCAAGAAAAGCTTCTGCCTGGCAGCACCTCAGGTACCACAGGTGACACAGAGACCTCTTAATTTCCACAACAGTAAAACTTAGATGCCGGCAAAACACACACTGAATCAACTTGGACTGAAAATAGTACAACTGTTTCAATCCAATATGCATAACATGCACAAGATAATTAGTGTATTTATCAACTTCTGTGTGCACATTCTTGAGTGTGTGTGTGTGTGTGTGTGTGTGTGTGTGTGTGTGTGTGTGTGTGTGTGTGTGTGTGTTGCACAGAGAGATTCTTGACTCCCAATAGATGTCATTATTTTCCACTTGCAAGCTCTCATCTCAGCATGAGTGCAGAGGTATTTTCATTATTCCGTCTGTGTTATTTTGTGTGTGGGCTCATGCACACATGGATGAGTGTGTGGTAGAGGAAGGGAGGGAGGGAGGGAAAGAGGCATGTTTTTGTGTGCGTTCGTGTGTGTGTGTGCTTCAAAAAATGTCTCTCCCAAAAAGTTCTACTTTCTGGTGCTTTCTGGTGAGCTGAAACCTGCGGAAAATCTAATTTCCAACTAAAATTCCTGCAACAAAGGAGCCATGGCGCATCAAGTGTCACAGCGTCAAGGGAATCGGTTCAAGTCACTGGCACAAACACAATCTTTCATCTCGTTCAGGAGCAGGCTTTTGAATTAACTCCATATGTGGCATGACTGTCTATCAGGCTGGCAGGCACAGGGCTCGTGTGTTGGAGAGTGGGATGGGGTTCACCCCGGGAGAAAAGAGATGACACGATCAATTACATCAGCAAAAAAGCTTGCAGGAGGTGTTAAAAAGTGCTTTTGTGAGTGCTGCACCTGGATAAAGGCAGTCAAGCGTTGCTGTGTTGCTGTCAGCACCACAGACAGCTCCTTGCTCACTGCACCATGACTTCAGATCTCATCACTGAGTTCACCTAATGTTTGACCAATTAGTCCATGTAGACTAATTTAAGAGACATTTAATGAATGAATCTGAGATCTCAACATTGGACCCCTGGTGCAGAATTGCTGCGCCTGTAACTCAGATGATGTCTGACTCAGGAGGTTGTCAGTTCTAATGCTAAAAGTGTAGAAGGACTGTAACAATAGCTCAGTGAGTCGAGCCGGAGTCAAGCTGTGATATGTTGATACTGACTTGTCAAAATGAAAGAAATTTGAAAAATGTGTTAAATATATATTACACCTTTTAAAAAAACATCCTATTTTCAAGCCCTTTCCTCAAAAATGGCATACCCAAACTAAAAAGGGTGTATCTCTGCAACCACTACGGCTATTTTAATAATTTGGGTGTTTTAATAAAAGGTACACATGTGAGATTTTGTTCAGATGTGCACATATCTGTCTATATGTTACTGGTTAAGAGTAAATGAAGATGACACATAGAAAAAAATGAAAAGGTTTCAGGTCCGCCTACAAAAAAAGCACTTTCAGGATAATTATTTCTTTGAAATGATGCAGCAGTAAGATCTAACTCTAACCCAAATCATAGCACAGTATGTGAACATTCTCTCTGCAAAGGTTGAAAGTGAAGCAGAACAAAGTTAGAGGGTTTAGTACAAAGACAATTCAGGCGAGGACTCCAACATTTGCATTGGGCAAATTTGCGCACATCTGTGACATTTGAATTTTTGTATGTACCAAACCATATATTTCACTTGTATATTGTATTTTATGGTGTTCAATACATTGAAATACAGCAGTTTGGGGCTTTTTTTCATAAAGCAAGCTATGATTTATAGTTTTATATAACAATCGCTCAGTCTCCTGTATTTTAAAAGGTTAAACTCGCATTCCAATCAAAATGTCTTACGCTGTTGAACGCATACAGCAGCTCTATACAATTACATTGAAAATGCATGCTTTGCTATTTTGTTCACTAGGTGATTCAAACTATAACAGGTTCTGCAGAGTTCACTAAGTTAAATGTAAGACATGTAATACCACATAGAATTGTATAGCTGTTTCACAATGAGTCCCAACTAAAAGCACTGGGAACAATATAGCCTCTATTGTCAAATCGTATATTTTTCAGTATTTCTCATTTTTAACCATATGATTAATCAAATTAACATGACATGAATTTTGATTAACAGAAAAGGGATTGATGCATTCATCAATGACAAATGATTATGTTGTTCATTTAAGTTGTTGCTGTAATTTTGCTTATTATGAGTAAATGGTGGTGACTGACACTCCACAAAAGAGGATTTCAGCACACATCGTCCACTGTGAAAATAACCCTTTTCAAACAATTGTTTAGTTTATAGGTGCCTCTCGACAGCCTGCAATTAGATACAGAACACATTTTATCTTAAATTGCTGGTTACAGCAGGCAACAGAAAATATGTAACACCCTTTCAATTGAATGTATGAGTTATTTGATGTAATGTTTTTTAAGACCTACGGTTTCCCTGTTAAAAGATTGTGAATTTCCAATTTCTTACCTAGTTATCAAACTTTATCAAATCAAATTAGTTGCAATTCCTAGCAGACTAAATGCACCCTGTGCCTTTCTGTCAACTTTGATTTGAATCTTTTGTATCTAAGGCTTAATAGCTTAAGAGTTTCTGCAAAATAATTTCCGCTTTCTGCCATACGAATTAAATACAATTAAACTCTCTAGTTTAATTTCAGTTAAATTAATTAGGTTCCCTGCTATTCACAGCCGTATAATGTTCATGACAGTGTTGGTTCTGACCATGTTCTATTAAAGCACCTAAATGATTCAATGAGTTGTTAAAAATGTGATATATAGATCTCCACATCACCTTCAACAGTATTTCCCAGGGGTGCAGTAAGTAGAGTTGTGTTGACTTTCACAACCCTTTTCTCAATTAAGCTGTTATTTATTCTACTTCACTTTTTATCTTCATCAATAATTTGAAAATGTAAATGTAGACGTAAAGGAAATATGCAGATAGTTTATGCCCTTTCACCATCGCCTTACTCTCTACTCTGTTCCTTTCCTCTTTAGTTGTGACAACTTTGACTAATTTGATGCTGAACAACTCCCTGCAGCATTGAGTGAGATAGAAAAAGAGGGAGACAGACAGACAGAGACAAAGAGAGACTGGGAGGGCAGAGAGATGAAGACAGCAGTCAGTGGAGAGAAAGGTAGAAAGTGAGACAAAAGAGAGAGGCAGACAGACAGACAGAGAGAGCGAGATAATGAGGACAGACAGAGCAGAATATCTCAACACTGAAATACTTCACACTTCACATAATATTTCATTCTTACCATCCGATTTCTAGCTTTGAGATTCTACCCAGGGCGGACAGATTGACAGACTATTTTTCATCAACCGTGCTTTTCCTCCCCGGCTCCTGCAACAGTAAACCTCTCCCTAAATGACATGTCATAAATCCTCCCTGAATCCACATATATTTATGCCATATTTCTGGTGACAGATGATTATTTCTGCAGAGGTTAATGTGTGTGTCCACAACTACTAGTGTATTAATCTCAGCAACATAATCAAATCATGAAGCTGTGGTTGCGATTGTGGTTGTGTATTGATTCAATATAATAAAGAACAAAAGGCCCATTTAAAATCAAAATAAGGTTCCCGACCTGAAAAATGTATCGTTAATTTAAGAAGTCCCTCTTAATTTATAAATTAATATATTTAAAAGGTAATGATTATGAGGGTCCGGCTATAATGTTAATTCATAGTAGCTGTAGTTACTGTATATATGCAGTTGACAGAGCAAAACATATTCATATGATTTTTTAAACCTGTGCAAACATGCTTAGTTGATGATCCATGGAGGAAACTTTTTTTTTCACTTACCCTGCACTATATAATACAAGTCCACCACCTTCCAAACTTTTTCCATTAGATAGGATTCACTGTCAAAAAATATAAACATATATTTGAGTCAAACCAATCCATCCCAGAAATCATAATAGTAAAGTAAGCTTATTATTATTAAGTATTATCATGATACGCTGTTTCATATTTAAGGCCACAATATCCCTGGAGTCTTCATTATACTGCTGGAAGAGCAGCATTAAGAATAACTAATAACTATATTTTTCTAAGTGAATTGCCACGTTTCATCCTTTATCCCCCACTCTCTTCGTGGGAAGTGGGGAGCAGACCTTCATGACAGTGTCATTAAATGGTTTTAAGAAAAGCTAGCCCCTCTGCAATACATCAGAATCAGAATCAGAATCAGAAACCATTTATTTGCCAGGAATGTTTTCACACAAACGAGGAATTTTTTGAGGCGGAAGGTGCATACATTGGACATGGACATGGGACGTAAGACGAGACAAACAACAATCAACAATCAACAATCAACGAGAACAACAGTGCAATTGGTATTAAAATATGTGTAAGATAAGCAAGGCTACATAGGCTACACTTGAAAATGCAGGTGCTATATGAACATCAGTCATTTTTAAACTCTCTGTGCAACCCAGTGTTACGGCAGTTTGTAAAATATTCACGAAATGCAATTTGCATTGGTATTTCGCAACCTACTGGACTGATCTGTGATACCTTTGTATAGTTATTGTTAACAAAAGGTCACCCTGGCCCAGATGATCGGTAATCTGAGTCTCACACCATTGATGCTCTCACGGTTTCTCTATTCTATTCCATATTTCCCAAAAAAACAGTCAACTTTAAATCCTTTCAATGTGAAACAATACTTCCTCACAATAAAGACGATGTTGTCTTTTCAGACAAATATTTTCTTTTTTACTTTACTGCAGAGGATAAACCGCTAGAAAGGGAATTTTCCATCAGTCTTTCACTCCTCTTACCATCTGCCTTTGTGAGAAACTGGGGCGTTAGTTGAATGAATGAATGAATGAATGAATATATCCTTTATTAATCCCCGAGGGGAAATTTGGCGTCGGGGGTAGCAGCAATTTACAACAAAATAAACAAAAACAGCAGGACGAAAGATAAAAGATATATACAATAATAATAAAAATAATAATAATAATAATAAAATAAAATAGAAATAGCTGGGATTGTGCAAAAATATATATATACATGTGGTTAGTCAGAGGATCTGGCTAGCGGTGATTTATTATAAAGCCGTAATGCCGTTGGCAGGAATGAAGAACATTAATCTCTTCCTGGTTTGTGTCATAAAGCATAAAGTACAACTCGGCAAATTAACCCGGCAAATGCAGGCTAGCGTCCGATAGAGGCTGATAGTCTTCCTGAACCTGTGCACTCATCTGTGTTCTGGCATCAAACAACCCCATATTACCCACGTCTGGCACATATATGGCTGCCAGATTTGGCTAAGATGTTGGGATGTAGAGTTGGGCTGAGAAACAGCTCCAGCACGGTATTCAACATCTGGAACAGGACCAAGGAACCTGTGAAGAAACCAGGCATGCAGCAATTTCCCCACTGCGGGACTAATAAAGGATTATCTTATCTTATCTTTTACCTGCTGTTGTTTGGGGACTTTCTGGCTACCTGGCTGTACTAATGCAGTGAAAAGCTTCATGTCTTACAGTAGCATAAATACTTTAAACTGAAGAGATCTGATCTATAAATCACGTATTGTGAAAAAAAAAAAAACATTTATATTTTTTTATTGTTTTCCTGTTTAGTTTTTTTCTCCATCTACGTAAAGGCACAGCTTGTTTTTGTAAATGTATTTACTTTGTCTCCTGTTCCCCTGCTGGGATTCAGTTTGCCCCCTTGGTTGTCAATCAAACATAAACAGTTAGTTTGGTTAAGCAGGAGAGAAGCTCTTCTGCCAAGACATTTTAATAATAGAAAAACTCTTCACAATGCATTTAAAAATTGGCAAAAATCAGAAAACAATCAGTGAAAAAAACTGCATTTGAATGAGGTGATGATGAATTATGTTCAATAAGAGGCACGATTTCTACATGTAAATGTATAAACTACTCTTGTTCGACATCTAACTCATACTTTTTGCTATTTTTTATTGAAATTGCAGCTGAACAGAAACACAACACAACATATGAGCCTCTCACAAGACGATCACAGCTGAGAGCGCCGTCCCAACCGACCGTGTTGTTGTGGAAGCAAAGCACCCAGCCTCCAGAGGCCTGTCTCACGAAACTGGATTTCGGCTTAGCGAGGTAACTTCTGGATTAACCCTGGGTTTTCCGTCTCACGAAGCTGGTTCACTTCTTAGCGGGGTACGTTGCCCCGGTAACTTACGCTGAACGCCTAACCTGCTCCGGAGCAGGTTAAGTTCCCGGATAAGATCTCAGCGGGTCTATAAGACCGCCTACTGGCCAATCATTGTCTTGGAAAAACGGCCTGCCCATTTCTACAGAATCCCGTTGAGGAAGGCGCACGGATAGTAAGAGCAGCGCTCCAGAGAGCGTCTCTTTATCTGTTGCCTCCTCAGTGGCCGACATGAGAAGTGGCAAAATATTTCTTCCTCTTTAATGCACGATCAGCACCAACAGATTGCTTGTAAGTGTATGACAGTTTGAATTTACTGTTACCTTTTAACTTGCGCCCATGTTCTTTTAGCTCCACTGGGGTTGCAACTGAAATGAGGTTAAATTGTTAAAACGAAAAGATAATCAAAATAGGCACATACATTTGAGACAGTGATGTAATATTACAATCCCAGTAACTTATGCATTGGCGGAGTCGGCGATTTTTTCCCCACGATTCCTTGCGGCTTCTGGCTGCTGCAGCAGTGTTGCTTTTTGCTTGTATTCTTTCTCTATATTTTTCGTACATTCTTAAGATTATGGTTTGCTCCTCCGTTGTAAAATGCGTTGCTCTCGGCGGCTTCTCCATGGTGCACAATTGGTCTAACGGAGTTAACTCCGCCCCTTTTATGTGCACGAGCACAGATCTAGATAAGACGCTCCTGGGTTCACTTAACGAGTTGATAACCGGCTTCGTGAGACCAATAAGCGAGACCGCGGACATCTGGTTAAGTGCAGCTGGATAACTGAGGGAAACCCCGGGTATGTTAATCCAGCTTCGTGAGACAGGCCTCAGTTCTCTCTCAGGTAAATAGTGTTAGCTTCGTCAGCACGATAGCCGCATTTTGCACCATTAGCTGCAACCGAAATGCTACCAATCTCGGATCTTGCACCTTTAAAGTGTTTCTTATTTTGCATGGCAATGAGGTGTGGCCTAGTGCTGAAGAAACAACAGGGGAGCCACACCGCAACACTCAGTGGGTCTCTAGTCACGCCCTTGGCTGGGCTGGTTAGTATGGAGATGTGTTGCCGGAGGTTAAATGAGGAGAAGACTTTGCTTTTGGGAGAAAACCAGCCGTCTGCTGTGGCTTCTAACCATGTGAAATATTAACAAGGCCGGGGAGCGTACAGCGCCGGCACAGCCCTGGCCTCTGCCTAACGTCAGGGCAGAGACGGCATAGAAAAGGAACTTTGTTCTAAAGAGGAAGAATATAAATAAGATAAGGGAAGCCACAGGCGAACCGATGCTTTCTGAAGCTCCAAAAGCTAAAAGTGATAGAAATCCAATGGAAGAAAATCTGTGAATCCTTATTTGATGATTCACGGTTGAGCGGAGCGATCTGATAGGTTCCTTCCTGTGCTGACTGAAGTGTTAAACAGGTAATCAATGACTAATTGCAAACATATTATCATTTTAAGTAACCTTCTGAGCCCAACTGCTTGTGAGTCAGTCTGAGCTCAGCATAATGAACTCCAACATGATGCAACAATCCTGCAATGGAGACACACGCAGAGAAAAATATGCAGACTACACTGCTAATATATGCATGTCTTCTGTTTTTAATATCTTTTTCCGATTCATATGTTGGTCGTATCAGCAAACCAGAAGCCACTGACTCATTCTTGATGTAGCACAAAGGCTGCCCCTCGAGAAGTTACAATGACGCTCATATCAGCAAAACTGTAGGCTTTTTCAATCGCTGCAAGCAGAGACGACTTGACATTTGTTTACTGAAGAATGGGAAAGAGGGGGAAACAGAGATGGAGATAAGGGTGAGTAGGAGAGAAGAGGATATGAAATGCAACAAAGGATGCAAACTGGATTTCAATCTGCCATTAATCAATTCAACTTTGCCGCGTTTGTAAGATGTTTTTTTGTTTTTAATCTCGACTTTTCACCACCCGAGTTGCAACAAAAGCATCCCACTTAGATATTTAATTTAGCCTGTGAAGGGATGCCTGGGCCTCTTCAGGGAGCCGCCTCGACTCGGTACCTGAGGAGACAGGGGCCAAATGAAGCAGGCTGATTGCTACTCTGAAACGTGGCGTTGTGCAGCTGAGGAAGACAAGACCAGTGCCGAGAGAAAATCTGTACCCTGACAAAAGAGGAAGAAGTGAAGGGGTGTGAATGTGTGATAAGGTGTGGAGGCCACAATTACTGTAGGGATTCATTCTCATACGCAGAGTATCTCTCTCTCTATCTACCCCACACACACACATTGTGACTGAGCCATCTCTTCAAAGATGATTTAAAAAGATTAAAAGCGAGAACCAAATTTCACTGCCGACCTCGTTGCTATGGCGATGCCCAATTTTCTCTCTCTCTCTCTCTCTCTCTCTGGTCAGATCATCAAATCAACATGTGAGTGCAGTCCTGAACACAGAGGCGGGCAACCTGCTGGGGTGTGTGTGTGTGTGTGTGTGTGTGTGTGTGTGTGTGTGTGTGTGTGTGTGTGTGTGTGTGTGTGTGTGTGTGTGTGTGTGTGTGTGTGTGTGTGTGTGTGAGTGTGTGTGTCACTCTTGTCACTCTTGTCTATCTGGTCTCTCACTCTTGTCTGTCTCTCTCATCTCTCACTCTTGTCTCTCGCTCTTGTCTCTCAGTCTTGTCTCTCTCTCGTGTCTCTCACTCTTGTCTCTCTTATCTCTCTCACTCTTGTCTCTCTCTCTCTTGTCTCTCACTCTTGTCTCTCTGGTCTCTCACTCTGGTCTCTCACTCTTGTCTCTCTGGTCTCTCACTCTTGTCTCAGTCTTGTCTCTCACTCTTGTCTCTCTCTTGTCTCTCACTCTTGTATTGCTTGTCTCTCACGCTTGTCTCTCTGGTCTCTCTCTCTTGTCTCTCACTCTTGTCTCTCTGGTCTCTCTTTCTCACTCTAGTCTCTCTCTCGTCTCTCACTCTTGTCTCTCTGGTCTCTCACTCTGGTCTCTCACTTTTGTCTCTCTTGTCTCTGACTCTTGTCTCTCTCTCTTGTCTCTCACTCTTGTCTCTCCTGTCTCTCACTCTGGTCTCTCTTGTCTCTCTCTCTTGTCTCTCTCACTCTTGTCTCTAACTCTTGTATCAGTCTTGTCTCTCACTCTTGTCTGTCTTGTCTCTCACTCTTGTCTGTCTCACTCTTGTCTCTCTGGTCTCTCACTCTTGTCTCTCACTCTTGCTCTCACTATTGTCTCTCTGGTCTCTCACTCTTGTCTGTCTCACTCTTGTCTCTCTGGTCTCTCTCTCTTGTCTCTCTTGTCTCTCACTCTTGTCTATCTGGTCTCTCACTCTTGTGTCTCTGGTCTCTCACTGTTGTCTCTCTCTTGTCTCTCTTGTCTCTCACGCTTGTCTCTCACTCTTGTCTCTTGTCTCTCACTCTTGTCTCTCACTCATGTCTCTCTCTCTGGAGACACTGAGAGGAGCAGGAAAACGTTTCAATAATAATTGTTGATGTATAAACTCATGTTGAACTATTGTGTCTGTGGTGACGAGCTCTGTGCATTCAATTCAATTATTCCAAGTTTATGTTTAATAAATGTTTAATAAATGTTTAATACATGTTTAATAAATGCTTCAAGACGTTTAAGTGTTTCACATCATTTGTTTTCTCTACAGGAGATTGTTCAGGTTCATTTAATGACACTTTCTATTTCCTAAACCTCCTCCTTTGTGTCAACAAATCACTGAAGGCCACATCACTACCAGCTGGTCTTAGTTATTGAAATTAAAGTCATTAGGAAAATGATCTCTGCCGAACTTTAGATGAGCTGCAGCTCAACAGTCACCAGTCAGACGACGGGACCAGAAAGGAGACGACGGGACCAGAAAGGAGACGAGGGGACCAGAGAGGAGACGAGGGGACCAGAGAGGAGACGAGAGGACCAGAGAGGAGACGAGGGGACCAGAGAGGAGACGAGAGGACCAGAGAGGAGACGAGGGGACCAGAGAGGAGACGAGGATGGACAAACTTCTGCTGAGTGTCTCTCTGATCTCTCACTCTTGTCTTTCTCTTTGTCTCTCACGCTTGTCTGTCACTCTTGTCTGTCACTCTTGTCGGTCTTGTCTCTCACTCTTGTCTCTCCCACTATTGCCTCTCACTCTGGTCTCTCACTCTTGTCTCTCACTCTTGTCTCTCACTATTGTCTCTCTTGTCTCTCACTCTTGTCTCTATTGTCTCTCACTCTTTTCTCTCTCTTTGTCTCTCACGCCTGTCTCTCTTGTCTCTCACTCTTGTCTCTCTTGTCTCTCACTCTTGTCTCTGGTCTCTCACTGTTGTCTCTCACTCATGTCTCTCTCTCTTGTCTCTCACGCTTGTCTCTCTGGTCTCTCACTCTTGTCTCTCTTGTCTCTCACGCTTGTCTCTCTTGTCTCTCACTCTTGTCTCTCACTCATGTCTCTCTCTCTTGTCTCTCACGCTTGTCTCTCACGCTTGTCTCTCACTCTTGTCTCTGGTCTCTCACTGTTGTCTCTCACTCTTGTCACTCTTGTCTCTTGTCTCTCACTCTTGTCTCTCACTCTTATCTCTATTGTCTCTCTCTCTTGTCTCTCTCTTTGTCTCTCACTCTTGTCTCTCACTCATGTCTTTCACGCTTGTCTCTCACTCATGTCTCTCTCTCTTGTCTCTCACGCTTGTCTCTCACTCTTGTCTCTCTGGTCTTTCACTCTTGTCTCTCACTCTTGTCTCTCACTCTTGTCTCTCACGCTTGTCTCTCACTCTTGTCTCTCTCTCTTGTCTCTCACTCTTGTCTCTCTGGTCTTTCACTCTTGTCTCTCACTCTTGTCTCTCACTCTTGTCTCTCACGCTTGTCTCTCACTCTTGTCTCTCTCTCTTGTCTCTCTCTCTTGTCTCTCTGGTCTCTCACTCTTGTCTCTCTCTTGTCTCTCACGATTGTCTCTCTCTTGTCTCTCACGCTTGTCTCTCTTGTCTCTCACTCTTGTCTCTTGTCTCTCACTCTTGTCTCTCACGCTTGTCTCTCACTCTTGTCTCTCTCTCTTGTCTCTCTCTCTTGTCTCTCTGGTCTCTCACTCTTGTCTCTCTCTTGTCTCTCACGCTTGTCTCTCTTGTCTCTCACTCTTGTCTCATGTCTCTCTCTCTTGTCTCTCACGCTTGTCTCTCACTCTTGTCTCTCTGGTCTTTCACTCTTGTCTCTCACTCTTGTCTCTCACTCTTGTCTCTCACTCTTGTCTCTCACTCTTGTCTCTCTGGTCTTTCACTCTTGTCTCTCACTCTTGTCTCTCACGCTTGTCTCTCACTCTTGTCTCTCTCTCTTGTCTCTCTCTCTTGTCTCTCTGGTCTCTCACTCTTGTCTCTCACTTGTCTCTCACTCTTGTCGCTTGTCTCTCACTCTTGTCTCTCACTCATGTCTCTCTCTCTCTGGAGACACTGAGAGGAGCAGGAAAACGTTTCAATAATAATTGTTGATGTATAAACTCATGTTGAACTATTTTTCGGGGTCAGACGAACCGTCTGTGGTGACGAGTTCTGTGCATTCAATTCAATTATTCCAAGTTTCTGTGTTTAAAAAATGTTTAATAAATGCTTCAAGACGTTTAAGTGTTTCACATCATTTGTTTTCTCTACAGGAGATTGTTCAGGTTCATTTAATGACACTTTCTATTTCCTAAACCTCCTCCTTTGTGTCAACAAATCACTGAAGGCCACATCACTACCAGCTGGTCTTAGTTATTGAAATTAAAGTCATTAGGAAAATGATCTCTGCCGAACTTTAGATGAGCTGCAGCTCAACAGTCACCAGTCAGACGACGGGACCAGAAAGGAGACGAGGGGACCAGAGAGGAGACGAGAGGACCAGAGAGGAGACGAGGATGGACAAACTTCTGCTGAGCGTCTCTCTGGTCTCTCACTCTTGTCTCTCTCTTTGTCTCTCACGCTTGTCTCTCACTCTTGTCGGTCTTGTCTCTCACTCTTGTCTCTCTCACTATTGCCTCTCACTCTTGTCTCTCACGCTTGTCTCTCACTCTTGTCTCTCACTATGGTCTCTCTTGTCTCTCACTCTTTTCTCTCTCTTTGTCTCTCACGCTTGTCTCACTCTTGTCTCTGGTCTCTCACTCTGGTCTCTCTTGTCTCTCACTCTTGTCTCTCTTGTCTCTCACTCTTGTCTCTGGTCTCTCACTCTTGTCTCTCACTCATGTCTCTCTCTTGTCTCTCACGCTTGTCTCTCTGGTCTCTCATTCTTGTCTCTCTTGTCTCTCACGCTTGTCTCTCTTGTCTCTCACTCTTGTCGCTCACTCATGTCTCTCTCTCTTGTCTCTCACGCTTGTCTCTCACTCTTGTCTCTGGTCTCTCACTCATGTCTTTCTCTCTTGTCTCTCACGCTTGTCTCTCACTCTTGTCTCTCTTGTCTCTCACTCATGTCTCTCACTCTTGTCTCTCACTCTTATCTCTATTGTCTCTCTCTCTTGTCTCTCTCTTTGTCTCTCACTCTTGTCTCTCACTCATGTCTCTCACGCTTGTCTCTCACTCTTGTCTCTCTCTCTTGTCTCTCACGCTTGTCTCTCACTCTTGTCTCTCTGGTCTTTCACTCTTGTCTCTCTCTTGTCTCTCACACTTGTCTCTCACTCTTGTCTCTCACTCTTGTCTCTCACGCTTGTCTCTCACTCTTGTCTCTCTCTCTTGTCTCTCTGGTCTCTCACTCTTGTCTCTCTCTTGTCTCTCTTGTCTCTCACGCTTGTCTCTCACTCATGTCTCTCACGCTGTCCCTCACTCATGTCTCCCTCTCTCTTGTCTCTCTCACTCTGGTCTCTCACTCTTGTCTCTTGTCTCTCTGGTCTCTCACTCTTGTCTCTCACGCTTGTCTCTCACTCTTGTCTCTCACTATTGTCTCTCTCTCTCTTGTATCTCTCACTCTTGTCTCTCTCTTTGTCTCTCACGCTTGTCTCACTCTTGTCTCTCTGGTCTCTCACTCTTGTCTCTCACTCATGTCTCTCTCTCTTGTCTCTCTGGTCTCTCACTCTTGTCTCTCTTGTCTCTCACGCTTGTCTCTCACACTTGTCAAGCCCACGCGGGTCTCCTCTGACGTTATGCTGTGTGCTGAGGACCGGCGTCTGCTGGGCCACAAGAACCAATCATGTGGCCCAACAATGGGCCGCATGAATGCTGCTATCTGGGTAGTGACCTCCGGTTGGTTTCTCAGTGCCGCTGAGTGGCAAGAGGCTAGAGACGGGAAGAGGCTGGCGGTGTCCAGAGGACTGCTTAGATCCCGGCTTCTGCCTCCCTCGTACAGTCACCCAGTCCCTCGGCTGCTCGGGGGCTAACGGGGAACAGCTAACGCTAACAGAAGCTAAAGTTAGTTGGTCCGCACCGACTATGGGAGTTGGGCTGGCTAACGTAGCTAACATCTGAGCTCCAATGGTGTGGAGCCGTGCATCTAACCCACTGAGACCTGCCTCCAACCTAGCAAATAAACTACACTTATTTAGGGTGACCAGATTTGAGTTTGTGAAAAAGAGGACACTTCGTCGCGGGGGGGGGGGGGGGGGGGGGGGGCATAGTAGTGTATAGCATGCCGCATATGTGAATGCATACAAATGTCACAAATGAAATGACAAAAATGACACAAATGACTATATGAACATCTGTTTATTGAACTTTAACAAAATTGCAAAATTGCAAAAGTGCAAATGTAAAACAAATCTTTGTTGTGGCATTTAGTCCAGTGCTTCTTTAATGTGTCTTGTCCATATATTGAAGCAATAATGATAACAAATAAAAAATAATAAATACTTTATATAGCCACATATTAAAATAAGAAAATGAAGACACTTTTCAGTCCTCCTCAAATATTAAAGCAATAATGATAACAAATACAATATTCTAAACAATAAATAAAAAAAAAAACATGGGTATTTTTTTTTTAGTTCGTCCGTGAACTTACATTTACGTTTCGGCATGGCTGCAGATGTCATGTGCTGTTGTAAACAATGCAACTAGTGGAGGTGGCAAGGTGCTCAGTGTTGCCAGATTGGAAATGGCGAAGTATCGTACCAAAGGCTCAAAATGGTTGTATTTGGAGGATAATTATCGTGCATCTGGCAACACTGAGATCGGTCAACCAATGACAGTTCTCTCTACAGTCAGAGCTCGCGCAAGAACGTGTAACGTAAGGGAGATACCATTTCCAAAACTTGTAAGGGGGTAATAACTAGTTTGTGAAAGACCCAGAGAAACACAAATATCCAACGAGGCAAAATCCCGGACGTTTTTGGAATCCCTGCCGGACGCATTTTTTAGGTCTCGAAAAGAGGACATGTCCGGGAAAAAGAGGACGTCTGGTCTCCCTAACTTATTACATGTACCGTTATCTTTAAAGAAGGCAGGGGAATAGCTAAACATGTGACATGCTGAGCAGGAGAGAGCAGGAGAGGGAGAGGAGGAAGACATCACTAGCTGCTAAGTTAGCTACCTCACGTAGCTAACGTTCGCAGAACAAACAAAGTGAAAATAGGACAGTTGGATTTAAGCGGGGAGTCGCTAAAAGAAGAAGAGAGTCCAGTGTTTAGCTGTGAAAGACGTACAGCAGGTAGAGATGGGTAAATGATACCAGAGCTCTGAAGCTCGTCAGTCTCCTGAACGCCGTGTCGACTCAAAGTGTCGGAGCTCGTTTCAAACGACAACTGTCACGTGACTGATGACGTCACCGGTGCTTCACGGAGCGTTTCATTGGTTTGATGCGTTCGACAGCTTGAAAGTGTTGGTGCCAAACTGCTACATATGATCCTCAGGGTCAATCAACAATGTGGGTTAAAGATACAATGTGGCACAAAACATAAGCACATGTTCATAAGCACCTTCCACTGCCACGTCTATGACATCCTGCCTCACTAATATGAGCTCTAAAGGACAAATACTGTTCATAAATCTGTTGTGTCGCACGATTATTACGCCAGTCAATAAGTCGCGGAGAAAGAAAAAATTAAGAGCGGAGCAGATCAACTGGCCGGCAGCGTTTCTGAGATTGGAGTGAGACACTGAGACAAAATAGAACATCTTGGATGTGACGTGTCGAGTCTTGGCCAATCAGCGTTAAGATGTCGACAGCGTCTTCATTTCCCTCAAACTTGTTTTTAATGGAAGCTAGTCAGCTTGCTGTCACGTTAGCTAGCGTGTTTGGGTTGTGTATTGTCGTTAAAGTTACTTTATGTTCCGTTACAGTTCAGTCTTGCTTGTAAAATGAAACATGCCGTAACCCCCCGGTCTGGTACACCGGCACACCGGCAGATCTGGCTGCAGGTTGTTTTTCTCAAAGTAGAATGAATCAAATCACGTAGTTGGGCTTAGCCAACAACGTGACGTCGTGGTCGTAAGAGACCCAGAATGAAATAGTTTAAGGAAGAGGATGCTCTATGCAGCGCAGCTTGATGCAGAGCTGAGATGAAGAGGTCAAAACAGACATGAGAGGAGCAGTACAGCTTCCCACTGTCCCAGTGTTTCATACATATTGATGCAGGACATGCTAAATGCAGCCTCTGCTCCAAAGAGATCATTACAGTAAAAGGGGCTCACATTTGGCAAATGTAAAGCATACATGTTTTTAGTGTTAGTCCATTTTTATTTAATACAGCTCAGAGATGTTCAAGGAGCAACCCGTTTGTGCACTTTCTGAAGATGTTTTGCACTGTGAATTGCACTGAGTCAGTTCTGTTCTGTTCTGTGAATAAAGGGTTGGAAATTAATGCTTTTTTGATGTTTTTATCCGTTTAATCGAAAAAATAATCAACCGATTAATCGATTATTAAAATAATCATTAGTTGCAATTCGTGCAATTTGTTAAATTGCCTCGCAAATAAATGCTTTTCTACCTGTTAAAGACCAAATCCTTTCATGTAATGATTTTTACATGCCATTTATATTAGTTCACACAAACACTCCATCCATCTGTCCATCAAATTTTAGAACCCATTGTGGCCCGCGAGTCAAAAAGTTTGCCCACCCCTGGTCTATAGTCTAGTGGGTTATGCACACGCTAGATAACCCCTTCTGTTCTGAGTGGAGGATCGAATCCCATCATGAACTCGTCCTTTCATATTATTGACCTGCATGTAGTTTTATTGCAACGTGAACGACAGAAGCAACATCGATAACGGTTGTTTGTAACATCTAATCTGTGAATGAACACAAAGCTTTAATGGACTTTTACTGCAGAGATGAGAGTGAGAAACATGGAGGTGTTCTAGATCAGGGGTCAGCAACCCGCGTCTCTTTCACATGCGTCTCTTTCACATGCGTCATGCGTCTCTTTCACATGCGTCTCTTTTCACATGCGTCTCTTTCACATGCGTCTCTTTCACATGCGTCATGCGTCTCTTTCACATGCGTCTCTTTTCACATGTGTCTCTTTTCACATGCGTCTCTTTCACATGCGTTTCTCACATGCGTCTCTTTTCACATGCGTCTCTTTCACATGCATCATGCGTCTCTTTCACATGTGTCATGCATCTCTTTCACATGCGTCATGCGTCTCTTTTCACATGCATCTCTTTCACATGTGTTATGCGTCTCTTTTCGCATGTGTCTCTTTCACATGCGCCATGCGTCTCTTTTCACATGCGTCTCTTTTCACATGCGTCTCTTTCGCATGCGTCTCTTTTCACATGCGTCTCTTTCGCATGCGTCTCTTTTCGCATGCGTCTCTTTCGCATGCGTCTCTTTCACATTGCGTCTCTTTCGCATGCGTCTCTTTTCGCATGCGTCTCTTTCGCATGCGTCTCTTTTTTCACATGCGTCTCTTTCGCATGCGTCATGCGTCTCTTTTCGCATGCGTCTCTTTTCGCATGCGTCTCTTTTCACATGCGTCTCTTTTCGCATGCGTCTCTTTTCGCATGCGTCTTATTCGCATGCGTCTTATTCGCATGCGTCTTATTCGCATGCGTCTCTTTTCGCATGCGTCTTATTCGCATGCGTCTTATTCACATGCGTCTCTTTTTTCACATGCGTCTCTTTCGCATGCGTCATGCGTCTCTTTCGCATGCGTCATGCGTCTCTTTCGCATGCGTCTCTTTTCGCATGCGTCTTTTTTCACATGTGTCTCTTTTCGCATGCGTCTCTTTTCGCATGCGTCTCTTTTCGCATGCGTCTCTTTTGCATGCGTCATGCGTCTCTTTTCACATGCGTCTCTTTTTTCGCATGCGTCTCTTTTCACATGCGTCTCTTTCGCATGCGTCTCTTTTCACATGCGTCTCTTTCACATGCGTCTCTTTCACATGTGTCTCTTTCACATGCGTCTCTTTGTGTGTGTGTGCGTGAGTGTGTGTGTGTGCGTGCTGCTGTTGTTGTTGTTATCTGGTGACAACGAGGGAGCCTGAAGGAATCAGACCGGTGTGATCTCATGTTCGGGGAGCTCCTCTCACCACCGCTGCTGCTGCTGCTGCAGTCGTAAAACCTTGTATCTCCAGAATGGATTTCTGAATTTGCAATGACAATTAATTCCTGAAAACGTGAAGTTATCGATCATAACCTCATCATATCCCCAAAACATATTCATTAAATCATTGCATGTTTCCATCACGATTAGATCATATTAAATGTGATTAAATACTTGTCAAGTACCAGTAACTTTGAGCCATGAGAGCATTCCCACCAAAGATGGCATTTACTTTTTTTTTAAGCAACAGTTCAACATTTTGGATTCGCTTTCTCAGAAGTCAGATCAGAAGGCCAATGCGTCTCTCAGGTCTGTGTGTTAAGTATGGCTTCAGAGCCAGGAGGGAGTTAGCCTAGCTTAGCATAAAGACTGGAAGCAGGGGGAAACATCCAAAGATGAAAATGTACCCAGGAACACCTCTAAAGACAACTTGGCTTTTTTTAAAATATAAAACATTTGTGTTTGTGAACAGATTAAACAAATTAGAGATACTGTCTGCTGGAACACCTGACGAAGACAAAAATACATACATTTCTCATCTGTGTCTTGTGTTAATATCTGTATAAACACAAATTCACAATAAATGCATTGGGTTTACTACATTTTCAAACGAGGGCCTACACATTATCTATGTGGGTCATGCGGTGCTTCTTGCATATCAAGGGGGATTTCGTAGACGGTCCGACCTTCTGACTTGGCAGTAGGCTATTCACTGCCTCCGTCACATGCTGCTGCCACTCTATAAACCTTTTTGGCATTTGGGTCCACCAAACAATATATTCCTCTTGGCTCTACCTTCCCAACAAGTTCTTCAATCTCACACTGGGTGACATTCCGGTTACAGCCCTTTTCTCTGAATTCGTCATCCTTCTCTGCATGTAGTCTGTATCGATTCATAGTTATTTAGGGGCGTTTCACTGACTTTTTATGGAGATACTAAAAGGGTGGTGCAAGAAGCTCGCCCTTCTGCGCCAATTTTCAAGTTGATGGGATCTATAAAGGGAATGCAGCGTGGGGCCTGGGTACACACTGTGTTATAAATCAGAATATTTACGGGTGTAAGCACTTTTTTGTTTGGCCAGTAAGCAACCTTCTGATGTGAGTTCTATACACAGCTTTATAAATGAGGCTGCAGGTCAATTTATACCCTTGAGACACCCAGAGAAATACAAAATATATACTCTAACTAATGAAATTAAATAAAAAATGCTCCACAAAATTTAATTTAAACCTTTAGTGGGTGAGTTGCCTTTACGTTTGCTTTTAAATATTCTCTGTAGAAGACTCACACCGTAAAAATAGAATTAACTACTTCCTGCATTAGACTAAACTACTTCCTGCAAACACCGAGTGTGTCTTCAGAAAGCAACACAAGTAGTACCGATCCCGCCAAAAGAATCATTGGCTAAATTTAAACTTCAGAGGCTTCAGGGTAGAAAAGAACAATGGGACGCAGGAAACCGAGATGGGAGAGGAAGGAAAAGGGGGGATATGGTGGGAGGAAGGAAGAGATGGAGAGGATCGAAGAGGAAGAGAGAAGTGTGAATATGCAGACAGATGGTAGATAGCATGGAGATATGTTGACCTTTGACACTGATTTTAACTCTAGGTTTTACTTGAGGCACTGCACATTCATATTGCTATTGACTTAGAGTTATAAACAGGTAAGTACATTCAATATTAATAAAATCTTAATTCTAGATAAATCTCTCTTGGCATGGAACCACGTTGAAGACAAAGTTGTTTATCTTACCACTGCGTCAACTTCAGGGAAGACTTACGAGGATACTAAGTTTAGATGAAGTTGAGAGAGTTGAGCATCAAAGTTACATTTGACCCAAATTTCCCAAATGAAGGCGCCTGAAAAAGTAGATAATTTCCTCTGGATGTGGTAATACGGCGAATCTAGTAAAAATGCAAGACAATACTTACTGGATTCATTAATAGCACACTTCAAAGCAAGGACAATTTAGTAATGAATTGCTCCGTCGTGCACTTTGAATATTAATTATTCATTCTCTGGCACAAACACCCTGGAGACCTAAAAATTAGGTACTTTTTCCGGATTTCTGTGGAACATTCGGTATACCATTATGGTCCAATAATGATTTGTTCGTCTCTTTTTTTACATTGAGAAGAAACCAATACTCCTGGAGAAAACACTGCATGAGTAATTCAAGAGAAGATTTGATTATAAGACATTGTATACCAGGACAAACTCTATTATACTATATATATATATATGGTAATGCCATCATGACATGATGAGGTCAGAAGGGATTTACGTCACAAGGCAGTTCACGTTCAAAGAGGAAGGAATGCCAAAATAACCAAGGTGTTTACTCTCTGCTGGGGTTCGAGGGCCACTCCGAACAGAGATTTATAGCACTGTTGCTGTTACTGTTGCACTGTAGCACTGTTTAAAACTTGCTCCCTCGCTTTCTCCTCAGAACTTCCTCTGCTCTTTAAGGTTTGTCATCATGTTTAATATATATTAGTGCTGGTGTGATGATAGCGATGATGATACATCGTGACGTAGTTTTTCAGTCTTTAAAAAAATTGATTATGAAACAGGTTTTGGTTCTTTATTACGATTGGCCAAGCCGCGTTCAAACTCGTAGTTGTGACCAAACTACAGCAGTATTACTGCGTCAAACTAATTATTACAAAACATCAGATTTTGAAGCATAGATAAGTGGTTGGACGAGATGGACAGGTTTGAGGAGTCAAATAAAGAAGAAAGCAGACGACGAGGTCAAGAAACATATACGGGTCTGTTCAACAGACTATGTGGCACGTTCTCTGTTTTCTGGACTTGATCATCAACCTGGACGAGAACGGTCTACGCTGTCATTCAATGAATGTACAAAAACTAAAAGGTGACGGACAAAGAAACAGGGTTTTAAGGTTTTATGTTTGAGCAAATGGTCGCTACACTAGAGAAACACCTGTTGTTGCTGCCGCCCCCAACCAGCCTTTTTTCCCATCCAAATGCTAACTATGTAACTTTATTTGTAGCCTATTACACTTACGTTTCTCTAGCTATGTTGTCATTTGCTTGTGAAATACATTTTGTTATCATGTAGCTTGGTTCCTCAGCAAAGGGACAGGGCTATTTTGTTATTAAAATGATATTGCTGGTAAGTGACAACAGCTTGGGGAAAGTGAGCAGATTCATATGTGGTTATAATGTAAATGCAACATGGTGAGAGCTTTCCTCTCCTTTCATCTCAAGTTAGTACTAGAGAGTCCATGGAGGTGGTTCAAACACACCTGGCCAGAGTAAAACACCCCTATACCAGCAAAGAGTGCCAACATGATTGAACACAACTTCAACAATTGCACAGTTAATGGCAATATCCAGATACATGTCAATAATCGCCCCAATCCTTGAGCAGGCTTTCCACTGTGTCTGTGTGTTGTTTGGAAACCATCCAGCTAAATGTTGCTGAAGAACTACATTGTTTAGCGGAAGAATGCTTATTTGTTATCAATAGATTATTGCTCCTGACATTGCCCCTTAGTTTCTGTAAAATCACAGCCTGTAATTCTGGTCTGACTCTGGCTATATTTAAAAGAGCAAATTGTCAAACTTTAAAGGGCCCAATCTCCAACACTGTGAATCTGGTTGACATTGAGCCTCCTGCACACATTTTGTATTCATTACAAATGAAAGTGATTAGCCTAATGGGGTGCAATAATTAAAGGTCAACATCTTTACCTGAGACGTGATCATTCAAGACACTGCAGGTCTGACTTTGAAAAAGTGTGCAGGGGTGATGCAGCTTGGCACACAGTTCAGGAATTAAAAAAGTTACAGTGCAATTCAAATGTGGTCATGAGTACAGTGACATGCTCAGTGTGATCATATAAGATCAACAAGGCTGCTGTGCTGTGAGCGGATGAAACGCTCTAAAAGACAAGACTTTAAACCTAACTGATGTAATGTTTTTTTTACAGGTTGGTGGTGCCGACATTGGTCCTTTATGCAAGATATGTACAGGACCTGCTGCTCTACATAGTGTTGCAAAGATAGATCATGGCTGATATGGACTGTAAAACCTTCTGACTGACAATCTTAGTCAAATTAAAACCGTCAAACATTGCAGATTATAATAAACAATAATAATGCACCCTATGCATTTTCTGTATGCGCATTAAACATCATATCTGTTGCCGCCACACTGCCCTCAACATGGCGATGGCTCGCAGCTGATTCACTAAAAGTGCAGACAAAGGTAACAGTGCGGACGGAGCTAACATGTGGAGGAACCGGAGGGTGAGCTGCTACGCAACGATGCCGTGGGTTGGGAGGGCGTTATTAGCTGTTTCCAGGGCTGCACTGGATAAATAATCGATGACAAAACATATTAAGAATTCAATTGATTGCATCGACCAGGGACATCCTCATAAGACGGGCTACTTCAGGAAACGGCAAATATTTATATTAACCATCATTGTGGCATGTCCTGATAAACCTTACAGTGAAGGAGTCAATAAATAATTGCTAAATAATAAATAAGGTCTGATGATTCGTATTAACACATGGTCTTATCAGTCAGGAGTCATGGGTTTAAATATTAATAGATATCAACAGTCTGTGTGGACTAAAAAAACAAGAAGGCTAAGTCTCCTTGATGAAAATGTACTACAATCAGGCAGGTCAACTCATTTAAACATGCAATATTTAAGATCCGTGTGAAATAGTGGCAGTAGAAAGTGCCAGTGGGCAACAATGTTGGGCCTTTACGGCCCCCTGAACCTCTTAGCTGGCTTATTCCCACATGGTTGACGACTACATATATTTGTGGAAGGCCCTGTTCACCAAAGTGGGGGTTATTTTATCATGGCACTTTTTGAAGGTAGCCTATTTATCACGTTTCCTCTCTCTTAATATTACTTGATTCCCTCTTACTCGTAACAGCTTTATTGTTTTTAGGGAATAACAGGTGTGTGATCATTTGTGGTTGGCCGGTCGGGGCTAAGTGACATCACTTGATGACATTTATCAGGATTAGCGCAGCTCTCTGGAGCCACAAAAGGCTTTATTTTATCCATATGCAGAAGTACTCATAGACGTGTAAATAGACCTGATTTCACCCTCTGAGATTGCCCTTCAAGCATCGTGCTAATCCAACAACTGCACATTCATGTTAAACTCAGCCTCACACACCAGCTCGAGCCTCCGATGCCCAGAGAGGTGACATTACACGTTCTTGCCTTTCCACTGCCAAGTCCCACAAAGCTTGAATCTGTTCCTGATCCCCTCTCTGTACCTTGCAGATGGCAACTCCACAAGGTAGTGATTCTGCCTGGCTTTTCACCTGCAAGTAGCACTCTTGGGCTCTTGGGCCTCTGTGTTCCTGTCCTGAACAAGGTTGTCTCATCAACCAGTCAGAGGTGTATTTCAGAAAATCCAATGTCGCAAACTCATCTTTTATTTAGCAGTGTAAAGCAACTGTGTTCAGAAGCAGAATAGGTGAACAAAGCAGGTCCTGTGGATTAAATAGTCTTAATTGAGGTAAACCAGACATCAGCAGACATGTTACAGAATGAACAAACAAATAAAAAAAGGTAAAAAGCAGCAAGGAAGTGGTCAAAAACAACCAAAACAGGCAACACAGGGAAGTAGGCTGGAAATCTCCAACAAGGAGGCAACACAGCTAATCAGTTAAACTGTAAATTCCCACTGGAGAGAATTCTGCATATATATATATATATATATATATATATATATATATATAGCTAACTAACAAGCATGCTGGAGACTAATCAGGTGAATGAAGGCAGGAAGCTCATTGTGGGCAATTGCAAGACAAGTGGGAGACAGTGTCTAAAAATGACTGGAAAAGTTAGGTAAAATAGAGACAGTGGATCCGGTTCAAGTGAAATACTGTATCAACATTCAGATCTAAAGAAAGGGGAGCAAAACCACCTGCAACAGATTCACAGTGTTAACAGACTCCCATTCACTCACTCAGCAAGAGAGTTTTATCCCAAGATGAGACGAGCAAAACATGTCTTTATTTTCTCCATTTGTAAGGTTGCCACACACACACACACAAATAATATTGTATTTATTAGTTACTTTGAGCTACTGTCTTGCTCGGGTTTTGCGTTTGCTTTGCTGGTGAACGTGTGACTCAAGAGCACGAGAGGGCTCAGTTCAGATCTGTGCAAATCCCTCCAGTGCTGTGTCATATTTATTTTAGCAGCCTAGTAGATAGAGATAGCTAGCTGCCGCTGACTGCTGCTCAATAATAGATAACCGTTCATTCCTTTAAAAAAAAGAAAAGAAAAATCGCTCACTATTCATCGTTTTCCTGCAGAGAGCTCTGTGAGGGAAAGATAGAGGCGGATGAAAAGAGAGAGAAACAGAGCCAGAGAGGAGAAAGAATCACGTCGTCTCATCAAGTACAAAGTCAGGAGAGCAAAATGCACCACCAGTAGACCAGTGTGGGGTAAGAGAGCGTCAATGATGTATCCAGGGGGTTGTTGGGGGAGGAGAGCAAAGACAGAAATGTGTTGGTGGGGTTGTGTGAAGATGACTCACTCTATGTGACACACACATGTATCATGAAGAATCCCTTCTTCCCCCCCCCCCCTTCCTCCACCATCTTCTGTCTCTTCACCTCCTTCTGTCACTCACTCTTTCCACCGGCGACGAAGTCATGCCACCACACCCAGTGTTGTGTCCCCCTCTAACACGCCTGGCCAGGCTTTGGTCTGTTACTACTGAAAGCCATTAACCCTTGAAGGAGACTGCTGGGACCACACACACAGCATCATCCATAAGATATGAGCTCTGGCCCGCTTTTCTTAACTAAAGAAGACAATGAGATGCAGGCAGCAAATATGCGAAGAATTACCTACGGATGAAGATGTAACTGGATTACGTTTTTAATTACATCAATGCAAGCTTAAAACAGCTGGTTGCGTCCCATCTCCTAAAAGCGGTAGACATTGGTTTCCTTTCACCACAAAGGACTTAATAACGATCATATTTGCTGGGGATTATTTTCGGATTAATAAAAAAAATGGACAGCATGCTGTAGTGAGTATTTACGGCAGCAGGCGGGATTAATTCAACATAAATGCCAATGTCCATAATAAGAAAGGAAAGTGTCTCCAAGTGCAATGGTCTGTCTCATTCTTGCCTTTTTAATAGTTTTTGAAGAAAAAATAAACTGTTCATTGTTGGTTTTGATCTGTTCCTGAGATTTGTTGGCAGTTTCTTATCCTTTAATCAGAGGTGGCAGATCATTTAAAGCTCTTATGAGTTGCTTTTAAACGGTTGTTTTAGAGGGCAGGTTCATGCGATGTAGCTGATTAGCGGTCGGGGCGTTCGACTTGCATTTTCCATTCAGTGCTTCAGTGAAATAAATGGAGAATGTATTTAATACTTTTAACTCATAGGCCACATTTTATTGTAATCAAATTTCATTTCCCGTCACTTAGCTACAGTTAACGGCTTTATGTCAATTACACTCCTAACGTGTATTTATGGCACTCATTAGCAATTTTCAATAGTTCCTGTGCTGTTAATCGTTTTCGTATGAATTGATGGGGCTCTCACTGCTCTGAATAATACGCCGCAGCAGACTCCACAGGCTGTCAGGTAATAGGTTTCTTTTATAAGTGAATTTAACTTTAAATGTGATTCAATTTAGCCCGCCTTGTGGGTTTTTGAGCTTTTGTAAATCTTGTGTCAGCTCAGTTGTGTTTAATGCCTCTATAACGCTCTGAAGAACTCCAGGCGATCATTCAAAGTCGTCCTCCCAGGTTTTAAACTTTACCATTTATAAACAAAGAGTTACAGTCCAAAAACATGATACTCTCACTCCCATCAATGATTAATTTAGTCTTCTGGCATACGAGTGGAAGTCATTATAGAGTTTTATTACCTTTTTTATTGCTTTTCAGAATGCAGTTGTCCTCTATAATCTACTAAGGAATTTATTGTCTAGTGTGTGATGTATAGTGCATGTTGCCTCCAGGAGAGAACATCAAGCAAAGAATATTGAATTGCCCCGGTATTATTATTATTAGCATAATTAACAATCTGACCTACCCAGTTATCTGTGTATGTCTCAAGCACCATGATAGACTGCTTAAGAAACTGTTCATTGTATTGTAAGTTTTAAGTTTGAGCATCTTTTCCTTCTGTACTGTGATGCATTCCCCAGTGAAACAGAATATTTTAGCGTTGTATAGTCACAAGAGGGATTCAAATACAATCCTACACATTTGTTAACATAAAACCATAACGGGCTAAGAGCGTTGCACGGTACAAAGCTACAGAGGCCTGAGACTCTCCTCTTGTTGCTAAAAGATATTGGATGATAGTGTTTGGTTGAAATCGGTTGATACAAGCTCACGTAAATGTGATTAAACAATGTTAAGTATGTCTCAGAAGTTGTTAAAGAAATAGTTTCACCCTTCAGTCTATGATAAATATGAAGCTACCAAAGCAGCCGGTTAACTTACCTGAGAGCATAAACACTTGATTACCAAAGCCGATCAATGTGATTGATTTGTCTTCTTTATTGACAAACAGTGCATTGTAAATTTAAGACTCAGAAATTGAACAGCTACAAATTCACACACGCACAATGTACACACATTTAACTGCACATTGAACAGCACACACACACACATTATATTACACACACACATACACACGCGCACACAAAAAGATGCACAGGCGTGCGCATACTCACATTATATTACAGCATTATAATACATTACAGAGGGATGTTCTGACTATATGAGCAGTAACACCGATAACAGTAGTGTAGGTAAACAGAGAAAGGCAGACTACAGCTGATCACTGAGCTGTTTTTTTTTTTTCAAGAGAAACCAATATACATTACATACATAAAGTATGGCAAGCAATAGAAAATTAAATAAATAATTGAGCTTAAATGAGATGAGACCTTCACTTTTACAGTTTCAGGATAATTGCTCTTAAAAACCAACAACACATTGCATTTTTTGTTGTATGAGTAAAAGTGTTACTTGTCAATACATCCTTAAAAGTTAAAAGAGCAAATGTTTGTGAATAGTTTATCAGCGAATAAAACGAGTAATGAACTTGTGGAGATGCAGACTGGAAGCAGATTGAGTTGTACAGAGAGGTTGTGGGCTTTCGGAGAAGAAAGAGGACAGCTGGGTAGAGCAGGGAGAGAGGGAGACAAAAAGAGAAAGAGTAATCTCTCCACACCCAGGCTCATTTTTATTCATACAGCAGTGTCAAGCTTGGCCTCTCGCCCATCCACCCCTCCTGTTTTTCTCTTCTTCTTTTACACTTTCCTTCTCCTCTGGCTCCCTCCATTACCTATTCCCTTTCACGTTTTTCCCTCTCATCTCCAACCTCACCTACAGTATATATTACACCGGAGCAACAGGAGAGGAGAGAAGCAGCTGAGTCCGTCCAGTAAAAAAAAAAACTGCAATTAAAAGATAAATCCACCCTAAAGCACGTACAGGTCCTTCTGGTGACGCACCTTTTATTTCTGGGCCTATTCTGTTGTATATTGGTATATTTATCCCGTTAAGAGTGGTTGATTGTCCAAACATAATGGGACATCATGTTGATATATTTTATCACAGTGGAGTCTGAATAGGGTTCTCTATCTAAAACATCTGCAGTAAATGTCAGGTTTTGGTGTCAGTCCCAAGCGAGGGCTTTTGTCTGCAGCTGCCATTTGTACCACCATTCAACAATGAGAAATTCATCATTGTCGTCCCCATTGGCCGTGATCCCAGCAGACCAGAATGCATGAGTTTTTGCAAAGGAAAGAGACTGTGGTCACACATATATAGACCAACCTTTTTTAGAGCAGCCAGTTTCCAATCAACACTAAAGTGCCATGGAACACTTCATAACAAAATGATGTTCAAATTAATGCCACGCATTACACATGGAGAAACCTGAAAGAATATTCATAGGTGGATCTTTCCTTTAAAGGAGAAACCCACCGTAAAACAATGCGGTAGCTGTGTCCCAAACCAATACTATATAGAGATGTGAAGTGGGAGGAGCTATTTTGGTGCCTTTGGTTTGCAAGTTAAAGTCCCATTAATTTTTCCAAAAGACAATGATCATTTAAGGCAGATTGAAATCAGATTGTTCAAACCAACTCTGGAGATGGTGGTTGTCTCCCTCGTTAGGTTTGGATGGTTGTTAGCTAACAGCATCTTAACTGTTATTGTTGAGACTAAACTGTTGAAGTGCAGAAGTTGGTGATGTGATTCACATCCATACTAATGGTTTCACATTACCACACCAGCATAAGGTGAAGAAGAAGAAGGAAAGGATCACAGTCGACATGCTGGTTAGAAATACAGGATTTAAACAATACTTTTTGGTCAGTAACATGAATAGATGCACTAATGCATGCCAGTAAAACTGCAACTTTCAAATGTCAAATATCCATTAATAATTCTTGAATAAAGTATTTTTTTAGTTAATATACCGACACATTTTCGATATAAAAACCTAAGACTTCAGTATGTACTGTAGTATGGAATTGGGACACAGCTAATGTATAAGGAAAATATTTGATCTTTAAAAAGTCTGCAAAAATAGTCAAAAATAAATAGAGAATGGCCAAAAATGTGACTTTCATTGGAAGCGTGGTGATTTTGTTGTGTAACATTAGACCCTTTAGAAACAAAAACTAAATGAAAAACATTTTAAAAGCATCATGTCAAAACTTCCTACTTTCAATAAAAAGGATAAACAAAAACAAATCTAATTTAGCCTTGAATTAGAAAATGAGCCCAGAGATTCAGCACTGATATAATCAGAAAGCGTATTAACTTGCCCAAACGTGAATCTCTTTGTTTCTTTGTATAAGAGTCTTGTTCACATACACAAATAGAAAACTCTCAAAGGATTTAGTAAAATGTTCCTCTCTGTTAGGGCCTTGATTCAGGGTGGATTTTACTTTTAATAAGCACTTCAGAAAACTAACATCAAACACAGTTTTCTCCATGAACTCTTGAAGCACCTCATCTTGCATTCATCTCTTTATATAGTGCATGATTAAACAATAAACGATCCAATTTTACGCAGCAATGTGGACAAAACTCACATCAGTCGTGTTCCTGAGAAATCCTCTCTGCGGTGTATAATTCTGCTCAAACCAACGCGCCATAGTATAAATACAAGACGTCCTTCATTGTCTTTTCACAAACACTGACACGGGAACATGTACAAAGCCACATCTAATCTTGTTAGAAAGAAGAAGAAAAAGACATGACGCAATGTATAGACACATCATACGTAGCTTAAAGCTACGTCATGTATTAGGAAGCCTCTCTGGGTTGATAGCTTTCGTTTTACCTGCATGACATTCATTAGGTGGCATTCAACATGAGCTTTTCTGCTCACTCTTCGTTAAACCCCCGAGCCAGCGCTAAAAGAAAATTGCCACGGACAACTATTTACAACGAATTACGCCTCTGAACCACTGACACCACCCCAGTTGATCTCGATCCTCTCTGATAAAAGGTTCAATAAGCTATCGTTTCCGGGCAACAAATGCAATTCCAGTCGCGCCGGCCAGTTTTTTTTTTTTTTACAAAAACAGTGGAAAAATTTAATGTTTTGAGGTTTTTCTCAATGTCACAGCGTTCATAAATGAAAGCGTTCGGGCCATCACGGCAGTGGGGAGCGGCGGTGCGAGACAAACACAAACACATCGTCCTGTAGGACATGTCAGCAGTAAAACGTGTCGAAGGCAAACAACTAAATGCTGTCACTTCTGTCATTGTGAGCACGGCTCCAAGGGGGATGACAAATAAAATCACCAAATACAAAGCAGGGCTGCAGACTGGTAATCCTTGGGACGTGGTGGCACACGCACGACCAGGGGTTTGGGCTAAAGGCAGAGCGAGCCGGCTGTTGTTTCACAACTGGTAATCTGCTCAGCGCTGAGATAAAAGACTGTGCCCCAGAGTGAGATCAGGCCTTCCTGATAATGTATTTTATGAAGACAAGTGAGTCAAACGTCACATGACTGCAGCAAAACATGATAAATACGCCAGAGATTTCCTTCTCGATCTCCCCCCCAAGCATTTTGTATATCACTATCTTTGCTTGTTAGATCATTTCTCTGACACGTTGCTTGTAAATGGGTGTTGCGTAAGGCCCGCCCCATTGAAAAGGTTGCTCTCCACAGATGTGAACGTGGATAGGTCACTTCATGTCATTTCATCTGCAAACTGACACAACAGTATTAATCACCGATGTCAATCGGGAGGATATGTGGCTGTCAAAACAGACTCTGAGAACGATGACATATTCAGCAGCCATTGAATACAAAAATGAATTGATACAAAGGCCCCCTGCCTGCCTGCTGTAGAGTGATTACCATCTGGACGGCAGCAATACAGTTTTGACAGAAAGGAGATTTGTTTCATGTGTGGACACAGTGCATGAGCATTGGGTTCCTGGTTCGTTCATGCGTCGTGTTAATGCCTGACTGGCAGTCAGCGTGAGGATTCGCAGCCAAATCACAAGAATGTTGGATGAGTATACCTTTTCTGCCTTTGTGTGTTCAGAACAGTTGCATCTCAGCAACTAGTAACGACTCACTATCTACACTATCTTTCGATGTTTTTCCTCTTTCTCTATAATTTCATTTCTTCAGTTGCTTAATAGCTTGGAAAAAAGACTTATTACACTGCAATAGTTTGATATATCTTTACCTGATTTTGTTTCCGCTTCCCGGTCTCTAATTGCCTTTACTCTGATTGTTAAACTTCATCTATTATGAGTAACTTCTGAATTAAGCATTTTAAGTAGGCCAGGCTTTTCTAGCTCTCTGTGTGGAAGAGTTTATCTTCCAAAAAAATAGAACTATTAAACCTATTTTATCCATCTTTGTTTTGTCTGCAGTTCACAGCACTTAAAAGTTTGCTCCAGTGATGAGTGAGAGGAAGATAATCATAGAGAACTCACAAAATACTCCAGTGGCGATTAACTTGTCCGAAGCTGTTGGCAAAAGTGAAAGCATATAGGAAATAAACATCCCATATCATAATATGTACAGACTCTTCAATATGAAGATGGATTCACAAAGTCCCATTCACTGTTGGCTCTTATCTGGATTCAGATGTCAGTCTCAACAAAACATACCGGAGACGACAACAAAGCTTGCGATGGGTCTCCAGAAACACGGCTTTTAAATCACCTTTTGTCAGGCTTTTTGTCCAGTTTGTGTCCCTTCATGGAAATGTCTGTTCAGTCAGTTTCTTCTTCACAGTAGCATGTTTGTGTGATTTATCCTTAAAGAAAAAACAGGCCACTGAATCAAACAGTCAGGCGGGGGAAAACTGGTCTGTGGAATTCAACGATGGAAGTTATCTTGCAGGGAGATTTTAGGGGCGAGGGATTGTAAAACCAGACACTAGTTGTTTTTTTATGTTGTTTTGCAGTCACATATCATGTCTGCCTTGTATTTTTTATGCACAAACTCTGCATTGAATTCCCTCCAAAAAGCATTTAGTTCACATAAATTTGCTAAATGGTGTGAAAGAAGTCTGTCCAATGACTGAAGGATGACCTGGGGACCGCCGAGGCCATGCAGACACACAGATGGCCACGGCGATTGTTAATAAAAAATGGTGCTTTAGATCTCCAAGAGCGGCGCATTGTTGAGATGTAAAACAGAAGTGTAAAGGTGACAGCCTGCTCGCTCAGACTGTACACTTGCCAAAGGTTCACACTGTGTCACTCCCCTTTGTGGTTACACTGATTCAGTAGGAGACTGGTCATCGATGCTGTGCCTCATCGACTGAACACTGGTCAGGATTTTCTTCTGGTGTCCAGCTAGAGACACTCCAATCCTCTGTAGATCTCTGGAAGAACACAGAAAGAGGCACAGATATGAGGTTTCTTCATCATCACACACATGGCTACTTTAAAAAAGGTGGTATTTGCCACCAGTAAATCTCTACTACATTAATCATGAGTGGGGCTTGAATTGGAATAAAAAAGGTATGTGTGCTTTAAATTAGCACAGCAATGACATGCTGGGGAAGGTTTGGTTGGATTAAATAATGACTAAGTAGTAATCTATGGGTTTCATTAATAATTTCTTAAGAGAAAATTACAAAATATTATGCTTAATTATTTCTTAGCTTTTACATCTTTTATGTGGATAAACTGCTTCAAGGAATAAAAGAAGCAAAGAAATGTCTTATTTTTTTCTTATTTAAAGGTTAGAAACTGTAAATTCTGCAGGCATACTAAAACAGTAAGGTGAAAATATAAATGATATTATTTTACCCGGGAGAATTTGCTTTTAACTACTATAAAAAATAAACATCCCTATTTAGCCAATATAAGGTCAGACTGTAGACTGTCGTTTGTATGGGCTGTATGGACAGATGGATGTCCACAGGATCGAAAATGGGCATAAATTTCAAAATATAATATAATTCACACAACACACCATACATCAGTCCATTTTTTCCCTGCATAGCTGTGCATCATCCATTGAAAGCCCGTTCAATACAGTTTAGTGGCACATAGCCAATTCTCTGTGGCTCTATCTGCTGTCTCCACAATGGTTCTATGTTAAAATATTATTAATTGATCCCTGTGGGGAAAATCATCTATATGTTTGAGCCACAGTGGAGTGCACAGGGACTGACTCCAGGTCTGAGGTTGGTGTCTCGTCCAAGGATAATGAAGCTCTCAGACAGGAGTGGTGCTAATGTGCTACCTATACAGGCTTGTTTAAGCAAGAATCTACCATTCTTTAAATAGCTAACAACCAAATTAATTCCACTGTGCATTATATAAGGTCAATTAAGATAAAGAAATTATCTCAATGGCAGATGGTGAAAGGAGTGAAATGCGGATCAAAACACAGTCATAAACGCTGAGCAGAAACACCAGGTATGGGAAATAGCTGGATGAAGGCTTTAAAGAAACTACGGCATCACCAACATCAATTCTTAATATTTTGACTGGCTCAAATCTTTTCCAGCAATTACAGTTTATTTGACACTTGTTTTGTAATTGTCAAATTATGATGAAAAGAAGAAGAGAGGATGGAAGCAAGTAATTCTGGGAGATTGTTCAGAGAGACAGACAGGCGTGGACATGGAACCAGCAGTCGGCCAACCGGCCGTCCTGCCAGTTGTCCGACTAACAAGACACCGACTTGGCAGGTGAGACGTGTGAGAAGGCCAGGTAGACAAAAACGGAGAGGCAGTTAAATGAGTGGACTTACTCGGCTGTGATTTGTGTGACGAGCGGCAAAGAAGTGAAGCCTGAGCCCAGGAAGGAGTCTCGATACTGGGACATCTTCAGCGCAGCCAGCCAGTCTTCCACAGAGCTCACCCTGCTCAAGTCCGGAGCTCCACGGTCTAACAAGGGATGATGGGAAGGACTACACACAGGAGATAACATAGGAGAGACAAGGAGGTGTTAATAAAAACACACAATTCTGTGTGTTTGTGTATGTATATCCGTATCTCTCCTCACCCGGGGGCGACGTTGTTGGTGCCGGTTTTGAGAGATGCAGGGTTGCGTATCATTTTGTCCAACATGCTGACAATATCGGGGAATTTTGGCCGTGCGTTCCTGTCTTTCTGCCAGCAGTCCAGCATCAGCTGGTGCAGCACGACCGGACAGTCCATGGGAGCTGGCAGCCTGAAGTCCTGCTCGATGGCATTTATCACCTGGGACACAGTGAGAGAGGGAAGGAAGGAAGGAATGGATGAAAAGAAAGAGACAAACCGTCAGAGAATTATTAGTTGACTCTCAGCTCATTTGATTTGGTTTTACAGCTCCGCAACAGTTTTGGTTCAGTCTCACGGTTCTCATCGGTACTTTACAGGTCACCAGATTTATGACTCCAAATAAAGGCTAGTGTTTCTCTGTAGCTGCTGGATGTGTAAATAGGAAAATGTCTATTAACACTACCATCAGCAACCGTAAGCACGATAAGTTATCAAAAATATATTTTCAGAAAGAAAAAATACAAGGATTGACATATAACTGACATGTATTGGAAAAAGAACGTGAACTGGGAAAGGAAGCAATATTTGGAGAAAAGAAAATGTATTACTTGCGACCAGACATTAGTAAATTGCACTCAGCATGGTGCTGGTCTATGAGGCTGAGGATATCAGACGGATGAAAGAGGCAGAAAGATGAAGAAGTTGAGACCTGCTCTCTCGCTGCTGTTTCTGTGACACTGTGTTTCACTCTCAAATTTTGATTTGTGACTTCCTGTTGGCAGAGAAGTGTTCAGTCTTCTCGGTTACAGCTCCTTTGTGATTTTGGAAGGTGTATTTTTTTTTTTTACAGAAGAATCCTGCCTCGTTCAGCTTTAATTAAAACCCCCCAAAAAGAAAACTTGGATTAGTTAAGAGGATTCAATTTCCATTTGAGAACTTCATCCCGACACAGCGTGCAGGCGCACAGTATATATCCAGATATTCATCACTAAGCAGCGGTTGGCGCCTGCTGCGGTCTCTGATGTCGAGGCAGGTAGTTTTACACTGAGGAGCTTTTGATTTAATTATGCCAGCGCAGATATTGAGAATGATAAAGATCTCTCAAGGCTTTTTCTATGAAAACTTTAAGGCAAAAATGTTGTATTGCAGAGAGGTTGTGCTAAATACGCCAGCATACCTTTGAGTGTAGAACGTAATTATCCCGAATATCGCAGAATATAACAATTCCTTTGACTGAAAGAGTAACTATCTGCCTTCACCCCAAACAAAATAAAGAAATCAAGGAAAGGAGACAGTTCTGTGATCATAATCTCAAATTAATCAGCCCCCTGAGCCAGGAATGTGTGAATATTTTTTTAAATGTCACCCAAACTCAAATAAGGATTGTAATGCTTTAAACTGACCTTACTTATAATTTTTTTTGTCTTTGTAAATATTTCAGATATGATCTATCTTTCATCTTTCTTCTCACCCTCCACACTATCCTTTAGAGGCCCAATGGATATTTCCATGTCATCAAACCCTTTGTAGCATCAGGAAACAGGGGGGCTGCAAACCTTTTGTAATGACTACAGTCTGGAAGCTAGAAAAATGCCAGCATCAGTAACCATAATGTGTTATACGGGAAAGCACTTTCCAAAGTACTATTCAAACCATCCATTTATGTTCAAAGGAAATGTTTAACATGTTTGGAAAATTAGCTTATTTGCTTTCTTGGCAAGATGAGAAGACTGAGTAAAGTAAATATGAAGCAAACACCAGCAGCCATTTAGTTTAACTTTGCACAAAGACCGGTCTACAGTATACATGAGGTTCCCACACAAACAGTGGACTTCAGGAAATCACTGCACCCAGAGAAAAAATAGACACACTTATAAACCCCTATAAAACCCCCAATATTAACCAAAGAGAGATATAACGTGTTCATTTCTTATCTTTAGAGGTGCTGGTAGACGGCTTGTGTTACCTTTGAAGTCTTTGTGCATGGCAAGAAAGCAAATAAGCATATTTTCCCAAAGTGTCAAACTATTTATTTGAATTATTTTGGTATTACAGTCAGATAAGCCAGGAGTTATAGGAAAGGTCAATTTAAGGTCAACACATTCTGCTTTTTCTACATCTTTTTTTAAAATGTTTTTTTGTCTGCCGGTCACAACCCTGCTATTCCCTCATTATCCCGAGAGTGTTTCTCCATCACCTGCACACATGCTCATTATTCCCTACGTAACTGATCTGAAGCAGTGCTCTCCATTTTTTTTTTGTGCCTTTTTGAGTCCACACCCCGCTTCTAAGCTCTTACACTATGCTGTTAGTTTCGGTGCTGCTGCTACATTTTTAAAGACAGATTCTGCCTTTAACAAAGCAGATGTGGCATAAAATTCCTTGAAATAATACTTCCCGCACTTCCCGTAAATGTAAAGTTACTAGCCTGTGTCAGTGTACTTGTAAGCCTACCGAACAGTAAGCTGAGGGAATGCGGCGCTTCGACTAAATTCAGCGCCGGGGATTTGTCTGCTCGCTGACTGAACTCTACTTGACCCCGACACACTTCTCAAGCTTTGTGCCGCATAAATTTCCTCTAAGCACCGCTGTCAATCAAAATAGCAGCGAGTGTAGTAAAACATCACAGGTCTCTTTCATGATTAATTTATGTCGAACACAGCACCTGTGGTGGCTTCCGCTGACAATTTCACCGTTCTTTGAAATCCTGTATGTGTGTGTGTGTGTGTGTGTGTGTGTGTGTGTGCGTGCCTTCATACATGTCTGCCTGCATGTGTGTGGTTCAGCTGTATGTGTAGCATGTGTGAGTTTATGGCGTGAGGTTCATGCATAGTTAATGCCCCAGCAGACCCTCGTTAGCTATAGAGGTAACACACACTTTCCCCATCATTATACACTGTGTGTGCCATTAAAAAACTGTCTCTGTCATTAGACTGACTCTCTGTCATTACCACTGTATAGAGCCACCGTAAGAGAACGAGGGGTGAGGCTGCAAGGGAGGAGGTGAGGAGAGACAGCAGGGGGGAGGTAAAGGGGAAAGCGTGAAATAACGGGAAAGAGGTGGTTAAAGTGATGTCGATGCTAATGCAGGGAAATGGTTTTCTGTTGACAAAAATAGGAGGATGATTTCTTTCTATTAGTTGAAATTGTGTGTCTGTCTAACAGTTAGAAGGGCATTTCGCTACTGATTACCTCCTCATCAATCGGACAGCTAACCAGATAGAGAAAACTTCCCATATAGTCCAAGTTAATGAGGTCTAAAGCAGGTTAAACATGGCTGGAGTCTAGCTAATAATAAATAATAATGCCAATCATGTCTCGCCTGAACAGCACAGGGATAAATGAAACCTCAAAACACTTAATAACATCATTGAGATGCCAGCGAAAGGAGAAGAAAAAAAAGGTATCAAAATGCTGCAGCAAATTGATACTGTGAAGGTAATTGGAATAAAGTTGCCAAGACAATGAGATATTCCCTGAAGAAAAGATGCAAAACCAAATCCTGATGCCTTTTGGTCTGATGTTCCAGGAAACAAACATTTCTGTGACACTTAAATTGATGCCCTCATTTCCCGTGTTTTTCCAAGAACTGCAGACACCCTGCTGTGAGAGACGGCAAAGGAAACAAACATGCACGCCAACCAAACCCCCCCCCCCCACACACACACACACACACACACACACACACACACACACACACACACACACACACGAAAGGCAGTGTGTGACAAAAAAAGGGTAAACGTATACAATCCTATACAGTTTTAGAAATCAATGAGAACAGAAGAAAACAGGACAAAGACTCTCTCTCTCATGCACGCACACAAACACACACAAACACACGCACACAAACACACACAAACACACACACACACGCACACAAACACACACAAACACACGCACACGCACACACACACACACACGCACACAAACACACACAAACACACGCACACGCACACACGAGTGACTCACATCTTGGTTGCTCATGTCCCAGTAAGGCCTCTCTCCGTATGCCATCACCTCCCATGTGACGATCCCATAACTCCAGACATCGGAAGCCGACGTAAACTTCCTGTAGGCGATCGCCTCTGGAGCCGTCCACCGCACCGGGATTTTACCCCCCTGGGAGAAGAGGAAGAGAAAAGGGAAGTAGAGAGGCGGAGATAGACGACGGAAAGAGAGCAGTTTAGTTTCACTCTGGACGTGAACAACTACACACGCATCTCATGGTACTAAGTCTGATAATGCCTCCTGTGAGACAAATCCATTTCCTAATGTGTAGTAACTACTGCCGCTTCACAGGGCCGCCAGCGTGTTTTATGTGGATGGGCCCAGCCTCTCACATAGTTATCAAAATTACCATGGGAACGAGAATGACGTTTTGACCATATAGAGATGCAGCATATCCTCTCGAGGGTACGTTTAATGCATGCTCCCTGTGTGTGTGTGTGTGTGTGTGTGTGTGTGTGTGTGTGTGTGTGTGTGTGTGTGTGTGTGTGTGTGTGTGTGTGTGTGTGTGTGTGTGTGTGTGTGTGTCCTCACCAGTGAGCTGGTGTAGGTGGGGTCAGAGGTGTCCTCCTCCAGATATCGTGATAATCCAAAATCAGACACTTTACACACCAAGTTACTGTTAACCAGGATGTTCCGAGCAGCCAGGTCCCGATGAACATAATTCATTTCCGCAAGGTACCTGTAACATAAACAAGATTTATTGTGTGTATGTGTGTGTTATTTATCGGCAGTTACCTGGGCTACGAAAATAAGTAAATAGGATTCAGTGTGTGTGCGTGTCAGTGTATGCGTGTGTGTTATCACTGCCAGCCACCTTTGATGAAATAGGAATGGGATGTAATGTCTGTGTACATGTACACGTTTGTGTGCTATCACAGTTAGATACCTGCAATAAAACACAGATAGGATCTAGTGAGTGTGTGTGTGTATATGTGTGTGTGTGTGTGTGTGTGTGTGTGTGTGTGTGTGTGTGTGTGTGTGTGTGTGTGTGTGTGTGTGTGTGTGTGTGTGTGTGAGTGAGTGTGTGTGCGCATGAGCAGTGTTTCAAGCTGCCATGCCAATAATTTGAGGCACTCTTAATTAAATAAATAGACTTGTGTTTGTTCATGCGTGTTTGCCAGTATTCAATATTGTGTGTGTGTGTGTGTGTATATATATATATATATATATATATATATATATATATATATATATATATATATATATATTTAAAATTGGTATTGTTACATAAACATTTTCACACAACAATCATTGAAATGTTTGAAAAAGTTTCTTCTTCATCTTTATAATAAAAATGGTTTTCCGCAGCAGGAGTGAGTGAGTGAGTGAGTGAGTGAGTGAGTGAGTGAGTGAGTGTGTGTGTGTGTGTGTGTGTGTGTGTACCTCATTCCAGACGTGATGCCCCTCAGCATACCAACCAGCTGAATCACTGGAAACTGCCCATCATTTTGCTGCAAAACCATGAACCGTGACAGGATTATTTATATAATGGTAACAATTTTAATGATTACATTTTCTACTTTCTATCATTAGTAAGGACCTATGCTTAAAAGTGCTTCTAAGATTATTAAACAGTGTCTAAAATCTCCTGCCCCCATAATTTCAAATTGAATGGGAATGGTAAATGGATTGTACTTGTACAGTGTTTTTTTCGAGTCTTCAGGCCACACAAAGTGCTTTAACACTACATGTCATCATTCACCCGTCCACACACTGATGGGAGGGGCTACCATGCAAGGTGCCACCTGCTCACCAGCACTATCTAATCATTCATACCCATTCACACACCGCAGGGGGCAAATCGGGTTTAAGAGTCTTGCCCAAGGGCACAACGACATGGACCAGTGGAGCCGGGGATCAAACCAACCGATGCTTTGATTGAAGGACGACCCCGCTCTACCACTGAGCCGCAGCCGCCCCTCCACCTCACTTCCCGCTGCTGGGAAACGGCTTCGACGGAGAGGAGGGCGGGCACATGCTTGAAAGACAACCCGTCGTGACTATAGCAACTTGAACTCGTCACAGCGCATGAAAGCCGATTAATATCGCCAGAGAGCTAATTCATTCATTATTAAAAAGGATTCACCAGATTTTGTGATGTTCTGAGTGAACAGGCGGGTGCTGCGCTGTGATTGTAATGCTACACAGTGAGATAGGCGCCATGGGGTGAGGCGAGGAGGGGGTCTGATTAGAGGGCGTTAACATTCCTCGATGTCAAGATTCGTCCCAAACGGTCGACTCGATCACAGAAATGGCCTAATTAAGATTCAAGCCACTTTCAACCTTGAAATGGCGATTTTTTTAAATTTGATGAGAAATGTCAAAATGAACACCAGTATTGGTGTGTTTCATCAAGGTACAGGCATTCCATTTAGTTTATAGCATAAAACATATAAGTGTGCAACTATGCTTTAAGAATGCTGTTTTATCCCCTTGAAGAACATTTCAGTTCGCCAAATGTGTTTTTTACGCTGGATTTTCTAAACTGGGACTTTGATAACACGTGTTGGTGGGCTTTCATTGTCCTAAAGATGTACAGTATGTGAAATGATGTAAAAGTGGCTCATTCTATAACTTAAATAATTTAAATCAGATAAGTAAGAGGAGATATTTATAGATTGATGAAACTATTTGATAATCTTTGCAAATGTCTCCACAATGTACACAAGCAAACATAACATTTCCTGAACTGAATACTGAAAATCAACAGAAAAGAAATACACATTTTGAGGAGCTGGAGGCTTGTTGTAGTTATGAGACATGTTGACAAAAACCTTTTTGCTATTTTACTCTTTTCACCTTTGGGCCAGAAAGTCTCCGTCTCTTATAAACCTCCCTGCTGACATAGTTGCAGTCGAAGGTGTGTGTGCGCCTTTTAATTCACTTTGTGCATCAAACCGTGCCTTTGATGCTCTTCTAGCCTAATCCTCTGCAGGCAAAACCTTCTTCAAGGCACACACACACACACACACACACACACACACACACACACACACACACACACACACACACACACACACAGATCCTCTGGGTCTTGTGCCTGCAAGATGGTCACGCTAGGACAGCAACACCAGTGAGATCGATCATTGTGTGTGTGTGTGTGTGTGTGTGTGTGTGTGTGTGTGTGTGTGTGTGTGCATGAGTCAGCGGATGATTTCTGAGTCAAAAGGGGTCACGCTGTGAGAACCAAACATCAAAGAGTTTCTGTCTCTGTCTTTAGAGGCACCTCGAAAGGAGGGCAGGATCAAAGAGTCGAACAGACTGACGGACAGACATCCTCGCAGGATGAGGAGGAAAGAGCGCAGAATATAAAAGAGAGGCGAGAAAGAAGAGCAGGAAGTTGGTTCTGTGAGTCCCATTCTCAAAAAACTCCCTCTCCATCTTTCTCTCCCTTTGGGTATCTATGTGTTTGGACAACAGGTGGTTTTGGACTGAAGACATGTGTGTATATAGATACTGTAGTCAAATGCATCAAAACATACAGTATGTAATGTTTGTAAGCTATTTTTTTAAATTAACCTCTCCCACCTCTTGTTAGAAAATGTTACTCAGTTGAACTACTTAACTCATTTCAAAGATGACAAACTAATTTCAGCTCATTCTGTTGGTTTCTCCGCACCATACGACTCAACCTGCTGATGAGGACCATGTGACACAGGAGAAAGCTCCAGAAGAAGCAAGTATGTAGACATTAGTTTGAGATTGTCAACTGCCTTTGGGGTCATTGTAGTAGTACGGTGTACATTCCTTCACCTCTTTACCTCTGCATCTGGCAACATTTAACCTAAAGATATTATTAAATAAAGTTCAGCAGTATACTGTTGAAATATCTACATGTGTGTGTGTGAACAGTATTTATATGTTTTTTACCCTGAGAAACGAGTCAAGTGCTCCATTCTCCATGAACTCTGTGATGATCATCGTAGGCCTGCTCTTGGTGACGACGCCCTCCAGTCTGATGATGTTTGGTTGGTCAAACTGGCCCATGATTGACGCCTCGGACAGGAAGTCCCTCCTCTGCCTCTCAGAGTAACCGACCTTCAGGGTCTTGATGGCCACAGGAATTTCCTTTTTCCCGACAGGCTTCAGGCGACCTCTGTACACCTCCCCAAACTCACCTGAAGAAGAAGAAACCATTATGTGGCTGACATTAAAGCGAAATGAAAACGGTACAACGTACATGTAACGTTCTTCAGGAACTGTATGCGACTCAGCAAGAAAATACAAGTAGATTATTGGGGATGTTTTGTGTTTTTAAAAGCTCCTTTGAATTCAAAATGTTTAAATAAATGGGTTACACTTCATAATAGCTGTACACTATTAAGCATTAGTTAAGTATGAGTACACACTTCATTCATCATTTATAAAGCATTGTTCCACACTTATAAATGACGGATTCACCATTTGTAAATGAAGTATTATATAATGCTTCATAGCGTGCAGTTATTATAAAGTGTTACAGAGCCACAGGACCAGAGAGAGACTTCTCTAGGCCCAGTCTGCCTCTAACATGACCAAATATTACAGAGACAAACAAAAATAAACGGTAACACTTTATGATAACTGCACGCGATGAAGCATTACATAATACTTAATTTAGAAATGGTGAATAATTTGTGTGGAACAATGCTTTATAAATGGTGAATTAAGTGTTTACTCATACTTAACTTTGCTTCATAGCGTGCAGTTATTATAAAGTGTTACAAACAAATTATTACATATTAAAAGGGGTGAAAGATTCTTGCATTTTAATCTATTTTCCGATGTAGAAATGCGTCACCAGGCTGAGAAATCCGATGGGCTGAAGTTCAAACTATTTGGCTACCATTCATTATTAAAAACTCTCCATCAATCAAACCAGAAGGAGCATATTGTCCTTTGCAGCAGCTGAGTTGGGTAGTAGCGAGAAGGACAGTGCGTGTTAAAGACATAAACACTCATGGGAGCTGCCCTCTGCACCCTAATGGGTGAATTCAAAAAGAATGGACTGCGTCCACCGACGGCACGATGAATTGCACATCACTGGCAACTGTCCCCGTACAGTGCAAACACACCCATAGAGGTTTGCAAAAGATTCCAATAATCTATGTGGCAAAGTATAAATGTTACCTTTGCGCTAAGAACACAGGAGAGGCAGAGAAAAGAGAAAAAGAAAAATGCAATTTTCAGCCTAAAAGTGCACCTCAAAACTTCAGGCAAGGAATTTAAACGTGACAAAGAGAAATAGTTTTTGGGATTTAAATATCCCAGTCTGTCAGTATGCTTCCATCACATAAACTCTCTCAAGATGCCAATAATTTGTAACTGTGTGTAGCTATTTGCAGACATTCTACATTACCGAATTTTATGGGGATCCACCGATCCAACTTTTTCAGTCCCAATATGGATATCTGGGCTTTGGGCATCGGCCAAAACCGAGAACCGTTCTGATGCTAGCGTGACATGAATAAGCTGTATGCCTCACGGTGTGGAAAGGAATGGGATTATCTTTTTATATTTAAAGCAACCTTTCTTAACTTTGTGAAACTAAATGTGACAAATGAATGAATAGATATAAATGTACCAAATTGTTATTTATTAAAATAATGGTATTATTATCGTCATTGATACCCGATCCAGCTATTTGAGTTTATTTTTGTGTTATTTGTGCAAGACTGCAAAGGCCGCCGCTTCGTCTCATACTGATGTCCTTTGAGCAGCTTTGCTCGAGCAGATTGGCTTTGGTAAAGGGGACATTGATGGTATTTTTACAGACCGAAAGAACACCAAAAATGTAATCCCCTCAATAGCTCCTCTCGGGGGTATATGACGTTTGTAGCAGGGGTTACAAACAAGATAAAAGGGACAATGTCATTATAATTGCAAAGGTACTTGGCTTTGCACACCACACCTCAAGTTTCCTCTCGCAGTTTAGGGAAGCAAGGTGACCTTAATGGATAAAGAGACAAAAGATCATAGGTTCAATCTCTGCCTGCAGTTTAATTTGTGTTGGAGGCTGAACAGTTTCATGTGTCCTGGTGCATTCATTTACTGTGCGGAGGTCCCTGTGGTCGCACAGTACGCCATTTGTCAGCTAGGTAGGCGAGTTAGCTTTTGCTCCCTGACAAGAAGTAAGAATGAGTATTTCACAATAATGACACAGGTCTGATTAGACCTTTGCGATGATGGCCAGAGTTTTGAGTTATGAGGTCACAAATCTCCATCTACCAACAGGAATGGAAAAGGTGTCATCAGATCTAATCAGCCAGATTAACTGAAACAACTGTGTGAGTTCTCAGAGGCTTTAATGACTTCATATATTAATTAACCATTTTGTAGTTTCATAAAGCAGAACTGGGATCCAGCTGGTGTCCCATATTATTCCTGTTGAACTGACATTGCATGAGACATGTTCTCATTTGGACCCGTCAGTGTAATGTCCCACAATGTTAAAAACAAAGAAAAGAGTAATGCAGTTTGGTGCAACCAAAAAACGTTATGTCTTTTGTTATTGCTTTCTTCATGCAACGCTATGATGATCTATGGATTGGTTGGTTGCAGTCGGTTCCGATGCCAAAGATATGTCTAGAACTTGACAATGTACAGACAATTTCCCACAGTGCTGGAGACACAGATGTCTTTTGTCAAAATAAATGCAGCCATATGCTGCTTGGGGACGGGAAAATTGAATATCACTTCAAAATAAAAGTCGTCATCTCAGAGATATAAATCATGTGTGAATAATTGATGACTGATGGGAATTGGATGACAGGCTGTGTCGTCCTGTCTCACTGTAATCTCTGCTCCACATCTCACTGCTCATTAAAAACTATATATTGTCACCGTCGTAAACCAGCTGAAGGAGAGATGGATGGAGGGAGAATGGAGAGAGAGGATGGGGCGAGGAAGGAGGGATGGGAAGGTGAAGAAATGAACGAGTGAAGGATGGAAATGAGACAGTTTTGATAATAAGGAGAAGAGGGAAGGAAGTGTGGACAGAGGAAGAGAGAGGCGAGATCAGCTGACTTGTCACTTCCTTTTTTTTCTAAAACAGAGGTGGTCAAGTGGAAGCATTACAAGAATAAGTCATTGGTTTTATTCTAAAGTCTTAAATCTACTGTACTTCTAAATACAGTCGAAGTAAATTAACTGGCCTGTCAGGGGTGATGTTATCACTCATTTCTATTTGAAATTAAAGTGTTTCAGGGCTTTAAGTGCTTTTTATGAGGGACTTTTACAAGTGATAGTAATAAGGAAAGAGAAAAAGAGCGGAGAGAGAGTATGAAAAAGTGAGGTGAGATATTTTTATCATCTCCTTCGGGTGCCTTCCTCTTTTATCTTCCCTCCTCAATCTGTTGTTCAGCTTTTCTTCCCCCTTTGGTTCTTTGTTTTAGCATTTCTCTATACGCAAACACACTCTAAAACTCCACAGGGGCTGAATCACAGAGAGATATGAAAATAAGAGGAAGTATCAAAGAAGTACAGAAAGAAAAAAACAGAAGGGAAAGTTGGAGAGAGGGAAAACGAACGAAAGAGATGTGGATATAATTGTACTTTATACCGCAGCAGAATCGGAGAGAGTCAACAGTTTAAGGGCTCAAAGTCCAGCCACATCTCATATCACCCGGTTCATATTTTCCTCTCCCTACGCGTTGTTTTCATCCCTCCTCTGTCACCTCTGGCTGAGGTGAGAAACCTTGCCCTGAGAGAAATAAAGCGAGAAACGGAGGGATTACGGAAAGCCTCTCAGAGCGGCTCAACAGACCAAAGCCGTAAGCACATACTCACAGCGGTGAGGGTCTGAATCTGGTTCATGACCTTTATCACCTAGAGCTCCATGGCCATTTGGGTTTGATTGGTTTTGGTGCAAAGAAAAAAGAAAGAAAAGTTATGATTTAATAATAGTAAAAACTGGGCTGCACGGTGGTGTAGTGGCTAGCACTGTCGCCTCACAGCAAGAGGGTCAGTCCTTCTGTGTGTGGAGTTTGAATGTTCTCCTCGTGTCAGCGAGGGTTCCCTCCGGGCTCTCCGGCCTCCTCCCACATTCCAAAGACATGCATCTCAGGTTAATTGGACTCTAAATTGCCCGTAGGTGTGAATGGTTATCTGTCTGTGCCCTGCGATAGACTGACGACCTGTCCAGGGTGAACCCTGCCTTCGCTTTATGTCATCTGGGATCGGCTCCCGCGACTGTAAATAGGATAAGCGGTTCGGATATTGGAATGGAACAATAGTAAAATCATTCCTCCATCTATTGTGGATTAAGATATAAAACAAATATCCCTAATAATCAAAAAATCGGGTCAAGATAATGAGTCGTTTAGTTAAAACAAAAAAACTAAGCAGTTGAATACAATTGACACACATTTTGTCTGTCCCTTTGGACGAAAGTGGCAGTCTTCCCAAGCACCAAAGTCCCTTTAGAGAACCTCTCATTTTACTACGACGGGGTCTGCCAGTTTGCTCCGCTCATTCCTAGTTCTTCTGTGCCCCCTTTCGCTCCAGCGTGTCCATCAATAACACCCTGGGCCTCCAACAACGTGACGTCGGTGTTGGCGTCCTGGTGGGGGCCGGAGAGGCAGCGAGGCAAAGCTCTGCTCCTGCAGCTGGAGGAGGAGACGCTGCTGCTTTGCGCTGAACTCTCCTGCTCTGGCCGGAGATCCGCCTGCAGGTCGAAGGCAGCAGCAAAGCTAACCTGGGTCTGTCTGCGGCAGGCTGGTTTCTGCCGGAGGCCACACTGGAGTCTGAGCTAAAGGAGTTCCTGGTTAAACTGCATGATTTTGTGACGAATCCGACCCAGTGGCACCGATGCCAAACATTAAAAGTGTTCATATAGAAATAGTCAATCATCTTCTGGCTCAGTGGTTCTCAAACTTTTTGTCACGCCCCACTTTGGAGGAAGAAAAATGTTCATGCCCCACCGCCAACAAAATTGGAACAAAATCGTCCATGCTGGATTTTTAGTGAAATATTTTTTTTGTCTCCTCCATCTGTGCTTTTTCAAATAATAGAATAAAGAAAATTGCAATCACTTTCAAGTAAACCAGATTGCTCCATCAGACAAAAACTAATAACATGTGCAATCACTTTGTTAAAAAAATCACTGTGCAAAAAAAATACCTTATTGTGGTTGCAATTAAACTGTTTTGCACTGAATATCTTTTCAAGGTAATAACAATAACGTGCAACCTGTGCAAAACTAAACGAGTGCAGATATGTGTGAGTCATCACATTGTATCAGTATTAGTGGCTGCAATGAGCCTGCTTTCCTCTACAAATCTTTTTAAAACGGGGTTGTAGGCTTGATACGGCCGCTCTCAATTCATGCTCAATGCTTAGATCCGTATTCTGTTTCGAGAGACACAACAGCAGAAAAGCCGATCTCATGAAGATCTCACGGAGATTGGCTTTTGTCAAACGCCAAGAATCGTCGAGTCGCCAAGAATCTTGGCCGTCGCACATGCGTAACCTGTTAACAGCGTAATGTAAACATTTCCACGAAAGTACAGGCATTTCACCATGTATTTATTAATAAGATAAGATAAGATAAAATAATCCTTTATTAGTCCCGCAGTGGGGAAATTACAGGATTACAGCAGCCTTGCTCACAAGTGAATAAAAAGAATAATACAATAGAAACAATTAATATAAATAGATATAAATGAGCAGCAAAACAGTAGAGAAATATTAATATACATAATGACGTTTTATGTTTGTGTACTTTGTACTTTTGTACTATGTGAAGTTCTAATGTAGCTCATGGGCAGAGTGGTCCTCCTGAAACCGCAAGGTAGCCGGTTCCATACCTGTTCTCCCCATAGTTTGCATGTTGAAGTGAACCCCCGGGTGCTTCACAGCAGCCCACTGCTCCTTAATTACTAAGGATAGGTAAAATGCAGAGAATCATTTCCCCACTGTGGGATTAATAAAGGATTATAAAAAATAAAATAAATTTGCATGCCCCACAGTTTGAGAACCACTGTTCTGGCTGATGGTAACATTTACTTAAGGTCATATAGCGCATTTGTATTACATTGGAACTGTTTCATAACCAGATAGAAGTTCCTCTCAATAACTTTGAATAAATAAATACAGGAATATGTTCCATATAAACTAACATAAAGAATTAGATTTGAATACAATAACTCTACAAGACGAGGCTACAAGATGAGGTCTTAATGCAGCACCCACCTTAGTTTAAAATGTTTTAATAATCCAAGTATCAAGGTTGTTCTCTCTGTATTCCTGACAGACACATTTTTTTCCTACATTTTGAGTGAAATGATTGAAGATGTTGCATAGCTTCAGTACTTAGGGATCAGTGGTAAAATAAAGTATTTAATCTCAACAACTTTAAAATATGTCCGCATTTTTTGTTCCTTATTTCCATCTTTTTTCCCCATCTGACAGCTCTGTCCCCCCGAAAAAAATCAGAGGATGCACTGGGACTCCATTTCACGTCCAACTTTCTCTATTTGCCAAAACTTCACACAGCATTTTTATAGTTCAGATGAGATAGCCAAAGAGAATGCACGAAGGCAGTTTTAATTTATTCCTGTGAAAGTTTTCAGCATGAATAAAACATCTCTCCTGACTTCAAAGCAAAAAAAATAAACTGACATTGCACGTTTCCAGATCTTTTCATTGACACAAAAATCTGGCACAGTTGAAGTAATTGATTAATGTACTGTAGATTATCTGCTGCTTCAAGTGACAGTTAGTCTCATTAGAGGAAACCAGGGTTTCTTTTTTATAATTTCCCTTTTGAAGCAGTTTTATAGCATATATGAACATGGACCGTAACTTAGATTTTCATCCTACTCTTGAACAAAAGCTCAACCATTTGCACTTTTTTTTGTCTTTTTTATATTTATCTTGTTATTGTGTATTGTGTATACATACGTAGAGCGAAGTCAAACCGGAGTTAAATTCCATGTATGCGTAAACACACATGGCCAATAAAGCTGATTCTGATTCTGAATGAATTCACAGTAATTTTTGAGACAGTGAAATAACCATGGATTTTCAGTTGAGGTAGTTGAAGAGTTAATATTGAACACTTTATAGAAACAACGAGTGAGAGAGAGAGAGAGAGAGAGAGAGAGAGAGAGAGAGAGAGAGAGAGAGAGAGAGCGAGAGGGAGCGAGAGAGAGAGAGAAATGGCAAGCCAAGGGTTAAAGACACTCAGTCTATGAAAGTATCTACCTGATCCAATGACTTCCTCTATTTTGACACAGGAGGGGTCGATTTCCTTGGCAAACTCCCGAACAGCCTCATTGGGGTCTTCGTAGGTGAACGGGTCTATGTAGATCTTGACCCCTGGTGAACTATGACCTTCAGACATGGTGGGAAAGGTCACCGTGGGGGTGGGACCACTGAACATGTCAGGCCTCAGAGTCACCTCTGAGGAAGAAAGTAGGAAGTGTAAATATAAATGCTGTTTTAGAAGTTTGGTGTATATCAAGGTACAACTCGGTGAAGGTTTTAGTGCTGGTCGTACCTCCTCCTGCGTTGTACTGCTGCAGCTTGTCACCGTACATACTCTCTTTACACTGCCTTCTTCTGCAGCACAAACACAAATGGAGAGATTTGGGAAAGGAGGCAAGCAGACAGAAATGTTACAGAAAAGTGAGAAAGGCTAATTGGTTGCGCTGCATCTGGGAGGTCGTGGGGTCACAGAAATACATTTTTGTGCAAAGCCATGTTGTCATTGTTCAAAAATAATTTGGGGGTGATTAAAAATGTTGTTCTCAACTCATTTTAATTAATTGCCATGTCAAGCTTAGAAATACTTTCTCCTACAGGGGCTATTCCATCTGCATTATATACAAAATTGTTAGTGTAATGCATTATAACAGTACGTCTTATTTAATGTCGACGCATAAATAACAATGTAACAATAATAATGATGAATGTGAAAGTTTCATCTTGATCTTGGGAACATTGTTATGGACAATACAACTGTGAACTCAAGGTACCCTTAGTACCGGTCCTCCACATCTCACAGTGTTGCTCAGGTGTCATGGAGAAGGCTCAGCTACAAACTGACGACCAAAGTGTGAAGCTTCACACGGTAACAGATGGTCGTACACGAGGGCCGTGGGGATTCTACACCTGTTAGCACAGGCTGTGAGGTGTGGTTGAAAAAAGCTCTCGATAATGCCAGTGAATGAAATCTGAATTAAGAATCCTCGTCACAATTCGTATTAATGAATGATGGGTGAATTCCAATTTAGCTGCTTCAGTTTCAGGGTTCTGGTAATGTGCACGCTGGCTCACCGTCACACCGCCAGGACGTACTGTGACACTTGAATAGAAAGGAGCCACTGGTAACGTTATTAGTAACACCTCTGCTTCAAATCAAAATGTCTTCTGTGAAAAGGGCCGATACGATGTTGGGATACAGAGTGTTTGCACTGCAAATAGCCACATTTTCACCCCTTATTTTGTATGTGTGTGTGTGTGTGTGTGTGTGTTACCTGGTACAGATGATAACAATAGCTATCAATGAGACGATACACACTCCACCCACTAAAGAGCCTGCAATCAGGGAGAGCTGCTGTCCCAGCTCTGACTTATACTCATCTGCAGAAACACACATAAACATCGACACAAACACACAATCAGATACCTTCATATTTTTGAGATTCTCTTACATAAACACAGCTGAGCATTTTCGGGAATGGAACATATACACATAGTTTCTCTCTCTCTCTAGCACACACACTAATTAGCATTCACACGGCTCACTTCACATGACTGCAACACACAAATTCATGCCCACACAAAGTAGGGCAGAAATTAATTACTTCGCCACCAGATTTTCACTCTTGCTCCACCTCGCACTATTCCTCCTCTCTTTCCTCTCAACCATAAAACCCCCACCAACACACACACACACACACACACACACACACTCACTCACTCACTCCAGCCAGCCAGCCACCCACTTACCGTCGGTGAGCGTTTGGAAGAGCATTTCCTTGCTGTAGGCGCCGTAGCCGGCCACAGTGCGGGCCCTCACCTGGACCACGTAGCCGGTCCCCGGCCTCAGACCCTCCAGAACCACATTGGGTGTTTTGCTCTGGACCACTGAACTGTTCTGCACGGACGACAGGGACTGAAGAAGAGATTGAGAGAGGGATGCATATCTTTCACAGCAAGCCAAGACGGACCATAACACTTCATCAGTCACTGACTAAGAGCGACTAAAATGTAGTCCTCAGTTTTGGCCTTCGCTAAAACAAGATTAATTTGTCCCAAGTTATTTCATTCATCTTGTCAAACTCCAAGGCTCCATCACATTTTTTGTCATTGTCCATTTCCAACAAAGAACAGTCCAAATAGCCTCAATCGATTTTGTTTCTCAGCGTCATATCCATCCATCCATTTGTCTCTTTTAATTCACACCTTAAAAAGGGTCAGTTCACCGGCATTACGCCATTTTCTGGTTGTCTATTGTCTATTCATAGAAATATATTGTTTTTTATTTGTCCATATTGAGATATTTGCATTAACACCGATACAATGGAGGAGAATGGAATTTTATTTGTGGTTCTCAAATAAAATACTTTTTTTTAATTCTTTCATGTTGTCCCAGTTACTCAGAATAATCCAAAGACATATTTTTCAGTATTTAGTGCAGCATCAGAAAAAAATCTATTTACACTCAATGTAGTGCGGTGGGGCAGATATCTGACAGACTCCTGTCAAGACTCCTCCTGAGGTAAATTTGGCATCAGACCTATCAGGCCTATCTTTTAAACCCAAAGCTACAACCTTTTACCTCCATCATTCTATGCTTCCCCTCACCCATTTCTATCAGATAAAAAAGGTTTTTATTGCAGCAAGATCGAAACCGAAGAAGGAACGACCGATATGGTGCGGTGATGGCATAAGAGGATTGGGGAGGGAATCATGCCGTGAGGATGAAGGAGGTGGAGGGGTCGACGGGAGAGCAAAGAGGAGAGGAAGAGAGATGATGAGGAGGGAAAAGAGCCTGAAGAAAATCAGGGTTGGGGGTGGAGAGAGAGAGAGAGAAGAAGAGGGAGGACATGCACATGAATAGAAAGGGGTTAAACATGGTTGAGTTTTCATTACTGGTATCATTATAATTCATCATAACAACCCCCCTTGATCGTCTGAGACAATTTGTTGTTCTTCTGGATTTTTTGGTTTTGCTTGTGGCTATCGTTTTTGTTACTATTAATATATGAGCTGTCTTGCATTATGTACTCGTAATTCAAGACAGCTGTCTAAATATAATGTATTTAACATAATTTTGCTGGGATTTATTTTACTGCACTACTGATAAACTGCACTGTGACCAGCCAGATTCCTACTGCCATAATTAGGACACGCAACACAGGGCAACGACACAGTTTGCCATTTTTAAACCTCGGAGATAATAATATAGCTATATTTGGAAGTGGCCACAGAAATTGAGGTACTGTGTTGGGGTGGGGTTTGGATTTGTAGGGGTGTGTGTGTGTGTGTGTGTGTGTGTGTGTGTGTGTGTGTGTGTGTGTGTGTGTGCGCTTGCCACAGTGAAAAGGTTAGAGGGCAACCCATCTGGGAAGGTCTGGAAGCCAGAGATAAGTAGTGGGGAGAATTCCAGCCTCACTGTGCCATATCAAATTTACAACATTAAAATCTCATTATCTATAGAGTGGCTATGAGGGGAGGAGGAGGTGAGGGAGGGAGGGAGGAGATGGAGGGAAAGCAGGTGGAGAAACGTATCAGAAAAGGAGATTCAGTACAGCTGTCTGGTAAAACTCTCTCTTTCGCCCGGCTTATCAAACTGCTCCCCGAGGAATTCTTCACTTGAAGCCATGAGCTAAAATTAGTCACTTTATGTGGTTAGCTTGTCAGTGTAAAATGCATTATTTCTCCCTTCTTAAGATGTCTATCAAGGAAGAAGAATGAAAAAAAGAAACAATGAAAGAACTGCCAGCTTTTGATTCTGGGACTTTATTGGCTCCCATGTTAAATAATGTTAAAGCAAAAGGCAGCGGCAAATAAGTCCGGCTTACAGTAAAGTCGCTGCCCTGATTTTGACAATGTAAGTGTTTTATCTGTGACTGTCAGACTGCAGCTACAGTACATCTCTCTGGTGCAGCTCCTCTCACTCTGTCCTAAACTCTAACTCTAACTCACTCTAATTGCTTTCCGCGAGGCAGTGTCAACTTTCTCTTTCTCTCTCTGCTATTCTCTGTCAATCTCCGGAACTTCACTTTCACACAAACTGAGCACAGTAGCACCACCTGACGCTAGGTGCAGCACCCAGACCTCCGATCATGCACTTGCATTGTTGCATGTTTTACATGTTACACCCCTGTTACCTGCAACATCTTTTATTTATTTTGAATTATCACAAGCAGCGTGAGCGTTCTCGATGGTTCCCTATACAAATAGTGTACACTGTCCTATAGATTCAGACAGTTTTTATCCAACAGCTTATGACAAAAGTACATGTCCGAACTTTGCCATTTTCATATGGACCATACTGTTTGGATGACATCATGTCATCAGGTTCAGTCCAAATGTGACTTACAATGTTGCAAAGGCCCCATACTGTGCTTTATTGTTTGTCTAATGTTCCAATATGTGATTTGCTTAATTCAAATGTGGCTTTTACTGTACATGATCATTTCAGCCAATGTGACAATAACACACAGATAGTGTTCAGTGCCTTCTAAAATGACTGTTTCATTCTAGTCAATAGAGTATTTTCTGAGATGCCACCTCTATAGTTGAGTTAAGGGAGAGAAACCAGTCTTGGCTGTTGGTAGGAGCGACTGTGGTTTCTGCTGACAAAGACAGACACTTTGCACAGCCAACTTTACACCTTAGCTTCTTCTCAAAAGGTGTTGAGACAGTAAAATAATGTCAAGCCACTCTAATAGAGGACTTTCACTGTTTGCAATGATCACAAAAGTTTAGTTGTCAAGATAATTTAAACATCATACAACAACAATGCTGCTGTTTATTTGGTGAGGACCGTTAGGACATATTTGAACTCTGCAATGTTTCTTCTCTGAACACACATGAACCACATTCTGATAATGACATGAATGCATTTCAGTAATTGCAATAACAGTCAAGATCTTTTTTAAATGCACTTCATAAATGAAAATTAGTAACGCGGCTAGTTGTGAGAGGAAGACAGGAAGGAGCATGGTAATAAACTATACTGATCATACATAATGCATAAAACAGTATCAATAAAGTATGACTTGATTTGGCTGATTGTTGAGTATTTACATACAGTACATTAGGGCACACTTTGTGGTAATAGTTAAAGAGCTTATATAGTGATAGCAGTTGTGCTGCATTTAGTTATAGGGTATAACTATCTGTACGTAGCACACACTGAACCAAGAGAAGCAACCACGATAACAGAAAACGACACAAGCTCTCGCTTTCCCTTGTGCAGCACAGTGAAAGTATAGCCTTCCACTGCACTATGTTGTGCTGTAAAATTAGAAACTGTGAGCGACCCCTCAGGAATCATGGACTCTGGGCCTGAGTGTAGAGAATAGATAAGAAAGAGAGTTGACAACAGTGCTGAGCATTTACAGTTTGTAGTTATGATTGTATCTAAGTATTTTAGTGGGTTATGGAAGCACTGACAGTATGTATTAAAAAGAAAGAAATGAGCACAGGGACTAGCAGTGGTATCCCAAAACATGCCCCAAACTATTTTTCTTATTTGTTTCTGTTCTGTAAAAAGGAAAGCTAGATGGCAGGAAATCAAACGTGGGCTGTGGATGAGGAGGCATGTAGTTCTTTTGGTGTATCTCACACAATCCCTTGTAGGTGCATTGCTCTTTGTTTTTAATCTGCGGTGAAAGTATATCTGTTTTTGCAGCTGTTGGCTCCGCTTCAGAAAAGATGAGGATATACTTATGTTTAGCTTTGGGTGATAGAGATATGCTTTTCATTTCACTTTCAGTCTCCACATACATTGTTTCCCACTGACTGAATTATAAAGAAGACAATATATTTCCTTTCTTTGGAGTTTTTTCCCTGTCCCGGAGCAGCAGTCTTTACTGGCAAAGCAATCAGGTCCTGCACGATTCACCCCTGAATCAGAGGCCCTCGTTGGTGCCCCGGGTTTGGCCTTCTTTATGCAGGCTAGTTTGATCATTGGACTCTTGGAGTGAAGTGCTTTATGTCTCAAGTCTCCTGGTTCATACACGCTAGGACCTTGTCCAGTACAGGACAGCTGAAGGCTTCAGTCAGACACTCTTACAGGGCAGAGTGGTAGGGGTTTGATTTCAGCAGCATCCACTAGCGAATACATTTGTGTTTTAGTCTTTAAGCGATTAAGTTCGAGGTGATAGAACGATCTTCCTGTGCTCTCAAGGTGTTGATATACACAGCAAAAAGCAGTGGAGTGACTCACTCATCACATTCACTGTTTATTCTCTTTCGCAAAAAAAAAGAAAACAAGCCCTTGGAGATGGGGTAAGGCACTCAGGCATCTGGAGGGAGATCAGAGTAGAGCTGCTGTTCCTTCGCATTAAAAAGGAGCCAGTTGAGGTGGTTTGGGCAGCTGTTAAGGATGCCTCCTGGGCTCCTCCCTTTCAATGGCTTTCTGGGCACGTCACGAAAACCCCGAGGAAGACACAGAACACGCTGAAGGCATTATATAGCTCATCTGACTTGGGAACGCCTCGGGATCCTCCAGGAGGAGCTGGAAGACGTATCTGGGGAGGAGGAGGTCTGGACTACCTTCACCGGCCCCGGAGAAGCAGAGAGAAGTGGATGGATGGAGAAGTAGTGGACGTGCCTGTTGCACAGTGGTCTAAAGTGGGAAGGATAAAGCTAACTTCCTAAGAGTTTGGTAAAACAACATAATGGCACTACTCAACAAGCACCTTTCTGTCCATCAGTAAGTCGAAGACTTGGCTTGTTAGAAGTCATTCAAGATTCATATTCAACACTTGACTCAATAATTTAAAAAATCTAAGTACGCTTCTAGTTTAGAATTAAAGGATGTCTGTCTTCTTCCAACCGGAAAATTATTGTGCAGTCAACCTTCATGTCTGTCTTTGATGATGGAGATATTCTGTGTTGCTGCCCCATCAACACTTCAGCTGCTAAACCCTGTGTGTCATCATTTTCAGACTCATCATTGTTCGCTGTATCATACGCTTGGATGGACCTCCTGTCAGTCAAGACAGTAAAGAAATAGTCATCTCCTGTTGTTCATTTATAAAGCTCTACTGTTCAAGCTTCCAGACTGCCTCACTTCTCTTCACTCATTTAAATCTTGTAACTACAGTGCACGGTCCAGTCTCTACCTCGCCTTGGCTATCCCTCATGTATGCACTGATGTTGTCTTATACTATTAGCATTTATAGCATTTTTTTTTGTATTCTTAGTTTTAATTCTAATTTTTACCTTAAGTTTATTGTAATTCTGTGTGGAAGGAGGACCGAGCAAAATATGTTTTTTCCATTGTACGGAGTCTGTTATCTGTGTATATGGCAATACAAATATCTTGAATCTTGAAAGAATACCTTTTTTAATGGAATAGACTGAAGACTGCCCTAAATCTAGAGTCTTACATTAACCTTGGAGATTTTAAAGCTTCATTATCTGATCTTTGTTTTATGATTCTTGTAGTTGTTTTTAATTTCTGTTTATTGTGGAGTGGAGTTGTATTCTTTCTGTTCTGCTGATTTGTGTTTTTGTTAATGCTTCTTGTGTTTACGTCTTACTTAGAAAAAAGAATGTTAATCTCAATGAGACAGCCTGATTAAATAGAGATTAAATACATAAATAAGAAATCTGCTGAGCATTGTCTATTGCAAAGGGAATACAACTAATAATTTAAAGGCAACTATAAACCAATCGGTGATCTGTAAATCTTCTGGCACATAGACACCAAAGTCAACACAGTGAGTTCAACAGTGAGCTGAAGAGATGACTCCAAGAAATCTCACTCAACAAACAATACAGCAATATGAGTATAGCTGGAGGACACAAACACTGTAGCCTATATAGCCTAGAGGGAAAAACTGCATCCAAGCCGGTACATTTTCCATTGAGAAAATGAACAAGACTTATATTTATATAAAACCTATAGTTTCATCTCCTGCAGTTATCAACATATTGAATAATACAACTAGGATGGGAACAGAAGTAAATATTTTGGTCTAAATTATGTTCGTCTATATCATTGCCCATAATCACCTGAGGTTATTTTTTCGTCTAGTGATTAAAGTGCGGCCTTCACAAGTCACACAAGAGGAGTTACTTGACCAATAAAAGTGTGTTAATTGGATCTTCCAGAGCCCACAGATCCCAATTCGATTCCATATTGTGTGTTCCATCTTATGAAACTGTGGCACCTCGAACTACATCAGTTGTTCATGAGAGGAACATACACAGTTTTATAGATTAAATAAATCAATACATTTTCACAATTTAGTTGGAGTGATATAGGCTTACAGTTTACAGAATAGATTGTTGCACGACTACGATCAACAATTGATGTGTGGTGGATTAAAGAGAGGCTCTCCATCACTGTAAAACCCTGTCGGTGTGACTATAGGCTCCGTGAAATATGCTTCGATCAATCCAAACTCATCAGGAAATTATATTGTATCAAAGATGATACATGAACTCAACTCTTCAATAGACAATGAGCAGAACCTACATGAATAACTGGAATTATTAATGTAAGAAATACGTTGACACATTCCTGCCTTCAGCTTCATTAATGATCATGTCAGGTCTATGAGGAGCAGCATTCACCACATTCCAGCCTCGCAACCGACAATAATAATAATATATTTGTTTCAATCATTAAGTGATCAATAATAACTATATAAATGTGACAAGAACTACACACAGACATTGTGGTCAATGGACACATTGAAAAAACACAAATCCCAAGTATGTCATAGCGCCACTGTTCTGTGTCTGCATATGTGATGGGAATAACAGTGGCAATTGCTGTATTTAATGCATACTTTGAGTTTTTGCTCAAAAAGCTGACACAGTATCTCACAGAGAGCAGCAACTTAGGTAAAAAAAAATCCTGCTCAGTGTTTCGCTTCCACTAGGTTTTATTAAACGTATTTATTGAGAGTTTGGGTAATTTGATAGATGGAAAATAATGTCATTAATTTAATTAATTTGGATTAGTCATCCTTTGTTCTCATTGATTCTTCAACTTTTGGATGGTCTGCAGTTGTTACATGGATTTTTTTTTTATTCTGTAAAGGAAAGGGACAAATGTATATTTCCTTCCTTTGCTGAGTTAGGATCTTTACCGCTCTCATGTCCGTGGAATTATATTCATCATGAAGGGAGAGCCAGGAGACATTAAGCTGAGGGCAGCATAAGGACTGGAAACAGATACAAAATAAAATCTGCCTACCAGCACCTCTAAAGCGCACAACCTGTATAACAACGAGTTGTGGTTCCACTGGGCGGTTATGAGTCGATTTCTACGACTGAGCAATTAGTTATCCCCCTTTTATCAGTCTTCATGCTTTGCTAAGCTAATGTATTCTGGCTGTCGTTAATATTCCACAAACATATATGAGATTGGTCACTCTTCTTATCTAAGTCTCAGCAAGAAAATGAAGTGAAAGTTTTTTTCCCCTAAAAGTTGAAATATTTCTTTAGGTAAAATTACCTTTTTTGTTCTTATTCCCTGGATGGCAATGTGTGTGTTTTCTCAATATATTTTATTCACCAACTGAGCACATTTTCTCTTGTCATCTGATTCATAATTTAATTAATTGTTTAATTCATCCATTTCTCTGAGCATGCAGGAGGTTCACTTCTATTGAAGTTATTTCCAGCTGAAGTATTTGACAGTATTTGAAGCAGCTTCTCAGCGAGTCCTGATAACAGACGACTGAGATGCAGTTGATATTGATTCGCCTGTTTTATCGACTCTAATGGATTACTGTCTGTGACCATAACACCAAAAAGCACAAAGACACACAAACACTCACAGACATGCATCATCCCACTCTACCTTGTCAAAGTATCGTATCTCGTAGTCGAGGATAATTCCGTTGGGCTGCTCGGGCGGTGGCCATGACAACGAGAAACTGCGGCTGGTGGAGCTCACTTGGTGCATTATGGGAACTACTGAGGGAGCTGTTAAAAAAAAAAACACACGCAAGTACACACGATCAATTATCTAGTTACAAGATTCGCGGGCATGCTTAAACTCCATAAATATGGAAATATTGTGTGTAATGTGATGACATATTGCCGAGGATTATTTACACCCAAAGGAGAAAAATGTTTCCTCAACCAGGCTCATGAAAACAAATTACTGCACTTGTCACTGATTGGAAAGCAAGAGTTATGTCTGCAACACATTTGTACCCATAATTTTAGGATGCAGTAGCTCTTGGCTATAATGTATTTCATGATTTTTATGGGATGGTTTTCATCACATTTTGTACTTCACGGAATCAAGACACAGAGATTGATACAGTATCCAGTAACAAGTATCAAATTGATCAAAGTTATCAGAATCAGCTTTATTGGCCATATGTGTTTACACATACATGGAATTTGACTCCGGTTTCACGTAGCTCTCATTCTACATATTATATACAATAAACAAGATAAATATAAAAAAGACAATTAAAGACAACAGTAGTCAGAGTAGTGCAAGTACTTGTTGAGAATGTATCCATCTTACACAGCCGAGTCATCAGGACACCATGGGGCTGTCGTAATGCTCAGTAAATGCTGCAATACCTGGTGAGTCAACTTCATCTGGAGTCATAATTTGACAGTGTGAGCGAACTGTCATCTGGAAACCTCCCTGTCATTTTTAATAATGCCACAATTTACATTTTACAGGGTTCTCTATGTGTCGAGTGAGTTTCATATCTTAAGGTCCCATGAAATACAGTAAAAGCTATTCCATAATTTACCTCCCCCTCTCCCTCCAATGCAGTCAACCTGAAAATAAATCTGTTTTTGTTGAGTACCAAAAGATTTCAGGGATAAGAGAGTTTTGCATCCGTCAGTGGTAAAACAAAATGGGCTCAGAAACGGCCGGGTGACAATGTATCATGTTTCGATTAGGAATGAGCCTGGGTTGCTGTAGATGAGGTAAATGATGTGTTTTCCATCAGAGCAAAGCGGCTTTTAAATCTAAATTTGGGTAGCGGTGAAAATATCACTTGTGTCTGTCTCTATAAAGTATTGATGGAGCGGTAACTCGGCTCACTTTATAGTCTCTACGAATTACACTGTCAGAGACGCAGAGAAGGGGCGCAGAGGGGGGAGGAGGGCAGGGAGAGGGGATAAAGGAGAGAAAAAGAGAACAGAGAGAGAAAGAGAGAGAGGCAGAGGGGAAAGAGGGAAAACAGGATGAAAGCTGTTGATGTGCTGGAAAGACAGAGAAGGGGTGAGAGATAGAGAGACAGACGGAGAACGATGACACGCTTATAACATGTTTTATGAATTAAAAAGCTGTAGCTCAATTTCCCTTATCCCCCTTGCCATCCCTCCCTCGCATAATCCACTGTGCCCCAGGGTATGCTCACACACACACACACACACACACACACACACACACACACAGCGTTCGCCCTCCCCACTCACCGGCCTGATTGGTTGTAATGTTGATTGACAGTTGCTGGGCGGGATAAGGGCTCTTGTTGGAAACTCCGTTGACTGCCTGTGGAGTGAAAAGTGTAATGGTCAGCTATTCCACCCGACAGACACGAACCCCCATAGTTGCTGTTGCTCGGCCTGCTAACCATTGTTAATGCTGGCAGACGTAACACTTTAGAACTCTTGATTTGGTTGAATTCAGTTGGTTAAAAACTAATTTACTGACGGAAGTGTCCATTGTTATGACGGGCCATTATTCCAAGACCCCAATAGTCGGAAAGATGTCCCATTGGACCGAAAGCCCATTTGTGAGACAGCTTGTTATCCCGAAAACAAACGGCCATTGTTCTGAAGGCCCATTGCTCCAGAAATACAACAAACAGTACATGGATAATTATTAAGAAGAATGAGGTCATTGGATCTTCACAATTGTATTTCCTATTATGGCAAAGTCATGACCCGGCCTACACTGCCTCTGACTGGCTAGTACCAAAGTGTAAGCCAATCAGCGTGTAAGCCAATCAGAGGCAGAGTACGGCGGGTCATGCCTCCACATCCATGTGTTCTGTTTGTTGCATGAAGAGTGTATATTTTTTGGAGCCACAGGCTTTCAGAAGTATAAGTGTTGGTTTTTGTTATAACAGGCTGCCAGACATATTGGTTATCGGGCCAGTTGGACATTTTTGGGAATATTGAGATTTCAGAACTATGGGCCATCTGAACAATGGCATGGCACCATACATGCATCTTAAATGTGCACTCAAAGGGCATATTCATGATAATGTGCTGAAAGAATAAGGCTAAAGCTGCATGTCCCAGACAAAATAAGACATTTCATCAGATCCATGTAGAAGACATGGAAATAAAGAAGCAGCAATGTTCTAATATTTCACTGTCGAGGTAGTTAGTTCTACAATGTAATATCAAACTGTTATTTCCAATACTTATTTATGTTTTAACATTTTTTTTTGTTCTTTTTTTTCAATTTAAATAGGACATTTGTTTTCAGTGGTTAAGGTTGCTGGTGTGTTAAAGAACAAGACAGACTCTGACACTGCTAATCTTTGATTGGACGATCACTGTTCAGGGGAGGGATTTAACATAATTTAGTTAATTTAACAGTAACAATGAGATGGTTTCAATTTCAGTGTAGAAGTGCTGCCAACGTCTTTATGAAACTGTGAAGTCTCACCGTCTGTCTCGTCTTGCCAACACAAAGACACAATTAGCAGGTTCCGAGTGCATTTTAAAGACCACCTAATTAGCTGCCTCATATTGTTTGTCATGAGCTTAGTTAATCATTTTGACAGCCAAAACAATGTCTTCCGTCACAGCAAATCATTAAATAAAGATGTGATAATTAGTGACGCTAGCTTAATGGCTTACTCCAAGCTCCAATTCTATGTTGTTTTGTTTGTTTGTTTCTCATTTTTCTTTTGTGTTTTTCCTTTCCTTAATATTCGGAGGATTCAAAAATATCACTATTGCCAACATCCTTTCTACATTTCACTAGTGACTATTCTCTATCAAAAACTAATTTGGCAGGTTAAAGTCTTCAGAGGATTCCTAAGTTTGATGCCACCATTTATTTAGTTAAAGGCAGATGTTTTCACTTAATAATAATCATAATCACACTTTGGATGGATATCTCCATGGATATTCAGCTCTGTCTTTACTAGTGACTGCTTTCAGGATGCACATTGAATAACAATCAATACTTTCACAATGGGGTCATTGTTTAAGTCGTTCATGCATCATTATTGATCCGCCCCGTCCCACAACAGACTGCATTCAGAATGGATCAACTCATGTGTTCCTTAAGAAAAAAAGTGTTTATTATTAATAAGACCATTGGACTTTGACAAAAGATTTGGCCACATTTAGATTAGAAGATTAGGAGACATTTCACAATCCAGGACTGAAAGGGGGAAGTAAAGAAACACACTTCCTTCCCTTAACAATTACAATGTATGCGACCTTGACTTGGACACCCGGCCTTAGCCTTGATGGTAAAGGCGGCCGATAGCAGAAGATTGAAGGTCCACCATCCTGCTGGCTTTATATTGCATCAGAGAGGCCTTGACGTTTGACAGAACATAATATAACTGGAAACTGTGCATAAAAGCCTGCATGTCAGCAAGCAGCTATGTCGTCTCAGTATCCTTGAGCACCACAGTGAATATCTGACAGCTATTTGCATATTAACACAAGAGTTGAGCCAAACGTAACTACAGAAAAGACACGTAGACTTTCAACGCACACTTCAAGCCCCAAGGCAGTAAGCGTGTGATCGTCAAAATAAAGATTTCCATTTGAGTATTCCTTTAACAACACTGAACAGCATGCATGTTGAATGAACGAAGCTGCAGGAAGGAACTCTGCGGACAAACCTGTATTTCGAAGGTGTACGACGTGTGGGCTCGCAATTTGCTGATCTCCACCCTCGTTTCCTTTAACCTTTGCTTGCCTGAAAGGAACGCCACGCTGTCGTCACACGGCTGGCATGCCCGGCGCTCGCTGCTGTGGCACCGGCGGCACATCACGTTATACGACAGGTCGTCGCGGTGCCCGATGTCCCGTGGCGGGTTCCACTCCAGCTGCACCGACGTCTGGTTGACCACTGAGACCACATTGCGAGGAGCTGAAGGGACACCTGGGGGAAGATGATTGGACGTCGCAGGATTGACAACATGTTTCCAGAGTCTGTGTCAGAGTCTGTCAACTTAAAGTGAATCACTGCTGCACACCTGGATGCAATCAAACCTCATTACGGAGAGCACTTGAGAAAAGCATTTGTTTTTTTTATTAAGCAGTGCCTACTAATGGCTTACATATGGATACTATTTTTTTGTTATCACAGGATGTCTGGTATTTTATAGCTAAGCAAGCTGTTGTATAAGCAGCGCATCACTGCAATAAGCAGTTTGGAAACATTTCAGTTTGATATACTGTGATATTTCAGTAACTGGCAGGCCAAGAAGTCTCAGATTGACATTAAAGTAAATGTGTGATGGGAGGGTACTGTGTCAGATTTCTCTTCTTTTTTTATGATTATACTAAAGCTTGAGTATCATAGTCCTTTTACCCACAATATACAATTACACTTTTAAATTGGGGCTGACAGAGGGGAAACATAGCATCACTGACTGTACAACCACCTCCCTACATTTCACCCCGGAATATTTATCTCAAGGCAGTAGTGACTAGCTACTTTTTAGATAAAGATTTGACAATAGTTCAAAAACAGCTAAGTGATTAGTCAGTCAACAGAAAATAAAGGACAACAATCTTAATAAATGATTATTGTTTAACTTTCAAACAATTCTTCAATGCGGAAAATAATCACAGAGTGCACCCTCAATTATTCATAAAACACATAACACAATATTAATCTGAAGAAGCTAAATACTTCTTACACCCCTGGGGGCTGCAACAGAAAGGAGTGGGCAATATATCAATACTTTATTGATATTGTGATATGAGACTAGATATTGTCCAAAGACATCGGATATAATATTGCAATATGGCATGAGCGTTGCCTTTTCCTGATTTTAAAGGCTGCATTTCAATAAAGTCATTTCATTTCCTCTATATTTTTCAAAAGACTCTATGTAAATATTTTGTAAAAGCAGCAATGGTTAATATGGTCAACCCTACAATATTGTGGCAGAGCTGGTCAAAACTATTGTGATATTTGATTTTCTCCATACCTTGGCCCCTTCAATCAAATGTATTTGTGGGACCTTTAATTTTTGCCAATTATATTCTGAATTAAAGTACAGACAGTGGTATACATTGGCCAAAGAAAAAGAGACACAAAAACAGGACTTTTCTGCTAGTCTGACTCACCAGATTTAATATTTTGTTATAACCCTGCCATTGGTCGCCTATTTCAGTTGGCATCTATTTTGCAAGGGTACCGTTGCTGCATTGTGGGCTGAGGGTCGCCCAAGACTATTGTATTTCTTAAAAACAATCATAAGCAAGCCAGGACGTTTTTTCCCCCGATACCAGAACGATAATGTGTGGAGTCAGACTTTTCTTTAGCGCTGACACAGCGCTGTGGAGGTACGTCTGGCTATGCAAGACTAGGTTTCTCTATGACCAGTGAATCTGAGGGCGATTACTTTTACTTTACTGACAGTCAGTCAGTGTAAAGATTCAGCCAACACTGTCTCTAATAGTCAGAAGGTGACCTAACAGCTCACCGCCAGCCAAAGAATCTCTTTGTCTGTCACTCTTCAGTCAATCAGTCAGTCAGTGTCTCCGTCTTGGTGGTTCTCTCTCTTTTCTGTCAGCTCATCTCTTTGATCTGAGGAGAAACTCTGGCTTTTAGGGTGTTATAGTGAGTCTTAAACGCACACCCAGAGTTTTCACAAGGTTAAACCTAGCGGGTTCACTTCTCCTCGACTGTTCACACACGTCACACAGAAGACCCAAGACAGACACAGACACAAGACATTCAACCTTGGCATATGTTAAATCACAGAGTCATACGAAACATCTAATATAGCCCTGTGATATATAAATATGTGTATTACACCTACACTGTAGTAGTACCATTTTATAAACAGAGATGGAAACTGTGTATTATAGTCATACTCACAATAAGTGACACAAATATTATTCTTGGATGTGAATAGCATAAATAAAAAACAATATTTTACAGTGTCAGAAACCCACAGAGTTCACAGCTAATACAGTAAACATTAAAATGCAAAACAAGTAAGAAAAGGAGTAATTATCATTTTAAATTACGTAGCCATTTGAACTCCTGCAACAATAGAAAGCACTCCACTTCAAAGGGTAAATCTGAAATGCTGTCTATGCACAACCACTCTCTAGGCTTCCTCGCGCTATTAAAAGTGTCTTTTGCAGCATCAATCTGACCTAATCTGACACAGGAATGCACTTCACAAAAAAAAGAAAAACACACACACACAGTACACACAGTACACACAGTACACACACACACACACACACACACACACACACACACACACACACACACACCTCCGTACCTATGCAGTCAATGAGGCAAGTTGAGGGAATGATTTTCTGTCAAGCAGCTATCCGCACACTGCATGATCACTCCCGGGACAGGGGTGTTATGTGTACAGATTGTAAAGGCTATATAAAATAAACTGAATTGATCTGAATTTATACCAAATCAAAATAAATTGAAGCTCCTTCCTATGTTGAAGTTTTTCCCGACATATTTTCAGAGTTTTCACTCTTCCTTTCCAGTGCTTATGTTTGAAAAGAAATGTGTGACTCAATTTGGTTTTGCCCTTGAACTGAAAGTACTAAGTTAATTCACAAAGCTGTGTAGGCGGAGTAACTTGACACCTGACACCTTTTCACTGGGAAAGTAGATGTGTTTTCATCTGTCAGCATCAATTTGAGAATGTGCTGCTGCTTGGTTGAGGGGAGGCTTTTCATGCGATTTCTCTGTTGTCAGAATAGGATAACCCCAGAAATTGCTCCATAACCACTGAGGTAAAATCATTTGTATGTTCCCTCTGTAATATACTCTAATAGATGATCATTATTGAGATGGTTTGATTGCAATAACTGTAAAAGAACCAAATCATTGAAAATATTGCAGCATGTAGCCCCAACAATATAATAATAATAATAATAATAATAATAACCACCTTAATCCCTCTGAATTGGAATACATAGGTGACAAATCACATAATGTATTCCCTATATGGATTTTTTTCATGGATCATTATGTCACTATTTTTAAAACAACCTTGATTACTGTATGACTCTCAGTCTATTTTCACACTTATGAGCTTTTGGTTCAATTCATATAGACTAGAGAGGAAGCTATCAATCAAACTCTGGGGTGCCTCAAAAATGGTCTTTTAACCAAACACACATGTAAGTGAATCCAGGAGTTTACCCCAATACATCAGGAAGTGAAAACAGTTAAAACTTTGTTTTTTGCAGTCCACCAGAAAAAAGTGAATGAAACATAGATGTCTAGATGTATGTAAAATACAAGAATTCTCTTTTTCATCCCGTTTCTACTGGTCGACATTCTGTGTGTTGTAATCTGAGTTTCTCTGTGCTTTATGTATGTAGCCGGTCCGACTGCAGTGTGCCTTAATGGCTCGCTTACGAACGTCGTTTTGCCGTTTATACGGCGGTAACCGCAGCTCAGCCGGAGCCATGTTGAGAGCCATGTGGAGGCAATCCTTGAATCAAAGATATGCTCTGAATTTCACATTAAGAACCATTCATATTTACATATTTTGGTTCATTTGCAATAGATTTTATCCAAACTGTGTGGAGGAAGCATTATATTATTTAGTCATCAAAGGAATCCCAAACTAGTAGGAATGGGGCCTAATTCGGTCCCAGATCCCAGGGTGGTGCCCTGTTGTTAATAATAATACATGCTAATAATCCTATTGATATTAATGTAATTGCTAATAACTAAACACACTCCTGCCAGATCTCAACAGTAGACAGAGATCAAAACTAGTTCTAAAGTGGACAAACAGGGCTAAAAGTAGGGCTCATAAAATGGTCATAATTCGATCATTGCACATGTTTTTACAGTTTTCAGGTTACCTTTTATATATTCTTCTGGCAGAATGTTGCAAATTCATTCATGAATGTAAGATGGAAAAATAATGATCCGGCCATGAATGAACCAGAGCTTTTTATAGCATTGAAAAACATGAAGTTTTATTCAGGTCACCAGGGCGTGCACAAACACGGGCGTGTACCTACCAGACACACACACACACATACATACAGTTTCACAGTTTGAGACTAGCTACAGAGACAGTCCAAAATGATTCATGTCTCAACCTACTTACACCATCTCTCTGTAGAACGGAGAGGCAGCGTTTTTCAAACTCTGTGCCTCGCCTTGCACAGCAATACAGCCTCTTTGACACACTAAACACATATTCACTTCAATGGAAAGCCTGAGGAGTGTGGCAGTGTTATTACTTACTGCTCCCCAAATCCCCAAACAAGGACATGAACATTGCGGCACACCAGCACAGAATGAGGTGCATGGAATTAGGGTTGGAATAATAAATCAAAGCAGATATTGGCCTTTAATTCAATGATGAGATATTGGATTGTCAGTGTCACTGATATGCTGTAATATGTCAGCTATTGGTCAAAAAATCCGCCTTCAAGAACCTACCTCGGTCACCCTGCGGCACTACCACACTCAGCTATGCACTTGAAAGGGTTATTGAGTATGAATGTTTGTATATTTGTGTGCGTTTGTTCGACAGAGAGAGAGAGAGAGAGAGAGAGAGAGAGAGAGACACTCACTGGTGCACACGTCATCTGCTTTGTCCATGTCTCCGCGGTAATAGCCGTTGCGACAACCGCAGATTGTGGCGGCCTCGATGGTAGAGCGACTGTTGAGCGGACATTGCTGGCATAATCCTACCCCCTGGAACGACTTAAAGGTGCCCTGAGGGCAGGCTGAAGAGAAGGAGAGAGAGAGAGAGAGAGAGAGAGAGAGAGATAAAGCTTCACAAACCAAATACACAGACGTGGATGAAACACGACAAATACAAATGTTAAATGTTTGTGCGCCATTTGTTTGTTTTGATTACAAGACATTTGGGAAACTTTGTTTTAGAAAGACCTTGCAGTGGTGAAGTTATTATAACTGGTAGTATAAGGTTGACAAAGCACAGCAGGGGATTTTTTCTGGGAAAAGCAGCACATTATCTTAAGAAGATACACAAAAAACATTTGGTTTATGTCCAGTGTCACACAGATTTTCTTCACTGTAGATTACAGCTTCTTTTCTCTGGTTATTTTAACTGGGTCAGAGTTGTTTATACATACATATTAATTGAATTATTCTTTATGACATGAAACACATATATTAAAGATGATATTTCCCTTTCTCCAGCGGTTATTCATCGAGGAACGGCTGGTTCTGAGCGTACAGCATGCTTTTATCCACCTTTATGGACTTTCATCATTAGCACTGCAGTAGCATGTTGTTGTTTTCATCTTTGTTTTACCTGTGTTTTGTATCTTGTGCACCTGACGGCAAATCAAGTGTCCCATCTGTGATAATAGTGACTGAACTGAACTGGAATAAGACAAGCCCGGTAATGGGGGTGTGTCACTTCTGTAGAGGATGTAAAGGGATGCTAGTCTCTCATCTACAGTGGTTAGTAGGCTGCATGAAGGCCCTCCCTTTCAGCTCATTAAATGTGAATGCCAGCAGGTCTTGATATGTGTCCCTCTGCATCCTTGAATTTGAGGGAGAACCGCGCCCATTTAGAGAAAGATCTGAGCCTTTGTAGTTATCTCCACCGGAGCATGTGCATTTAATACCCATCTGTTACACAATAACCTCACGCACTTCCAAGCTTTTGAACACTAGTCCGCTTTAACTCTGTGCTGTTCATTGCTTTCTCTGTTCATGCAGGGGAATCTTCAGGGAACGTGCACACAGTTCCACAAAAAAAAGAAAATAGATTAAATGTTTTCACTCATCACTATTACTGTACTTCCTTCTCAGAACTGGCACTTCACACCTATTCCTGTGTTTTTAACCAAAAACACAAAGTTCCTGTGATGCCACCCATGTATGCATCATCCCCTTTTTTTCCAGCTGGTCTGCTGAAAGTAGCATTGCATTTTTAATTTTTGGCATGAATTTTTTATTGCAAGACCTTTGTCTGAACATAATGTCATAGACTAGAACCGTGGCTGCTTCTGTTTCAGTTAAATGTATCCATCTGTATCGATTTTACTATCTCTTTGATCAATTAATCACAGTGTGTTGGTAATAGTGCGGCTGATAAATGGCAGTCATGTCTCTCTTGCCTAAAAGATGTTTTCTGGAACTGTGTTTGCTGGTAATATGTATTACCAGAAGGGTCTATTGAGATCAGAATAACAGTTTTTCAAGTAAGTCCAAGCAAAAACAGTTTACAAATAATAAATAAAGCACAGCTTTTAAAGAAAAAGCTTGACATCAATCAATCAAGGTTTGAATCTTAAGTAAAACCCAAGAACAGGAACTGTTCATCGATTCAGGGTTAGAAGAGTTCAGGCTAGATTACTTAATGATATGTTTCTTGTCTGAGGGATTTTGACAATAGCTCAGGCAAATTAAACATTTCCAAGCTGGTAAACAATCGAACCCTTCAACGCTCCAATTTGTAAAGAAACACAGCACTCGTACAGCTGACTGTGACTGACAGCAAATTAGAAATAAACATATTCCATCTAGTTTGAAGCAAAAGCAGAGAAAAGATTCACTAAACAAATTAAATGCAACATTGTGACATTGGTCAAACATCTTAAGTGAAATATATCACATTAAGTGAGAGTACTCTGCATCCCAGAGGACACCTGCTTTTAATGAACACAAGGGATTTCATAAGTGCCTTTTTGGTGAAGACAAAAACACATTTGTAATTATAACTACAATTAAAATAGAAAGCAGAACAGGGAAACAGAAGTGTGAAATGAGAAATTAGACTGAAACGAAAGCTCTGCCAAAAAGGCTGAGGAAAAGAAAAAGAAAAAGAGTTTTTTTAATGTTACTTGTTTCCAGGTTTGATTAATCTTTAGCACTTCCTCCGCTTGTAATGAATGTTCACTTTATCTCGGAGATGCTTCAGATGCTGTAAGACCCAAATGCAAATGTTACACAGATTTATGGCGGCGGGAAGAGGAGGATTGCACAAGCAGGCTTTTACGGAGTCCGTACAAACCGGAGCCCAAATGATAACTCCAATTGAGGGGAAGAGGTAAATGAGACAAAGTGCCAGCGAGCTAAGAGCCTCAGAGTGTCACTTAATCAAACATTACAGGGTTTCAGGGTCAGGCCGATTTTGTTCGGGAAAAAACAAAGACGGAAACAAACAAAGACAAACTGAACGAGAAAAGACAAAGAAATTGAGCAGAGGATAATAAGGGGAACAAAGAAAATGCCGTTTTATTCTTCCTTCTCAATATCACGACTTCTGCAGCACTGCTCTATTGTGTCTTTCCTGAAATGCTATCTTATTGTTTCTTGGTCTTGCTTATGCTTTTGTTTTAACATGACTTACAATGGAGGATGCTGTGCTCTGCCCCCATGTTTTTAACTGCATATTACATTGTGCATGAACCACAGAGCTTGAAGAAACTACTCACATCCCAGATTTAAAGTACACTCCATAATGTATTGCAGGACTTTATCAAGCTTGTATTAACTATGAACTTTCTGCATATTGTTTATCTGTCTGGCTCAAATGTTACTGTTTTGGTTTAGTCTCACCTAGAGATGACCCCCGAAACTCTGTTCTAAACGGGAGCCGATAAGACTGAAGTAAATACTGGAGTATCGATAAGGTCCGCAGTTAACGGTTCTGCTATCGGTACTTTGTAAGTTACGGAGTGACATCTCCGTGGAAAAAAAGCAGCGTTGAAAACCTCTCTCTGTCTCTGTGCCTGTCTTTGCACGAGTGGCAGTGTCGTGCTTTACTCTGACACACACACACACACACACACACACACACACACACACACACACACACACACACACACACACACACACAGCATAAATGAACAGTTTACGACTTGTTAATCAGCCGTGCGTCCTCGTCCCCTGCAGGTAACGTTGGTGATGACATACAGAGTTTGATATTAAGAACAGACTAATAAATGAAAGCTAATCGGTTAGCTAATTGTTTAACTGCAACGGTTAAGGATTTTGGAACTTCTCGTGGATTGTCGGGTGGAGGCTGCAGCCATGACTCAGCCCATCCCCCCTCACTACCACCGCCGGTCTCAGCCCAAGTTCCTTCAAGCGAGCAGCGACAGGGACGATGACAGGAGAGGGTGGACGAGTGTCACAGGGCTGGTACCAGAGGTTACCCGGTTTATTGATAAAGAACTGCACCCATTCTCAGTGGAGTCAAAGAGATTTAGGTAACAATAAGTCTGTCAGTGTATGTTGAGTTGTTTAATACATAGTTATTAATAAGAGGAGCAGCTGTGTGTTTGAACTATATTTAAGCCCCTTGCTGCTAAGAATGTCTTTGTATTTGTTGGCATTGAAATAGCATAGTGTACAATAGCGAGTTATTTAAACATTGCTGCTCAAGAATGACTATTTGTTTGTTGATTCTTTTCTAATTAATTGTCTTTTTTCCCCACAAAATAATCAAAAAGAACCGATAAGAGTATCGATAAGGAACTGAACCGATAAGCAGTATCGATAAAAGGACTAGTATCCATGAAATCCAAACGATACCCAGCCCCACTCTCATACCACATTTTTGGCCGCATCAGGTAACCGTTTCAGCTAAAAAGCTCCAAAAGCCCTCTGTGTACCACCATGGCACCCAACAGCCGACACACACAGTGAGCGACTCGCTGGTGAATGCAGACGAGTATTTACGAGCTGAAGTCAGATATTTTCCCCGGGAGTTGGTGGAGACCAAAAACAAAAGATATTGGACTTGTGTGCACCCGAAACAAGACCCGAAAAGCAACTGATTGCTGATTAATTCAACCTAACAACTTCAATAGGCGATAATAAGTCAATGTTGTGCTTACAGCTGGTTGCTGCTGCCCCAAAGCGGTTTAAGAAATCACCTATTTATTGCAATAGTAAAAATCTGCGGGGTGCACCTGCGGCTTATGGGTTAAGATGCCGACCATGAACTGTAACGTCCCCAGTTGATCCCTCCTTTCCTGTCATTTCTCAACCGTCTGAAATAAAAAGGCATAAAAATGCCCCAAAGAAATTTCTTACAAAATAAGTAAAAAAACTGTGAAAGACAGAGCGTCTCGTTCCCTTGAAATCTGTGGTAAAGTGGGTGTACTGGTTGAAATTCAATTCAAGCCATTATTTTATCTCGCGGATTCAAATTATCTTCAGCTACAGTTTTCCCAATGTTTCCCTCAATCTCCCCATTTGTCAGACACACTTTTACTCCTTTTTCTCTGTGTCCGTCTACGTCACTCTCCCTTTCTATCAGTTGCTTTATATTCAGACCTTTCTTTTGAAGTCGTCTCTTCAGGAGCGTCAATGGCTTGTACCTTTTGCTGCATGTTTGTGTCTTGAATAGGCAGATAGACATCTGGCTTGTCAAGGTCATTTATTCAACAACCTGGCTCATATGCATGGGGTGTGTCACCATGGCAATGAGTCTTGCTCCCCTTCTCCCTGTTAGATGACTCTCTGCAGCCTATAGTTATCTCTCACTTTTTGTCTAGCTGTCTGGCGATTTTAAACTACAAATACTATATATGCATATTGCCATAAATGAGCAATATGTATCATTTTTATAGAACAAAACCAAAGGGACTTTTTCAAAAATCTGGTTGAGTTGTTATCCGTTATGCTACAAAGCCATCCATCGATGCAAGATCATTTTGAAACAAAGTGTGACTTTGACCATAAGGCCGTGACACACCAATGGCGTGACAAATAAACAACACAAAAATGTGAAATACTCGCCTGCAAATATTCATACCGGCACAGCACTGCACTTTTTCAATTAAAGGTTCAAATAGATTTGTGCAGACAGAGAACCAATTACCGGGATCCGGGAGTCTGTTAAGGTCAATTGTTGTATAGCCGAAGCCACAGGAAGCCATTTTATTGAGGTTCCTTTTAGCAAAATGCTCAGATTGAATTTGCCTCTGGAAGGAGGGGATCTTCATCAAGGTTGAAAGGCGTAACAAAGTCTGCAGTCTCCATGCTGTTGCACACTAGAGTGTACATTTGGAATATATCTGCTATGCACATTGCAAGCAATTGGTTGATGCCTTTATTCTCAATGCAAAGTTAAGAAAATTGATGTTCTGAAAAACATTTCTGCTGCTTTTTTGCTGCTTAATATTCACATACTGTATGAAAGTACTCATGACAAAAACAACAGTTCAAAAAAACATATTGAAAAAAAAAACGCCCCTGGTGTGAGAGACGGCCTTTACATGGACACACAATAGTGTAACTCTTTGAAGAGTAACATTCTAGGGGTACTAATTAAATGTTTATTGTTAACATTTTTTATACTGAATATCAGTTGATGGATAAAGCTTTGAACCCCGTTACAAAAGAAGATAGAAGATACATTCATTCTAATTCCTGTAGTTTTATGTAAAATATTTGCTGTGGATGAAACACGATAAAAATGAAGAAAAAAAGCCTTTGAGTTTGAACTGACACATGACAGAAAATCCATCACACAAATGGAAGAAATCAAAGAACGGATGCATCCGTTCTTTGATTTGACACAAATACAGAAAGAAAATGCCAAAAGATTGGAGCGATAATAGGAAAGCACGTATAATTCCAGAGAATGAGAGAAGGAAGTTAAAAAGGGGACAAAGAAAGAGGAAAATATTATTCCCTCTGTGCCTTTAGAGTCACACAGCGACCATGTGGATGACAATGGTCTAAAGTTGGCATACACTTACTGATCAATTATTTAAGGCTTGCATACGTGTGTGTGTGTGTGTGTGTGTGTGTGTGTGTGTGTGTGTGTGTGTGTGTGTGGTGCAAGGCTGGCAATTTTAAAAACTCTTAGCGCTTCGTTGAAGTCCACAGCAGGGGTAGTTTGTGTGTACTCAATGATAGTGCTGACATTTGTAGTTTGGTGCATTTGAAGTAAGGGTCTATTTAAATACGTTTACTTCACACACACACTCCTTGTACTGTTGAGCCAGTTTTGACGGATGGTTTGCACAATATGCTGGTTTGGTGCAAAATAAACACCATGTCTGTGGCCTGACACACACACACACACACACACACACACACACACACACACACACACACACACACACACACACACACACACACACACACAGAGAGAGAGAGAGAGAGAGAGAGAGAGAGAGAGAGAGAGAGAGAGAGAGAGAGAGAAAGACAACCATCTGTTCCAATAGTCAGTCCAGTTTCCTGCCAAGTTGTTATCAGCTGATTGGCAGAAGAGCACACCCAAAAGATGCCAGCTTGGTGGAGACAGACGGGACGGGCTCTGTCCCACGACATCTTAAATCACTGTTTAAGCACTAATGCTTTAAATAAAACACACGAGGCAGGTGTACGTGGAAACGTCAAGTCTGTCTTTGGTCTGCGTCCAGTAAGACTTTCTAGTCGGGCTGGGCAATATAAACAATATGAACAGTGTTCACAATGGAACATTTTCTCTGTCGGAAATCTAGAAACTTTAATATGATGTTCATAAGTTACATTACTTGACAACTTACAAATAACCCTATCCCAACCCAGAAACAAAGCTGTTTCTAACCAATCATTTAGCTGTCATGTAGGAACTGAATAATTGGTTGAGTAGCTAAAAACACCACTTTCTTTTGATGTCTGAAGTTGGATGGGTGAGAAACACTCCCTTTGAGGAAACTGTATCACGTCAGCACCCAGATCACCAGCTCCACAGTTACAACATGAAAAGATTGTGGACAAAATGTGGAGATACGTTGGCTACTTAATGTCCCGTTTGGCCACACAGTGGATGATACAGCATTAAAAAGAGACCAGCTAACGCTACTTTAAGTGACACGAAGCAGAAGGGTTAAGAAAGTGGAAAGCCTGTGCCATCATAGACAGGAAATACCATGACCTACGTTCATCGCCTGAAGCATAACAAACTGTAACATCAGTATCGGGCTTCCCTCGTTACTACATCACACATGCTGTTATTCTTTTAATAGCAAAATACATGGTGCCAATGGGTGCTGTCTAAAATTGGATTTTAATTTATGTATTTAATTAGATATTCTGTTTTCTGCTCGTATAATATTTAGTCATGTTTCAGGTTGTGCATCTCCTTTGAGGTAATTTCAAGCTGAAACGCAACAAATTTATACTTTCATAAATATTAAATGTATTCAACGTATCAACTGATATGACACCGATTATTGCAATAAAATCTTTTGCCATGTCTCCTTTCTAGTTTGTTTTTTCAAGGGCAACAATTACAAGCTCAATATCTTTGAGGAGATCGACAGAATTACTGGGACATTTTTTCCGTAATTTCTCCTGCAGTGGCAATCAACAGCGCTGTAATATTGTCAGATTTATTCACTGTCTCCCATGAATCTTTTCTGGCTTAACTTGTACGCACGCAAATTTGATATGAAGAAAAAGTATTTCTGTACAAAAGAGACACTGACACCAAAGGCAATGCTAAAATGCAATGCATTTCACTGGAGACGGATATAATACTATTCATCAGTCTCGTCTGTGTTCTCTATCTCTTTTATCCCTCACAGTTTTTACCTTTCTGTCCTTGGTTTGTCCTTTTTATTTTTTTTTTTACTTTCTTGCCAGTCCAACTCTCCAGAGGGCTCTGCTGTTTTACTTCCTTTATCTTCATTCATTCTTTCCTTCCTTCCCACCTTCCTTCCTTCCAGATGCCCCTCTATCTTGTCGACACTCTCTGGCAGTTCAGGACTAATTTGCAGGAGACTAATCTGGCTGTAACACGCTAAACTAATTAACATGGGATGAAGCGGCCTCACTTATCATTTCACCATATGTACATACATCACACACACATGCTCACACACCCAAACGCCCCCACGCACACACACACACACACACAAACACACACACACACACACACACACACACACACTCTCTCTCTTACACACACACTCAAAATGGATGAGACTCTCCAGGCAGAATAAGAAATTACGGGTACTTCTTCGGAGAGGAAATGGGGAAGGAGGCCAGATATAAAAAGGAGGTAAATGAGATAGAGGAGCTATTTCTGTGCCATGTCTGCTTCTACTAATATTAACATATGGAACATCGCACCCTTGGTCACAAATACATCTGAATATGTATACATGCATGTGATTATCCAGCTAGGACTGCCAGCAATGACACACTTACACTCACACACAATGAAAACAATTGCATTTTCAACAGAATTGACTCAGCATTATAGTCCACCTTATTTTGCGAAGCGGGCCAGCACTTAAATATGGCACATTTTTCATAGTGAATGGAAAACAAAGAGAATTGATATGCAAACATTTGTTCAAAATATATTTTCAATACCATATTTGTATCATGCACACATTTTATATCAAATTAAAGTTGAAACTATTTGTTTGATTCTAGCATGCTCGGTGATGCCTTTGTGTTGTATGCTTTGTGAGATATTGCCTTCTGCTACAGCATGTTTGCTATGGTTGATTAGAAGCATGTTTGCTTGTTTGCTGGATTGATTTGCTGTCAAATCCGGCTCATTGGCTTGTGCTACAAAACAATATGAAATGTTGAGTGCAGCATGCAACAGTGTTTTCTGCAGCAAGGTCATCAGAACAGGTTTTAAATAAGGAGAATTAATACAGCAAACATGCCGCTCCATTTTTTACGAGCACAATTTGGACCAACGCTGCCTCATTAATGCACAGATTTACCTCGGCACACGTTGCCGTTGTCTGGTTCATAACCCGCCTTGCAGCTGCAGCTGCCGATGGGTACCATCCACTCTCCGTCTCCGTTACAGTAGAGCTTTATGGGCACGTCTACTTCCTCAGCATTGGGGATACAACTTCCTCTCGCGATCACTAATGAGGTGGACTCTGCTCCAGTCAGTGTCTGCAGAGAATCAGAATCATAAAAGAATAGTGACTTGAATGTCTGTATACATGTTGAACAGCTGCACCAAACTCTGATGAAAAGAGAACCACAGTTCTCAGTTACTTCTGGTCCATACCTCGGGGAAAAAAGCAAAGTTTTGCACCACACTGGGGCATTTCTTGTAGAACACTCTGACAGCCAGCAGGGACATGCAAGCGCCGAGATCCTGGAAGGCCAAGTGGAAGCCTCTACCTTTGGACAATGGCCCGAAACTCCGAACTTCTGTGTTCACCTTCATTAGCCTTCCCCCGAAATCCACCTGGGAGAAACTCTCATCTGCTGCGATGGTGTCCACCTGACAGTGACGGAGACAACAGAGACAGAGGGAAGGATTAGAATGGCAAAAGACAGCAAGCGAAATTAGAAGAAAACAAATATATACATATTTTAGCTTCTTCTGTCCCGGTTCCTAATTTAGATTGACTCAGTAATGTTTGAATCTGCTGTATAATACTGCCCTTATGACCACACACTGTATCAATTCATTATGTTAGAATTTAGTCATCATTTTCTATTTCCCCAATGAACCTTGATCACGGCACCATAGGAGGCAACTAGGAGATTTCCAACACTTGGATGGTTTCCAACGCTCTGATTCATCAACACAAGCAGTGTGAAACTACACAGAAACTTGATTCAATTTGGTTAATTGAAAAAGCTGCAAACACATATGGCCGTGTAAATTCAGGAGATAAGTAATACCAAAGAGCACAAGAAAGAACACTGGAGGAAGTTTTAACCTTAGAGCCTTTTTTCAATAAAATCAGCAATTGATGTGATCCGCTTCTGGACTATCGATACATGTTTGATCTGTGCAGTGTTTTCTTTTGGATTGCATAATGCCCCTTTCCTGTGAAAAGAGCGTATCTCCAAAATTACAACTGTTCATAGGCAAGGAAAAACTAAATCCTGATTTAAGCTCTGTGACAAAGACCTTTTCAGATAATTTAATGGGTTCTCCAGTCCAATATACTTAATTAGCACAGGTGTCAGATTTCTAGACATTTTCTCCAGGGTGAACTGATTAAGCCCATGTGTATTACAGCACTTAGCACTCCCATGTTAAATGAAAAAAAAAATACAAAATCAAGGTGTCTTTTTATTGTTTAACATTGAGATTACCATCAAAATCATACTCTGAAATGTTAATGACCACCAACTTTGCTTTCTTTTCTGGACTCATTACCTTAAGAAAAGGGGCATTGGCCCAGTACTCCACCCCTTTGATGCCCTCTGACAGGGTCCTTTCAGTCTCCAGGTAGTACAGGTTGAACGTCTCCTTGCAGGAGCCCAAGACGCTTGGGATGGAGGCGCAGTCGCGTACAGTGAAGCGGATCTCCACGTAGATGCGTTGCGCCAGCCGGCGGTCGATGTAAGTCGTGAGGAGCCAGTTGTTCTGGCTGGGCTCGAACACATTGCACACCTGGTACGTCCTGATGGTGTTGAGGTTCTCATCATAGCCGCTCACCTCCTCCCACTGGGGAACGTGTGAGTGAGTGTGTGAGGACGGGACAGGGGGTATGGATGAGAGGGGAGGCCAACATGATTAATAGGTTTACCAAGACCTGACACAAATTAAACTTTTTCTTTCCCTCCCTACCATTTTGTCTCTCTATCTCTCTCTCTCTCTCTTCCTGGCTCCCCAATCCCCTCCCTCATTTACTTTTTTTTTCTTCCCGCTACCTTGTTCTTTTCTGAAGAGGGACAACCATTCATCACAATTAGAGCAGCTAACACACACACACACACACACACACACACACACACACACACACACACACACACACACACACGCACACACACGCACACACACACACACACAAGGCTAGTAGCCAAGGCAGAAATAAAAAGATTCCAAGGAGTTCAAGAAGGTGGGTATTCTATTTCATTCAATTGTAGTTCATATATTATATTAATTTGTCTCTTGCAGATTCTTGCAAGCCTCATCTCCCTGATCTATTGGAATCCATTCTGTTCTGCATCAATAGCGGTTAATTGGTGTCACCTTGCAACTGTAATTAGGATTTTGACAGACTCCTTATTAGAGCACTGTAAAGTGTACTCAAACTGCTTTCCCAAGGGTACACAGTATACACATCCGTACGCCTACACACTAGCCATTACACCTCTCCACATTGTTCTTACTCCGTTGGCAGGGAACGATATCCAGCCAAGCTCAGCTGTCGCTGTCCTTGTATCCATCACTGTCTCTGTCAGACAAAAAAAAAAGAGAGACAGACAAGGAGAGAGGTGAAAGAGGTATGAGTTTAATTAACAGTCCGCTCAGACACCAACTTTAGCACTGCATGATTCACGTCATTCATATTTCGAAAATCCTGCTTTACTCTGTCAACAAAAGTTATACAAATATAAACTAAAAATATGGTAGTGTGGCCTTCTTAGTCAGCATCCATCTCATATTGGACAGCGCCAAGGCATAACACTATCAGTCAATGCTCATACATTGTGCATTGACTGATATCACTACAGTATATAATGAAGTTTGAATCCTAGTGTATCAATTTGATTATCTGATACTTTACGAATAAGTTTGCAGCAATGCGTGATGGTCTACAAATAGAAGTTGGCAACAGTGATGGCAGTTAGAAACGTAAATGATTAGCAGCATTAGCAACTTGCAGCACCAGAAGCAGTTAGAAATAGAACGCAGTTTTTCTTTGCAACAGCAAAAGTCGTTATCAAGAGAAAGCGATGAACAGCTAGCTTTGCAAACAGCTACAACAGTTAGCAACAGAGGGCCGTTAGCAGCAGCATTAGCAGTTAGCAACAGAGGGCCATTAGCAGTAGCATTAGCTGTTAGCAACAGAGGGCTGTTAGCAGCACCATTAGCTGTTAGCAACAGCATTAGCTGTTAGCAACAGAGGGCTGTTAGCAGCAGCACTAGCTGTGAGCAACAGAGGGCTGTTAGCAGCAGCACTAGCTGTGAGCAACAGAGGGCCGTTAGCAGCAGCATTAGCCGTTAGCAACAGAGGGCCGTTAGCAGTAGCATTAGCTATTAGCAACAGAGGGCTGTTAGCAGCAGCATTAGTTGTTAGCAACAGAGGGTCGTTAGCAGCAGCATTAGCTGTTAGCAACAGAGGGCCGTTAGCAGCAGCATTAGCAATTAGCAACAGAAGGCAGACAGGAACAGCAATAACAGACAGAAACTAAAAGCTGGCTTTGCAAACAGCTGTTACAGTGAGCAGCAGACAGAAGTTAGCGGAAGCATTTGCAGTTTGCAAAAGAAGGCAGATAGGAACAGTGAGCGACTAAAAGCAATTAACCGCAACAATGTCTTGCATTAAGTAAAGGCCAATGGTGAGGGGGGAGGTGGTGGTAGTATCGTTTTCCCACTATTTGACTACATTCAGGTGAAATCAGTCAGTGCCAGCAATAGTAATTATTAGTGATGTGTCCTTTGGTGTCGAGGCTTCGATGCGCGTGTCGAGTAATCCAGGTAGATTTTGGTGAAGCGCGTATCGAGGCTTGTGTCGATGACGTATGTGGTGACGTTCGAAGCCTCGCGAGCCGGCCGTACCACGTGACTGATTCAGAAAATGGTTCGTGGGTTTGCCGTGCGATTTGAAATATAAGGGGCAGCGAAACTCAATGGATTTCCCCCTTCCTCTCTGTACCCCAGCGTCATCTGTGCATGTGAAAGGGTATTTTATAAAGCAGGCAAAATAGTCTCAAAAAGCCCAGCACTGTGGAAAAGTTCTTATTTAAAAAATAAATAATTAGACACATCAACATGGACTAGCGGAGCCGAGGCTCGAAACACCGACCCTCTGACTGAAAGACGGGTAATCTAACCACTGACCCACAGTCACATCACAACTTTTTTCCCAATTTGTTTCCAACTTTGATTTTGACCCCACCATTATATCATAAAGATAGACACAATATTAATAAGTTAATAACTGATGTATTGGCGTCACAAACATAATGTATTAAATTCAAAGCTTCACACACCAAAGCCATGGTGTCGTTGTGATCACTCTGCCTGTTTTACATGTATGTCCACTTGGTGGCGCAGTAGAGCAAATGAAGCCCCATGAAGCTTCGGCCCATGAGCGAACCAATTGGATGGAAAGCTTCAATGCTTCAGGAAGCTTCATCTCGCCATCACTAGTAATTATATCGTGTGGATGTGTTTGGGCAGCACTCAGCTGATCTGGGTGCCACTAATGACTACATGTCCCCACCTGAACCTACATTATCAGCTCTATCTGCGACAGTAATCTCACATACTAACCGGACTCATTGATTGAATCGCAGCAGGGCAACACAACATTGTACACACTGCATGGCTAAGTTCTCTCTCAGATGGCAACACAGATGATTGCAAAGCTAGCCGACTTGACAGCAAAAAAACAAACAGATGGCAACATTAATTGTAAAAGTAAAACACTTTATATTACACCATCTACTGTGTTAATGGGGACATATTGCTATGTGAGCAGCTCAAGACTATGTTCTGCATATTTCCGTCTGTATGTGCAAAGCAATGCAGGCTGAAAAAAAAAAAAAAGACTTACGCTGACATTCCATGCATATTTGTTAATGGTAACCTACAGTAAGTAAAGGAAAACCACATGCTCTCTAAACTGTAGGATGGGATTATGGAAGACACTTTTTTATTACATATTGGTAGGTCTGTGCAGACAGTGGAGCAAGATGGCAATCTTTCAAATGTGCATGAAATGCTACTTCTCCTGCAACTAAAGACTATTAAAAGAATTATGCTTTGGCCACTAAAATCATGTTTGAACCACACAGAAAGGTAAAAAAAACATAATTTCCCCTGTATTGTCTTAGATTTTTAAGCACCATTTTGCTCAGGTGGTTTCTTAGCTCTACTACTTTACTTGTGGGTGAGCTCAGCTGCTGTCTGCAAAATGTAGAGCGAATTTACAGGCTGAGACACTCAAGACGACATGAATTAGTTGGAATGCTGACAATACAGACCTTAACACATAGTCCTTTGTAATAAAACGTGGTGAGAAGATTCAACGACATCACACCACAAGGCAGCCACAGGCAAACAACCCCCTTGATTCTTGACATGCTCTCCTTCTCCTGCACTCTTTCAATCTGTCACACTGCCTCTCATTATCTCCCTCCCTCCTCCTCACATCCTCCCCACCTTCATCCTCTCCTTCCCGTCTTTTATCTCACCCTCTACCTTGGGTGCTTCTTTTTCTTGCCAGCGAGCGGTCCTAATTACAGCAGAACCCAGTTTTTCAGCTCTCCCATGGGAGTGAAGGTCATTTGTGAAAATAAAAATGCTTGTCACACAAAAATGTGGTCATACTTATCAAAAGTCTTGGACCAAAGCTTATTCAAACGCTGACAAATGTCCCTATCTAATTTGTAGCTTCAGTGCGTTTAGTAGCATGTTGTCAACAAAGATTTTCAAACACCAATTCACTGCAGAATATAGACCAAGTGTATTTCTGCCTTGCATATTTTGCCTGTTCAGAGGTCTTTGAAGTTTGGGTTAAAAAAAGGAGGCTTAAAAGAAAAATGGTAATATCGAGAGAAATCCACAATGTTGACAGAAGAGATGTTGGAATAGCTCATGTAGTCTTACAAGCTATACCTTCCAGCAAAGACAGGATTTGATTCAGGGATTTGCTTAAAGAATAGAACAATGGCTGTGCAGTGTCATACTCCACCATACCACCATATTTCTATTTAAAGAACAGGGTATTAGAGGCATATTCTCAGGCACTTTTAGCATGCAATAGCAGCTTTGCTGGTAATACGTTTATTGAAAATTGATTGCACCACAATGCCCAGGAACTCTTGGGAGACCTCTGTGATTCATCATGTTATGTTATTACATACTGTTCACAGCTTGAGCAATAAGTCCAAGTGCAGAGAGAGTAATGTGGGTGTACACATTGAAACAACTTCTTATTGAATACATTTATGAAAATATGAAACCAAATGGCTGACCTTTTTTTATCTGGGCTCCAACTAACCATCATTTTCATCATTGATTATGTTTATTTTGTTGATTAAACTATTTAATTAAATTTCGCTGAGATTAAAACAATAATGTATCCTAGTCATTACAGCAGCACCTTGTCAAACTAAAATAGGAGGAGTCTCGACTTTCTCGACAACGGTTCATCCGGTCTACTTCATACTTCCGGTGTATTGCTGAGGATCCAAGGAATTACATTGTCGAGTGCTAACTTTTGAGAACAACGGGGTATATTTAGTTGTGTGCTACGTACACACTGCATAGTGTATTGAGAGGGGTCCCCTGTTAACCATTATACAGCCAAACGACGTTGCTCGATCTTCGTCAATGTTAGTGAGAGCTTTTGCAACCAAATGACAAATATACTCTGGCATTGATGGAGAATGCAACTGAGAGGTTCTCGAGAAAGCTGCAATCAACAATATCAGAGGCAGAGCAATCATTTCCAACCGTCCTAGACGGGCACGTTTTGAACAGAGTTCCTATATCATAGACAGGAAAGATGTGCTTAATATTCTGAGTGATTGCACTTTGAATGAGAACAAAATACTGGTTTCCTTTGATGTAGAAAACGTACATGGTTGCATTTCCCATGGAGAGGCTTTGAACTCTGCTACCTTTTACCTGAGACAGAAACAACCCAAAGTCCTACCAATGAATTCCTATTGAACAGCTACTATTTGTTCTGACTAGTACCTCCAACAGAAATGGACTGCGATGGGGGCAGTGCCCTCTGTGGCGGGATTGATTGTGGGAAAATGGAAAGTCACACGTGACTCCAAAAAAAACAACCATATCACTCAAAGACAAAGCTATACAAGTGGTCCGTTTATGATATTGTGCTATTTTGGGAAGGGATGCAGGGGGAATTTATATAAATTGTGACATATCCTAATAACAGCTCCAGTTTCCTGAAAATCATCTGTGAATACAGCACTGCCAAACTCAATTACATGAACTCGACCATACATGCAAATGAAACTGGAGCCATGCTTCTCTACCGAAAAGACAACACAACTCAAATATCGCATCCCAATAAAATAAAATCCCAGTTGGTCAATTTTTTAGGTTAAAACACAACTGTTCATAAAAACATCAGACAGCCCTGCATCTTGTAAACACCAACTCTCCCTCTGATCTCTTCTCTAATGAGCAAAAAGAAAGAATTCAAGACGGGCCTGTTTCTCTGCAGAATACAATCATGGTGCTTCACAGATTAAAGAGGCACTGAGGAGACACAGAACCACTTCTGCTTGAAACAATGAAAATGCCCCTTTACTCATTCAGGAGAGCACCCATAATTAAAAGCACTGTCACGTACGAAGATATGACTCAAAACAAGACCACATGGCTGACAACAACGGGCATGTCTCCATGCGGAAACTGCGACTGCTGCAGCAAAACAACAAGCACAAAATCATCCAATTTTCCCCACAAAGGGAGGAAACTTTCCATCCACAAAACTATAAATCAACACACATGATCTATATGTTACTATGTCCCTGAGGTCGAGCATATGTCTGAGAAACTAATCCAACGCCTTAAACACAAAGCAACAAACAGAAAAATCTATGTTTTTCCAAGAGTCCCCCTTTTTGCCATATAGTGTATTGTTTTAATAGTAACACAATGATTGTCAGAAACAGTGTTTTGTGGAGCTCAATATTGTATGTATGGGGTTTGGATCAAATTGTATTATATGATTGTGGTTGGTCCCTGTATCTAGAGCCATGGGAAAAGAAAAGTGATTGGTTCCTAAATAAATGGATCCAACAATCAGCTGTGTGTTAACTCTGACGTTGTGTTTATTACTGAACTTAACGTGTAAACATCAAGCACTCTGAAGAAGGCTTTGTATCAAAACTTATACGTATAAGTCTATTTTGGGTCAGTTGAACCAGGGAAATGCTCATATTTTGTCCTTTTTTTGGTCCAAAATATTTATAATTATCTATTTGCTGACTAATTTTCTTTTGATCGACAATTTATTGGCTGATTGTCTTCTTATCTTTGTACAATTACATGGAGTATGGGCACCGCAGAACCAAACCATATCTGCTAACATGCCTTGTGAATTTTCAGTTAAAAAGAGAAGAAGTGTACGCTGGGCTTATTAGAGTGCACACTCATCAGTCTAATTAACGGCGCACAGCACACACCTCTTTGTGCATAATAGGGTATACTCTCCGATCAGCCTAATTACTTTTGACATATTGGAGGCTGTGATAGCGGTGTGCCCACCTCCCCCGCAGTGCTGCACCTCCTCAAACAAATCTACACACCACTGAACAAAACCAAAAGCATTGTATGGCAGAAGAAACAGCAGGTAAATCTGAACCATATTGTACCAGTCAAAGAGGCTGTTAAATCCTTGTTGTGGCCCAAGAGGGAGAAATAAAACTATTTCCATCACATACTGTGAATTAGAAGTAATTTTACTGTTTCACTGCCAACTCCTATTTCTTTTTTTCTGTGTGTTTGTGTGTGTGAGAGATGAAGTGCAGGTGGTCAAATGGCAAGTGAGGTTGGTTCATCTTATGTTAATTAGTCTAGAGTGTTCTAACCAGATTAGTCTAGTGTTCAAAGACTGCAAATTAGTGCTGATTTATATGCCTCTGAATCTGTGTGTGTGTGTGTGTGTGTGTGTGTGTGTGTGTGTGTGTGTGTGTGTGTGTGTGTGTGTGTGTGTGTGTGTGTGTGTACTGCATATGTTGTATGCGCCTCTGAGAGAAAGAAAGAAACGTACGCCTGGGAGCATCATATTTATGGTTAAGGAAGCGCACCAAAATAACAGACACACCAGCCGAACGCACGCTAAAAGCCCTCCTGGAGTGAAAGACGTCATGCCGCCAGCAGAGGCAGCCGTTGACCAATCAGGCGTTAAAGTGAAATGGCACAGTAAGAGCGCACACACATTCAGACACAGATGCGCACTTGCACAAATCAAATATACGTAGGCTATACACATACTTGTGTGTACACACACACACACACACACACACACACACACACACACACACACACACACACAAACTCTGCAGGACTCACACAGAGCACCTTTTATTTTCTCTCATTCCCCCTGAATCAATTATGAAGACAATTATGAGGACGGGAACACTGCTCTAATAGCGAAACAACTCTTTCACGAAACCTTTGCGAACAATTACGTCTCAACAAGAGAATTATGCAGTTATAATTAAACATAGTAGGATGAAAACAAAAAAAAATTGCTTGGATTATAAGAAAAAGAATAAAAGCAAGTATATAACAAGTCTCATCAAGCATCAGCTCCTGCCAAAATGTGTTCTTGTATTAGACCCACAGGAGCTCTAGTGTCTCAAAACTGCTACTTATCTGCACGCTGTTTGTTCCCTTTCCTTCAGCTTTGGCTTGTACACAAGTCTCACCTGATAGTTTTCACATTCAACAACAATCTGAAGTGTAGTGCTAATGGGCTGACCCTGTTGTCTTAAAAGAGTCTGCTCAGCAGTTCAGAAACACATTGTGTCAGCACAAAATAGACATAACTATGCAACAACAGTAGATTTACACGCAGAGTCGCGGATGTTGTGGACAAAATTATAATTCTGCTCCAACACCATCGTGTCATGAATGAAGGAGAGAGTTTGGTTTTGGTGCATTTTCTTTATTTCATCCATTAGAGTGAAACTAACACATACTGGTACTATTTAAAGGTGCAATTTGAAGATATACTATATGGTATAACACACTAACATTACTAAATTACTAGGTGTGTATTGAAATAAGGAAATACAGCTCCAAAACTTTACTGTATGGATAGCTAGTCTAATTAAGCTATATGTTGCAGGCAGGTCAAAAAATAAGCAACATTGGCTGGAATATCCTGATATGTTGTCTCTAGTTTTGGTGAAGCTCCCACTTGTTTTGTATGCGTAGAGTCAGTGAGATTTTCCAGCCCAAATAACCAGAGCCCCAGAAGACGTGAACTGTTTTCACAGGCTGAAAGGTACACCCCTTTAATCCTGTCTCAGTAGATATGTTTCCAGGATTAAGTCATGCAAGTGCACATTTATAACCGATGCCCTGATGTAAACTCAACCATTAGTAATTAAACTATGTCAGTTGGTCGATTCAGTAAGTTGAAGCTACAAAGTGATGCCTGACACTTAAGCAACATAATACGTCTCCAGCAATACTTTAACAGCAGCTCGGCGACAATGTGTCTGGCCACGCTTCGCCATTGTGTTGCTTTTGTCACTCATACTGTGAACATAGCATGTAAACACAGACGTGGTCATCGTGATGTCACTCATTGGTTTGTGGACTACCATTATGATGCCTTGAGTTTGACAATTCCGCCGTTTTTTGCAACCAATGAACAGAAGTTACCATATTTAAAATGCGGAGGAGTTGCGTCGTGACGCCGAATATGGCTCTGGTAGCGGCAGCGACCTGTCAGTCACAGTAAGCCCGCCCTAAAGCATACTTTGCTTCATGGTCTATTTGACTCTAAATGGGTTTAGAATTTACTAAATGACCATGATGCTGTTTTGAAGAAGACTTGAAACTACCAATTGAGACCGTAAACCTTAAATTCTCGGCAGAACCGGAGGTTGCCGCCAGCACGTAACATAGCATTAGACTTCTGCACAGAATAACTGCTAACTCTTGTGGGTAATAATTCATTCCTTTCTTGATTTCTCATTCTCTGTGAGCTGCAAAAAATAAATAAAAAATAGACACATGGGGCTACTGGTCCTTGTGTATTAATCTCTGTTTTTCTTCTGATTTTCTTTAACACATTGCAGGGACTTCAGTACTCGGTGTACCAGTTTTGGAAAAGGCCAATCTGCAGCCTGACAGTATATAAGCGTTGATAGTGAGCACACGGACTCCAAGCCATTAGTTGAACTGTTGGGCCAATTAAGAGATTGTTCAAAAGACACATCTTATTGAAATGCTTCCCAGTTAAACGTATTTCTTCTTCTTGATTACTTTAAAAAGCGGTGCTGACAAATCGTGCTGCGTCCTTGTGGCAGTCTGTTAGATTTGCTGTCAAATTAGGTGCTACGTCTCTTTAAGTATTTTTGGTTTTAGCTGCTGTCAGCTCCACTCTTATTCATGCACATTTAAACTCCTTTCACCAAGAGGGGTAATGCAAGACTTCAGCCCTGCTAAAACAGACTATGGCACACGGACCATTCTGAATAGAGCGGTTCAGTTAAACAACGTGCAATACATGATGAAGTTACATCATAGTATTGTAGTAAAACAGGTAAAATGGGTTTGAAGAACATATGGGTTTGAAGAACATATCACAATAGCATTCATATATCTTTAAAACAAGTCAAACTTCTGACACAAACCAATCCAAAGCAGCAGCATGAAAAACCTGACCACAGGTGATAAACAGATAATAAATGGACACAGATTGAAAAAAGTGCATCCATCCATCACACTCATTGTAGACATTTTCAGGCCAAATGTGCCCACAGAGCAGTGCGCTGCTGTCCCAGCGACAGATCTGCAGGATCAGATCAGGTGTAACCAATGCCTTGTGGTATCAGGTGCTTTTTGTCACTGCTGACACCTTGTTGTGAATGGGAGCTGGGCGAGACGCAGGGCCGCTGTGTTAAAAAGAACAACCGAGCTGTCACACATGAGCATTTATCCGTGTCACAGTCTCTTATTGAACAAGCATCAACACAAAACACACACACACACACACACACACACACACTCTTTTGGCTCAGACTTTGTTTCTTTCTCTACAGTGTCCCTCACCCTCCGATTTCACCTCTCCTCTTCCATCTGTTGTTAACCGCCTTGACCGAGAAGATTTGCGGTGTCATGATTTCACTTGATGAAAGAGGACATGCTCATCACTGCTGGAAAAGACATCACAATTCGTCGCTGTCCTACAGAAACCTGCTATCTGGAAAAGGCCTGATATATCCCCTGATAACTGTGCGTTTTAACAGTTTACAGCTTTCTCTATCGCTTCTGTCTAGAAAATACAGATTGAGAAATGCTTGCACATAGCTCCTATAATGTTGGATTTCTTTACAATAGTATAGTTTGATGACTTGTCAGTGAAAAATATTATATGTTAGATAATTCAATACAACACAGGCAAACAGGGAAGACCTGTCAACAAAATGCATCGCCTTTACAGACGCTGGGCAGGTTTGTGGCTTTAAAACACAGAAGATGTATTGTGGTTCTCCAGAATATGATTGCTTGTCAAAGTAGAGGCTTGTCACTATAAATACTATTGCAGCATATTGAGTTTTTAGACAACAGGGTGTGCTAGTCACTGTAAAATAAATATATAACTAACTTATTGTCTTTTAGAAAAATGGCACAACAATAAAACGAGAACATATTGGGGTTTTATTTTTAGAACTGAGCTCTGCTGATGCTCGTCTCTCTCTCTCTCTCTCGCTCTCTCTGGAAGAAAGCATCACATGGAATTGCCACTACCACAAAAAGAAACATGCACACGCATGTGCACACGCACACACGCACGCACACACACACACACACACACACACACACAAACATGTGCACCCGCTCGCTCAGAGACACAAGGCACTGTGTGAAACATCCAGTCTGTCAATGTTGCAGAACGCTTTGTGCCTTTGTGACTAACACAAGGGAAGCAGGCCTCCAACTGACATGCTCCGTATTTTAAAGGAGAGCGACGCCTGTAGACACCACATTAAAATTCTTGCCGTGCCAGATCATTTGTTAATGTGAATGTTGAGTGTTTTGATGGGACGGGTAATTCAGAAGGCTACATGAGTGGGCACCGGTGAGGCTGAGGCACGGATAAAAGTGGATGTGATCACGTTGGAACATATAGATGAGTGGGATGAGCAGCCATTTGTCCTACTTTGTTAGATGAGTATAAAAACAGATACAAATACAAGGAATGTGTAATGGGGTTAGCGGGAAATGGATATATACACTCAGTTAGGAGGCTTGATTTCTGTCTCGCATGTGCATGAAGACTGTCAGTATCCATCTGGAGGCATCCGAGTGACAACCAGGTGACAGATGAGACAGCTGTTGAATGCTGAAGCAAGTAATGCCCCAATTATGAGACAGGCCTCATTTAGGAGACTGGCCAGATACGATGAATGCATTTCAATGTGAAGGCAGTGGCATTGTTACAGTCATAGATCCAGCCTCATGGTTATTAATCTGACTGACCCACATGTGTTCAACGCAGCAGGGAAGCATTATAAAGATCGGGGAAGCAAAAGCGGCATCGATTAGGATAAGGAGTAGTGCTCGGTATCAGCGAGATGTCATGAGATTCGGTATCGGAATTGGCATCGGGAGAGCGCAAAGTCGGATTGATACATTGATTATGTTTATCTGCAGAATAATAATTGACACTTGAAATGGATCGTAATCCTGATCAATGCACCCCTCGACATGTGCTGTAGTTCTATTTGATAGGAGAAGAATGCTTCAAAGGTCAAGTCTAAATTGAAATGGTATCTCAGGGATTTAATATTGCACTTCCATAAAGCTGGGGAAATAATAAGAGACAGATAAAAAAAAAAAAGATTGGTCAATATTGACGCAGAGACATCATGATTTTTAGTCCCTATTATGGGTCAAGCTCCAAAAATGCTGAATCACATTTTTCATAATACAAACAAACAACATCATGTGTTTGGTAGACCTCCCCCCCCCCCCCCCCCCCCCTTCATGTGCCCAACACCCACATTTTTTTTAAATCCATGTTCCCTGTTATTAAGGCAATCTTTCTGTTATAAATGTGCAATCTCCAAAACCCAACCACAATAAACCTGTTTACATTACTGGGGTTATTTTCTCAGAGCAACTATTTAGTTGGCTGAATACTAACCATAACAAGCAAAGAAGGTATCACATAATTTAAAGTAATTGTCTCCTGTTGCTGATGTTATTAAAATAAAATCATATCATCTGCATTTAATGGGCTGGTAATGATTATAATATTTGTCAAGTAAACTTTTACTTGCATCTGTTTGATAGTTAGAAACTGTCATTTTTGATATGACATCTAGAGTACACTGAATGAGATTAGAACTTCAACTTTTATGAAACTCACAAAACTACGCAGCGAAATCCAGCAGGGCTTTAAGAGCATCAAGAGATTTCCAGTGTTTTCACTGAGTGTGTCTCAGAGCTGCCAGTCAGAAATGAAAGATGTGTGGGACACCAAATCAGACGAGGCAGAACTGAGAGCTACACATTGAAGCATTACAGCTCCAAACGCCAACATTTAATCTCCAAACCCCCAACATCAAAGCCTTAATCCCCCACATTTTTCATCAAATCAATCTTGAGTAAATATATTTCCATTTTATATTTATTTTGCATTTTGACATGTAAACTGACAATAATTTTGAAACCCACTGGAGTCTATCAAAGTGGGGTGTCAAAATGGTGTTGTATCATAGCCTGATGGAAGAGGACTCGGCAGCTGAATAGAACGTAGCTGAAAGGAAATGGGCCACAGTGTGTATTGTGCGTAAGTACTGTACATCTACAACGCATCTCAAACGGTGACAAGCCCATCCCGTTCACAAAGAAGACACCCACAGCAGCATTACAGCCTCCTAAGTTTATATAAGTGCATTCAGGAGGCTATGTGGATCCTGAAAGAGAAGTTTAAAAGATTACACATCTTCAGCGTATTGAAGACTGCAACAAGCCAACGTTTTCATCTGAGCCCACAATTATAAATCTTTATCAGAAGAAAGAGTTCCTTTAAACGGTGCTGAATGTGGTCAAGTTCTTAAAATAAGCTTTTTTGTGTGTGCAAAGATTAGACTTGGACAAATAATGGATATAAAAACATACTCGGGCTGCAACTAATGACCATTTCTGTATTGATTAATCTGACATTTATTCTCTGAAGTAATCAATGAATTATTTGGTTTATAAAAAAAATAAAAACCAGGCTGACATATAAAAGGATATTCAGTTTAATATGACTGAAGACATAATGAAAGAAAGCATAATGAAGCAGACAATTAAGACAATTGGCAATTGGGAAGCTGAATTCAGTGAATATTTCACAGTTATTCCTTAATTGTCCTATTTAAAAAATAAATGGTATCAATTACCTTTCTGTATATTAACTCAAAACTTTACAGCTTAGAAAAAGACTAAACAGAGCTATGATGGACATTATCAATATCATACATTTTAATTGACACATGTATTATCTTCAGTATGTATTTGTTGAGTCCAGCCACCATACTAGTTCTGCTTCTCTGATGTCAACCTCAACTTGTGTTTTCAAAGACAGCGGAGAGCATTAATTAATTCATGTCTTCTGTGTCCTTCTCCTAATTTGACATGACTCTCGCCCTGCCGTACATGTCCATCAAAAGCAACAAAGCAATTAGGGGGTTTGAGTGCTAATTATTGCTGTCATTTACTGCATAATGATAAGAATACTAAACGACAGAAAACGACCCCTTAATGCATCACTATAATGAAAAGTGAAAGCCCTTTTCTCAGCTAACGCTCTTACAACTGTCATTAATGTTCCTGTGACAATATCATCACCGTCCTCTGAAATTCTGGCACCAACTGAACATGAAAACATGACCATCATCTTTGTCTTTACCTTTTTCCATTGTCTTTTAGCTTGCCAGGTGACATTGAAAACAAGGTGGAGCGATCTGTTAGTGCTGATTTTCTGTTTAAGGTTCAAGGAATCTACGTTGTTTTTTCAGTTGGCAGGTATGTTGTTTGTTTGTATCTCCAATTTATAAACATGTCATTCAATATCTTTATAACGATATACATCACAATTTAGCATGTTTTCTTAAATTAATGTCTATATGAAATAACCACACGGTAAAGCCTATTTTTGTTTACCCCCGCGTGAATTGGATACTCGACAAATGAAAAGTATTATGTATTTTCCGATTTTATGAAGAATTTAGGTGCAAAATAAAAAATAAAGTTAGTATGTGCTTGTTATTATCAATATGAACAACCTAATTGTGTATCATGATATCTTAATATATGATTTAATCACGATACGATTTAAATAAACATGAACATATTATTTACTTTACTGACATTATATACCACAACACAAGAATGACCTGACAATCCAATCAATATTTCCCCCCAAAAAAAAATCAAAGCACATCCCAAAGCCATACTCAGTTTTAGTCTTATGCCATCCCCCTCCCATACATGGGGTATCAGCTTGAAGCATTCATTATATTGTGAACCTGGCTTTTCCTTGCTTGGCATAAAAGAGGTTGTCTAATCGTCTAATTGGTATTCTATTAAGGCAGACCATTAGTCACAGATCTGTTTATCACATGTCAGCATGTGCCTCCGCTTGTCTCCCCGGAGACGGCCAGAGAAACAGAAATGAACAAAGAAAGAAAGAGAGAGATATCAGCTGACCACATGCCACCGTGCCTCTGCTGCATCTCCCCTGACAGTCTCCATCTATCAGCGGCTCAATCTGTTGACGCACGTTCTGCCGAAGCCAGCCGGGGAAGACATCCGCTCGCTCAGCGAGACACCTTGCGCTAACTCGGAGCGTGCAACATGCCTGAGAGACACATGCTCGCTCAGTATGAAGCTCGGTCCTGTCAGCGTGGAGCTGCACACTACCAGACTCTGTGTGGACCACAATGTGAGGGCGGAGTAGCTGCTGGTGTGACCCCTGAGGGGAAGAGACCTTTGTAGATCACGAGGCAGCGCTGGTTGCTGTCATCTGTTAATAGTGGATGTAGAAAGTCTACCATTAGTCGGGGGCCTCCTTTTAGTCATGCAGACAGATATTTTTGGTTTCATATGAGGCTTTGAGACTTCTTCAATTACTGCATTTCCACCAAAAAAATGGATATGGAAGTAAGTGTTGGTTATACTCACACTGACAAATCGACAGCTAAAACAAATAATTCCTTTTTCCATTTCTTTGTTAAAATTGTCAGATGTTCTCGGTTTCACTTAACAGCCTCTCAAATGTGATAATGTGCTGCTTTTCTCCATTTTATATCAATGTTAAATACAGATCTTGGTTTAGATAAAAACAAGACATTTGAAGACGTAATATTGGGCATTTAGTCATTTGTGAATCGAATTGTTCACAAAAGACAACACTTAAGCCATGTTACGATATTACAATATCCACAATCTAAGACAATATCTAGTCTCATATCATGGACAAAGCGTAGATATATTACCCATCCTAAATCTGTGTCTTTATGTTGAAAGAGTATATGAACGATTCAACCTTTGCAGAGAAACTTAATCATTATCAACAGAAAATCAAAAGTCGTCACATTGCTGAGCAAACTGTTGATTACTAACCAATTATTTTTCAAAGGACAGTAGCCACCCTTTGCCACAGCCTGTTCACCCTGCTGCCGGCTGGCAAGCCAGAGAGGCATCAGCTGCCGGACCAGCAGACTTCAGAGTAGCTTTTCTTCCTCAGACTGTGAGACTCCACCAGTGAGACAGAAAATGTCCTGTTATGCTAGTTTTGTACCACTTCACTCATTCCCATTATAAACCAAAGTATTCTGTTTTCACAGGAAACAACGCAGTTATGTTGAGTCAACTAAACTACGACCGGGTGTGAGAGGCAGAGGCTCAGGAGCAGAGGAAACAGACAGGAGGCCAAGTGAGGAAAAATCTAAAAGTACTTTACTTTCAAAGTTACAAAACAAGGGAACAGACTGGTACGGGAAACAAACACTAGAACACTACGGCTTTAAGGCGATCCAACATGCGGGAAGACAATCCTGCAACTGAAAAGGGAAAGACACAGACTAAATACACAGGGGAAGACAGGCAACGAGGCACAGGTGGAAACAATGAGGGTGGGGCTTCACAATCACACAGGGGAAAGGCACAGGAGGAGGGCGGAGTCTGGAACGAGAACAGGTGAAGGGAATAAACAATCAAGAAACACTGGGAAGACACACAGAACGCACATGAGGGTGTTACAGGTTAGGTTAAGAAACGGTTTGGAACAACGTTTGGGTTCAAATAACTTGGGAAATGCCATTACTGAAGTACGCAGGTTACGTGACAAATAAATCCACATTGACCGTGATCTCCTCCTGGGTGAGAGATTGACGTTTTTGGACCCATACACCCGCTCTGTGTGCACGCACTTTAGTGGTCTTTTTACTTCCTCATTCATGACTCAAAATATTTAGTGGGATTTCTACGAACTACGACGCATTCATTTTCGTAAGTGTAGCTACGAATGCTGAATGAGACTCATGAAATTGAAATTACTTTAGTCTAAGTAGTTACACAATCACTTTGGTAATAAAATAACACAATATGCAATCCCCTCCAATGTTGCAACACAATCAAAGAGAAACAACATGGAACATGTTCAAAGAGAATGTAGGAAAGCTAAACTTTACACCCACCACAACTTGTAAATTAAATGAAACCGCCTCTACAAAATAGTACCAGTAGTTACAAATAAATTCCTCATTAAATCTGATCATTACTGTTACAAAACAGTGGAATGGGCATTTTTGATTGCTGCATGAAATGCTTTAACATGTACCACATTTCATATCTCCTGTTCCTCATTTAAATGCTGAGAGGCCACTTTGAAAATTTTGGAGAGGTGCCACGAAATCAAGTGTCAGCACTGAACAGACATGAAAAACTCTTCAAAATGCATTTCTCTGTTCATAAACCCACCAGTTCTGTGTCACATAGGTGAGAACATATTTTGAAAATATGTCATTTAAGAAGCAGAGTTCGCCAAAAGGTCGCCTGTACGTGACATGCCACAGCTATTTTCTGAGCCGGTGAAGATGGTTATGTACATTCTGCATGCAAGCAAAAGGTAAACCAAGCATACCTAAACCACTTCAGCAATGTGAGAGACATGTTGGTCCGTGGGAGCAGAGTTTTAAGTTTGCTCCTCGGGGTAGACACCTGAAGAGGATGAGTAGCTCGGGTGGGGGGGATTTGAGGAAGGACAAGGGGTTAAATAAGAGTTCAGTTAATCTCAAAGTTAATTTACAGCTTTTGAGATGACTCAGATTTTCACCTTTTTCTCTGAGTTTAGTTTCACCATCAGCAGTGTTTCCATGTCACTTTGATGGGTACCAAGCTCATCATCTGTGCCCTGAATATGCTGTGTGTGTGTGTGTGTGTGTGTGTGTGTGTGTGTGAGTGTGAGTGTGAGAGTGAGAGAGATAAGTGTATGCCTTTATATGCCTGTGTGTGGGTCGTCAAAGTCAAGTGTTGGAGTCTAGTCTTCCGCATTGCTTTGCTTGAGTGCATTTATACACATATATGCACAGAGTTTGATCTACTGTATAGATGAGCCTGTCTTCTCTTGGATCCAGTCCACCCTCAGGGCTGCAACACAACAGCTGCATCCAACTCCACTTTTCTTCTGTGGATCTCTGCTTCCCTCCCTCCCCATCTCGACCTCTAACCCATCACTGCTGTCTTTTACTTTGGGTGGGTCTTGAAGCACAGCTTGTCAGTGTTCAAGAATAAATTGGGTCCCCGACTGAGTGTGAGCCTACTCTTTGTTGTGGCCTTCCTAAGTCCCTTAAATATATAAACTAGTACTCTACACTGCTTGTCTGAGAGATGTACAAGGTCTTTTCCTGACAAAGCTTACATTTTTGATCAATGTCACCAGTCAGAGTGAGATTATGTTTGTCTGACAGATCGCTTTTTTTAACAAAATCCTGAATTTATTTACAGCTAGCTTCCATATGGTTGAGAACAACAACTAATTATGACATTTTGTTTTTCATTTGTCTGCTATGTGACGTCCTTCACTGTGTTTGCAGGTTTCACAGCTATGCAGCCAGTTAAAAGACTTCCAAGAAAAACTAAGACTTTTGAAGAGTTTGCCTTTGAAATGTTAACTAGAAGCAATTTGAAACAACGGGCTACTGGCAGTTCAGTGCAGGACATTAATTATGTATTAATTATACATTTAGAAAAAAAAGATATGATACCTGAAACACTAAATTACATGCAGCAGAGAAAAGGCCTTTACACACCACGTGGGTGTGAAAAATAACAGGAAAAACCTAAATACTTGCCCACAAATATTTGGCATCAAAACTATTCATACCAGCAGAGATGCAAATTTTGCAACACATTTTTAATAATAAAAAAAAAAAAAAAAGTACAAATTTGCAAAAGACTCAACCGGGACCATTTTGACTCAATGCAACACATCTTGTATAATAGCTAGTATAATAGCTAGTATAATAGCTAGTTTACAGTAGACCGATAGCAGAAATGTAAGAACTCTTAAAATCACAAAGCAGCTATAATAAAAACCGATGAAGCTCCAATAAAGCATTTGGGGAGTAAATACAAGATGTCTGCCAATATTTGACTAAATGGCAGCTGTAACAATGGCAGTTGAACTGCCAGAGTACTCCAGTGGTGGTTGCTACTAGCAACAGAATGTGCCACTAAAACAGCTGGAAGCAGCTCAAACGTAAAATACATTTGAAGAGACAGACTATGTATCCACCTTAATAAACGTATCATTATACATTGTAAATTGAACTGCATTGTAATGCCCACAAGTCTCTACTTTGCTGTCAACAAAAAAGTCCCGAAAAAAAAATAGTTACTAAAAAATTAGTAAGAAAAATAGATGCATGTACATCTGATAACAGCTGCTTTGTGAAATTGTGAATGTATCATTTTTCATGTGAAATTGTTTGAAACTCACAACCGATGAGGATAGTGCGGGTGTGACATCAGCAAGTCAATATGTACATTGTGATCCTCACAGCGATTGTAGATTCTCCCTTCGGTGCATTTGTCTGCATTAAGGGCTCCTGTTATCATGTGAGAGATGAAGCTCGTCTCTTTCAATCTCAATCTGCAAAACACATTTCTGCTGTGTTCATTTGGTGGCTGAATTAAGAAAGATTTAAAACTAAAATAAAACTGCTCAAAAGCACATGAGCTTGAAGAGGTCAGTGTTCCAGTGAAGGAGATTTCAACCAGACAATCAAGTGCACTGTGCTTTAATGTGTACTCCAGGGCCAGCACCCACATCAAATATGTATTTTCTCATTTTGAGGTGAAGAAATGTGTTCGAGCTCCAGGTGGACCGTTGGCTTCCAGCACACATTGTATGTTTGCGATGTAGCTCTATGTTTACGATGTGAATATTGAATCTGGCTCAAGACCAACAGAATGTAGCATGCCTTGAACCTCCCATATCTTCTATCTTTATCCAAGACAATACCTTAAAGAATAATAATACATAATTAAAGAGGCTGCTACACTTTGTTTATTTGTGGGTAGGCTACCTTTCAATGTGTTCACAGTGTTAAAATTGTAATTCCACAGCAGTCAGAAATTGCCAGTCTGGATTACAAGCCTGCTAACGGCCACTCAAACACTAAGAGCTTGTTAAAATGGCTCCCTAGTGGGTGGGACCTGACACTTATTGGCTCTCTGTTCCATATATCAAAATGCATAGGGCTAACCACTGGGTTCATCGTCTCTGTATTTATGTATTTTTCTGTGCTCAAACTCGTTTCCTTTCTTCCTCCGTCCCTCGAGATTTTTTTTTTATCAGAACTGATGTCACACAGAGTAAAACTGTCAAACTAAAATTGCCCCCGCCGCCCGTCTGCTCTGCCCTGGATGTTGCTTTGCCCCTGTTGTGACATATTTTAGTAAGGAGAACAAAAATGGGGAAACGTGTAGTGGGGGGGGGGAAAAAGAAGAAGAAAAGCCTGAAATGTTGCGTCTTGATACGTTCACAGTTCAAGCACGTGACATTTTGCCGGACAAAAGCCGACACTCGGAGTACACACGCTGGACCGGAACAGTAATCTCTCCTTTTCCCCGCGGTCAGTTTCCATCTGTTCCCGAGCAGAACCGCTGAACACCCACAGCTCCAGTCGAGCAGCTTAGCGGTCAGCCGCTGGCTGGAAGAGGCAGGTGTGGATGAAACCGAGCGCGCGTGAAGCCGCTTTGAAAAGAGCACGGTCAACCTACCGCGAGCTGATGAAGTGTAAACTGAAACGGCAACGCCGGATAATATTACCTGTACTGTGTGCAGGTAGAGAACGACAACTATGACCGGATATTGCTTTTATGAAATACTACAAATAAAAATGAGAGTGCTTTTTATACATTGAGACGATTCTTGGTCTTTGCCAAAAACTCAAATGATTTGACAGCTGCTGAATATGTGAAATGTCGACGGCTGAGACTGTTGATTATGATTTTAAATTAACAGCAACTATATTGAACACTATTTTGAAAGTAAATCCGTTAAGCCATTTATCAAGAAATTAAGTCTCCAGCTCCTCAGTTGTGAGTATTATTTTGCCCATATGAATATTGAAAGTGGTTTTCCTAATGCACTTCCAATGTATTTAGTCGTGATGCCCCGGTAGCTAACCTGCAGGTAGACACCTCATGCACTAAGGCTGATTACTTACCACAACAGCCTGGGTGTAAACCTCACCCGCTTCCCTCTGCTAAAAACTGTTTAGTGGATATCTCTGGCGTTACAGCCTTTATTAAAACAAAATGTGGTTTTGTTACTATTCCTCCACTGCAGCTTATAGCAGAAAAACACGAAAAGGGAATTTAATAGAGAGGATTGTAACTTTGAAGGATATCAACATTTGTCTGACTCAGAATGCTGATGCATCATATTAACTTCAGATAAAGCTGTTTTCCACTGAGCGAGGGCTGTGGATTTTGTCCCCCATTACTTACATTAGAAGCACATTACGAGGGGAATGCAGTGTGCATCAACAGGCGGGATGAATACAGCCAGCAAATCCTCTTTCCTCGTTCATATTGGCACCTGAATAATGCTTTGAGGCGGCCTTAAAAACGTGTGAACATATTCCTTAATCCAGTCGGTGAACAATGTTATACTGTTTAACATACTTTCAAATCCACACCGATTAAAATTCCTGATGAGGCACTTTTCCCCCCCACAACCTCTTCAAGGTGAGGCAAATTCACTGATGTGCGTTGTCTCACCCATTATGGTCTCTCCCCATTTTCTTTTGCTTCAACAATGACACAGTCCATAATATCCAGCACGGCTATCCGTGAGACCATATGCCCACGGCAGGATCCCTGAAGATGCTGGCAGAGGGCCCACTCTCAACCAGCAAATAAATAATGGGCCATTATGTTCAATCATATGCTGAGCTATAAAGGTCTAAAGCTCAGAGCTGCAGCATGCAGAGGGGAGAATAGGAAAGAACACAACCAAAGAGTAGGGTGTACTTTTCATGATACTACAGCACGACTATGAATTACTCAACAGCATTGCTCATTCCCATCAAGGATGCTTTTAAACAACTTCAAACCCTCCTCACCCACTTGTCACATATTCTGTCTGTGTTTCACGCATGTGAAACAATGGGGTTGAACAATTTTCCGTCTCCAGTTTGGAGGCATATCCCACGAACAGCTAGCTTATGCCACAAGACACTTAACATTAGACCCAGTGACTGCACACAGGCTGTCCGCCCAGTGAAGCTAAGTGACTGTAAACACCTTGCAGATCTGAACAACCCTGTGATTACCGGCTGCAGGTTGTAATGTTGGCAAGCCAACAGAAACATGGAGTTACCTGGAGAAGCATTGTTCCTCTACCCGCCTCCCCTCACCTCCAGCTAAGCCGACACGTCTGTCCAGTAAACATGAAGAAAAACAAAACAAACACCAAGCTCCCGGTACCAAAGAGAACAATCCTCAAACACGTCAAAGTTACTGAGGATTAGTACATTTAATGTTCACAGATTTTTATACAATAATCCCTTTCACTTCTCGTTACTCATGAATAAAAAAAAATCCCCAAATCTTAAAGCGTAACGCTATTCTGGTAACATGTGATGGGTATTTTTTTTGGTAACACTTTGTAAACCATGCAATTATTTGAAAAAGGTGACCGATTGATTGAGCGACAATGTAAAGGATAGTTAGTTGCAGCCGTAATATAAACATGCGTTCGCATTACAACCAGGTTTGACCTCATTATACTTGGATATAATTGTGATATTAATGTAAAAAAAAAAAAGTGTATTACTTAATGTGCTGTATACTGCAAGCCAGCGCCACACAAGAATATGCATGTAACTCTTGTGAGGTGGAATAATGGTGCTGTGCCATCACTAAAGGATAACTGAAAGAACCGCAATCTGGAGCAATATTTCCTTCCCATAATGCCTAATTTTGTATTCAAAGGAAGTGAAGGAATATTTTTAATTCTCTCTTTTGTCCGGTTTTTTTCTTCCCTACGGCCGGCAAATAGAGAAGTCAGCGAGAGGTTTAAGGTCAAGATAAAATAAGGTGTTTTTTTTTATTGGTGAAGTCTACTGAAATTGTTTTACCTTCGCCTGAAACAAAGGGCAATTGTTGCCAGTGCTTACCTTGCATGTGGAGGAGACAGAACAACTCAAGGAGCCATTTCCATCTGTCTAGTATAGCGGTGTATTGATGTGACTCTTTGAGCTGCAAATTAGTTGAAGTGACAGCATAATGGATCCAAGTGAAAGGAAAAGGGGAATTTTAGGTGAAAACAAAGGATTCTTTCATTCCTTTCATGCCCACCAGTGCTCTGTATCAATTATAGTCTCATATCAGGAAAATATAATCTATTTGGACTGGTTTGTTATGCAAATAACCCGAGGAGTTTGGGTGGTGAAGTGTTTTATTATGCACAAGCCTTCTGCTTCTCTCTGCAACTAAAATCAATTGATGCTTTTTTTAAACATGTCAGTGACGGCAGCTGTGGAGTAGAAACAGTGATTGGAGTTAAATGTTTGTAATAAAGGTGCTTAGATGCTGATTGACTTTGTTTTCTTCTTCTGTATATATATATATATATATATATATATATATATACACACACACACACACACACACACACACACTTAGCAGGTTGCAGGACAAACAACTTGTCTTGCAGCACTTTCTACATGAGGGAAAGACACAAGCAGGGATTCTCCATGTCAACCTTAAAGCTGCAATATAATCCCCTCAGCTCTACTGACAAGTGTAGTGTCTCTCAGCTCATTGTTTTGGTCTATTGGTTCACTCTAAATGCTCAACCTTATTTCCAGCGGGCAGTTGCAAAAAGCCCTGCTAAACCGACAGTAGACGGCCTGCAAAGCACAAATGACAGGCAGGAAAAGTTTGAAACCATCTCGTGAACATGGTGGAGCAACTAGCAGCAAAGGAGACGGATATTTTCCTCACGAGTTGGTGGAGAACAAAACAGAGCTAAAAGATAAGAGCCTCAGATACAACCTAAAGTACTGGATTGGGTAACTGCAAGGCCACACGTCTATGCACTGATCCAATATGAGGTTATCATATGGTTTGTCGGATCATTAACGCTACACAGGAACAACAACAATAAGTGTCATATGTGCAACTCTCAACAGAGAAGAGAAAGAAGCAAGAGACGGCTCACCCGTTGGCTCCTCCCATCATCAGCTCTGGGAAAAAAAACAATCGGCGAGTCCAAAACAGTTGATGGAAGTAGCCAGCGAGAGGGCCATCTCGCTTCCCTCTAGTCTATACTATTAATACAGCATGGCTGTGTAACTTTTTATGCACCTGGTTTTGTGATTTTCAAATGAAACGAGCGGTTGAGTTTTGCCCGAAAGAGACTTGAGATTACAAAATTAGCTACAGCTGCAGATACAGTTATGAAACAATTTAAGATCATGCTGCACAGATCTCATCCACATTAGATAGAGATGCACACTGTGGCCCACACATTTGGGATAGTAATGCTGGCAGCAGTAATGCATTAACAACAAGATATCTCTCCTCAGTAATTGACATGACTGACTTATCACAACAAGTTCTTCCTCGAATATAAGAGGATTGTTGAGTTGTGTGAAAATTCACAGCCAAGGTGTGAAGATACAGAGTCGAGGATATATTTTCACACTAATAGAAGTTATTAATCATACCTCAGTAAACATTGAGCATGTTTTGTTGGAAATGACTTCCTGAACTACTGAAAGCTGTGATATTGAGGTCTGATAGCCCGCGTGGGATCAGGGAAAAACCAGACTTACTGATCAGAAATTGACTGGGAAACACACAGCCCCAAAGCCCAGGAATCAGAGTCTCTCAGCAGAAGGTAAATATTCCCACAAGTTCCAAGTACCTTACAGAAGAAAATGCATTCTGAAATAATTTGAATGCTACATGGAAATAAATATGTCATACTGACGGGAGGCCCTGAGGAAAAGTAAAAAGCCTCAGGACCGGTGTGAAGGATCTTCTCCCAGACTCCTACTTTTCCCCAGTTCAACCATCTGCCCGTCACATTGATAACCTGTCACCAGATGAATATAGAAAAACCACATCTTTAAAACATGAGCTGGCAGAGCATGGTGCAGGGTACAGTATGTGAGCCTGTATGCACAGTGCCGTGTACGTGCAGGGTATCATCTGCATATCTATTTGCGATAAGTATGTGATAGGTTTCCCTGAGGAAATAATTCTTTCATCATTAGTTGCGCGCACACACACACCACACACCACACACACACCACACACACACACACACACACACACACACACACACACACACACACACACACACACACACACTTGTTTCGAACAAAGTCACAAATTACAGCCTGTCACGTTAATACCAGCATCAATAAAACAGAGTTACAATATTTAACCTTTGGCATTCCCACAAGATGACAGATGGGGCTCGGCACACATGTGTTTGGGGCTTCGGGCGAAAGGACCAAAATAGTTTAACATGTAGGAGCAGAATGATGTATGCAGTTATTCATACGTACAGTGCATATATTTTACATGTGGGCATGCCGCACCAACAAACAAATTCAGGATTTCTTATTTAGGCTCCGACTACAGAAGCAGCTCCAGCATGAAAAAGTCAAAAGAAATTAACTTCTCGACCTCTCAACACTCAACGCTGACATAAATCTGCAATTTCAGTGACAGAGCCTGCTGCTGACTGGGCGTTTGGTTCAGACACAGATGACTTTGCCACCCCTCCCAAGGCTTGTTTGCGGGATATGAAGCACTTACACCCAGCAATATCCGCTGGGTCAGGGTTTGCATTGACTTTCAAAATTACAGGGTCAAATTCTAAATGACTGTACTGCATTTTGGGCTCTATGACAAGGTGTGAGCCCTGAAGGAATGTAAAGGTCACAGTATTTGTGCAGCAATATTAGGCAAACAGAAATGACTGCAAGCAGAGTGATGTTTGTATTATACTTCCATTCCTGTGAGCAAACATTTCCCGTATTGTGGTCCAAATCTGCAAAGACTGCCTGACTTTGGGCTTTCAAAAGGCTGGTGGTGGGTACATTTGTAAACAACAGATATGATCAAGACAAAAAACATTTCAAATCTAGCAACGCACTCACTTCATACACAGCAGTCGGCAGGGTTTGGGCAGAAAGACAAATTTAAGAGAAACAGAGAAAACACTTAAATATGACTAATAATGGATTTTTTAAGTAAATGGCAATCAGTTTCTGAGATTCACAATGAATGCGTGGCTTCTCCATAGATTTATTTAAATTGTTGTATTTGTTAACTGCTGTATATATTTTTTTTAGATACTGTACCTACTTGCGGCCACAAACAAAACACTGTGCTCATTTATTCGTTTAATAATTTAAGGTGAAGAAGAAAAAAGCCACACTGTGCCGGTTATGACAACTGATTCTAACTCAGCCTGTATTGGGACCTACAGGCACAAACTTTCAATAAAACTTTGCAAAAGATTGTTTCCGTGTCTGACTTTCTGGTTTTGGTTGGGCTGGCTCTGAGGATCAGGACATAAAGTGTCAACATTGCCTTAACTAGAGCTGCACAATTAATCAAAAGTTAATCAAAATCACAACATGGCTTACTACGAGTTTCACAGTAAAGTAATCTATTAAAATCACGAGTCATCTCTGTGCACCTTGTGCACATTTGTCATCTGTGGTTCGGTGCGCGGGGCTCAGCAATGCCAAAATATTAACGATAGACATTGTTATATTGTTTGCAGATATATGTCGTCCTATCGCCCAGCCATAATTCTGGAAAATTAAGGAATTTTTTCACAATTTTAATATTTCATAAGACCAAAAAATTAACCCATTAATTGACCAGTCAAGAAAATTTTGGCAAGATTGATAATTGATCAAATAATTTTGAGCTGCAGCCCTACATATTAAACTTCAATCAATATTTATAAATCAATACCGATATATCTGTGAGAGGCTAATATCAGCCAATACTATCGGCACAGTGAATGTATTAATCGGGCTCTTGCAAAAGAAAAAAAGTCTAAAAGTTTACATAGAAGTGTAAAAAAGTTCAGAGCAGAGAAAATTGCAGCTACTGTGTCAGCAGTGGGTCTATTTTACACCAACAGACTCAGATCAGCTTATGCATCAGTTCATTAAGCACCTACTTAGCATGAAAAGGCCACCGTGACCACAAAACAACCCACCACCCACACTACCTATTTGGTAATTAGCAGGAGGTCATGCTTGGGGAGGAAGAGAGAGGAGGCAGTTGGAGAGGTGCAATGTTCAGAGGAGCAGCAGGAGTGATTATTGGGGTAGTAGGAGATGCTTGGAGAGCATCTACCTATTTGTCTCTCTTCACCATCTTAAACCTCTACCTCTTTTTCTCTCTCACACACACACACACACACACACACACACACACACACAGTTCTGTTTAATCAAAATAGACCTGCTCATTTACATGTCTCATAATGTGAGAGACTCACTACGGAGCCCGTCATTACGCGCACCATTAAAACCCAGCAGTAGACTAATCTAGCGCTTCCGTAAGGTACCAGCAGCAGCAGCAGGAGGAGGAGGAGGAACAGGAGGAGACGTGTTCGAGGACATAGTCCCCGTCTCTCCGACAGCGTTTTAAACTGGCTTTGATCATACATAACCAGGAAAATTCTAAGTTAGTCTGGGCGATCATGCACCAGCGAAGCATGACTTTCTGGTATTGCACAAGGAATCTGTCTCGGTCCCCTGCTATTGCCTCACGTTTGCTTCCATCAGGTTACATCATCCACAAGTTGCAATTGCTACGCAGGGGACACACAATTATACATGATGGTTGAGCCAACTAACTCCTCTGACCGTCTGTTTGGCCCTGATAAAACAACAGATGAGTGGCTATCCCTTTAAAACAGAGATTCTGCTACTGGGACCCTAGAAGAGGGATGTTGTGAAGGAGCAGCAGTAGGTGAGATAAGTGGGAAGGAGTGGCAGGAAGAAGGAGGAGGATGTCAGAGCAAGAAATGCAGCTGGAGCAGCAGGTAAAGTGTGAGAAGGAGCAGTGGGTGGAGCAGGAAGTGACGCACAGGAGGAAACAACAAGAGGAGATACTTGTAGAGGAGCAATAGGAAGAAAAAAAAAACAGGAGGTGATGTTTGGGGGATTGAAGGGTAATTAGCAGGAGGTCATGCTTGGGGAGGAAGAGAGAGGAGGCAGTTGGAGAGGTGCAATGTTCAGAGAGGAGCAGCAGGAGTGATTATTGGGGTAGTAGGAGATGCTTGGAGAGAAGCAACAGGAGAAGAAGAGAGTTGTGTTTGGGGAGGAGTATACGAAGGAGCAGGCAAGATTGCAGAGTGGCTTCGAAGCTGGCTGGGTTATTCTTAAGAAAGTGGAGAAGTTAAAGAGCAAAATAGAATTGCTTGGGAAGGAGAAGGAGGAGGGGATGTGTAGGATGAAACAACACAAAGATGCTTGGGGAGAAATGGCAGCAGGGGCATGAGGCTTAGGAAGGAGCAGCTACAGCTGTCAGAAAGGGAGCCGCAGGAGGTGATGCTTGTGGAGGAGCATCGTAATGCATTGAGAGAAGGAGCAAGAGTTCATACACGGTGAGGACATGTTGAGGATTGGAGAGAGAAGCGTAGCCAGTGGGAGCTGCGGAACGACAAGTAATAGAGGGAGCAGTGGGTGATGCTTGTAGAGAAGCAGCAGCAGCAAGACATGAAGAGGAGCATCAGCAGGCGATGCTCGTGGTGGAGGAGCCGGAGCCTATTCTGCTTGAAGAGCAGCAGGGGCATCAGCTGGTGATGCTTCGGCAGAAGTAGCAGGAGATCCTTTCATGGAGAGGCAGCGGGTTATGTTTGGAAACGAGCAGGAGGTGATGTTGGGTAGAAGCAGGAGGAGGAGAAGCAGGGGAGGTGGCAGCAACCACAGCTACTACAGTTGTGAGCTGTAATTATGATGCACTTTGCCGCTCCAAGTGTGTTAATAGTGCTACTCCAGTGCACTCGGGAGAGAGAAAATACCTGATATAGTTTACGCCTGGAACACCATCGTGATGCAATACTCTATGATTAGATGATGTAATTGGAAGAAAAACATGCTATATCCAATGCTTGGTAGCAGTTGAGACAATGAGATGATTGTGTAAATGTGGAATAAACATGTTCAGAGGAACACTTATTTGGAAATGTCTTATGACAGGAATGTGGGATGTGTTTCTCTTCAACCTCCAATAAGCCACATGCATTCCCGTACTGTCCAAAATTCCTCAGCCGAAGGGTAAATTAACCCACTATTAATAAACCCGAACAAGAAAACTTACTGATACATCCTCAAGGAGTGTCTCTCAGACTAAATATCACACGATAAGTTTCTGTTGGAAAGTTAAAGTGCATAAGAATATAACAAGGATGATAAAAAAAAAAAAAGCAGGCCATTTAGACAGGACAGCTTTTACCACAGTTAAATTCACCAAGCTGTCCCCCTGCACCATCGGAACAGACAACCACCCCTCTTTGCACACCTACCTTCCACTGCGCACACCGAAGTAATCACACAGAGAAGCACCGCAACCCAAGTGGCCCGCATGGCCAAAATCACTCCCCGGTCGTCCTCTCTCATTAGTCGGCTGACAGGACCCAAACAAAAAAAAGAAAATCCCACAGAAACACGCTGTATTCCTCTGGTTAACAGTCACATCTCAGCCCCCGGTGTGTGTGCGCGTGTGTGTGTCTGCGTGCATGCGTGTGCTTCTCCAGAGTCAGCGGGGACTGAAGCGGATACACTGGTGGATCTCCGGCGCGCCTTTGCCTCGCGCACCTCTCTGTCCAATCAGGAGACAGCATGGCGGATCGTAAACCAATCACCCGTTCCCTTCCACCTGACCCAGGCGGAATGCCCAATGGACAGGTCTCCCTCCGCCGCGGCGTGGAGGGTTGTGCGACGGGACAGCGACACCCAGCGGCCAGACTGCAGTACAGCAGTTAAACTGAGAGGAGCACAGTCGATGGAGAGGACCCTCAGGGGCATGTGCGCATGTAAATGACTGGTGCCTAATGACAGGGGGGGATCAGAGTTGCAGTATTTAAGCATGGTGCAATTAAAAATAATTTGCAAGTGGTATAGTCTACATACAAGAGTTAAAACATGTTTCGGGACTTTTGACAACTTACTGCACTAGTCCATCAAAATAAAACCACAGCACCGCTCTTCATCAATACATTAGACTTTATTCACCAGAGTTGAGGTTTTTGTTGTGGCAATTAATGGTGATCTGTAAGTCACATTATTACCAGTACCAGTAACACTACTCTGATGAAGGCAAGGCAGCTGGAAAGTCCTGGTGTACTGGGACAGACCGTATTACAGTTGATTAAATACTAAACTAAATTAAAACTAAGAAGCGTTGTGTTTACTTAACCTTAGAATGAGCCCTTTGTATGTACATGTGGAGCAGTTCCTCTTCATGGCCGCGTTTCCCCAGTAACCCAGAATGGACACACTGGCTTTAGATATTTAGGGCTAACTGTGTTTCTTTGCATTTTCATGTCAGCCACTGTAGTTCTTCACATTTGGCCCACAGGAGAAGTTTCAGTTTGCTGCAATCTGAAACCTCACTGCTAGAAGTCGCTAAAGCCTACACTCTGCACCTTTAACCTTCCAGTCTGTCAACGTTAACCCTTTAATACCAGTTTTCCTTTTGGAGGCCTCATTTAAATAAAAAACTAAAATATATTTGATACATTAAGAAATAACGTTTTTACAGACTTGATTGTGAGCTATTTTTAATGAATATCTAACATGCTCATATTTATGTAACTTTGAATAGCCCTCACAGTATGTGAAGGTTCTTCATATTTTCAGCACAGGAAGAACCAGTGGGTGGTGGTGGTAAAAGGTTAATTACTGAAATGAAGCAGTGTTTTCTCCTTAATGACATTAAATACAGTTTATTTGTGAATGTCATTATGAATTTATTTTCATGCAGTCACTCTCAGTCATTCAGTCACGACTGATGCAGCTTTCGGTGACACAGACAATTACCAGCTTCACGCCATCGTACATCAAAATATGGGTTTCACGGAGTGACGTATACATATTCGAAATTTGGGGAAAACACTGCATCTGTCTTGGATTGGTGCTTTGAGGTCCTGGAATTGGTAACAGGAGAGAAGAAGTCGGTACATCCCTGATAGCTGTATCATGGAGCAATGAGTGAAAAAGTTTCTTTGGCCCTCTGCAACAACAAGCTCAAAGTTGAACTTGGTTACATGTCAGCCCCTGATGGCCTTGGATCAATTTGCTCTTGAAGTTTCTGCCCTGCCTCTCGCCTCCTTCATCTCCTGCAGCTTCCTGTCTACTGTCTGTATAAAGGGGGGAAAAGCTTCTGAACAACACAACAGTTCAGATCGTTGCTGTGACACTGTGTTTTCCAGTTCAGACAGTTAATTTGCTGGGCAGACAGTACATTTCACTTGTCAGTATAGCTTTCATGTCACTGAACCATGTACCACTGCAACAATCACCTTTATTCAGTGGCTCTCGCATTCCTTGTACACATTGACCAGTATTGAAGAGTTGTTTATACGTCTGTGTGTAAGCGAGAGGCAGACAAAGAAAAGGGAGATACACTTTTTATCTCAAAGCCAGCAGTCCGAGGCCTTTTAAATCGTTGGAGACCCAGAAATCAATTCTAGACCTGCCGGCTGCCACATGAGCACAACGATTATGTGTAAGCTGCCTCCAGAGTTACGTTACATTTCTTGAATTTGTGCAGCAAGAGTTGTTGCACATTTTGTTCAGCGGTAACTCTCACCTGGGGGACTCAGCGTGGTAGACAGACAGCTGAACTCAGGTTGCTGAGCGTCGATACGTCGCCATCTCTAGACGAGTAAAATCAACAGTGTGGTAAAGACTGTGTGTCCATCTGTCCTCCCACATCGCATTGAATCTCATTTCAGATTCTACCTTTAATTCCACATCATTCACAATTACATGACAAGACACAATTCAGGAAAGACACATGACATAGAAGGAGGACAGATGTTCCGATCAGGTGTTGAGAAATTAAATGTGAGCCCGTACACTTCAGACTTTTCCCATCCTGCACTCTTTGTGCATGTGCCTGCTGCTCTGCTTCATTCTGTCGTATATGCATCAGGAAAATAAATCATTCATTAACTTCAAACCAACTGGTGCAGGATTGTCGTCCCCACACACAACACGTAGCCCCGTTTTTCTCCAGCAGGGCCACATGAGGCTTGTCAGTGCCTGTTACAAAGAGTTATATGTTTATTTATAGTGCGGCTGGCAAATTGAGTTTTTCTAGAAAAAGAGCGAAATCAGGGAGTGACGACAGCAACTGGTGCTTGGTCACATCTCTGTGGCTAATGGAGAGATTCCTGGATACGCAATGAAAAGCTGGATCAGATGGCTTTTCACTGAGAGGAACATAGAGAACTCATAGGGGTACTCCAGTGATTTAATATTGCACCTGCGTAAAGTTAGGGAGACTTGCAAGAGATTTTTGAAACAACAGAGCCCATGCTACTACTGGCTCTTTGAGGCCGTAAGTGGGCACAGTGGTGCTTTGAGCTAAATGTAAACGTCAGCATTTTAACATGCTCGCAATGACGATGCTAACAAACTAATTGATGCCACGCAAGCAGTGTTTACCATGTTCATCATTCTAGTTTTATCTTTGGTTTACGTACAGCTGAGGCTCATGGGAATGTAATTCGGTTTTCTGATTAAAAATGAAGCAACCCCAGAAGGGTTTAGAATCAATCCTGCTGGACGTGAGTTGTTGAGACGTTTCACTTAAAACCACAAATGTCACCACTCATTGTGGTGCTGCAGAGGAAAAGTCAAGGTGTCATCAAAGTCATTATGGAAATCCATCCAAAAGTCAGGACCAAAGTGATGAAACACCTGACAGACGTGCTTCCAGTGTGGCAAAGGTGAGGCAGAAATCCCTATTATGGATCACGCTCCATAAACACTGGTTTCTTTATTTGCCTCAACTCAATCATTTAGTTTGACCCTCTCTGGCTGGTAAAAACCCACGTCTTTTAAATGTGATGCACCAAGTTCATAACACAGTCTTTCTGTTTTACATTTTTAGCCTCCAAAGCTGATGATTTCCCTACGACATCCTCAGTCTTATTTTCTCCAACTTTAGAAAGCTCCATCATCCAGAGCCTTCTTGTTAATGGATGCTAATCAGAAACAATCAAATCCAAATGTACATGGCAAAATCCACTGCGACAATCAAACAGAGTTTAATGAATGAAATGTGTGATTAAATACACCAATGAATAAAAATCTGCTTCATACACAACCCCAGTGTGTGTAAATGTGTGTATGTGCAAGAGACTTGTGTGAATCAGGAGTCCCATATGTACCGGTATAGTAGTGTAGACTACAAGAAAGGCATGCCGAGTAAATGGTGTATCACCAGGCAAATGTACACATGATGTCAATATTCTGCACATATCATGTAGTTTGGACAAAACATTTGTTTTTTTTTAGTGATGATTCTTCTTCTTTAACATATGCATATACAAAACATTGTGAAAGGGTTGTCCCTAATGTTCAACGTACTCGGGGGAATGTCTGATGTCCAAAAATAGAAAGAAAAAAAAGTGTACAGTGTAACAAGTGCTTTGGTTTGACCTTCTGTATATCAGCCACTGTGTTGCTTGGACTTCATTTAAAGTTATTTAATGCAGGTGTGCGTTCAACAAGGAGTCCTCTCTGGCATTAGTGTGTCATGAATGGATTGAAGGACGCGCCTGTGCTCATTTACAAGTGCCTTCATGACACTGCTCGTTTCTCGACAAAGGAGGTGGTTTGTTAAAAAGGTGGTAATTTCCTTTTTCTTTTGAAATGGACGGTTTGAAATCTTGGAATCACAACATCTCATACATTTCAGGAATGTGACAACGTATCTGCTTTATGCCAACACACACCAAAACATCTGGACGACCACACCACAGATTATGGGGGGGATTCATTGCCAATATAGTATTATACTGTACATTCATGGCTCAATATGGTGCCAGTCTTTTAGCTAATGTACACACACATTTACAACGTACACAATGTTCGTAAAGGTAGACAACTTCGACTTGGGTTAAAAAACAAAATGAAAAAAACAAGCCTTGTTGAACGCACCACATAACGGGGAATGAAACATTTTTTCACTGAGCTTTGCCACCTCCTGACTGGAAACTGGAGCTGAATGGACCTGATAGAGTGTCATTAAATCAATATCACCATCGTTATCTTCATCATCATCATCATCATCATCATCATCCACAGCCATCATTCTCTTTGTCTTCGTCCCCTTCTTCATCTCCATCGTCTTCCCAACAATCCATTGAAACCAGCTCAACAAACTGAATCACGCCCGAACAGAGACATTATAACTGAGCAAAACGAAATAAAAGAATATTGTCACTGTCAAGTTTTGCTCCTCTTGCTCAAAGAAAATGTCGTCCATTCATTCTCCAAAATGTCATTTTCATTTTTTTGGCAAAGTTACCTTCTAATCCCCCCCCCACCTAACCCCTTTTTGTCCGTCCTGTCGTTCAGCCCTCCTCTAGATTTCAGAGTCGGATTGTAGGCAGCGGCGGTCCATCATCGCTGAAGCAGCAGCATTGCCAAAGGGAACAGGAGCAGGAGGCCACAGAGGCGGGCTTGAGACGCGGCTGCGCCTCTGACCCGGTTGTTGTCTGGCGAGTAGGCGTACAGTCCCGGTCTGTTCCGAGGACACTGGCCACCTACGCACATCCCACTTCCTGAGCCGCTGATGTCGTCACCTAGGGAGGTCATCGGGGCGAGACGAACACAAGAGAGATGTCACCTTCAATAGCTCCTGATAAGCAGTGTGTAATTACTGAGCGGGCACCATTTGACCTTCATGAATGGAATCAATGATTTCATTAGTCATTACTTGTGAGTATTTGGTCTGGTTTGAAATAGGGCATAAGACCATTAGATACTATCATACAGGGGTATAGGTGCGTGTTTGTGTAGAGTTTGAGTTTGTGAAAGGGAGAAACACAACTAAGAAGGTGTGCTGTGGCCAAAATATTAACACAATCTTTCGGTACAAATATTAGGAAGAGACCCACTTGCATCCTGGAAGTCCACGTCGTTGCCATCCAGTGCGTTTTTCAGCCTGTTGCTCATTATTTTGAGTTGCATGATCTGCTGCCGGATGGTCATGTCTGGCTTTGTGATATCAAGCTCCACTTCTGGGTTGTTGATCTGATTGGCCAAGCCGTCACCCATCACCTCTGGAAGGTACCTAATTAGAGGAGAGCAGGGAGGGAACTTGAAAACACATGCTTGGGCTCACTTTGCACGGCTGTGCTCAATTTTTGTTGTCATGTTGTGCTTTTGTCTACACTCCCACAACACTGTTGGTCTCCCATGGACAGTTTAAAAAAAGAACAGGATCAATATCGACAACATGCAGCACAACCAGACATATTCCAGCCTTTTTCTTCCTTGTCGAAACCTGGCGCCCATAATGCAACTCAATCACTGTTCAAGTAGAGAGGTTCAGCTGTGTTATGCAAGTAGCCTCGAGCTGAAGCCTTGAGCAGAGATGAGGATGGAACATTTGGCTTTTCATTGCTTGAAACTTAGAGATTCTCCATACGATATTCAGATCAATAATGTTGCTAAATGATGTTAAAAACACAATCATTTTGAATGAAAGCTCAGCCCTATCCTTACCCTGGCCTTAATCTTAATGTAATTCCAACTTCAATCCTGAAACCAAGTCTTGAAGGAAAGGACATTTCCCCCAGGTTAATCAGGTTCCTGCATTTTTGCTTTGCTTTAATTATGAATTATATTCACACTGGAAATCCCTTTGCACTTCCAGAGATGGGGGAAAAAACTCTTAAGTTGAACTCATTCTAATATTTGGCCTCAGCAGTCTGAGGAAGAGAACAATTGGGTATCTTCCTCAGTTACCATGCGGAGCACGAAAAGATCTCCTGATGGTCATGGGTGTGAACAGGAGGAACGCTTACAGCCAAATGAAAAACCTGACCTGCTTTAATTAACTCCAAAGTTTCCCTTTAAAGAAGTGAGAAATGAGGGGTCAAAATGTACAAACACACTCACACACACACACACACACACACACACACACACACACACACACTACGTGCTTAGTGGTGAGATTTAATGTATGTTCTTGCAGCAGCTTAAAAATGAATACAGCCCTATTTAAACTCTATACTTCAACGCTACATTCCATCATCCACGCTGAGAATTTATTCGTTATAATTTAGTGTTTGACATTTATTGAGCTCTTAAGGGATCCACGAGATGTCGCTGTAGAGCCTCAAACTGCTATAATTCACTCTGGCACACCGACACACACATTTCGTTTATCTGTCACACGCAGTCAGCGATTCATCTATATTTTATGGCCTTTCTCACATTTCTTTCTGTCACACACACACACACACACACACACACACACACACACACACACACACACACACACACACACACACACACACACACACACACACACCACATTTCACAGTATTTTACTGTCATATCTTTTTAAGTGTTCTGCTGAGCACAAATCTCATTAGGCTGTAATCCAACCCCTTTAAAAGATGTGAGGTGTGTGTGTGTGTGTGTGTGTGTGTGTGTGTGTGTGTGTGTGTGTGTGTGTGTGTGTGTGTGTGGAGGAAGGTTGAGGTAACGTGCATGCACATCAACATGGAATCAAATTGTTCTATAATCCATTGACGCATTGGAGAGGCGTTGGGGTTGTACGTGTGTGGCCGTGACTGCTTGTGTTGCAGGATGTAATTCGCCACAAGCTTTAGAATCGCTGCATGTGGAAGAAATGTCAGTTCATAACACCATAGAATACATTTCCATTCATTACTGTTTTCAGTTTGTCTGAGAAGAAATAGCTTGTTGTCTCTTTTGTTATGACACAAAGGATACACATGGCCTTCAACCAGAAGAGAACGTGCCTGTGTCAAAGCAACTTTACCAGAAACTAGTTGCCCCCTTTCCTCGCTTTATACTACCGACCTCAGGAGTATCTTTCAGCTTTTAAGTGCTAAAAAACACGAGTTGTCTCTCTGCAATGTACCATTTCATAAAGAAAGGCCATGAATACAACTTGATTTCAGACCTTGAAAGTCTTCTATTCAACACTCTACAATCCAGTTTTCTGTGGAAGGATTGGGGAGTGGTGGGTTTAATCAGAGCTCCGTTGCAGGAACATCGTTAAAAATCGACATGGGTTCAAGGATTGAAATCAGAAATGTATACAATCCATGAATGAATACACATGAAGTAGACAGAAATGTAACGAAATGTAAAAATATGAGTTTTTTAAGCAAAGCAAAGGAACAGGTTGGAGATCTAGTTGACAGAATTGAGACAAAGTCTGGATTTGAGGGGCATTTTGTTTCTTGGAGAGCAGGTCGGCTGGACGTGCTTAGTGATAAGTCATAACTTAAACCTCAACAATCTTGTGATCAGTCAGTGACGAGCAACGTTATCCTGTCGCAGGTTACTTCCTCACCTGGCTTTGGTGATGCCATTCCAGCATTTATCCTGACCGGCACCTCCTGCTGCCAGTTTGCTGCACAGTGCCACAGGGAGCTGGGTCCAGTACTGCCGCATCTCCCTCAGCTTACTGGACAGGTCTGACACCTGAGGACAGACACAGTATTGTTTTATGTCAATGGAGAGGATCAACTCCCAAATCATATAGCTAGAGTCCCAAACAAGTCATAATGGGTTTTAAATCCCGTTAAATCACAATTAAAGTGTCTCTTAATGCATGACAAGCTTTGGTTAAAGGCACTCAAATACGACAATGACATCTTGGAATGAAGTCTGAACATAAGAAAGTAAGTGGTTGAAACATAGCCAGCAATTCAAGGTTTTCTTTACTTTTTCTTTTCACGAAAACACTTCAATCAATAACAGACCGTGACATTCACATGTGCAATATTCTTTGTTTCCTGTTCCTTAAATAGTAATAATATCTCCCCATGCACACAGTTAGACACACGCACACACCTGCATCTCCAATCGCAGCCCAGCGGTTGGAGAGGGTTTGTACTCAGATGCGGTCAGGGAGCCGCTCTTCTTCCTCTGCTCATGAAGAGGGGGACTTCCTGTTGCTGGTTCACCGGGAGTTCCGCACGTCTGGTACACCTACACACACACACACACACACACACACACACACACACACACACACACACACACACACACACACACACACACACACACACACATACGGATACACACACAGACGCACATCAATACAAACACGTGCTTGAAGCGGTGAACTCACACCTCTAAAAATTGTTTGGTCTTATTGCAACATTTTGTAAGAACTATAAACCTCCACTAGATGTCGCTATGGACAAGTCTTTCAAACTGTGGGGATATTTGGTTGCCATGTGAGGGTTGAAGAAGAAAAGCACTGATATTGCGATTCGAGCGACTTGGCTTTGAAAACAAGGACGAGACTGTTCATGGCTGCACTCACTTCACTGCTTGTCTAATAAACGGGCATTGATATATTCATCGGTAAAAGTATGAAAGCCAAGCAATTTAATTAATAACGCTGCCAAGACCTATTTGAAGGATGCATCTATAAAACCAATAAAAAGCAGTGGTAAGAGGTTGAGCACATTAAAACTAGAGCACATTGTTGAGCTCTGCATCAGGTATGCTCAAGGCAAGTCAACAACTTTTTTTTTAAATAACTTTTTGCAGCTTTCTTTTTAAAGCTACAGTTTTTAAAGCTACGGTCCTGACACTGCATGAGACGGAGAATCTGTGAAAGAAATCAGGTTCCCCTGCCTCTTATTAGTGCTCCCAAAGTGCATAATGGCATATGCAAGATTTCACCCAAAGCAAAACAACCAATCAGAGCGGTTTACAGCCAAACAATGCACTAGAATATGTTTCTGAAAACATTTGAGGCCAAAAACAGGCAATTCAGTAACAGAATCCTGCTTCATATTGGACCAGCACTGCCTGGTTTGACAGTTTAATTAGAGTTCACACATGATTGGCAGTGGAATCTTACAAATGCCATTAGGAGCAGTAAAAAGTGTTCACAGCTTATCTGCCTCGTGTTCTAATGTCAGGATATCGTCACAGTCTGAGCAAATATGACAAACACATTTTTTTAATTAAAGTTATCAATTGTAGCTTTAATGAGCCAATCTGATAAAGAGGTGAAACATTTGACTAATCATTCTAAGAGCGAGAGATTGCAGAGGTGGGACGGCATTTGAGTTGAGATAAAATGCTCCCAGGGAAATTCTGTGAGTGACGAATCAAAGTGAGATATTTTACTCTCGCTGTGAAGGTGTCCATGTTTTCCTGCAGGAAGTGAACGGCCTCGTAGATTCGAGCAGGGATGGAGGAGAGAACCACATCGAGACTGGGCTCCGTGCTGAAACTAGAGGCCACCTGGATCATGGTGTCTGAACGGAGAGAGAGAAGAATGTTTGGGGACATAAAACTTGAGATGCTCAGATACATGTATATGCACAACAAATGCGTGCTCAGTTTCTTTTTCATCTGCAGTTGCATTTTAATCTTAACTTCATTATGTCTTACACTCAGTGGACCTCATGCAAGAACATTTTCATATCATTAGCCCAAATCTGTCACACTTGCTTGTACAAGACTTCCAAGGACAATTCCCCCGACGCTTTATTAACTGGATAAACATGTCAGTAAATCAGTTCATATCCCCGGATGAAAGCCAGCTGTTCACGACGACATGCATGTTCCTGAGATGTGGTCATCAGCATCATCAACGCGGCTGAAATTGCCATATATGGATGAACACGTTTCATTGTTGGGTGCAACAGAGGA